>JASDDO010000022.1:659072861-660272861 GCA_030015575.1 Agapanthus africanus
CCAGGATTATAAGTCGAAGAATATGGATCATTTCTTTGTCTCTGCTGAAATACAGCATTGACTTGATCTTGTCCTTGAACAAATGGGTTGTAAGGACACTCTTCAGTTAAATGGGACGGATCCGAATAAAAAGCGCAAATAGTGCATGGGGGTAAAACTGGGGCAGGAGAAGACGATGAGAATTTGCTCTCAATTGCTTCTAGTTTACGTGTAATTGCGGCCATTTCGGCTTTCATTGCAATTGACATGTCAAGTTGATGAACACCTGCCCTAGACTGACCGGATGAAGTAGATGAAGTGGATGAAGCGGTTTGTTTAGTGCTTTCCCACTGAAGCGTTTGTTCGGCAAGATCATCGAGAAATTGCCAAGCTTCCTTGTCAGATTTTGTAAGAAAGTGACCTTGACAAATGGTTTCCAACAACTGCTTAGTGGCTGGGTTCAGTCCTTCGTATAAAGTTTGGAAAAGTTGCCATCTCTCGATACCGTGGTGAGGGCACTGAACAAGAAGGTCCTTAAATCTTTCGAAACACTTCCAAAATGATTCGGAAGGAAGCTGGGAAAATTGATTAATTTCATTGCGAATTCTCGCGGTCTTATGGTGTGGGTAAAACTTTTTTAGAAAAGCCTTAACAAACTCTTCCCTACTTTTTATGGAATGCGATGTTGTACTACATAGCCACTTTTCAGCTAAGTCACATAAAGTGAATAGAATGACACGTAGCCTTATAGCATCATCGGAAAGTTGGGTGGTCTTCATCATTGTGCAAACATTCTGGAATTTGTTAATGAAGATGTAGGCATATTCAGATTCCAGCCCGTGAAATTTGGGCAACATATTTATGAAGTGGGGTTTAATTTCGAAATTATCCCCATTAGCCGGTGGAAGTGAAAGACAAGTAGGAAGTGCAGTGCGGGTTGGATAGAAAAGATCCTGGAGCGCGATTCGTTGGGACGCTTCAACAGGAGAGTGTTGTGGGTTATTCGCACCCAGTTGATGTGGAATCAGTCCCATAGTAGGTAAGGGGTTGTTAGGATTGAATCCCGACATCTCCTTAGAAGATGATGAATTTGAAGATGAAGGTAAAGAAGTGGAGGGAATTTCGACTTCGAAGTCGAATGCGTCGTCAGTAGGCACTAACGAGACACGGACTAAACGGGCGCTAGTGTCCCTAGTCCAACTGGACATACACTAATGAGAGAATGTGGGTGCAAGTTGGGTGCAATGGATTTCTAGCGACAAAATAGCAAGTTTTTTTAAAAAATTTTGTTTTGTGGTTTTTTTTATAAGGAGTTTTGCAAAAGATTTTTTATAAGGAATTACTACACACTTTCAAGCAATCACAATATGCACAATCAAGCCTAGAGCTAGGGTCTCCTAAGTCAACTAGACTGCTCCTAACTGGTCCAAATGGCAAGTTGTGAGATATCCCTCAAACCGCCTCTTCACCGCCAATTGTGGCCAGGTAAGCACAAGTAAAGAAAGGAGGGATCCGCTCACGAATCACCATGAGACGGGCCTTTTAAAATTACCTTTCCCACTTGTCTACCCTAGGCACCACAAAGTCAGGTTTAGATAAATGACCGATTGTCCACAACCTTCCTTTGTCTAAATATTTTTTATTTAACTCGAGGGTTGATGCATATACTTTTTGTGATTTTTGGGGTCCCAGGAAGGGTAATGAAATCCCCACCCAATCTGGATTAGTGTTATAACCCTTTAAAAGTCCGTTTTAAAAATGCAAAGCAGTAAACACACAAAATCTAAAACACTTGCCAAAAAAATTTATTTTTATTTGCGGCGCAAAGAATCCTGCACAAGATTTATTTATTGGAGAGGGGGAAGAAGTTTTGCGCAAAGAACCCTGCAAGAAAATTTTTCAGTGGAGTTTAGGGGGTTACAGAGGAGACAAGAAATACTCACAGAGGGATTTGAAGTGCTGATGTCAGCAGTTGGGCGGCGGTTCCGCGGTCAAACGCACCTTCCGGTTGTGGTTCCGCGGTGTAGTGGTTGGTTCGGATTCCAACAAAATTGTTCTGTGCTATTTTGATTCTCCTCTGTCTGTTCAGATCTTCTGTTTCTATATTTGTTCACCGAGCTTGCTTCAGATCTGAATCAGTCCATCTTCTTTTCCTGCGCAATTCACACAAAAACCCTTCAAAAAATAACAAGATGATATTTTTTTATGTTTTTATGTTTTTCAGTTTTTATGATTTTTTTAATTTTAATTAACCCGAAATTACAAAAAGAAAACAACTGCCGTTATCCCCGGCAACGGCGCTATTTGATTGGTCGTGCATTTGCATGTGCGTTTTAAAATCAAAGAATAGAATACCGTAATCAATAACGGTGTCGCTTGGTAGCTAGCCGATTGAGTATGGGTCGGTCCACAGGAAAAACGTGTTCTTTGCTAATTGTTGTAACGAGTTAATTCCTATTTTTGGTAGGTTTTGAATTTTATAAAAACTAAGATTGAATTTAATTTGGATTAAAGTCTTGCTAGGGTTAGGATTAGGTTAGTTTGGAAAGTTAATTCTACTCACTGCTTTCTTTGCCCTAATTAAGAACATAGGTGTTAGGGTAATAATTAACAAAGGGGATTAGCACGATTAGGAAGAAACATAGTTTCTTCCTTTTGGTCCTTGTCCGTCCTTTCTTAACTCTTAGCCCTAACCTCTATGTAAATCAACCATTACCGGTCTAACTAGGGAATCACTGCTATCTCGTAGGATAGGGTGCCGTAGTGAGCGGTGGGTGTTTGTTTTACATAGAGTCCTAATTTATAAAGTTATGAGGGTAAGAAAGGTGTGAGAGATTTCCATCTCTCAAACCTACCCAATCCTAACCCTAACAAGTGAGGAACTACTCACTCATTAGGAAAATTGCGACAAAATTCATTTTTATAAATTTTCTTTTTAATTAACTAATGACCTTGCAGATAAATAAAGACAGGTAAAAAATGCAGAGAAATAAAATTGCAATTAAGAAGAACACAAGATAAAAAAAATAACTTACTTTATTGATGACGATTGCAAAGGAATTGAAATTTAATCTAGAATTAAAAAGAGGCATGCCCCAAAAGAGGCTGTAGGCTTTCCTATTTATAGATAGGAGAAACTCTAGGGTTTACATCTGATCCACATCTGAAATTACAAGACTACCCTAAGAAAGCCGGGTCAATGCACCGACACCCATCGATACGTGCACCGACACGTGCACAGCACGGCCGCGGATCCGCGGCAGAATGCCATGTTTGGCCGCGGATCCGCGGCCATCTTGCGGGCTCTCTGTCTCATCTTTCCAGGGTTGCTTCATGTTGCCTTTTTCTTCTGTTTTCTTCACTTGGTTCTTCAGACTCTTTTCTACTTTCTTCCAGATTTCCAACAGTGCAGAATTTGTGGACTTTTACCGTTAGCTTCGCGTTGAAGTCTTGAATCTTTGTGCTGCCCTCGTACTTTTTGCAATCGAACTGTTCATTGATCTTCATTTGTTCTTTAAACTGTAGCGGCATCATACAGATTCATCTATTTATTGGTCGTAGTCTCATATTTGTAGCGTCTTTTCCTGAATTTCACTGTATTGTTCTAAGAACCTGTAACCTGCAACTATTTAGCAGACATGGATCAAAAGAACCTATTTATTTGCAATATGATTAAGAATGGGGAATATAATAATGCAAAATTCTGATATGAACAGACACCGAGGCATCGAAATAGACCCATCAAAGATCAAGGCGATTATGGAAATACCCACGCCGAGAACTCTCAAACAACTGCGATCTCTCCAAAGAAATCCCGCGTATATCCCGCGGTTCATACCTAACCTCTCCGGAAAATGCTGCCCCTACAGCCATCTAATGAAGAAGGGGACCCCGTTCGTTTAGGATCATAAATGCCAAAGTGCACTGGACGAAATCAATCAATATCTGCAGAAACCGCCGGTACTGACCGCTCCGGTCAAAGGAAAGCCCCTCATCCTGTACACAACAGCCCTTGAAGGTTCTCTAGGCGCTCTATGGAACCTGGGGGCAGAAAACAACTACTCCCCCATCGAAAAGCATTGCCTGGCACTGATCTTCGCGATAATGAAGCTTTGACATTATGCCTTGGCACATGAGGTCCATCTCATATCAAAAGTGGATCCTCTCAAATATTTGATGTCAAGAGCCATATTAACGGGAAGGCTTGCCAAATAGGCCCTCCTCTTGATGGAGTTCTCGATAATCTATCGACCCCTTAAGGCAGTGAAGGGTCAGGCCATCGCTGACTTCCTTGCTGATCATCCAATACCAACCGACTCTCCCTTAAATTGCGAATTACCGGACGAACATGCGTTCGACAAAAAGGACGAAGAAAATGACTCTCGATAGGAACTTTACTTCGATGGGGCATCTTCTATAAAGAAGAGAAATCACAACACCCCCATAATCAAAGCTGGGGTAGGCCTTATCTTCGTAACCCCGCAAGGAAGGATAATGTGTTTCGCCCTTTCATTAACAGAGCCGAGGACAAACAATGAGGCTGACTATGAAGCTTTGATAGCGGGTCTTGAGATCGCTGTCGACATGGGAATCGAAAACCTCGTCATATATGTAGATTCCCAGCTAGTCGTTAGCCAAGTAAATGGTGACTATCAGACATGCAAACCAGAGTTAATAAAATATAGCAAAAGAGTGCAACAATTGCTGACACAAATCCCCTCTTACATTCTAGAAAGCATTCCGCGTGCAGAAAATAGCAAGGCGGATGCATTAGCCAAACTCGCTAAAGAACTGGCCGAAGAAAACCTCGATGACGTAAGGATCATTGTGCAAAGCCGTCGGATTCTCGCGCCAGCAAAAATATCTCCGGAGTCGTCTGAAGGAAAGGAAACGACCAAACAAGCAGCCTGCCAAATAAAAGAAGAAGAAAAGGCTAAGGATTGGAGAGAAGTCTTCATAGACTACTTCAAATCCCATCAAACACCCGAAGACGCGTCGTCAAGATATCAGCTCATGAAACAAGCTCTATCCTTCGACTTCGTTAATAATACTCTATATAAGAGATCGTTCGATTGTTTGTGGCTAAGATGCTTGGGACCAGAGGAAGCAAGGAGGTTCATCCAAGAAACTCACAATGGACTTTCCGGTTCTCATCAAGCCGGACCAAAGATGAAGTTGAAGATCAAGAGAATGGGTTACTATTGGCCCACGATGATTCAGGACTGCCTCGAATATGCGAAACAATGTCACTCGTGCCAAATTCATAGGGACTTCATCCACCAGCATCCAAATCCGCTACGCCCAACATTGGCTAGCTGGACGTTCAAAATGTGGGGAACCGATATAATCGGGCCCATCGAACCAGCATCATCCAAGGGACATCGGTTCATATTAACAACAACCGATTACTTCTCTAAGTGGGCAGAGGTAGTACCGCTAAAGGAAGTGAAGACAGAGAACATCCACCATTTCTTCAGGACACACATCATCTACCGGTTCGGCACTCCGCGACGAATCATTTAAGATAATGGGTCGGCCTACATAAGTCATAAGATTAGCCGCTTTGCACAGCAGCATAATATAGACTGGAGATACTTTTCAGTCTACAATCCCCGAGCCAATGGTCTAGCTGAAGCCTTCAACAAGACCCTGACAAACATTATAAAGAAAATGGTGTCCAAAACCAAAAAGGACTGGCATAAGAGACTGCATGAAGCTCTCTGGGCCTATTGAACCACGTTCAAAACGGCCACGAATACAACGCTATAAGCGTTGGTATTCAGCACGGAAGCGGTACTCCTCTTGGAGATAGAGCTACCCTCTTTACGAGTGACGATTCGTTATGAGGTAACAAACGAAGAAAATGCTCATCTTCGGCTTAAAGAGATCAATGCCCTCGATGAAACTCGCCTCTTGGTGCAGCAAAACCTGAAAGCTTACAAAGCAAGGATGATGCGCTCATACAAAAGACTAACTAGGATGAGAACATTCCGCCAAGGCGAACTCGTACTAGTTGTCAAACAACCAATGATCCCTAATTGTACTAAACGGGAGAAATTCGAGCCGAACTATGAGGGGCCGTACATCATAGACAAAGTCTACTAAGGTGGGGCCTACTTGCTCATAGATATGCATGGCGAAAGGCCCTTCCGACCAATAAACGGTCGATTCCTCGAGAAGTACTATGCTTGACGAGCCACGACTTAGGTCAATGATAGATGACGACGCCTATGTCCGTTCGCTATCTTCCTGAGTCAAAACTCTAAGTGGTATTCGGAAAATTGTTGCCTCCAAAATGGCAGCAATGGACCGAGGCGTCCTTAAACTAACAATAGACCGAGATGTCCTTAAACTAAACGTTGCCTCCAAAATGGCAGCAATGGACCGAGACGTCCTTAAACTGACAATGGACCGAAATGTCCTTAAACTAAACGTTGCCTCCAAAATGGTAGCAATGGACCGAGATGTCCTTAAACTAATAATGGACCGAGATATCCTTATACTCAACACAGGACCGGAACATCCTTAAACTAGGGCATTGCCCCTGATACGGCGATACAACTTCTTGATATCCTTATTGCAATCAAAGTCTTGGTAGCAAAGATTGCAACTCAAGCGGTGGCCCTTCACTTCAAAAGCTCCGTGTAGTAGTCCCTTCGCTCCAAGTAGTGATCTCCCGGACTCTATTAACTTATATTCCTTGAAATTCTCAAAAGATTGAGATTTGTGTTTCAACAAGAATACATGTCCGTATCTTGAGAGAACATCGGTGAATGTAATAAAATACACGGAACCATCCCTGGCATGTGTAGACATAGGACCGCATACATCACCATGTATAAAGTCAAAGGCTTTCTTTTAGCGGATCGGGGAAACTATTCCCCAATGGAGTCGACGTAAAAAAAAGACGGTATATCCACAAGCGAAATGGGCACGGATGAAAACTCGAAAGGCCGCCGTGAGTAAAAATAGCAAGGCTACTGGCGAGTTTGTGAAAACCCGAAAGGACACAATCTCGTTAAAATAAAGACACCTGCAAGGTCCTCTCGACCATGTGAGGAGAAAACACCTGCGTGAGATCCTTATGACTCACAAGGAAGTAACACACTTAGGGATCTCCATGATTCCTAAGGAGAAATTACACTTACGTGATCCTCACGACTCGTAAGGAGAATTCCCCCTTGTGAGACCCTCACAGCTCATAGGATTCAAAAGCCTTAAGATACAGGGACCTGAACCTGTTCTTAAGCCATCACACTCCCCAAGTTGCCCTACAGGCGGTCCATATTAACCTTTGTATACAATCCACGGGAACAAATAAATGTTCACTCACCTAGTTCCATCAATGACGAGAAATGTCCTCATTTGGTGAACAACACTGGTAGGTCCTCTTGACTTGTAAGGATAAAATACTCTTATGAGATCCTTACGACTTATAAGAGAACACACACTTGGGGAGCCTCACGATCCCTATGGAGAAAATGCGCCTACGAGATCCTCACGACTCGTAGGGAGAAAACCCTTTATGACCCCAACGGCTCATAGAGTCAAAAAGACTTAGTCGACGGAACCTTAACCCTGTTTGCTATGCCACCTTTGTTCAAACCAGTAAAGGCAAATGATGATTCTCTCCTGGCAACATCCGCATGGTAGCGATGTTGATGCCTAAATTGGTAGCAAATTCCAAGTCCTCTCAAGGCAAATGATGATTCGCTCCTGGCCATATTCCAGTCGTAGCGATGTTGATGTTAAGATTGGTATCAGATCTCAAGTTCCATACTCGCAACAAAAATCAGCAAGCCAAAAATGCATATGAAATAGCCGAAATGATGAGACAACTCATAATAAAAATCAGCGAGCAAAATGTATGCATATAAAAAAACAGCTGAAATGTTTGGGCAGCTCGCAATAAAAAGCAGCGAGTAAAAAAGAAAAATAGCCGAAATGATTGGGCACCACGATAAAAGCTGAAATGGTTGGGCAATCGCGACTTTCGCGATATAAAAAGCTGAAATGATAGAGCATCGCTGAAAGAAATAAAGAAAATGATGAAACTTCTGCCCTGCAAGTGAGTCCATACTGACGCTTGTATACTATCCATGGGCATAAATGAACAGGGAAACCATGTTTTCCCACCAGGCTCCATTAAAGGGAGAGCCAGATCTCGACGTCAACATCTACAGCCTAAAGATCACAACGGCGTTTCATCTCACTCCAGCAGGATGCAGACGCGGTACCAACAAACGACCCCACGGTCAAAACAAATGGAGCCATGGAAAAGTCTCTAGTTCCAAGCCTCGATGGGTCACCAACAACCTAGAGACTACATTGGAGCCATGGCAAAGTCCCTAGTTCCAGGTCTCGAAGGTTCACAAACAACCTAGAAACCACCTCAACGTTCGTCTTGATATGGTAGACGCAATGTCACCCCGGCGTTCCTTCTCAACTCCAGCAGGATGCCGATGCAATGTCAACAACCGACCCCAGGGTCAAAACAATGGAGCCATGGCAAAGTCCCTAGTTCCAAGCCTCGACGGTTCACCAACAATCTAGAGATTACCTCGGAGCCATGGCAAAGTCCCTACTTCTAAGCCTCGACGGTTCACAGATAACTTAGAGACAACTTCAGCATTCGTCTCATTACAGCAGACGCAATGCCAGCAAACGAAGCAAAGGAAAATCCCTAGCTTCAGGGTCTTGACGGCAACTCAAATAAAACCTGAAAGACTATCGGAGATCATCCCACACAAATGCGGAGTGGTTATGACTCATCAGGGCTCCCAAACTGGGCCTAACCTCAAGTAAAAAAGCGGCATGGAAAATCCCTAACGCTTACTCTTCCGACGGTAATATGACCTGGGAGATTACTTGAAGATGTCCCCCCGAAGGGATCAGAGACACGGCGGTCGCGGGGATACTCGAACAGCAAGACTGTATATCGGGGAATGTATCAGCCAACGCGACGGTATGACGGAAAAAAAACCTAGTACCACAGACCCTAACGGACCTCTGTCATAAAGAGCAGAGGTTAACTATGACGTTAGGACCAGTTTTCCTACAAGCCCAAGTGAGGTAAACTAAACAAGCCCAAAATGAGTTCATAAACTAGAAACTCCGGGATGAGTGGATAAACTACAAGCTCCGAAATGAGTTCATAAACTAGAGACTCCGGGATGAGTGAATAAACTACAAACTCCGAAATGAGTATATAAACTACTTTATGGTAAGCCAAGACAGTAAAAGAAAGAAAAGCGCTAGTATGAAGAAAAATATGTATTTTATTCGTGAATCAAATTGAATACAAGATACTCTTATTCATGAATGAATACAAAAAAAAAGAAGGAGAATATACAGCGACAAAAAAAATGTTTAAGCCGACGGACGGTGCAGTAGGCTAGTAAGTTCGTCATTCTTCCGCTGGATTTCGGCTTCAAGCTCCGTCGGTGCTGCAAAACGAGTTCCTGCCTGGGTCTGTTGAGCCTGATAGGAAGCAAACCGACCCTCGAGCTCCTTCTTGGCGACTTTATGGGCTTCAACCATCTCGCGGGTAAAAATCACAGCTTTGTCAAGAGCCACCACTTCTGTAATGGCTTCTTGAAGCACCCACCAAATTTCATACGCACGGGTGGTCTAAGCTGAACCTGAAGTTCCCCCAATGCATTTGAAGTCAACCCCCTCTCTAAAAATTTCCGATTAAGCCTTTTCTCTCATGACTGGGGATTTGCTGCACACCATTCGATCCATCCTCGGAGACTCGTTTTTACAGTCAAGATGTCGGAGGGAAGGCGTATGCACTCAATCCCATGTAGGAAGGCCTCCACTCGGCGATAGTACTAAACCCAGGCACGCACCAATACTTCGTCATGATAGGTGGCAAGAACCGATAGTGAAGCGTTGGCATCGGCAGCAAATTCTTCGGCCATGACAGAAGTACCAGCGCGAAGATCTTTGATGAGTGCCGCCAAGGAATAAATACTCTGTTTCGCCATCCTTTCAGACGCACGTCGAGCATAAGGGCCTGGTGGCATAGGGATCCGAGACTCTAATGGAGTAAGGGCCGGCAAAGTTATAAAGATTCTATTAGGTTACGGCAGCGCCCCGACCATCAAACCGTGGCCAAATGCGGAACAAAAATTTACTAAACTGGCGCTACCATTACCCGATGCCCGGATCTACCCTAAACCCTATACTGGCAAGCAAATAAAAGGAGTTAGGAATGGTTATACCGAGTTAATCTGTGTCCTTCAGTCTTCAACCATCTTCCTAAGCTCCTAGAGGTTGCGGATTGAGTTTGGTTGCTGGTCTTCCTCCATCTACGATGATCCACCTGAAGGAAACGGCGCAAGCTCCAGCCTCGCTAAGCGAGGCAACCGACGCTCTAAGGTTGCTATCAATGGAGAGTGGAGGTGTAGGAATGTGTCACTATAATTTTCCTTTCATCACAATGCTCAAAAGAACAACTCAAGAAGATGAAGGAGATGAGGAAACATGTGGCATGAGCAACTCAAAAATGGCTAAGTGTTAAAGTGAGTAGAGAATGCAAGCAAGCAAGTGAAGAAAAGAAATGAGCAAAGCAACTCTAGAAGTGGAAACCCCTCTCTCTCTCATGCACACAAAATATCTCGTCTCATTTTTCAATAAACAAAACAATGCCCATACCTCTCTACATGCCTCACCAAGCTCATGCCAACTCACTTTCCACCTCATTTCCAAATTGATTTTCTAAAAAGAAAATCAATTAATGAGGTGGACATTTTCTACAAACCATTCCATATAAATACGGAATACAACCTGGTATACGTATCGAAATACATATACGCGTATTCGTATAAAAATACGAATAACCAAGAGAGAAAATGAATAGTGAACAATAATACTAGAATACACACACACACATATATATATATACATATATAAATTATTAAATCAAAACCTGATTTAATAATCCGGCTTAATCCTAAGTCGCTAGTATTATCAACCGTCCTATTAAAGTCTGTGCAGCCTGTACACATATTTAATCGGACACCTGTATGTACCAACATACGTCATCTACATCATATCGTCTGAACCATGAAAACCCTCTGTGTGGGACTTTAAAGACTCGTCAATACGCTGGCAGTGGGTTTAACCACAAGCACGTCAGCAGCACTAGCTGTACGTAACGGCTACCCAGGTATTGAGCGAATGGAAGGCTGACGAGCAAACTCATCCAAACCCCTACTGAGCCTGACAGTGACAATATCCGTACAGTTTGGTCTGTTCATCTAAGAGTATCGCATATCTAGTCTAAGGGGTGGATAAAGTCAGACCCTTAATAACGCGATAATTCGTGTCGGTATGAAACCCATCACCAGCTGAGAAACTATCGATCCTGGATCGATAATTCAAGTCTACCTCGACCAAGGATTTCTGATGATGGACACCCATGCACCGCGCGACATCAACCCCCAATACCGAGAGATACGAATCCCTGACGATCCGCTCACTGTCTCCATGTGGCTCGGGAACCTGTTTGCATGACTCCTTTGAGCCGTGGTAGGGTAGTAATCAAAGCACAGTGGGAACTCACACGAGACAATGACGATCTCAGGTCGACAGACTAATCTGTACACATGTCACCTGGGAACTACTATCTGACAATAGGTATAATACCAACTAGCAGGTTCCCGGCGAGTCTGTCCAGTTTACCCATAACCCAATGAGCACCTGTATACTATCTTAGGTGATCAAACTTACACCAATGGCTTGTGAGACCTTGCCACCATCCCTCGTCAGGGTCTCGATCAGTATACATTAGTCTACACTGGAGTATCGATGCCCAGTCTCGATACTCCCACGACTAGGGACATTTACGGATGTACTTAAAGACCCCCAGCTCGCACGTATATGAACGCCATCATAATGCTGGTAGTCAAGAAAGAATCTTATGGGTTCTATCAACATGTAATAGTGATGATAAAGACAAACCAGATAACATACTATCATCTCGAGTAAGACTGTTTTACTGGTATAGGTCCTCTCTCAATCATCATAATCACCTGCCTGCGACTACGATAATTTCCTTGAGGGCACTATAGCCAACAAACTCCCACTTGCACTTAAGGCCAATTATTGCGGTGTCGCATACTCATAGCTCGTGTGATACCGAACACCCAACTTCTCTACTAAGCAGTTTCGCAAAGCTCGTTTATGAAACTACTGTGTTCGAGAAATAGCCTCAGCAAGTAGATCCGCTCCAGTCTTTCTATCTTTATCTCTCTATATCTCAACTTCGCAGAGAATAACCATCTCCCGAAATGAGCAATACCTTGTCATAGAATTTGTCTGGATATCTGATGAGACCCAGTTCACAGATGAACTCCAAATCCAGCAAACTTCTTAGACTGTATCATCCACTGAATTTAATCATTATCTTGCGCTATGCTTCCTCATTATCTGCTTGGACCACCTGTCCAACACACTGTCCCTCAGAAGAGGGAAAAACTATAACTCAGACAGCCATTCTGTCATCCAGGTCACCTTGGAAGCCTGAAATGATAACCGTCTCTTGAAGGAGGCTGCCGTTACCATATCCCTAGAATATCCATTTATGTTAATAAACTGCTTCCCTACATTTCTCCAGGATTGGATTAATATATGTTTATTGCAGCTAGTGCAAAAACAACATCTGGTGTGGTACCTGACATCACATGATTGACTCAATTGCATAAGCAAGTGATATGCCAATCATGCAAATCTCTTTCCCCTTTAGTCTGTAAGATATCTTTTAGAGAGGGTGACTCCATCACCTGCAGGTACATCACCATACCAGGAGTCGTCCATTCTAAAACACCTTTAGAATAGTGTCAAAGCACCCAAATTGGGAAATTTCTCAAATCTAGATCTAAAACCATAGATCTAGTGACCAGTAAACCTGATATTTTATCTATATCCTGTGTGGAGAAAAACCTTGTGACAACCACTGTATAACCGATCGTAGTATAGGAAGATCACTTCCTATAAAGTGCATGTCATCCAAATACCTGGACATTACTCTTTACTACCTTCTCAAATCTAGACACATATGTTGTTCTGATGAAGTCAAACTCTATGACTGTCACATCAAAACTAGATGCTCTATCTCCGCTATATCTGCTTTAGTATATAAATAGACATAAGCTACTTGCCCACTGTGCTTCCGCTGCTCCCACTGACTACAACAACCCTCTGGCAGAGTCATATACACGTGCACTTCTAAAGCTAGTTCAGAACGGTGTTATACTCATCCTCCTGTCAGGTCTCATAGTCTAGAATAGCAGTAGTGTCAATTTTGGGTAATCAAGAACCTCCCTGTCACCGTCTCTGAGAAGACTGAAGTGCCTCTCGGTTGCCTGAGGTTACCCACCATATCTGCGGAATGGCTAATGGAATATCGAATCAAATTGAATCTTTAGGTCCTAATAAATTTTCAGTAATCGTTTGTAGTTCTGGAATCACTTCTAGTTCTACCATACTCCCACCAATGTTTTCTGAAAAGAATCCATTTTACTAAAACTGGTGGCGAGTCAAGAACAATATAACTATCGATCTTCCTGATGATAGAAAGTTAACCATCGTCAAAGCCCGGGATAACCCACAAACTGCCATTATTGAAACGTGCCTTGAGTTTGTCCAGATTCTGGTTTTAAGCATCAGCCGGACAACTCCCTATATCTTAACATCGTTAAGATACAAATTGATTCTATATACCATATAGAAACAAAAGCACTAATTTAATTGGAACCAGATTCAAAATAATGCAGCTGTCTCCAGTGCATATCAACCAAATGGAATGAGGCCAATCAGCATTACTCAACTAGGAGTGCATCCAAATATGAGTAACCTGAAAGAGAAGCAAGTTCTCAAAACCATTACTATCAACGGAATACCATATACAAGTATTTACATCTTCGATCACCTTGAAGAATCCTAATACTTGCAACATATGGTTCTCTACTTTATTCTTATACCTATAACTTCTCAATATCTAGACCTTGCATTTCAATGAAATACTTGTCCAGAACTGGAGAAGTCATAAGTAAACAGAATATAGTACGAGTACCAACCCCTTTGTCCTAATGGACACTGGACAACATATAATACTTTGTATAAGTCCACTGAATTTAATAACTCAAACCCTGTGCGTCGTAAGCTGAAAACTGTACTATGGCTAAGAAGAATTACACCGGTGTTGAATGCACCTTACCTAATCACCAACTGATATAGGTAAATGTCATAGACATAATTTCAAAAAGTTATATCTCATTTTATAAAATAAACGTAAAGATATATCAGTTTGAAATTGGTGTATAATAACGGATATTCAAAACTAAATATTTTCCATCCGGCAAAACCCAGGTGATTTCCTCAAATATCACCAATTACAACGAATTTCGATATAATGAGGATCTAATCATCCAATTCCCAATATCTTACTCCCACTCACCATCTGTAACACCATACAGATATAAGAAACTGATCTGGTAAATACATACCCTGGAGTTAGATTCCAATTGGGAAAACGGTTTTCAATTAACATCGCACAGTCGGACTGAAACATGAAAATGTTTCGAAGGGGTTAACCTGGTATTCCTAGTAACGCCTCTTCCACTATCCTGATTCATGACAGTAACCATATACTTACCTTCTCTCACTTCAATCCCTTTATTATGTCTTTACTTATTACCTATTGTACACTTTCTTTAAGCTAATTGGTTTTCTTCCTTCCCTACCCTTCGGCACCAGCCTAAGGTTTGGAAGAAGACTATCCAATAAGCGTAATAGGTGTACACTCCTTATGCCAGGAGCCCTCGCAACCTGAGAGAAGGTAATGTGAAAGGACATCTGAATAATCATATTCTATTTCTCCTGAACCGAAAACCATCCTCGAATCTGGAACGAATTCCTTCGAGTTCGTATGTAACTATATGATGGCATGTCCAAGCATTATGGACGTTTGTAGTGATACGAAGTGTTCTGGAGAAATCCAAAGTGGATGTAAGAGTGGCAGGGGTATACACGGTTTTGTTGTGAATGATAGTAGTCACAATGTCCTTTGCCCTTATTCTAATCCATTTATATGTCTTTACTTATTACCTTCTGTACACCACATTTAGGCTAATTGGTTTTCTTCCTTCCCTACCCTTCGGCACCAGCCTAAGGTTTGGAAGAAAACTATCCAATAAGCTCAATAGGTGTACTCTCTCCTAATCCTAGGAGCCCTCACAACCTGAGAGAAGGTAAAGAGAAAAGACAACCGAATAATCCTATTCAATCTCTCCAGAACCAGAATCCATCCTCGAATCTGGAACAAGTTCCTTCGAGTTCGTATGTAACTATACGATGGATTATCTAATAGGAGTGGATGTTCGCAGTGATACGGGGTTTTCTGGAGAAATGCAAAGGTGATATAGAAGTAGCAATGATATATGCGACACTGTGACATTCCAAAAGCCAAAGTGTTTTAAGAAGGTTCGGTTAACTTGGTTCATGAGTTTTAGTCAAGGGTCGGGCCATGGTCGCTGCCAAAGAGAGAGAGAAAAGAAATGCTCAGTGTGCACTCTACCCTAGATCAGTATGGTTAATCACTTTACCTAATCAGGATGGCTCTCACTGTTTCCTTGAATTCTTCTCCAAACCCAAAAGGAGAATCAGCCGGGGTCATCTAAAATCACCCGAGGAGTAATCCTACTCATCAGTGGGAATCGGGATCCAACTATCATCGCATGATAACTTGATGGAAGCCACTCAAGTCACCACACTCCAGATGGTATGCGCAAGCCTGGCAAGTTTCCTGTAAGTTTGAAACTCCCGATGTGATTTTTGCCATAAGCGGCTTATGACCTTGACAGAGGTCAACATATCATAAGTCGCAAATCAAGTTCAACCCGTCATTGTCCTAGATTAACTTAGACCTACCTGCACGAGCCCTTGACAGAGGTCAACATGACCATGCCACTGTCCTAAATAATCGCATATCTATGCAACAAACAAGCATTACCCAGCTACCAAACACTGTGCCTTAACAGGGGTCAACATACACAGCATGAATACTAAGTAATACCTGTAAGAAATGACGGAGGGCTACGACTGGTTTTTGGCGAAAAACCTTTAACGTAATGAACTTGATATCGTTGAAGGAATCCAAGTGGTTTTACAAATATATAGTGGCGAAAACTTTTGCTAAAGAGGTCACTCCCTGTGAAGGGATCTCGGCTCTTTCCTCGTCGAATGAGGTGCAGAATATTCCAAAATGAATACCACGATGCAAAGCAAAAATAATCGACTACAGTAATGTTATTACGTTGACGCAAACTTTTACCCAAGGGGTCACTCCCGATGAAGGGATCTCGGCACTTGCCTCGTAGAATGAGGTGCAAGATATTCATAACCGAATACCACTATGCAAAGCAAAAGAAAACGTCTGTAATGTCAGTTTTAAAAACTTGGTTCCAACAACATCAAATAGGTTTGTTTTCCTTGCATTGATAAGAATCAACGCAGTCCCATCAATTAATCATACCAGAAAAGAACGAAAATATATGTTGTACGTATATGTCATCCGCATTCACCACTGGGTCCCGTCATCACCCGTTAGGTTACTTAACTAACGACAGAGCGGGGACTAGACTAGCGCGGGTGAAAAATAAATACAACATCTACTAGTATATATATATATATATACAACAATTGCCCCAGGCATGATATAAAGTAACATCACAGAAGCATCACAGAAGAAACACAGAATGATGGATAATCCTGGAGCCTCGGGTTTCACTTAAGCCGCAAATGAGATCCGATGTTCCCTGTAGTGTGGATAGCCTGTGCAATGAAAACCTAGACCCCTACGAACGTGGCAAGTTACCCGCCAAAACCAGAAGTGAGGCAACCCCCTTCAACAAAGTGAATGGGCCACCCGGCACTTCACGGAATCCGATAACTTGAGCGCCCCTCCGTGGGTCATCCTATACCCCCTACGAGTGCGGCAAATAGCCCGCCAATTCTAGAATAAGGTCCCCTCCATATCAACGACATGAGATGCGGACCCGTTGCCCTCTAGAACCCAGCTATTTGTGCACTCCACCGCGGGGTAATCCTAGTACAGAAAAGAAAATAATATGTGCAAGGGTGACATCGACTTCAACCCGGTCGTGCCCTAAATAAATAATATACAAACTGGCAGTGACGGCAGTCCACATGTCGGACTCTCGCCCCGCAATATCAAATGTACAAATGAGACTAAACTGTACTAACATTGCACCCAAGCTATCCACCACGACGATCCAACCACAATCACGGCACAACACAGAACATCAACGTGAATGTTACGTTCACAAACCCTTCTAAAAGAACATATAACAATTAGACGAGTTATACCGCTCGAATGACATTTACGGTCGCAGATAGTAATGCATGTACCGATAAACATTTAAATAGTGTTAAATTATCGACTTTGAAACACCCCGAATTGCCCCTGAACAATAGATAACAAAATATCCAAACTGGGCCAAATAAGCAATACCACTGAACCAATATTCCAGAGACCAAACCACACACAAAATACGAAGCCCAAAGTCCCTCCCCAGGCAGGCCGGCTCAGAAAGTTTGAGCATGTGCTCGGGTGAAAACAGGTGAAATGGGTTAGTATTTGGAGTGTGCTCTTGTAGTCATACAAGTAGTCTTCTGTAGTTGCTTAAAAAAATTTTGAGGACTCTGAAATTTCGACAGAAACTGAAATGTGCAGTGTACTATTTTGGGTTTGTTTCGATTTCGATACTTTAACATTGTCTAAAACTGCTAGTAAGGGGTTTACGGGTTGGCTCTGATACCATGTTGGGTTATGGCAGCATCCCGGCCATCAAACCGTGGCCAAATGCGGAACAAAAATTTACTAAACTGGCGCTATCATTACCCGATACCTGGATCTACCCAAAACCCTATACTAGCAAGCAAATAAAAGGAGTTAGGAATGGTTATACCGAATTGATCCGTGTCCTTCGAACTTCAACCATCTTCCCAAGCTCCTAGAGATTGCGGATCGAGTTTGGTTGCTGGTCTTCCACCATCTACGATGATCCACCTGAGGGAAACGGCGTAAGCTTCGGTCTCGCCAAGCGAGGCAATCGATGCTCTAAGGTTGCTAGCAATGGAGAGTGAAGGTGTAGGAATGTGTAACTATAATTTTCCTTTCATCACAATGCTCAAAAGAGCAACTCAAGAAGATGAAGGAGGTGAGGAAACATATGGCATGAGCAACTTAAGAATGGCTAAGTGTTAAAGTGAGTAGAGAATGCAAGCAAGCAAGTGAAGAAAATAAATGAGCAAAGCAACTCTAGAAGTGGCAGCCGCTCTCTCTCTCTCATGCATACAAAATATCTCATCTTATTTTTCAATAAACAAAACAATGCTCATACCTCTCTATATGCCTCACCATGCTCATGCCAACTCAACTTCCACCTCATTTCCAAATTGATTTTCTAAAAAGAAAATCAATTAATGAGGTGGACATCTTCTAGAAACCATTCCGTATAAATACGGAATACAACCTGGTATACGTATCGAAATACATATACGCGTATTTGTATAAAAATACGAATAGCCAAGAGAGAAAATGAATAGTGAACAATAATACTAGAATACATATATATAAATACATATATAAATTATTAAATCAAAACCTGGTTTAATAATCCGACTTAATCCTAAGCCGCTCGTATTATCAACCGTCCGATTAAAGTCTGTGCAGCCTGTACACATATTTAATCGAACACCTGTATGTACCAACATACGTCATCTATACCATATCGCCTGAACCGTGAAAACCCTCTGTGTGGGACTCTAAAGACTCGTCAATACGCTGGCAGTGGGTTTAACCACAAGCACGTCAGCGGCACTAGCTATACGTAATGGCTACCCGGGTATTGAGCGAAAGGTAGGCCGACGAGCAAACTCATCCAAACCTCTACTGAGCCTGATAGTGACAATATCCGTACAATCTGGTCTGTTCATCTACGAGTATCACATATCGAGTCTAGGGGGTAGATAAAGTCAGACCCCTAATAACGCGATAATTCGTATCGGTATGAAACCCATCGCCTCCTGAGAAACTATCGATTCTGGATCGGTAATTCTCGTCTACCTTAGCTAAGGATTTCTGGTGATGGCCACCCGTGCACCGCACGACATCAACCCCCAATACCGGAAGAGATGAATTCCGGACGATCTGCTCACTGCCTCCATGTAGCTCCGGACTGTACCCAAGTAAAACCTGTTTGCACGACTCCTTTGAGCCGTGGTAGGGTAGTAATCAAAGCACGGTTAGAACTCACACGAGACAAATAACGATCTCAGGTCGACAAACTAACATGTATACATGTCACCTGGAAACTTCTATCTGACAATAGGTATAATACCAACTAGCAGGTTCCCGACGAGTCCGTCCAGTGTACCCATAACCCAATGAGCATATGTATACTATCTTAGGTGATCAAACTAATACCAATGGCTTATGAGACCTTGCAACTGCCCCTCGTCAAGGTCTCGATCAGTATACACTAGTCTACACTAGAGTATCGATGCCCAATCTCGATACTCCCATGACTAAGGATATTTAAGGTGTGCTTATAGACTCCCAACTCCCACATATATGATCGCCATCATAATGCTGGTAATCAAGCAAGAATCCAATAGGCTCTATCAATATATAATAGTGATGATAAAGACAAACCAGATAACATACTATCATCTCGAGTAAGACTGTTCTACTGGTATTGGTCCTCCCTCAATCATCATAATCACCTGCCTGCGACTACAATAATTGTCTTGAGGGCACTACAGCCAACAGATTCAGGAGCGGTCAGTTGTGTTTCCAAACATAGATTAAACAGAACGATGCCAAGGATAAAACATCACTTACCAACAGTCATGCAAAGTGGGTTTGAAAGGTCCCCGGGTCCATCAAAAATCTCGACTTCGTCATCAACCTCAAGAACTGTGGTTCAGAATGAAGGGCATATCAGCATCATCATGAAAATATAAAACCAGAAGGGCAAAGCATACCAACCTTGGCCTGAGGAAAGAACTATGCTTTGTGGGGGGATTGCTTGTGGGCATCCATGTCGAGCAAGCGCTGGAAGGTTTTTCTCGGAGAGAGATCTACGATAGAAGACGTCAATTCCCGCAATTCTGAAAGAAAGAAAGATATTCTTTGCCCGCCTTGAGCTGGGGGATGGCAGCCTCAGCAGTCTCCTCCACACCTTCAGGTGCATCGCTGGAGATATTTGTGAAACCTATGGCCTGCATGGTAGTCTTCAATAAAATGACAAAAGACGCCACGGAAGGCTCTAAGGCAGGGATAACGGCTTCAGCAATCTCCTCTACACTCTTCGGTACATCGCTAGGGATGTCCATGGGATCTATAGCTGATGACGTCAGCTCTGTTAAAGGAGTAGACATGGAAGAGACACCAGTCTCCACTGGAAGCTCCACGGTAAGGGTATCAGCTTCAGTAATCCTCTCTACACCCGTCGGTGCGTCATGGGAGATATTTACGAAATCCGCAATCATTACCTGATCCGGAATCAAACCCACTTCCGTTGCCGAAGTCCCTGTAAAGATCGCGCAAAAATAAGAGGACATAAAATTAATACAAATCACTAGCCAAAGGAAGAACGTGAAAAACACGCATACCAATACGCCAAGGAGCTTGAAGTATGGCTTTTTCGAGCCGTCGTTCTTTTCGCATTAAATACGCTCGCCGGGCTTCAAGCGCAAATGAATGACTACCTGTTTTTTGTGCAAGCTCGTCCTCGGAAGCATCTGAGATAGGTTATTTAAGAGCCCGTTCTTCTTCCATTAACAAAGTACCCATGTGCACCCTCCGTAATGATAGTTCGACGTCGTAGAATACAACGGGGGGATTGTTAGTTATATGTATGCCCTAGAGGCCATTACTGTACATACGATGTATACTGTAGTGGATGCTTGGACATATATAGGTAGGACTTTCTTGCTCGACATGATAGTATGCTATCTGGTTGCTCTTTATCTTAACATGTACTCTGATTGTCTCTATGTTACATATTGATAAAGCCCTTAGGATGAGTACTTGACTACCAGGACTATGATGCGGATTATACTAGTGGGGACGGTGTAGTCGCTAAGTACATCCTTCAAATGTTCCTGGTCTAGGTGTATCGAGACAGGGCATCGATATACCAGAGTAGACTAGTGTATGCACTTCTTGACCCATATGATGGGCGATGGATGATCCCATATCCATTGGTGTTTGACATCAGAGAAGGTATACGGGTGCTCAGTGAAGACTGGGTACACTGGAAGGACTCGCCGAGAACTCCTAGATGGTATTATACCTCACGTCAGATGGCAGTTCTCTGGTGACACTGGTACAGATTAGTCTGTAGACCCGAGATCGTCATAGAGTCTTGTATGATTCCCACTGTGCTTTGATTTCCACCTCACCACGTCCAAGGGGGCATGTAGAACGGTGGCTTTTGGGTACAGTCCCGAATCACATGGAGGCAATGAGAGATAGGAGGGGTTTCTTCTCTCCCAGTATAGGGAGTTGATGTTGCGCTGTGTTCGATTGGCTATAACTGGAAATCCCTGACCAGGGTTGCTGAGATTTACTGGTAAATGTTATCAGTAGTTTCTCGAACTTTTATGGACCTCATATCAACACGACTTATCAAGCTACTGGGGTCTGACATTTACCACCCCTAAGCGAGATATGCGACATATCAGACGAAGAGACCGGACTGTACGGGAGTGTTACTGATTGGATTCGCAGGAGAATGTAAAGGCTTGTTTGTTGATCTTCTGATCGCTCAATACCTGGGTGGCTGTTACGTTTAGCTGACTGCTTGCAGTTTGTGGGTGTTTGATATGATCATCACCTACTGCCGGCGTATTGACGATTCTTTAGTGTCCTACACAGAAGTTTCCTGGCTCAGGCAAAACGGAGTAGGAGCACATATGTGATATGTGCGGGACCGAGAACAATACGTGTATGTGATACCGTATTAGATTTTCGCGATATGTGATATCGGCCGGGTATATGTGATATAGCCGGGTCATCGGATCAAGTGTTGATTCGATGAACTGATACAGATTATATTAGTCGGTTATTTATGAAATAGCCGAATTATCGGATCAAGTGTTGATTCGATAATTTAATATATAATTATATATTTGATATATTATATTACATTAACCAATATAAGCTCACTTAAAGATTCTTTTTCTCACTTGGATAATACATCGATATATAAGTGATATATGTTAATTGTATTATTTTATTTTTTTACAATAAATATTGTATATGTGATATATAATATTGTAACAAGTTAGGGTTACAAATGCAACATGCTTTGTGGAGTTTAAATATGGTTAGGGTTTGGATTAGGGTTAAACTTGGATGAAGCTTTCAAGAAGCTTCTTGAAGCTTTGACTTTGACTATGATATTTTGTAAAGATATTTTGTAGATATTTCTTAACCCAACCCAAACCCTTTACCCTAGTTAAATCTCTACAAGGGTTAAGATTTCATTCTTAACCCATGGTTGCATTTTCTAACCTCAAACAAGATTTCATTATTCATCACAAATAGATTTCTTCTTCTTCCTCTTGAAAAAACTTTCTAGCTTTTTGACAAGTGATGATAATGAGTGAGAAATTGAAAACAAAAGAGAGCTAAATTCCTATTTCATCATCCTCATCTATTCTAGCCGCTTAGATTAGGTTGTTTGCTTTGTTAATACTTAATTAGCAAAGCAAGAGCTTGGGTTTGAGTTTCTTCAAGGTAGATCATCTTAGTTATTGAAGATCATAAGCAAGTTTGCATCTTTCTCTTCATGGAACCTCTCTAGAGTCCGGGTACTTGATGATCGCAGCGAAGGGACCACAACACGGAGCATATGAAGTGAAGGAACGGACTACAAAGGTTATAATCCCTAACTCTTAGATGTTAAACTGTTTAACATGTTTGTTTGCCTAATTCTCTAGTAATGATCTTGGTTAGGGTTACATAGCACCCCAAATTTTTATAAAATGGCATGTGTGTTGCCTTGCTAAACCTTGTTGTCGTGCTATACAACCCTACAGTGGTATCAGAGCCAAGCTAGAGCTTTAGGCATTGTCTAGACAAAGTTTAAAGTCCGATCGAACCCTGAAACATCGTTTTAGACCCTCTCTCTGGAAATTTTTTAAAAAGGTGATTTTTTCCGTATTAAAAATACTCAGAAAATTAAGCAGGGAATTCTAAGGATTACTATGAAATATGAACCCCTAATTCCCTCAAGCCGCCGCGGAACCGCGACAATACTAGGCTTTGCGCGGCGGTTCCGCGGCCGTACTTGGGTATTAGGGACACATATTTCTAGGTAACATCCATAGGTATTACTACATGCTTCTGGGAATTTTTAATTTTACTCAAGTGTTGGGTTTTCTGGAGATCTTATGGATTCATTGATTCGATCAGAAAGTTTAATTTCGTTTAGTTTTTCCGGGTAATTTAGAACGTGTTAAAAAGTTCGAACGGATATCAATAACTCACTTTTTTCCCTGTCGGAAAACTTTCAAGTGTTGGATTTTTTCACGAGTTTGAAACTTTCGGAAAAACATGCAAGCGTATCTGTGGATCCTCTAGAAGAACGTAACCTTAACTCGATTATGTGACCGTCAAAACTGCCACTGAACCCTAGGGTTTGTGGTAGTTTAGCGTTGGCACATGTGAGGTGTTAGTTTGACCCTTCTACGGCTGGTTCATTGAGGCTGTGACATGTTCTGGGATTTTTGAACTCCGCTCAAGTGTTGAGCTATTTGGGATATCTTGGGTGTTTGTTTATTCGATTGGAAAGTTTAATATTGTCTATTTATCTGGAATGTGATACAATATGTGGAATTCATATAGTTAGGCATGAAATGCGAAATATGTGATATTTCGGATTTAAGATGTCTAAAGTGATTGTGGATTCCAAATGTTGTAGTTTTACACTTTCTTTTCTGTGACCGTAAGCGTGGTATGTGGGGTATTACCGGCTTCGTTGCTATACATCAACGACAATCGGGATACGCATACTTGCTTACGTTGATGACATGTGATGTTATGTGTTGCTGTGATATGTTATATTGGATCATCGCGTTTTGAATAGCCGGGGGTTTTATGTGAGATGAGAGTTTTTCATTTTCATTCATGTAAAATTCATTTATATGTAATATTCTTTTATTGGGGCACTTCCGGGCTGAGGATGATGTCACTATTGTATATTATTTACTTTTCCGCATTAGGATAGACCCAAGGCGGGGAGCACAAGTAACCGGGTTCTAGGGTCCAGTGGGAGACCATCTCGAGGAGTCGAGACCGGGTCTCCTAACCCTAGAATTGGCAGTGTTGCTTGCCGCTCTCGTAGGGGTCTAGGGATGTGGGTTTGGCTATTTATCACGACCGTGGAATCCGTGTTTTATACAGGCTCGCAATAAAACACGGACAACCTAGTATATCCAATATTTCATATATGTTCTTCTGCTGCAATGTTCTTTGATGAGATCATATTACTGCCTGAGATGAATGTTTATATTATATATATGAGATATATATTGTATATTGTAGATTTCGTTTCAAATGTGATGCTTGTGAAGCATAATAAAATGGGACTTCATTAATGAGATTAATGAAATAAAAGAAACCTAAAGATGTTGTAGAAACTTGTTTCGAAAACTGGTAGCTCTAGTTCTTGCTTTGCATAGCGGTATTCCTTGTAGAATATCCAGCACCTTATTCCATAAGGAAAGAGTCGAGATCCCTTCACCGGGAGTGACCTCTTTAGCAAAACTAACAGATGCTATAAATTCGGTTTGCTTTTTGATTGCTTTTATAGTTCTTGCTTTGCACAGCGGTATTCCTTATAGAATATCCAGCACCTTATTCGATAAGGAAAGAGCCGAGATCCCTTTACCGGGAGTGACCTCTTTAGCAAAACTATTAAAAGCCTCAAAAACACTCCTTTTTCAAAAATCACTCGATTCTACAATGATATCAAGTTCATTATGCAAAAGGTTTTCTTAAAAACCTGTCGTAACCTTCCGTCATTTTAGGAAGTAGAGTACTTAGTATTCGTGCTGCGTATATCGACTATAGTTGAGGCGTAGTGTATGGTAGCTAAGTAATGTCTTCCTACACAACATATAATGCGATTAATTAGGACAGTCATGTGATTATGTCGACCATAGTTGAGGGTCATGTGGGTGGGTCTAATTAATCATGAAATGACGGGTAGAACTTGACTAGTGCTTATGATATGTTGACCATAGTTAAGGTCATAAGTACTAGGGGAAAAATATTATCGGGAATTTCAAGTGTTGAAATTTGCAATCAGATTGCATACCTTCTATGAGATAGTTGGATCCCGATACCCACTGCGAGTAAGAGTTACTCCTGAGAGAGTTTTACACAATACAATTAGCCGATCAAGTAGGTTTCTAGAAAGGTGTTAAACGGGGTTACGCCCCTGGGAAAACGAGGTTTATTTTAATTAGGTCCGTGCGAAAGCACGGGGAACCTCCCTCAAAGTACCGGCACTGGCCTGGCTGAAAGATTGGCGAACTTGTAGGGTGTAATTAATCCAGGCTAGTCTTTCCTTTTAGAATTTGAAGGAAGATTTGACTAAAACAGTGGGAGACGTCCTGATTAGATATATTAATAACCAATCTAATCTTGCGAGAGTATACGCTGAGTGTTTTCTTCTCTCTCTCTCTCCAGGTAGCGACCATATCACGCCTTAATCAAGATAATAATACGGATGTATTGACCAAACCCGCTTGTTATACTGTGCTAGGGAGCGTTGGTCCCGCTCCAACTTATAATTGTTATAAAACCGAGCAGGAAATTGGGGATTACCAGAATTCCCATGCCGCCCAAACGAAGAAAGTGCATGTTGATGCATCTTCTTCGGTTGTGTTTCATTACAAAGAACAGTTTCTCGGTATCCTCTACGTCCCGGGTATTTGATACCGGATCAGGATCCCGGATCTGTAATCTGTTACATGGGCTACAGAAAGGTAAAGAACTGTGAACGGGTGATAAGTTTTAAGAGTTGGAAATGATGCAAGTGTTGCAGCCAAGTCTGTTGGCAGTTATCACCCTGTATTACCAGAATACATTGATTCTGAACGAATATTATTAGATACCGAACCTGATATACAACATCATATTCATATCTTTATAAGTAAAGAAGGATATAATTTTGTATTGTTGGATAATGTTTTGAGCATTTCCTATATCAAGAGTTGATCGGTTCAGGCACGTTATCTAAAAGCATAGACGTTCTAAATCAAACCACAGTTCTTAACGTAAAGATCACACACAAGAGGAAGAGTTCATAAATGAACGAATCCTTCTTGAGGCATTGTAGACTAGGTCATATCGATGCAACCCAACTAGCTAAAGTTACATAAAGATGCATATTTAAATCAGTTTGAATTTACATCTTGTGAAACTTGTCGGTCATGTCACAAAGATAAGATGACCATAGCTCCGTTTATTGGAAACAGAGAAAGAGTTATTGAACTCTTGGGATTTATACATGCTGATGTATGAAAGTCCCCTGTCTACACATGCCAGGACCGATTCTTTATACTTCATTACATTCACTAATTATCTCTCAAGGTTCGGACATATGTTCCTATTGAAACACAAGTCTGAACCTTTTAAGCAATTCAATGAATATGAGTTAGAAGTAGAGAACCAAAACAGGTATAAGTATTATGTCCAATGATATGATCAGGTAGGAGAATACTTGAGCACGATATTCCTGGACTATTCTAAAGGAGAATGAGATTCTCTCTCAGTATTACTCCTCCGTATACACCACAGCACGTCGGTATATCGGGGTAGAGCAATCACACCCTATTAGATATGGTGCGCTCTATGATGAGTACTACTGAGTTTCTTATTTCCTTTTGGGAGTTATGCACTTAAGAAGCTGCATACCTATTGAATAGGGTTCCAATCAAATCAGATGTCTACCACTCCATATGCGATATGGTATGGGAAGAACCCATCTCTTAAAAGAAGTTAAGATTTGGGGTTGTCCGGCCTATGTCAAAAGCAAAATCCGGACAAGCTCATGGCAAGGTCAGTTCTGTGGAAGTTTGTAAGATATCCCAAGCATTCGCAAGGGAATATCTTCTACCACATTGAGGAACAAAAGATGTTTTGTTTCTCAGCATGCCACCTTTGTGAAAGGGTATTTCTTGTGAAGAAATTAGTGGTCATGAGGTAAAACTGGAAAGAGTTCCAGCTATACAAACTGCAGCTGATGATTTGGTAGAACCAAAGGATTCAATAGTTTCCAACAAACCTCAGCCTCTCCGCCGATCTAGTAGGGTTCCTCACCCACCTGAGAGATACTTCAGTTTTCTCTATGACAGTGGGAGCGAGAATTGCATCATGAGATGATGACCCAACTTGTTTCGAGCAGGCCATCAGGAGTGGGACTGTCACGCCCCGCTTCCTAGAGTACGCTAAGGTAAGAACGTGACATAGCCAACCATGCTACCTGTGGATAGGAATTATCCTTCCACAGTCACATTACGGCTGTAGAGATATCAAGAACAAAAGTAAAACTATCTAGCACATGTCCATAAGCCAAAATAAAATGAGTCAAGAATAATAATGCGGAAGCAAAAGATCCACTATAAAATAACTGGAAGGTACGTCCCATAATGCGGGCTCACATCAGAAATAAAATGCTGAAAAGTAAAAGAACTAACTACTAATGGGTTCTCACTGATCAGCCTGCTGCCTGAAGTACTCCTGCTCGGACTGCAGCGAAGATACGGAATCTGGGCCATGCAAAACCCAGACGTCAGCGCGTCATGTCATCAAGCAATAAAATATAAACAGGGTAATCAAGACATGCAAGTATACTCATAAAAGGTAAAGCAGGTGTAACAGTAATATAAATCAGGGCAGTGAAGGGTAGTGTGCAGTGAGTAAACTAAACTGGTCTATTGGGTTATCTACTCTCAAGTCTTTGAAATCAATTTGATGAATCGTCGATGTAACTCAATAATATCCCGTGCATCCCCGGGACCACGGTCTAAGACTCTCGGGCTGAAACCGAGATGTGCCGCTAGGCACTAAGAGGAAAAGGGTAAAGACGAACGATGTCAGCAGCAGCATCCCGAGGCGGGCCTAGCCTCTTAAACTGATCAGTAAAAGCAAGCAACTGTCGAGTTACAAGTCAGGTTTCATCATTGATTTCCCCATACCCCCAAGTTATATGTGGTCAAGTCATGTATTAAATAATCTAGAGCTAATGCCAACACAGGATCAGGCAGGTACAGGTTTGTCTGGATAGACAACAGGAACGGTCCGTAAGGAACACAGGTCAGGTTTGTTGGCATTAGACTCCATATCAGGTAACAGGTAAAGCCATGGTACATCAGGTCAAGTCAAGTAGTGTAATTAGGTGTCATGTCATGTCAAGAGTGTACGGCACCATGTCAAATCGAGTAGGCAGTGCAACAGGTCATGTCAGGAAGCACAAGATGTCATGTGGGTGCTCATAATCAAACTAACATAAACAAGATTATAAATGAACAAGCATGAGTACTATCAAAACAATAAACTAGATCAGGTAAATGATAAGCAAATAGTTACAGATTAAATTATATCGATGCACGGTTATCATTTTGCGTTTTAAGGGATGGTTTCAACATTACTTAACTACAGCATAACCAATGTGGATGTTAAAATCATGTTACTATGTATTAAATAATTTAAAGATGCAATGGACTATAAATCAGGTTAGATGTACGCGAACGGTCGTCCGACAGGTATAAAGTATAAAAGGGGTACTGTGGGCTATGCACATAATTGTTATAAGATTTAGATATGCATGCGGGTACTATGTATAATAAAACTAAATGCAGTCTGGTATGGTTCGAACTATGAATCTAAAATGATATAACGGAACGTCGAATGTTAAAATGGAATTATGGTATTAAATGGAAACTACATGTTTAATGTGCACTCAGATAGGCATATAGAAATTTAAATAGCATATATAGTAATTAAAATAGCATGTAGCAAGTTTCACTTGCCTCGACAGATCGTGATACAGAAAACGGAACGTCTCACGTCGGCGAGAAAGGTCGCGACGCGCGCACGGTACACGGAATGAGTCCAAACGACGCACGATGGGATCACACCGGTCAGGTATCCTTGCTGAGTCGTCAGGGATCGTCGCCGGCACGGTCGGATTCCGGAAACAGAAACAACAGTGAACTTTTGATAGCAAAAGAATGCATGGAAGGGGAAGCAAGAAGAATGACAGAGAACAAAGGAGATTGTGGAAAGAAACTTACTCACTGGATTGCAGAGGGATGACAGCGTCGTCGATGAGGATCGGCGGCGCTCCGGCAAGGGTGCAGGTGCTCGGGTGATGGGTTAGGGTTGCGCTAGGGTTAGGTTTCTGTGTTTTTTTGCAGGGTCCGCACAGGGTCTGTAGAGGTGCTGAGGTAGAGGGGAGGAAGGAAACGAGACGTTGATGGTGGTGGGTGCGAGGCTGGGGGTCGGCGATGACCGGTGAGGTTGGGTTACTGGGTATTTGGTGGGTTTGTGCAGGGGGAGAGAGGCTCGGGAAGAGAAAAGAGAAGAAGAAGATGGAGAGGAGGAGGAGAGGGGATAACGAGGCTCGATTGGGGTTGAGATGGAGTTAGGGTTTGAGGAAGGCGGTGAAGCGCTGGGGTTCTCGTGGCGAGGTCGCAGATCTTTCAAGAACAGAAGAAGAAGAAGGAGAAGATATAAGGGAGGTGACGATAGCAGCTCGGGAGGTGACGCGATCCTTTCTCACCACGAGAGGAGAGAGAGACGTGAGAAGAGAGAGGAAGAGAGAAGCGCGAGGAGAGAGAAAGAGGAGGGGAGAGAGAATTGTTTTGTAGCGGGATGAGAGAGAAAGAAAGCGAGAGAAGGAGAAAAGTGAGAGAGAGAGGGTGTCGTGGGCCCAGCAACGATGGAAGAGAGGGTTTTGATTGGTTAGGGGAAAAAGAGAATAGATTATAAAAATATAAAAAGATTTTAAATAGTTTTAGAAAACCATTTCATTGGCTGGGGAAGTAATGGAAAATATTTTTTGGTTGCATAAAATATTCTCGCTGGTTGCAAATAACTGAGGCTGTTAAGGAAAATTAAAATGAGTTAAGGAAAATTTAAAATAATCAGAATTTGGCGGAATACAAAATAATTCAGAAATGCGCCCAGGTCAGGTCTAAAAGTTTGGATTTGGAATGTAAAAATTTTTAGCAGGTTCCAAGAATTAAAATGAAGGACTTTGCAACAGAAATGCATACCCCCAAGAACGGACGCACGTACGTGCGCGTAGCCATCCAAACACGTCTGTTTAACTGAACGGGACGAAAACACAATGCAAGGATGCTACCACAGGGCTAGGGGGATCAAGCAGGCCATGTCAAGTATTTTTAAATTATTTTAAATGACTTAAATGGTTATATGCAAGAATATTAAATGTTAGCGTAATCTATAATTAAGAAAACAACGAGCTCAAGTAAACGGGTCGAATATAAAGTAAATTACCATTTTGCAACCAAACATGATAAATGAACTAAATACCACAAACAACACATACGGTAACTGGAATTGGTATAACTGGACTCGGTTGTTACAGGGACTCTATAAGAATGGCTGGATGCTATGCGATCTGACATGGAATCCACATACACCAACAAAGTATGGACTTTGGTTGCTTTATCTGAAAAGTTAAATCCCCATCAGAAGCAAGTATATCTTATGAAGATTACTTGGTGTACATGGAAAAGTTAAGACTTTCAAAGCTATGCTTAAATCCATCTAGATCCTACTTGCCATTGCTACATACCATATTTACGATATCTGGTGGTTGGGTGTCATGACAGCTTTTCTAAATGATGATTTAGAAGAGAGCGTCTATAAATACACAGCCAGAGGGCTTCGTAGACAGTGGGAGCAGCGGAAAAGTGTGCAAGTTGCTTTATGGGATAAAGCAGGCATCGCGGAGTTGGAACGTCTGTTTTGATGTGGTAGTCAAAGAGTTTGACTTCATCAAAATGGTAGATGAATCTTGTATATACAAAAAGGTAGTAGAGAGTTTGGTGATGATCCTCGTATTGTACGTGGATGACATACTCTTGATAGGGAAGGAGTTTCCTATGCTACGCTCGGTCAATCTCCTCTTATCACAGGGATTCTCCATACAAGGATCAAGGTGATACCTCCTAAATCCTGGGTTTTATATCTATGAGATAGATCTAATTGGATGTTAGGATTCTCTCTAGATGTAGTGAGATGGTATCAATCGATCCTGGGGAGAATCACTGGAAAGGTTCCAGGGTGGTAAGGTCGACTGAATGTCAGTCACAGGCATTGTCTTTACCCTCAGTGGAGGGACGGTATGTTGGAAGAGTTCCAAGCTCGATACCGTGACACACTAGACGATTAAAGGCAAGATACATCATTACCAAGGATGCTACCAAAGAGGCAGTCTGTATATATAATAGTTCATGAGATGAACTTAGTTCCTACCATTGTGTGACAATGGAGTTGTGGCTTATGCCTAGGAACCCCGTCCCATCAGAGATTCAGACATATTCTTAGGCAGTATCGCCTGATCATGGAGATGGTTGATCTCCAGGGAGATCAAGGTTAGGAGAGTAGACACAGAGGACAACAGCGCGGATCCACTCACAAAGGCCTATTTCCCAGTAGAGACTTTTATGGGATGGTTGAGTTTGAGATACTTCAACCACAGATGTATGTTGGGTATACGATACCACAACAGATGGCCCTAGAGGCCATTACTGTACATATGATATATACTGTAGTGGATGCTTGGACATATATAGGTAGGACTTTCTTGCTCGACATGATAGTATGCTATCTGGTTGCTCTTTATCTTAACATGTACTTTGATTGTCTCTATGTTACATGTTGATAAAGCCCTTAGGATGAGTACTTGACTACCAGGACTATGATGCGGATCATACTAGTGAGGACAGTGTAGTCGCTAAGTACATCCTTCAAATATTCCTGGTCATAGATGTATCGAGACAGATGATTGATCCAAAGAATTTGTTATAACCGCAATCAAGAACGGCGTCGCTTGGTAGCTAGCCGGTGAGTACGGGTCGGTCCACAGGGATTTTGTGTATTCTCAATTTTCTCTAACGAGTTAATTCCGATTGTTGTTGGATTGATTAAATCTAAAAACTAAGTTGATCTAAATTAAAATCTTGCTGAGGTTAGGTTTAGGTTAAGTTTGGAAAGTCAATATTCCTCACCGCTTTCTATGCTCTATTTAAGATCTATGAGGTGTTATGGTAATAATTAATAAAATGGATTAGTACCATCGGGAAGAAACGGTGTTTCTTCCTCTAGGTCCTTGTCCGTCCTTTCTTAATTCTTACCCTAACCTCCATGGAAAACATGCGCAACCGGTCGTTTATACTACGTTATCACCGCTACCTCATGGGATAGGGTGCCGTAGGGAGAGGTGTGTGCATGTATGCATGGAGTCCTATAAAAACGTGTGATAGGAAAGAAAGGGGTAAGAGATATTCATCTCTCAATCCTTCCCCAAATCTAACCCTAACAAGCGAGGAGACTACTCACTCATTAGGGAATTGAAAAACATTTTCTAACTATCTAACTAGGGCAGAGAATAAAATCTAAACTAGGGCAAGAATAGAAAATTATACTAGGGCAGATAATAAAATTAACTAGGGCAAGAATATAAAACTTACTCTAATTTGATGCACTCTTCATTCTTTACAGAAATTTACAGATCTGAATTTTGATAAAATGAAATGAGGCACAAGAAGAGGCATAACCTAAAACATTTTTAGGGTTTCTATTTATAGAACATAGAAACCCTAGGGTTACAATCGTGTCATATCTGCAATTACAAGTATACCCCCTAAGAAAAGAACTAGTCAACGCGCCGCCAGCCGCCATAGAAATTTTCCACCGACACGGGCTACACACGGACGCGGAACCGCGGCCAAAACCCATGTTTGGCCGCGGTTCCGCGGCCAAAAAGAGGGCTTGTGGGCTGTGTTCTTTTGGGCTGATTCCTGTTGCATTTTTCTTGGTTTTTCATCACTTGGTTCTTCAGAATGTCTTCTAGTTTCCTTCCAGATTTCCACAGTGAATAATGTAGTGGACTTTACCGTTCGCTTCGTGTCGAAGTCTTGAACCTTGCGCTGCCTTTGTACTTTATGAACTTGTTTATTGATCTTCGTTTATTCTCCGAACTGTAGGCTTGATCAAGATCTTTCCATTTGTTGGTCGTAGTCTCACTTTTGTATCGTCTTTTCATCTTCTTCACTGTTTTTGTTCCGAGAACCTGTAACCTGCAACTATGTAGCAGACATGGGTCAAAAGCACCTGTTTATTTATAAATTGAATAAGAATGGGGAATAAAATAATGCAAAATTATGGTATGAACAAATACCCCCAAACTTATCTTTTGCTCGTCCCCGAGCAAACCTAGTTTTATTCTCAACAAAATCCTAACCTCACTTTCGCAGGGAATCGCGATTGCACTGAGCTCGTGCAACAAGCCGTTAAACCTCTAGGTGCCCCTAGTAGGAGGAGTGTTGTCTCCTGAGGGTTTTCAGCGGATACTACCCACAAAATCCTATCAATTAGGCCCATTGACTTTTATCCTCCAATTAGGTTTTCTAACAAGAACTCTATTATCTTCGACTCAGAAATTATCCACCCGTATTCTTCACGCTTCCTTATTATTTAACTTAAGATTATATTTGTTCTTGTGAATTTACTTAGCTTTTAGCATCTTTTAACTTTTCCTTCTAGGGTTCTATCTCAACTTAGGAACTTTTATCATCTCTATTAAAGATATAAGTCTTATTCTTCATTCCTATCTCTTATCTAAACCCCAATCACATACCCCTAGGTGTGTGTGTATATCACCCCTACACTTGGAAATTCAAATCAAGCTATCATACTCTTGTCCGTCGTCCAAAGCACATTTCAATTGGTGAATTTTTAGATGAAACTGCTCACACATTCTTCATACGACCGTTAATACTTCTTGAGGTGCCAACGACCGATTACAAAATGTGTTCGCACATTAAAGCATAATTCCTAGTCTTGTAATCCCTACGGCTTTTAGCAGTGACTCCCAAACCAGTTGGTCTAAGGCACTAGGTGATGAAGCACCCTCGCTAAATTTTTTTTTCTATTAAAGCAGCCTTAAGTAATTACAAAAACCAGTGTTCATTTTTTCTTCTTTATTCACACTTTTTATTTTCTATTTTCCTTCATGCTAAGAACTTTAGACAAGAGCATTTCAAGGTCTCTTCTACTATCCCAAGTTTCAAGGTTCGTGTTTGTGCAATTTGTAGGGTATATATATTTTTAGAATTTAGACTTAAGCTTAGGAATTATTTTTCAAACTTATACTTTAATAAAAATATCAATACTTTTTCCTTGCTTTAACTTAGCCCAAGAAGTGAACTCGAAATTTGCCTATTTCTAAATAAACTACAAAGACATATACTTTCTACCGTTAAATTTTAAGAAAGGTTATTTTTAGGGTTTTTAATTTACTAAGTTTAGGATCTAGTTTTTCCTAGCTAGTTAACTTATTTGGCAAACTATAGTCAATCAAGGCCAAAATTGAATGTTTTAATTTTTATAATTTTCAATTTTTATGGATTTTAAAATAAGTATGCAAATTCAAGAATATACACATGAATGCGAAGGAAGAAGGCTTACCGAGCATACCCCCAAACTTAAACTTGACAATGTCCTCACTGTCAGGCTACATCAAGAGGGTCAAAATTGTCGGCACTCCCCTGTTTATTTATTTACAAAAAAAATTATTTTTAAAAGAAAAACAAAATATATATACAAAAAGGTCCCCCCCCAAACTTAAGTGAAACAGTGTTTCAACTGTTTTAAGCGTTAAAAGTTCAGAGTTGGGGAGGAGAAAAATCAAACTATACAAGGCCTTACACAGACCAAAGGTTAGCACCAACCATTCAAAATTTTTATCGTGATAATAGTAGGGTTGGTGGAAGAATGGAGTGTAGAGAAAGGAGTTGAGAAACACACGAGACCGTGTGGAAAGAAAGGTTGAATATGGTCTCGGTGGAGGAGAAGAATAGTGGAAAAGAGAAAGAAGTGTAGTACGAACTTGAGGGTGTAAATCGAGTGAATAAATTAGCGCAAATTGTGATGACCGATGTGTTAAAAGCGATTGTGCTAATCTATCAACCCGTCGAGAAATGGGGTCAAATCCCTCAAGATTCGCAAGAAAACATGGGTACGTTGATCTTGGTAAACCATCCATTGAAAATGGAAATGTGACGGATTCTTGCGTGGTCGAAACGATAGGAAGGACGAAAGGGAGTGATTTAGGGATAGTTTTATTCTCACCTAAGCAATCTGTCTCGAACTTGAAGGATTCCATCAATGGTTTGAAATGACTGTAAGCAACCGAGTCTGATGGTTCAACTAACTCATCTGAAAATTCAAAGGACTCAAACTCGGGCGGTGAGTCTTCAAAATCGTCCGAAAAAGTAAAACACTCATGATCGTTATCGGCTGTGAGAACTGTGTCAGATTCAAAGAGGTACACACTAGTGGCGTCCAAACTGCTGTGATCGAAGAAAAATCTTTCAAGCTCACAGTCCTCCTGCGTGATCTTTTGTGTGGTCGGAACGATGGAAAGGAAGGGGTGATTTAGGAAGTATAACAGTTAAAGGTTCAGGAGGATGAACTCGAAAATCCGACTCATCAAACAAAAATGGTTCATCCTCAATACTATCCTCAATACTCTCATCAATACTATCCTCATAATTCTCCTCAAAAGTTAACTCATCCATGCAATTATCATCAAAATCAAAACGCATATGAATTTCAGGAGAAACATTTAATGACTCAGGATGATGAATTGGAGAGAAAATTTCATTCAAATCTACGGGTTCTTCATCCAAAATATTCTCTGCGTCAATATCCTCAAACAAGTGAAAATCAATTTTTTCGGACACCTCATCAAAAGCATGGATATTTATCAATTCAGGTTCTAGATTGGAGGTGTAGAGGTCAAAAGGATTGGTGACGGTTTCACTCGAAAGGGACCCTTCACAATCTGGCAAATCAAGCACTATAAAGTCGCACAACTCATTAAACATTTTATTTTCAACTGGTGAATCATTTGGGACACTTGTTTGAAAACCGGAGTTGTGGGATTCAATTTGTGATGGGTAGGTTTGATTTGGAAGGGTGTAGAACTCACTCTCACCACTCAAATTCTCACTCTGTCCAACCGCCTCATCATACATTGGAAAATTTGGAGCTAGTTGGAAACTAGCTACCGGGTCACTAGGTTGCATAAGGGTGGCAATGGACGCATCCAAATTCCTCATCTGTCGGTTTGTTGCTGCAATGTACGCTTCCAACGACTGTTCCAGACTATACATGGGTTGTGAAGGGGTTTCAGTAAAAGATTCAAAATTGTTTGGATTCGTGAAACTCCCAAATGGCTGTGTAGAAGCAATGTCTAGGGAAGGTGTGAAAGTCGGGTAGGACTGGTAGGAATTGAATGGTTGGACAGGAGTAGGATCAACATTTGGATAAAATGGTGAATGGACTTGTTGATCCTAAGAACTGGAAGTGTTGAAAGGAGTGAAAGATCGGTTACGAGATTGTTCAATATGTTCAGCGATAGACATGGGTTTCGGAGTTAGAACAGGACTCAAAAAAGGGGTATCAACGTAAGAAGGTGGTGAAGGTTGAAATGGTTGATACAAAGTGGATTGTGGAGTCGAACTGTTTCTACTAGACGCTTCTATTCGATCTTTCAAAGAAATTTTGGGCATGGAGGGGTCGTCCGCAATTCGACCAAAACAATTCGCGTAGGATGCAATGTTTGGATGAGGGTACCAAAGTTCAGTAATAGTTTCGGGAGGTGGGGTACCCATGATGTAAGAAGGAGAAGAAAAAGAATGTGGGGTGCATGGATTTCTTAGCGACAAGTTGCAAGTTTTTGTAAAAAAAATTCTTTTTTTTTCTTTTTGTGTTTTTTTTATGTGGAGCTTTTTGCAAAAAAGATTTTCGATAAAAGGCTTAGACACACGTTCAATCAATCATAAATGCACAATCAAGTCTAAATCTAGGGTCGCCTAGGTCAGCTGGACAGCTCCTAACTGTTCTAAAAGGCAAGAAGTAGGACCTCAAACCGCCTCTTCACTGCCAATTGTGGCCAGGTAAGCACAAGTAGAGAAAGTAGGGATCCACTCACGAATCACCGTGAGACGGGCCTTTTAAAGTTACCTTTCACTACCTGTCTAGCCTAGGCACCACAAAGTCAGGTTAGGATCAACGGTCGATGCCTACAACTATTCCTTTGTTCTATTGAGCGCGAATTCCTTAGGGCTGAGTCTAATCTTTTTTAATTTAACTTGATGGTCAATGCAATATGCCTTATGTGATTTTTGGGGTCCTGGGAAGGGTAATGAAATCCCCACACAATCTGGATTGGTGTTCAAGCCCCTTAAAGTCCAATTAAATATGCAAAACAGTAAACACAATCACTTGCAAACAATTTTTTTTAAGCGCGGCGCAAAGAATCCTGCAGGAAATTTTTACAGAGGAGATAATGGGGTTGCAGAGAAGGAGAGAGAAAACTTACAGTGAGTTTTTTAGGTGATGACGTCACCTCCCTGCGGCGGAAGCACGGCCAAAGGGCACTTTCGGCGGAGGAAACGCAGCGGCGGCGGCGGTTCGATTCCCGAGATTTCTTCTGCTCTTCTGTTATGATTTTCCTCTGTCGTTCGGATCTGCCGTTATCTATTTTGCTTGCTGGATTTTTCCAGATCCGAACTCGTTCGTCAATCCTGCAAAATTCATACGAAAATACCCTTCACAAAATAACAAGATGATAAAAAAATTTATATTTTTTTATTTTTCAGTTTTTATGATTTTTCAATTTTATATTAACCCGAAATTGCAAAAAGAAAATACTACGCAATCCCTGGCAACGGCGCCATTTGATTGATCCAAAGAATTTGTTATAACCGCAATCAAGAACGGCGTCGCTTGGTAGCTAGCCGGTGAGTACGGGTCGGTCCACAGGGATTTTGTGTATTCTCAATTTGCTCTAACGAGTTAATTCTGATTGTTGTCGGATTGATTAAATCTAAAAACTAAGTTGATCTAAATTAAAATCTTGCTAGGGTTAGGTTTAGGTTAATTTTGGAAAGTCAATATTCCTCACCGCTTTCTATGCCCTATTTAAGATTTATGAGGTGTTATGGTAATAATTAATAAAGTGGATTAGTGCCATTAGGAAGAAACGGTGTTTCTTCCTCTAGGTCCTTGTCCGTCCTTTCTTAATTCTTACCCTAACCTCCATGGAAAATATGTGCAACCGGTCGTTTATACTACGGTATCACCGCTACCTCATGGGATAGGCTGCCGTAGGGAGCGGTGTGTGCATGTATGCATGGAGTCCTATAAAAACGTATGATGGGTAAGAAAGGGGTGAGAGATCTTCATCTCTCAAGCCTTCCCAAAATCTAACCCTAACAAGCGAGGAGACTACTCACTCATTAGGGAATTGAAAAACATTTTCTAACTATCTAACTAGGGCAGAGAATAAAATCTAAACTAGGGCAAGAATAGAAAATTATACTAGGGCAGATAATAAAATTAACTAGGGCAAGAATAGAAAAATTACTCTAATTTGATGCACCCTTCATTCTTTACAGAAATTTACAGATCTGAATTTTGATAAAATGAAATGAGGCACAAGAAGAGGCATAACCTAAAATAGGTTTTAGGGTTTCTATTTATAGAACATAGAAACCCTAGGGTTACAATCGCGTCATATCTGCAATTACAAGTATACCCCCTAAGAAAAGAACTAGTCAACGCGCCGCCAGCCGCCATAGAAATTTTCCACCGACACGGGCTACACACGGCCGCGGAACCGCGGCCAAAACCCATGTTTGGTCGTGGTTCCGCGGCCAAAAAGAGGGCTTGTGGGCTGTGTTCTTTTGGGCTGATTCCTGTTGCATTTTTCTTGGTTTTTCTTCACTTGGTTCTTCAGAATGTGTTCTAGTTTCGTTCCAGATTTCCACAGTGAATAATGTGGTGGACTCCACCGTTCGCTTCGTGTCGAAGTCTTGAACCTTGCGCTGCCTTTGTACTTTGTGAACTTGTTTATTGATCTTCGTTTATTCTCCGAACTGTAGTCTTGATCAAGATCTTTCCATTTGTTGGTCGTAGTCTCACTTTTGTATCGTCTTTTCATCTTCTTCACTGTTTTTGTTCCGAGAACCTGTAACCTGCAACTATGTAGCAGACATGGGTCAAAAGCACATGTTTATTTGTAAACTGAATAAGAATGGGGAATAAAATAATGCAAAATTATGGTATGAACAACAGGGCATCGATATACAAGAGTAGACTAGCGTATGCGCTTTTTGACCCATATGATGGGCGATGGATGATCCCATATCCATTGGTGTGTGACATCAGAGAAGGTATACGGGTGCTCAGTGAAGACTGGGTACACTGGACGGACTCGCTGAGAACTCCTAGATGGTATTATACCTCACGTCAGATGGCAGTTCTCTGGTTACACTGGTACAGGTTAGTCTGTAGACCCGAGATCGTCATAGAGTCTTGTGTGATTCCCACTGTGCTTTAATTTCCACCTCACCACGTCCAAGGGGGCGTGTAGAACGGTGGCTTTTAGGTACAGTCCCGAATCACATGGAGGCAATGAGCGATAGAAGGGGTTTCGTCTCTCCCAGTATAGGGAGTTGATGTTGCGCTGTGTTCGATTGGCTATAACTGGAAATCCCTGGCCAGGGTTGCTGAGATTTACTGGTAAGTGTTATCAGTAATTTCTCGAACTGCTATGGACCTCATATCGACACGACTTATCAAGCTGCTGGGGTCTAACGTTTACCACCCCTAGACGAGATATGCGACATATCAGACGAAGAGACCGGACTGTATGGGAGTGTTACTGATTGGATTCGCAGGAGAATGTACAAGCTTTCTTGTTGATCTTCTGATCACTCAATACCTGGGTGGCTGTTACGTTTAGCTGACTGCTTGCAGCTTGTGGGTGTTTGATATGATCATCACCTACTGCCGGCGTATTAACGATTCTTTAGAGTCCTACACAGAGGTTTCCTGGCTCAGGCAAAACGGAGTAGGAGCACATATGTGATATGTGCGGGACCGAGAACAATACGTGTATTTGATACCATATTAAATTCTCGCGATATGTGATATCGGCCGGGTATATGTGATATAGCCAGGTCATCGGATCAAGTGTTGATTCGATGAACTGATACAGATTATATTAGTCGGTTATTTGTGAAATAGCCGGATTATCGGATCAAGTGTTGATTCGATAATTTAATGTATAATTATATATTTGATATATTATATTACATTAACTAATATAAGCTCACTTAAAGATTCTTTTTCTCACTTGGATAATACATTGATATATATGTGATATATGTTAATTGTATTATTTTATTTTGTTACAATAAATATTGTATATGTGATATATAATATTGTAATAAGTTAGGCTTACAAATGCAACATGCTTTGTGGAGTTTAAATATGGTTAGGCCTTGGATTAGGGTTAAACTTGGATGAAGCTTTCAAGAAGCTTCTTGAAGCTTTGACTTTGACTTTGACTATGATATTTTGTAAAGATATTTTGTAGATATTTCTTAACTCAACCCAAACCCTTTACCCTAATTAAATCTCTACAAGATTTAAGCTTTCATTCTTAACCCATGGTTGCATTTTCTAACCTCAAACAAGATTTCATTATTCATCACAAATAGATTTCTTCTTCTTCTTCCTCTTGAAAAAGCTTTCTAGCTTTTTGACAAGTGATGATAATGAGTGAGAAATTGAAAACAAAAGAGAGCTAAATTCCTACTTCATCATCCTCATCTATTCTAGCCGCTTAGATTAGGGTGTTTGCTTTGTTAATACTTGATTAGCAAAGCAAGAGCTTGGGTTTGAGTTTCTTCAAGGTAGATCATCTTAGTTATTGAAGATCGGAAGCAAGTTTGCATCTTTCTCTTCATGGAGCCTCTCTAGAGTCCAGGTACTTGATGATCGCAGTGAAGGGACCACAACGCGGAGCTTATAAAGTGAAGCAACGGACTACAAAGGTTGTAATCCCTAACTCTTAGATGTTAAAGTGTTTAACATGTTTGTTTGCCTAATTCTCTAGTAATGATCTTAGTTAGGGTTACATAGAACCCCAAATTTTTATAAAATGACATGTGTGATGCCTTGCTAAACCTTGTTGTCATGCTATACAACCCTACAGGGATAAGCTTTTTTCGGAGCACACACGTTCTCAGTCTCATCTTGAGAACGCCTTAAAGCCACAGCCAATTGCGCGGCCTCCTCGACAGACGAGCCAGGATAGATAAGACCGGCGTCTGACTCCTTCATAGCTATCGGTTCATACTGAATAAACGGCTCGGACTCAAGAAGAGTGTCGAGTAGGCCGGCAACCGATTTCTTCCTCCTCTTAGAACTTGTGTTGACACTAACAGAAAAACACTTCCTCCCCCTGGGCGCTTTGGCACGACGTTGCCCAACTTCACTTTTGGTATCCCCCTTTGGCAACACCACCTTTGGTGACACCGCTGCTGGTGGCACTACTGCTGGTGTTTCATTGGAAGCCCTTGCTTCGGCTCTAATGCGCACTGGCATACCAGCAGTGCAAAGGGTGGATTCTATTTCTGCGGTTTTAGAGATAAGTACCAAACCGCTATCCCTCAATGGAGGGCGAACCACTGACCGCGGCCACAATGGGGCATTGGTGGCCTGAGATGGAATGGGAGCTTTACCCTTGAAAAGCACCTGTCTCTCCTCTGCAATGATGGGGCCGACCCGATGACGATACCAACCATTAAAGGACCCTATGGGTCTTGGAAGGTAGTCGGACTCCGGGATCATGAAGCGGGAGCCGGTGTTTAGCCGCATGAAATGGTGGATGACATCACGAGTAACCTCCAAAGAGGGTGCAGGCTCGACTATGAATGCCTCGAGAGGGATGCCCTGGTCATAGCCCAACTGCAGAGCAAAGCGGTGCGGGCTATACCGCATGAAAAGGACAGCATTGTTCCGGCGGAACACCAGATGCCCTGGCCTGATCGAGTAAAGGTGCATGACCTCTTTTGGTTTCAAAGCCGGGACCCTACCCTTTGATAAATCAAACAATTGTTGAATGGGCCCCGCTGGAGCGGAAAGAACTTGATCGCTGAACACCATTCCGCCTTCATTTGAGTACGGGTTAAGCAGTACGCGAAGAGCCCCTACTTGGGTCGGATCAAGAGCGAAGGCATCAACCAACCTCATAATCCGCGGGAAGGTGTACGAATCATAAAAATCCGACCGCTGGTGCGCTGAAAACGCTCCTAGCACATGCATCTAGATCCACGACGTGAAGTAGTGGAGGGGGAAATTCACGGTCTCCGCACCTGGGTTTAAAGTATTAGCCGTGACGCTTAATCCGTGATATAGATGTGATAACCCCACAACGCCAACGCTAGCCGTGCTCCCCCAGCTATGCGGTGAGCAGGATAAAAAACGGAGGCTCTCATAAAGCGGTGATGCATCGGCATGGCAAACCAGCTTAGCCAAAGACTGATAAAACCAACGAAAAAGGTCTCGTCATCCATGCCAGGGGCCGCAATCGTGTCAAAAGCTACGGTTGACAAGTTTGGAATATAGAAATGTGGCAGGTCTTCCTCCTTGACTGGCAATCTTTTTAACCCTAATCCAAAAGGGTCTTCAATTTTTGCAAATTTCGGAGCCTTTTTAGATATGATGCCCTATCAAAGAAAGCAAACAATGAAAGCATCAAAGGTGACACCTTGCCTTTCCGATGTCACGAACAGCTTTTCAAAGCCTAGGATCTTGATCAGACTTGGGTACTTGTGACGTACGGCGTTTTCAGTCAACAGGCCATCGAGCATAGCAGGCACCGTATCAAACACATATTCATCAAGAGGCAGTAACTCTTCATAATGCTCCCCCCCGATCGGCAATCCAGAGATCTCACAGAACTCTTCCAATGAAATTGAGACCTCTCGATACCCTAGCAAGAACGTATTGGTGGGAAGGTTCCATTGATTCAAGAAAGCTTTAACCCACCAGACGTGAGGGGCGTGTTAATAGAACAACGAAGCATACATTGCCTGGTACAACCCGACCTTCTGCAGACGTGTACGTTGGGCAGAGAGAATGTACCGAGCCCAAGGAAGATAGCCCACTGGGTGGCGGGGGATAACGCCTACCTTATAAACATGCCCCTAAGGTCGGGCTTCACCCTGACAGATTCAGCGCCCCAGAATGTCGATCGCCACCATAGGTTGGTTGGGTATCCCAGTCGTTGATGACTCGAGTCGGCCCGCAGGAGTTGTTCATATCATAATATTGCAATTTATATTCCCCAATTCTTATTCGTTTTATAATTAAACAGGTGCTTTTGACGCATGTCTGCTGCATGTTACAGGATACAGGTTCTTGGAGCGAATACAGTGAAAAAGACAAAAAAAAACGATACAAAAGAGTGACTTTTGACCAACAAGTAGAAGGGTCCTAGTCAAGCCTAGATGAAGAACAGTGCAAGGTCCAAAATGTCAAGGCAAACGGTTAAAAGATCGCTACAAGTTTTCACTGAAAGATCTGGAGAAGAACCAGAAGCCAAAGGGAGAAAAGAACTATGGAAATATAAAGCCCAATGTGTAAAGAACCAGCCCAGAAAATTTGGTCCACTGATCACACCAAAGGGCCGCGGAACCGCGGCCATACCCCTACATTTGCTACGGTTCCGCGGCCGCTTAGTGCCCGTGTCGGTGCAGTTTTCCCGTGTCGGTGCGTCGGTGCAGGGGTTGGGATTTTTCGTGGGCATATCTGTAATTGCACATGCGCGAGACTCTGAAACCCTAATTTTCCCTGTTTACTTATAAATTGTAATCACAGATCTGTAAAACTCATGCCTCTTTTCAATAAACAAATTCAGATCTGTTCTGTATTATTGCTTGGAGGGAGCCATCAAATTAGTAAGTTAATTTTATTTCTTCGCTTTTAAATTCTCTTTTAATTAGTATGTCTTTTAATCCCCTAATGAGCGAGTAATCTCCTCGCTTGTTAGGGTTAGCCTTAGGGAAAGGTTTGAGAGATGAGATCTCTCACCCCTTTCATACCATTCACACCTAAGAATTAGAACTCCATGCATGCACGCACAACCACTCCCTACGGCACCTTATCCATCGAGGTAATGGTGACACCGTAGTATAAAGGACCGGTTGCGCGTGTTTTCCATGGAGGTTAGGGTAATTATCGATAAAGGAAGGGTAAGAATCTAGAGGAAGAAACATCTTCCCAAAATATTCTAATCCACTTTATTGATAATTACCGTAACATCTAATAGATAAAAAAATAAGGCATTGAAAACGGTGAGGAAACCTTTAATCTCCAAACTTCCCCTAATCCTAACCCTAGCAAGACTTTAATTTAGATTAATTTAGTATATTTTCAGATCTAGTCTTTTTAGATTTAATAAAATCAATCCAAACAACATTTGGAATCAACTCGTAAAAGCACATTAAGAAAATTACCCATCTCTGTGGATCGACCCGTATTCACCGGCTAGCTGCAAAGCGACGCCGTTTCTGATTACGGTAAACAAGTATTTTTGGAAAAATCAAATGGCGCCGTTGCCGGGGATGGCGTAAAATTTCTTTCTGTGTAATTTCGGGTTGATATAAATTTTTAAAAAAATTATAAAAATCTGAAAATAAAAAAAAGAAATAAAAAAATTATCAATTTTGATCTGTTTGAAGGGTGTATCTTTTGAATCTTGCAGGAACAGCGAAGAATCGCGGATCTGAAAATTTGCAGAAGGAAAATCAGGAAAAATCATATCAGAACAGAGGAGGAGGAGTACAAGGGTGCAGCACAAATTTTTTTCAGAGCCTGATCACCCTATACGACCGCGCTTCCGCGGCCTTATCCCTATCATTGCCGCGGTTCCACGCTCTGACTGCCACGTCGGCGCACAAAATTTTCTGGTCTGTTTCCTCCTTCTCCCCTCTGCAACCTACAATATATCCACTGTGAAAATTTTCTGCAAGAATTCTTTGCGCTAAAAATTCTTCTCTCCCCTTCTAAATAACAGATTTTCTGCAGGTTTCTTTGCGCCGCGCTAAAAAAAATTGATTGCAAGTGAATTTTATTGTTTTGCATAATTTAATCGGATTTTAAGGGGCTAATTGACCAAACTCAGATTGGGTGGGGATTTCATCACCCTTTCCAGGACCCCAGAAAACACTTAAAGCATTTTGCATCGACCACAATTAATAAAAAATACTAGACTCAGCCCTAAAGACATCGAGCTCAATAGGAAAAGGACTAGTATAGACATCGGCCGTTTATCCTAACCTAACCTTACGGTGTCTAGGCAAGTGTGTCTAGGCTAGTGGTTATTAATTAGGCCCACTGTTGTAGTTCCTTCCCACTTACCTGGCACTTACCTGGCCGCAAGTGTCGGTGAAGAGGCGGTTTGAGGTCTTATTTCTAGCCCTAGTTAGGAGCTGTCTAGCAGACCTAGGTGACCCTAGATCTAGGCCTGATTGTGCACGTGTGGTTGATACATTTGTGTCATAAGTCTCTTTTCAAAAACCTCTTTGCAAAACTTTCACATAAATAAAAAAAAAAGAAAAATCTTTTCAAAACTTGCAACTTGTCGCTAAAGGAACTTGCAACTCGCTTACACCACTTTTTCTTCTCATTGACGTTATCTTACCCCCACATTCTGTTTTTTTTTTCTGACTACACTACCCCTTTTAGTGTATGTCACTTTGGACTAGGGATACTAACGCCCGATTAGTCCGTGTTTCGTTGGTACCGACCGACGAACCTTTCGACACCGAAGTCGAAATTCCCTCCATTTCCTTACCTCCACCTTCAAATTCTTCTTTCGTAGGTATGTCGGGATTCAACCCCAACGATACCTTACCGACGGGAATGATTCCACCTCCGTTAGGTGCGAATAACCCGAATCTTCCGCCTGTTGTAGCGCCCGCACGAGTTGCACTCCAGGATCTCTTTTACCCCGTCCGCACGTCTTTATCTACATGTCTTTCACCCCCACCGGCAAATGGGGACAATTTTGAGATCAAACCACATTTCATCAACATGCTGCCTAAGTTTCATGGTTTGGAATCCGAAGATGCATATATCTTTATCAATAAATTCCAAAACGTTTGCGCTATGATGAAAACGACCCAATTAAGTGATGACGCTATAAGGCTAAGGGCCATTCCTTTTACCTTATGTGACCTAGCCGAGAAGTGGCTATACAGCACCGCATCACATTCCATTAGAAATTGGGACGAGTTTGTGAGAGCTTTTCTGAAAAAGTTCTATCTTCATCACAAAACTGCTAGAATCCGTAACGAGATTATACAATTTTCACAGCTTCCTTTCGAACCATTTTGGAAGTGCTTCGAAAGATTTAAAGACCTACTCGTTCAATGCCCTCATCATGGGATCGAAAGTTGGCAACTTTGCCAAACATTATACGAGGGATTGAACTCCGCAACGAAGCAGTTGCTAGAAACCATATGTCAAGGTCATTTTCTCTCCAAGTCTAGCGACGAAGCTTGGCAGTTTCTTGAGGATCTTAGTGAGCAAACAATTCAGTGGGAGAGTACCAAGACCACATCATCTTCTTCTGTTGGTCAATCTAGGGCAGGCATATATCAAGTAGATATGTCAATTGCTATGAAGGCCGAGATGGCCGCACTTATGAAAAAGCTAGAAGCCATTGAGACCAAAATCTCATCGTCTTCTCCTGCCACTGCCTTACCTCCACGAACTGTTTGTGGTTGTTGTTCGGCCCCATCACATCTCACCGAAGAGTGTCCTTATAATGCATCTACTCAAGGACAGGATCAAGTCAATGCTGCATTTCAGCAACGACAAAGAAACGATCCGTACTCTTCGACATACAATCCGGGGTGGAGGAGTCACCCAAATCAACAGTTCCAAGGGAATAACAATTTTCAAAGACCTCCTCCACAACAACAACAACAAGCACCTTCACAAACTCAAAACCAGCAACCTTTCCAACAACAACCTTATACAAATCAAACGAACAATTTGGTTCAACCAAATGATGATAAGGTTGTCTCGCTCGAAAAAAGTCTAGATACATTTCTCAAGCAATCTACATAATCCGCAGCAAGATTTGAAAATTATGTTCAATCTTTGATGCATAACAATGCCTCACACGATCAAAGTATCAAATCTATTGAGGCACAAATTGCACAATTAACGGCTGCGTTGAGCGAGAGAGAAAAGGGAAAGCTTCCATCTCAACCATTGTCAAATCACGGTCACACACAAAATGCATATCCCAATCACAATGTAAATGCGGTGACCACGTTGAGATCCGGAAGAGTGTTGCAAAATAATGTGGGAACTAGTGATGGCATTCCCGCCGGTGGTTCTTCTTCTTCTTCTTTTTCTCCATCGTCATCTTCCCCTTCTTCATTTTCTTCACTTTCTTCTTCACCTTTTTCTTTAGAGCCTATTCTCCACCCTTCACACGGCTCTACTTCTTCTAGCTCGAACGGACCCATTTCTCACAACATGAACACATCTACACCGGGATCCGTTCCTACTCCACATTCTACTCCACAGACATTTGACTCAACGAATTTTCAAAATGCTCCATTCCCAAACAGGTTGAGTCCTAATAAACCAACTGCACAAGTGGAGAAGATTGTGGAGATATTTAAGCAGGTTAGCATAAATTTACCTCTCTTGGATGCAATCCAACAAGCCCCTTCATACGCGAAAATCGTAAAGGGCTTATGCACCTCGAAGAGAAAGGCATCTCAAGTACCCAAGAAAGTGCTAGTGGCTAGTGCAGTGAGCAATGCTATTAACCACCATCAAACCTTACCCCAAAAACGAAAGGACCCCAGCTGTCCTACGATTTCAATCACAATTGGGGATAAGAAAATTAATCGAGCACTTTTAGATCTTGGGTCTAGTGTTAACCTGATTCCCTACTCCGTGTATGAACAATTAGGGGTTGGAGAGTTGAAACCCACTCGTTGTACTCTCCAAATGGCTGATCGATCAATCATCCATCCAAGGGGTTAACTAGAGGATGTGTTGATCAAAGTTGGGGAGTTCATATTCCCCGTTGATTTTATTGTTATGGATACACAACCTGTTTCTAACCCAAGAAACCAAATTCCGGTGATTCTCGGTCGACCATTTTTGGCCACTTCCAATGCCGTAATAAATTGTCGCAATAGATCCATTACTCTATCCTTTGGGAAAATGTCTAGTGAGTTCAATATTTATAAGATGGGAAGTCTGCCCCCCGTGCCTTAAACTAGTACATGAGAAGTTTGCTCTATTCACGAAATCACGCAGGAGGACTGCGAGCTTGAAAGATTCTTGTTTGATGAAAACAGTTTTGACGCCACTAGTGCGTCCCTCCTTGAGCCTACCACCGTTGACACAACCGATATTGATTATGAATGTTTCACTTTTTCGGATGATGACCACTCACAACCTGAATATGAGTCTTTTGAATTTGTGGATGAGTTAGTTGAACCATCCGAATCGGTTGTTTGCAGTGATTCTGAACCTGTGTTGGAGTCCTTTGAGTTCGAGGTAGATTCCGTAATGATTCTTTCGCCTCCGAAACTCGAACTCATGTCCTTACCGCCTCACCTTAAATATGCTTACATAGGTGAGAATGAGACTTTTCCCATTATAATATCAGCCTCTCTAGCCTTCGAGCAAGAGAACGCTATTTTAAAAGTCTTACAATATAGGCGGCAAGTTTTCGGTTGGACTATGGCGGACATCGAGGAAATCAGTTCCCTTATAATTGAATATCATATGCAATTGATGGATGATACCAAGTCAATAGAGGACCCACAGAAACATTTTGGGGGTATTGTGGTTAGTCATCCTCCTCCTTTAGAAGTTGAACCACCCCCATTTCTTTTAATAAGCTACGAGAATGCCAACATTCCACTGATTGCTGATCATTCGCATTCTCGTTTTGATTCATCACCCCCTCCTGTCTATTCACCTCCATACCTTCCATACCACCACTTCTATCTTCCCCAATTCTTTATGGATCGCTACGACTTATTCTTCCACCAACTGATACTCTTTACTGATAAATTTTTCAACTGGTTGGTGTTAACGTTTGGTCTATGCAAGGTTTGGAAGTAATGTCTGACTTAGTTTAAATGAAGTTTGGGGGAGGGTTTTTCTGTATATATTTTTGTTTTTTCTTAACAATAAGAAAATTATAAATAAACAGGGAAGTGCCGGTATCTTGACCCTCTTGGTTTAGTATGACAGTGAGGACACTGTCAAGTTCAAGTTTGGGGGTATGCTCGGTACGTTTTCTTCCTTCGCATTCATTTATACATATTTTTGCATTTGCATATTTATTTGAAAACCCATAAAAATTTGAAAATTTTTAAAAATTATAAAAATTAATGTATTCAATTTTGGCTAATTGACTTGAGTTTGGCAAATAGGTTAACTGGCTAGGAACAACTAGATCTTAGACTTAGTGAATTAAAAACCCTAAAAAAATAACATTCCTCAAAGTTTAACGGTAGAAAGTATATGCCTTGTAGTTTATTTATAAATAGGCAAATTTTGGGTCCACTTCTTGGGCTAAGTCAAGACAAGGGAAGAGTATTGATGTTCTTATTAGAGTATAAGTTTGAAAAATAGTTCATATCTTAAGTCTATATTCTAAAAACGTATACCCTACAATTTGCACAACGCACTTTGAAACTTGGAATAGTAGAAGAGACCTTGAAATGCTCTTGTCTAAAGTCCTTAGTACAATAAAAATAAAAATAAAATAAAATAAAAGTGAATAAAGAAAAATGGACACTGGTTTTTGCGATTACTTAAGGCTGTGAAAAATAGAAAAATATTTAGCGAGGGTGCTTCATCACCTAGTGCCTTAGACCAACTGGTTTGGGAGTCACTGCTAAAGCCTTGGGTGTTGCAAAACTAGGAAGTACGCTTTAAAGTGCTAACGCATCTTGTAATCGGTTATTGGTACCTCAAGAAGTATTAACAGTCGCATGAAGGATGTGGAAGCAAAATTCTATTAAAAATTCACTAACTAATAAGTGCTTTGGACAATGGACAAGGGCATGATTGCTTGATTTGAATTTCCAAGTGTAGGGGTGATCTATACACACACGTAGAGGTATGTGATTGGAATTTAGATAAGAGAAAGGAATGAAGAATAAAACTTGTATCTTTAGTAGAGTTGATAGGAATTCCTAGGTGGAGATGGAACTCTAGAAGGAAGACTTAAGAGATGCCGAAAGCTAAGTAGGTCTACATAACATATATAATCTTAAGTTAAATAATGAGGAAGTGTGAAGAATGTGGGTGGATAATTTGCGAGTCAAAAGATGATAGAATTCCTTCTTAGAAAACCTAATTGGAAAACAAAAGTCAATGGGCCAAGTTGATAGGATTTTGTGGGTGTAATCCGCTGAAAACCCTCAAGAGACAACGCTCCTCCTACTAGGGACACCTAGAGATTTAACGGCTTGTTGCACGTGCTCAGTGCAATCGCGTTTCCCTGCGAAAGTGTGGTCAGGATTTTAGCGAATAAAAAAAAATAAGTTTGCTCGAGGACGAGCAAAAGATAAGAGTGGGGGTATTTGTTCATATCATAATATTGCAATTTATATTCCCCAATTCTTATTCGTTTTATAATTAAACAGGTGCTTTTGACGCATGTCTGCTGCATGTTACAGGATACAGGTTCTTGGAGCGAATACAGTGAAAAAGACAAAAAAAAACGATACAAAAGAGTGACTTTTGACCAACAAGTAGAAGGGTCCTAGTCAAGCCTAGATGAAGAACAGTGCAAGGTCCAAAATGTCAAGGCAAACGGTTAAAAGATCGCTATAAGTTTTCACTGAAAGATCTGGAGAAGAACCAGAAGCCAAAGGGAGAAAAGAACTATGGAAATATAAAGCCCAATGTGTAAAGAACCAGCCCAGAAAATTTGGTCCACTGATCACACCAAAGGGCCTACCCCTACATTTGCCGCGGTTCCGCGGCCGCTTAGTGCCCGTGTCGGTGCAGTTTTCCCGTGTCGGTGCGTCGGTGCAGGGGTTGGGATTTTTCGTAGGCATATCTGTAATTGCACATGCGCGAGACTCTGAAACCCTCATTTTCCCTGTTTACTTATAAATGGTAATCACAGATCTGTAAAACTCATGCCTCTTTTCAATAAACAAATTCAGATCTGTTCTGTATTATTGCTTGGAGGGAGCCATCAAATTAGTAAGTTAATTTTATTTCTTCGCTTTTAAATTCTCTTTTAATTAGTATGTCTTTTAATCCCTTAATGAGCGAGTAATCTCCTCGCTTGTTAGGGTTAGCCTTAGGGAAAGGTTTGAGAGATGAGATCTCTCACCCCTTTCATGCCATTCACACCTAAGAATTAGAACTCCATGCATGCACGCACAACCACTCCCTACGGCACCTTATCCATCGAGGTAATGGTGACACCGTAGTATAAAGGACCGGTTGCGCGTGTTTTCCATGGAGGTTAGGGTAATTATCGATAAAGGAAGGGTAAGAATCTAGAGGAAGAAACATCTTCCCAAAATATTCTAATCCACTTTATTGATAATTACCGTAACATCTAATAGATAAAAAAATAAGGCATTGAAAGCGGTGAGAAAACCTTTAATCTCCAAACTTCCCCTAATCCTAACCCTGGCAAGACTTTAATTTAGATTAATTTAGTATATTTTCAGATCTAGTCTTTTTAGATTTAATAAAATCAATCCAAACAACATTTGGAATCAACTCGTAAAAGCACATTAAGAAAATTACCCATCTCTGTGGATCGACCCGTATTCACCGGCTAGCTGCAAAGCGACGCCGTTTCTGATTACGGTAAACAAGTATTTTTGGAAAAATCAGGAGTCCAGTTAGTCGCCTCCATCGCGTAAGCGGTCCATGGGCGTTCCGTCAACGATATAGAGCAGATGGGTTCTGAAGGCTCTTCGCAGGTAAAACTACGGCGGCCCCCGATGATATGACCGTACCACTTTCCCCACAAGAGAAGACTAGTATGGTCCCTGTCATGCGTCCTGATCATCGCCATAGTCTCCTCGTCCGACGGAGATTACGGGAAGGCCGCTTCTAAGCAAGTGTAAGGGAAGTCGGGAAGCGAGGCCATCGTTCCGAAAAATAAAAAAACCATTTAAAAATAATAATAATAATAATAAATAATAAGGCAACATAAAATAAAATAACAAGAAAACCGTGATGTGACGGGACCACTGCCTACAAAACCAATGGACCCCACAAAATCTAAATAACGACTCACCAATGACGAGGCAAAATAATCATTGGGAGAATCAAAGAGGATTCTCATCAAGTAAACGGTAAAGTTTAAACAACTCTTGAACGAGTTCTGCTAAAAAGCGCAACAGATTCAAATATGCTTTAAGGGCATTAAAACCCTAAAATACTCAAGAACATTAGGGAATAAAATTCCCAAAAATATCTGAGTCTCTCTCAGAACCGAGCTCTGTGAACAAGGAATTAAATTCCTTTAATAAAGGGATTAAATCCCAGAAAACCCATATGGCAAGGAGGCAGAGAAAATGGAATTAAATTCCAAGGATCTTAAAGATCGGTGATAGGGTAAAACCCTAAGAGGAGGATCAACAAACCCTATTGATTCAAGATCTTAGAATCTACAAAAAATGTGCGCTTTCGATCTTTAAGAAACCAATTTAAGAAAAGAGCAACGCTCTGTCCCCGGATTTAAAATCCATGGTGAAAAGAACAAAAAAAAATGGGGGTTCTGTTCGTGATCCTTACCAAAAGAAAAGTTTTAACAGAGTTTAACTCTGAGATTTCAGTAGGCAGAGAACTAAGCTCTGAAGAAGAGAATTAAATTCTCAAGAAAAATAAGTAGGGAAGAAGATGAAGGAACAGTGGTATTCTCAGAGGCAGAAACCCCTACATTTATAAGACAAGATGGGATCGGTTCATCTTCCTATTCCCCTAAGCAATCCAACGACTGTGAGGGCAGACAGCGCTACACTCACATGCAATCCACGTGAGAGCAATGCTTGGGGGCATTTGTTCCTTCATAAAAAAGGGATAAGGGAAAGTTCCCCACTAAGACAGCCCCACGTGTTTTACACGTGAGTGCCTATAAGCAACGCATATAGGCACTGCAATTAAAACAATTGCTAGGCCAAAACAGCCCCACGTGTTTAACACGTGAGTGCCTATATGCATCGCATATAAGCACTGCAATTAAAACAATTGCTAGGCTAAAACAGCCCCACGTGTTTAACACGTGAGTGCCTATATGAAACGCATATAGGCACTGCAATTAAAACAATTGCTAGGCTAAAACAGCCCCACGTGTTTAACACGTGAGTGCCTATATGCAACATATAAAGGCACAGTAATTAAAACAAGGAACCAATCCAACGGTGATTAAGCATAGAATTAAATTCTACTCAACAAGGAACCAATCTAACGGTGATTAAGCATAGAATTAAATTCTATTGAACTTTTAAATGAGAAATGATATTTTCTGTTAAACAGAAAGTTGGCGGATCAAAGATCCCATAAGTTGTAAAATATTTTTCATATCTTTTTAAACAAAGAAAGATTGTACTCCGTTAAACCAAGCACCCTTGGATTAAAAATCCAACGGTGATTAAAAATCACCAATCTACAGAATAAATTCTGTACGGAAAATATTTTCCTAATCGTGTTTAAGAACAAGAAAATATATTCTGTAAGACAGAAACCCTTGGAACAGTGGGTAAAACCCCCCAAATCAATTAGAGTCTCTCAATGAGAGATTTCCTAAAACTAATTAATAAACATCTCTCCACTATATAAAGAACCCAAGACTTCAAGTTAAAAAAAAAAAGAAAGAGATTTCAATTCAATGAAAGAAGATGATCCCTTTCTTTAAAAAAAACCCTAGGTAAGAAGAAAATACAGAGATTATCGTATCCCTTCTTCGCCTCTTTAAGGGTTTAACACTTCATACAAGAACTTAGTTCTTCCTCTGGTTGAGGTCTGCAGAAGCATATCTCCCCACAAGTTGAGAATTTAATTCTCATCGGGATGATTTTGTTATGCAGATTCAAAACTTAGGAGAAAGAACTAAGTTCAAAGAATTTAATTCTTACAAAAATATATAGGAATTCAATTCCTCTGATAAAACTAGGGTTTAGCCCTGTAAAAAGAATTTAATTCTTATAAAACAAGAGACTTGAAATTCTCTAAACCCAGATCCCAGCATCGTTAATATGATATTAAAATCTCCATGCACATAGAAGGAAAGACTGGTGATTCATAGTGTTCAACACAAATAACGAAACCTCACGTGTTTCCCCACGAGAGCACCTCTGATGAACAAAAAAGAATGGCTGAGACCGAGTCACGTGTTTCACACGCGAGCATTTAAAAAGAACAAAAAGTGCCTCGTAGGGCAGCCACGTGTTTTCCACGCAACCCCCAATCAAGTGCTTAGCACTTATATGAAAAAAGGAATAGACCTAAAAACAGCGCTCACATTTTAAAGGTGCCTCACATGTTCGCACGTGAGCACCACAGGGTCCAAGTGCTTAGCACTTATAAAAGAAAGAGATATAAAATCCATAGAACAGTTCCCATTTCGGGCGCTTTATGTGCTCACACGTGAGCCAAATGCTTAGCACCTATAAAAGAAGAGGAAAGTAAAACCCAAAAAGGCAGTACCCAACTTTGGGGCGCCACACATGAGTGCCACAAGAATTAAGTGTTTAACACTTATATATAAACGAGGACTTGAACCCAATGTACAGCGCCAGTTTTGTGGTGTCTCAAGTGCCACACGTGAGTGCCCCCGAAATCCATTGTTTAACACTTCTTTAGAACCTCACGTGAGAATACGTGAGTGCTGAACATATACTAGTACTTAACACTATGGGAAGTCAACTCCAGCCTCAAGTTGGCTAAGTCTTCTTGAGATTAAAATATCTTCGATCTCCAAATAGACCGAGCCTCTATACTCGTGACTTCCCAAACTAATTACAGTTTTAAACACAAATGCTGACTCCTCAATTGATGATGACCAAAACGATATTCATCCCACATTCTCTAGAAGAAATCTTAGTCTCAAAATACGACTAATGATTTATGGGCTTGACCATCAATTCCTTTTTCCTCAATTCCTTTTCCCTCAAACATTGTAGTTCTTCAACGTCTTCAGAGTGGTAGTGGGTCCCGACAACCAACTGGTTTTTTTTTGGCACGCGTCCAGAGATGACATACACACCTCAAACTACTGTGGACTGAAACGTCCTAAAACTAAACCCTCACCTAAAAAAGGGGTGATCTACGGACCGAAACGTCCTTAAACTAACTACAGAGCGAAACATTCTTAAACTAAAGCAATAGAGCCTAAATGCTCTTTTGTTGGGTCTGAATGATCCCAAAATCCAGTTGAGTAGATCTTAGTCTCAAATTAGACTAACGTATTCTCAACAAACATTAAAGTTGATCTTAATCTCAAAAGAGATTAACGATCCTTAAATCAAACCAAACCCAAATCTAAGAATATACGGATTTGGATTAATTCACGCCCTACGGGCGACAACATAAATTATTTTCCGTATACAATCCACGGGCAACCAAAAATAAAACAAACACATACAATATAATATGAACTTCTAGAGCAGGAGAAAGTGGTTATTGCGATGCGACAATGTAATTAACTGCAGGGGCTTGCGCCTGCAGGGAAGAGTGTCCTCACAATCAAAAATCCCTCACAATAAGGGGGAATCTTATGAAGTCTGCTACAACGGCCGCATCCATCCAAACCTCCGATATACGGTGCCATAAATCAACTTGGTATCTTTGGAGAGGTGGATGGATAAATAAAAATAGCATCTGCTCCCAAATTCAGGCAAGACTACATACACGGTTTCGTCTCTGTTTTCGGCGGTAAACAGCCGGATTCTAGTATTGTATTGTTGGACTATTTTCGTCTCTTTGTATTCTTATTTTTCGGAATACATATACGGGTATGTATATACGGATGCGGGGTATTCTTGTAATTTCTTACATGGTGCTTCTAGAAGTTGACACCTCATTTTAGTTTTAATCATTTTGCTTAAATGGTTAAATGAGGTGGAGGGATGAGTTGTGTATTTGCATTTATGAAGCGTGGCTCACTTGGTGACTCATAGGATGACTCATATAGTGACTCATGGTTACTATTATGGCATGCTTGATATTTGCTTTGTGTTGTGAGATATTTATGAGGTTGGATAATTCTTGGTTTCTCAACACTTAGCCATTTTGAGTTTTGCTTCACTACAACACTTTCATCTCCCTAAAGCTTCTTACTCTACCTCCACCCTAAAAGTCTCATGTGTTGAGAAACCTAGAGTGTTATGAGACAAATTAAACCATTATTAGACTCTACATCCTCTAGGCTATCTAGTTTAGCGAACTAGGTACCCTAATTACCTCGGCTATAAGGTTGGAGCTCGAACTACAAATCCTCAGGCGGATCATCTTCGATGGAGGGAGATCGGCGATCAAGCTTGATCATGGTGGCCTCTAGGAACTTAGGAAGATGGTAGAAGATCGAAGGACTTGGTTCGTTCGGTATAACACTTCTATCACATAGTTTAGCTCTTTGTTAGTTTGCTAGTTTAGGGTTTATGGTTCGGTCCAGCGGGTTTCGTTTGCGCCAAGTTTTTAAACGCCGATTTATGTTCCGCACCGGCCGCATTTGATGGCCAGGGCGCTGACCAACACTTTGGAGCCAGGAAGCTACCGTGCTAAACCAAAGAATACAGAAGTGTTCTCTCTACCGGCGGAAGAAGAAAAGCCTAAAGTAGTTCGAGAGTTCGAGGATGTGTTCAATGAAGACATATCAGGTTTGCCTCCCGATCGAGCTCTTGAGTTTAGTATTGATTTACAACTTGATGCACAACCTGTAATCAAAGCTTCGTACCGATTAAGTCCGGAAGGATTGAAGGAGATTCGTATTCAGTTGGATGAACTGCTGAAGAAAGGTTGGATCCAACCCAGTACTTCAAGTTGGGGATCTCCGTTATTACTTATGAAGAAGAAAGAAAGTTCATAAAGGATTTGTGTGGATTATCGAGCTTTGAACGAAGTGACGATTAAAAACAAGTATCCACTACCGCACATCGATGATCTTTTCGATAAGTTAAGTAGGTCTTATGTATTTTCAAAGTTAGATCTCCGTTCGGGTTATCATCAGGTGAAGGTCAAAGAGTCTGACATTCCGAAGACGACACTTAGCACTCGATATGGTCATTATGAATATCTCGTAATACCATTTGGAGTGACCAATACACCTGCCATCTTTATGAACCTGATGAACCAAGTTTTTCGAGAGTACTTAAACAGATTCGTTGCCATCTTCATCGACGAAATCCTGGTGTATTCAAAGAATCGAAAAGAACACGCCGGGCATTTATGGATTGTCCTGGAGTCATTACGACAACATCAGCTCTATGCCAAGTACAGCAAGTGTGAATTTTGACTAGTCAGATTTCTTGGACATATCGTTTCAGGAAAAGGAATCTCAGTAGATCCAGCTAAGGTGTCAACTGTCAGTGAGTGGCTGACACTAAAGACGGTGAAGGATATACGAAGTTTTTTGGGATTAGCAGGATATTACTGACGATTCATTGAAGGCTTTTCAAAGATTGCAGCACCCCTGACCAAGCTCACACGTAATGATGAAGCATTTGTGTGGTCAGAAGCATGTGAAAAAGCTTTTGTAGAACTCAAGTCAAGATTAACCTCTGCTCCTATCCTTGTAATACCGGATCAATCTGAAGGATTCGTTGTGCATTGTGATGCGTCCGGTAAAGGATTAGGATATGTTCTACACCAGCATGGAAAATTTATGGCTTTTGCATCAGGACAGCTAAAGGTACATGAGCGCAACTATCCAACACATGATCTGGAGTTGACAACCGGCATCTTCACACTCAAGATTTGGCGCCACTGTCTCTTGGGAAAACGAATGGATATATAAACTGACCACAAAAGTCTTAAGTATGTATTTACTCAGAGAGAACTCAACATGCGGCAGAGAAGATGGCTAGAACTCATAGCGAACTTCGAGATCAACCTACAGTATCATCCTAGGAAGATGAACATAGTTCTCGATGCCCTTAGTCGCCAACCATTAGCAATGAACATCACCGCTCACTGGAGACTACAACAAGAATTTCATGGATTGGAGATTGAAGTAGTTATGCCAGGTAACGCTTCATATTTGATGAACTTATAAGTCCAGTCTACTCTTGTAAATCAAATCATGGCAGCTCAAGAAAATGATGCCAAGCTACAAAAGATCCGAGAACAAGTAGAAAGTAGACTTCGAACTGACTTCGTCATCCACGAAGATGAATCCTTGCGATATGGAAGTCGATTATGGGTGCCAATCGGCCTAGTTCGAGAAGAGTTGATGAAAGTAGCTCACAACTCTCCGTATTCGGTACACCCCGGTGGTACAAAGATGTACAAGGATCTACGGCAATACTACGGATGGCATGGAATCAAGCGAGAAGTAGCTAGAAGTGTAGCCAAGTGTTTGGTGTGTCAGCAAGTGAAGGCTGAACATCACAGAACTGCTGGTCTACTTCAGTCGTTACTAATCCGAGAATGGAAATGGCGGTACATTACCATAGACTTCATAACTGCCCTCACTCGCGGCACGAAGGGTAATTACACAATTAAGGTTATTGTAGATCGACTCACCAAGCCGTCTCACTTTATTCCATTTCGAGTTGGCCAGTCAACCGAGACGTTAGCAAAGAAGTACTTGGAGGTGAGCATAAATCTAAAGTAATATTTAAACCTTCAAGATGTACCATATTTGATACACATGAACTCATTTAGGAGATCGTGAGATTACATGGAGTACATGTTTGCATCGTCTCCAGTCGTGATACAAGATTCTGATTACAATTTTGGCAAAGTCTGCAGGCTAGCCTGGAAACGAGTCTGAATTTCAGCACGGCATATCATCCACAAACAGACGGACAGTCCGAGCGAACAATTCAAATTCTGGAAGATATGCTAAGAGCCTGTATGTTAGACTTCGGAGGTTCGTGGTAAGATCACCTACACCTTATGGAGTTTTCATACAACAACAGCTATAAGGCAAGTATTGGAATGGCACCACTCGCAGCACTCTATGGAATGAAGTGTCGTTCACCGCTAAGTTAGGACGACTGTTGAAGTCGAAAATTGCACCCCGGTTGACCAAGTCAAAGTCATGGTCAACCCCAAGCCAAGTGGGCCCAAGCCCAGATCAAGTAGGCTCATGCCCGAGTCGAGCCCTAACATGAAGCGGCCGGCCTCCCCCATGCTGAAATAAAAATCATGAAACAAATAATTTTGATGTAATTTTTTGTGTGCATGAATGTAAGCAAAATGGGCATCAAGCCAAATTTTTGTAATCCCGTGGCTTATGTGCAAAAAGAAATGGCACATGAGCCATGGGATGGGCAAAATGCCATTTTGTAAAACCCAAGGGGGCTATATGTAAATATGTAAGCCTATATAAGGCAACATGATGATGAATAAAGATATACTTTTCATTCCTTAAAAAAAATAGGGTTTGTGCCTCTTTCTCCTTCCTCAAGGTTCTAAAACCTTATTCTTTCTTTTGAATTAAATCAAGAGTTTTACTCTTCCTTTTACAAAACTAAATAGTTTTTCACCACAAAACCTGCTAAGGGGAACTTGGATCTGCCATTAGATCTCAAAAAGGGGAGATTTTTAAAATCTCATATTTCTTGATCTTCAAGATCCGGCCAATAAAGGAAGAAGAAGGAGACCCATCTCCAAAAACCCCACTTTGGGGATGATCCATGGCTCAAGGGGAGAAGCCCCTTTATCAGCTTCAAATTATCCTAGGAGTTTAACTCCTCGTATATATATATATATATATATATATATATATATATATATATATATATATAATAATAATTGCTCCTTTCTGGGAGTACAACTCCCATTGCAAGGACCAAGTCCCTTTTGCCTCCCGAGCGCCCGCGTGCTGACACGTGGGGCGCTAGCGCCCAAAGCGCTAGCGCCCGAGCGCCCACGTGCTGACATATGGGGCGCTAGCGCTCTTACGCTCAGAGCGGTAGCGCCCAAAGCGCTAGCGCTCTTGCGCTCAGAGCGCTGGCGCCCAAAGCGCTGGCGCCCGAGCGCCCACGTGCTGACACGTGGGGCGCTAGCGCTCAAAGCACTAGCGCTCTTACGCTCAGAGCGCTAACGCTCTGAGCTCAGAGCGCTAGCGCCCGAAGGCTAGCGCCCGAGCGCTAGCGCCCGAGCGCCCACGTACTGACACGTGGGGCGCTAGCGCTCAAAGCTCAGAATGCTAGCGCCCAAAGCGCCAGCGCCCAAAGCGCCAGCGCCCAAAGCGCCAGCGCCCGAGCGCCACGTCCCTGGCACGTGGGGCGCTGGCGCTTTGGATGCCCTTTCCCTTTCTTTTTTTATATATATGTATACACACACACACACACACATACTCTACAACACTGTCCCTCTCAAAAAAATTTGGACCGGAGCGCTGCCCCGCACCCCACAAGGGGGCTGCTAGCCCCCTTGACCCCCATCCCACTATCCGGGTAGCGGGACCCCTGATCAGTCGAAAATACTGTATTTTTAACACGGCAATTTCCCTATCTATTGCACTCATATAGAAGTGTTCGGTATTCATATTGCACATATTAGCAGAACAGTCTTGAAATACCAGAATGCATGGTTAGACTTTTAAACCGGCACTTTAAGGGATATTGACTGTATTTTATGGCATCGCATCATCTCTATATTGCGCAACACTTGTCTTGAGAAATTGTGCAGGGAATTACAGGAACAAAGCCAAAATTGTCATTTTTGTTGATCAAACATTATGCCAACTCAAAGACCTGAAAGCTGGTAGCAATCTAGAGGGAAATATTAATTTCAACATATCAGATAAAGGCCCATATATCAGCCCAAGACCACAGCAGAAGACCCAAGCCCTGAAGCTTCCAAACCGCCGCGGTTCCGCGGCGCTATGGTGGCTTCATCGGCTCAATTTTCTACACGTGGCTATTTGTAACTTCCCAAGCGTCCAGAAGACTCCTGATTCTCCACGTGGCACATCTAGAAGGCTCGGCTTAACAAACTTCATCTAGAAGCTTCTCCTCAACAAACTTTTGGAGGGAAATTCAAATTTGAAATCCTAGATTTAGGGTTTTGATGGTCTATAAATTAGAAGCCTAGATCTAGGGTTAAACTTCTTCCAAAAAATCATTAGTTCAATCTCTAATCTCCATCTTCTTCCATAAGTCTAGTGACAAGACTACTGCGAAACCCTAACCCTAATTCCAATCCAAATTCAAGATCCCGGGTACTAAATCAAGCGTGAAGCCTTCAACCTTTTAGGAGCGGAGCCGATCTTCAATCGAGCAAGTGATCCAAGCCGATCCGCGACTCACGGAGCCGAGCGAAGCCAAATCGACGATCGAGTTCTTCCTCTTGTAGTTCTTGAGTGATTGTAATGGAATTGTTGATATAAATAAAAGGTGAAATTCGTTAATCTCGCTTTCTTTAAATTCTTGCATCATGATTCGATCTCAATTTTTAATTGTAGTTCTTGTTGTGATGTTTGAGTAAAACTCCGCTCCTCAAGGAGTCGAGACGATCATTAGAATGATGATGTAACAAATCTTAAAACGATTCTTAAGTCCTACGAGTTTTGTAAACCCTAGCAAGTTCAAGAATCGATGGCCTAGTTTCGTTGCGATGCTTTCTTGATTGTTATCACTCGAAATTAGGGATATACGATCGTTTCTTGAATTTACTAGAGGCTGGAATGTAAATGATATCGACGAAGGAATAAGGGATAAATGATGAAACCCTAGTTTCTCTAGAAATCCCTAATTCTCGTCGATCATCATCGATCTAGTATCAATTCATCGAAGGATAAGAACACGTAATCGTAAGATTTCATCACATCTATAGATCTGATCGATTCCTACGAGCCTCATTTCGATTCTTGATATTTGGTTTGGAAAAATCAACAAACTCTCAATTCTTGATTTTATCGTTTTCTTGTTATTAGATCTAGATTTTCTAATTCTTGAACTTCAATTACAAATCATGAATTGTTTGTTTTCTTTTCCTTAAATTTTCGATTCAAACAAAAAAAAATACGAACGAATCGCACAATCCCTGTGGACGATCCGCACTTACTAACGCGCTACATCCGACACCGTTATTGATTGCGGTCAAAATATTTTTGGTTGTGATTCTATTCATTTTTCTAAACCGACAACGGAAAATAAGATCAATCAAATGGCGTCGTTGCCGGGGATAGTGCGCTAATTGTTCGTATTTTGAAATTTGAGTTGAAAAGTTTATTCCATTACAATTTTTAGATCAAAATTCGCGCAAACACTAATACGTGTTGTTGTGATTTGATTGCGAGGAATTCTGGAATTATTGGAGCTGGTGAATTTTTTTTCAGAAATTTCCAGAGAGCTCAAGGAGGGAACAGTAGCAGTCTGAAAATTTTTGGTGACGTGAACAGTGTTTTCCACCGCCATTCCGCGGCAATAAGCGACTAAAACCGCGGTTCCGCGGTGACATTATCTCATCTCTGCATCAAAATTCTCAGGTGACTTCTACCCTTTCTTATCTTCTCCCTAAGCTGCTCCAAATAACAATTTACTGCAGGTTTCTTTGCAAAATTTGGAGCGCTGCAAAGGCAAAAAAAAATTGTGCATGTTTTGATTTGTGGTTGTTTGCATAATTAATACGGACATTAAGGGGCAAAGACCAAATCTAGATTAGGTGGGGAGTTCATTACCCTTCCTAAGCCCCAAAAATCGCAAAATTTGCATCCGCATTTACCCTCATTAATTAAAAAATATCTAGAGATGACTCTAAGGACCGTCGCGCTCACTTAGGACAGAAGAAGGCCGTGGGTAATTCATTGCTTATCCGCGTTTCTTTTGTGGTGTCTAAGGCTAGTGGTTACTTAATTAGGCCCACTACTTACGTAGTGGAGAACCTCCCACTTACCTGGCACTTACCTGGCCACAGGAGAGACAAAGAGGCAGTGGAGGATTTATCCTGCGACTTGTCTTTTGGCAGTTAGGAGCGGTCTAGAGTTTGACTTAGGTGACCACTAGAATTAAGGTTTTGTGTGTTGCATTTGTTGTGTTGCATCATATTTTCAAAAAATCCGTATCATTTTCAAAACAAACACCGCATTCATTCATCATTCCCCTAATTATAAATTCACGCTGCCACTTATACTAACCCTTTTTAGTGCAAGATAGGCTGGACAACAGGATTCTAGTGCCTGTTCAGTCCGCGTTTCCTTGATCGACCCTAAAGTCGGTATTTCTACATTTACCCTTTCTTTTACCCACCACCACACCCACATCGATGGATCCGTCTCCATCGAACTTCTTTTCCACTAATCTGCCGCTGTCCGTTGGTGCGCAGAATCCACCTCGCATCTCTCTCCAAGAGAGATGCTATCCTACACGATGTCCTCTTTCCACCTGTCTTTCCATTCCACCAGCCAACGGGGAAAATTTTCAAATAAAACCCCAATACATCAACCTTCTACCAAAATTTCACGGTCTCAAGTCTGAAGACGCATATGCATTTATCACCAAATTTGAAAGTGTATGCGCAATGATGGGTACCTCACAGCTTTCTATGGATGCTATGCATCTACTTCTTCTCCCATTCACCTTGTGCGATATAGCCGAGAAGTGGCTGTATAACACTACCGCACATTCCATCTCAAACTGGGAAAAATTCGTAAAAGCATTCCTAAAGAAATTCTACCCACATCATAAGACAGCTCGAGTCCGCAGCGAAATCAATCAATTCACCCAGCTTCCAAATGAACCATTTTCAAGATGTCTTGAACGCTTCAAGGATCTGTTAGTCCAATGTCCTCATCACGGCATCCCGAGATGGGAACTGTGCCGTATCATTTATGAGGGCATTAATCCTAACACAAGACAGACCCTTGAATCCATGTGTCAAGGCAACTTCATGACTAAAGATGATGGGGAAGCCTGGAAATTTTTAGAAGATTTCGCTGAAAGATCTTTACAGTGGGAGGGTGTGAGTCAATCGTTTAGGGATGGCAATGATGTTTCCATAGGAATAAGAACTGAAATTAAATTTCAGCTTTACACAAGAAATTTGACGCTATGGAAAACAAATTTTTAGCTGCCGCCCTAAGTCAAATGTCACTCTCCAAAACTGTATGTGGATGCTGTTCTGATCCATCACATCTCACGGAGGAATGTCCACGAAATTCTCTGTTTCAAGGTCATGAGTATATCAATTCTGCTTACCAACAAGGACCTAGAAACGACCATTTTTCTTCCACATATAATCAGGGTTGGAGGAATCACCCTAACTTTGCTTGGAACCAATCACAATCTCAAAACACGGTTCCAACCCAAAACAATTTCCAAAGGGTCCCTCCACCACAACAGCAACCACCACTTCAATTGAGTCAGCACCCCTTCCAAACACATAACTTTCAAAATCCGGTCAACACACCTGCACTGTCTAGTCCTTTACAGTTGACCGGGACTGATGAATCCTCTTCATTTGCACAATACATGAATTTGGTCTTAACAAATATCATGCAAGTTTCGGCTGAAATGAAGTCTTCTGTCGATAAAATTGAGAAAAACTCTGCGTCCCAAAGTGAGAGTATTAAATCGATGGAAGAAGAAATTGCACGATTAAAAGCCGAAATGAGTGCAAAAGAGAAAGGAAAACTTCCAGCTCAACCTTTACCCAATCCTGGCTATTCACATCTTGTGAATGCAATCACGTTGAGATCTAGAAGAGTGCTTGACACTCATGCTGGGGAAGAGTTTGATGATATAGAAAAATCAATCAACAACACCCCGGCTGAGACCTTTCCTTCCACTTCTACTTTTAATTCTAACCCCAGATCTTCTACCCCACCACCTTCTTGCGAGCCTATTCTTCGTTTCCCAAAAGGCTCGCCACTTCAGCCCACCTCTTCTACTCCTCCACCGACGATCCCCACTTCTATTTTGGGATCGGGTCCACACACACTTGCTTCTCCTATGATGGACCCAGCGCTTATTGCTAAAGCACCTTATCCTAATCGGTTAAGGGCTAACAGATTGAGTCCACATATGGAGAATATTATGGACATTTTTAAGCAAGTTAACATCAACATCCCTCTCCTAGATGCCATCCAACAAGTTCCGTCCTATGCGAAAACTCTTAAGAACTTGTGCACTAGGAAGAGGAAGACTCAAGTGCCCAAGAAGATATTCATGGCAAAGACAGTAGACACAGCTTTCCCCCAACAAGTACCGAGGAAACGTAAGGACCCTGATTGTCCTACTATTTCCATTTCTATTGGGGAAAAACACATCAACCGTGCTCTACTAGACCTTGGCGCTAGTGTTAACTTGCTTCCATACTCTGTTTATGAGCAACTAGGGATCGGAGAGTTGAAACCAGCCCATTGCACTCTCCAGATGACTGGCCGATCAATCACCAAACCTAGGGGTGAACTGGAGGATGTGTTAATAAAAATCAGGGAATTCATATTCCCTGTGGACTTTATTGTAATTGATACACAGCCTGTAGCGAACCCACGGAACCAAATTCCGGTGATTTTAGGTCGCCCCTTTTTGGCCACTTCCAATGCAATAATCAACTTTCGTAACGGTTCTATAACCCTATCTTTCGGGAATAGGTCAATAGAGCTGAACATTTACAGGTTGGGAAGTGTACCCTCCGAACCTACTGCTCATATCTGTTCTGTCGACTTAATGGATGTCGACAGCAGCGAATTTGATGATCCTCCTGATACCGATCTTGACTCTTTTCATATGTTGTTTGACCCAATTATGTATCATACACATACGGACTCTTCCACCGAGATGTCCGGGTCAACAACCAATACTGATTATGAAATGTTCTTAGAGTCTGAAGATCACCCCGCACTTTGTGATGACATTATTCATCGGGGTGTTGATGGAACTTTTGAGAAAATCTTCGCTGATGAACTCGCATTTTTAAATGACACGGGTATTGAGATGAATCATCTCCCAATCAATGAAATTGAACCTCCACCCCTTTTTCTGAACTGTACAAAGAATGCGAGTAATCCATCACATACGCTGCATCGTCTCTCCAAAACGAGACGCACACACATTCTTTTCCACCACTTAACATTTCCCCACTTCTTCTTCCACCAACCAGAGCACTGCATTGATAAAATTTTTGAATGGTTGGTGTTGACCTTCGGTCTTTGCAAAGCTTGGCATCGACCAATGATTTTTTAACCCCCTCATATGATTTTCAAAGATTAACATTGCATAACTCAAGTTTGGGGGGGCATGTTTTCTGGCTCTTGATAAGAAAATTTTTACAAAATGATGAGCCAAAAATAAGTTTGGGGGAGGTTCTTCACTTAAATATTTTGCCCCCACTAATAAATTCCTCCCAAGCTTACAGGTTTTTCGAGAATTAATTCAATCAGATGGCAACAGTGAGGACACTGTTGAAAACAAGTTTGGGGGAGGTTTGTGCTTATTTTCGCATCATTTGCATATCACTTTGCATAAGCACAAAACATTTAAAAACCTATAAAAATTTAAAAAATTTCAAAAAAATAAAAATATTTTTTTGTACATAAATAAGATAATAAAAGTTTAGATGGTGAAAAATTACATCCATGAGATTAGAAAAATTTAAGAAAACCAAGAAAATTAGAAGTTTTCTTATACGAACTAGTAATAAGTAGTTATGAGCCATTGTCCCAGGGGTTAGTAAGATGAAGGACGTCACTAATCTGATGATAAAAATAAGTCTGAAAAATAGTTTCTATTCTGGAAGCCAAACATTTTGAATGTTGATACCCTGCTATTCGCACTTACACACGTCTTAAAGCCTGGGATAGTAGAGGATACCTTGAAATGCTCTTGTCTTAAAGCCAAAAGTATGAAGGAAATAAAAAAAAATATGAAATGAATAAAATATAAAGTGGTGAGAAAAATGGACACTGGTTTTGTTATCACCGAGGGCAATAAAAAAATATATAGCGAGGGTGCCTCTTCACCTAGTGCCCTAAGGCCAACTGGTCTGGGAGTCGCTGCTATGCCTGAGGTGGTGCAAGACGAGGAAAATACACCAAATAAGCAAGCACATAAGTAATCGGTCGGTTAGTACCTCAAGAAGTATTAACGGTCGCATGAAAGTGTGTGAGCAATCTCATCTAAATATTCATTAATTAAAAAGTACTGAGGCTGATGGGCAAGAGTATGATAGCTTGAATTGAATTCTCCGGGTGTAGGGCTGTCTTTACACACACGCAGGGGTATATGATCGATATTTGGAAGAAAGATAGGAATGAAGAATAAGACGATGTTTTATTGAGGGAGGACGTGATTTCTGACATCTTTTCATGACTATTAAGATAGGGCTCATGACAACCGAGAAGCTAGCTTAGTTGGAAACCCTAATTTTCGAAGCTTTTCTTTTACAATTCTTTTCTTTAAATGTAATATTCACGGTCTTCCTTTTATTATTGGATTTTGTGGGTGCAATCCGCTGAAAACCCTCAGGAGACAACACTCCTCCTACTAGGGACACCTAGAGGTTTAAAGGCTTGTTGCACGTGCTCAGTGCAATCGTGTTGCCTACGAAAGTGTGCTAGTTAGTTTTTCTCTTTCTTTATTTTCTCCTTTTTAATAAAAACTTCGCTCGAGACGATCGAAAATAAGTTTGGGGGAATTTGATCAGTCGAAAATACTGCATTTTTAACACGGCAATTTCCCTATCTATTGCACTCATATAGAAGTGTTCGGTATTCATATTGCACATATTAGCAGAACATTCCTGAAATACCAGAATGCATGTGTTAGACTTTTAAACCGGCACTTTAAGGGATATTGACTGTATTTTATGGCATCGCATCATCTCTATATTGCGCAACACTTGTCTTGAGAAATTGTGCAGGGAATTACAGGAACAAAGCCAAAATTGTCATTTTTGCTGATCAAACATTACGCCAACTCAAAGACCTGAAAGCTGGTAGCAATCTAGAGGGAAATATTAATTTCAACATATCAGATAAAGGCCCATATATCAGCCCAAGACCACAGCAGAAGACCCAAGCCCTGAAGCTTCCAAACCGCCGCGGTTCCGCGGCGAGAGCTGGCTTAAGCCGCGGTTCCGCGGCGCTATGTTGGCTTCATCGGCTCAATTTTCTACAAGTGGCTATTTGTAACTTCCCAAGCTTCCAGAAGACTCCCGATTCTCCACGTGGCACATCTAGAAGGCTCGGCTTAACAAACTTCATCTAGAAGCTTCATCTCAACAAATTTTTGGAGGGAAATTCAAATTTGAAATCCTAGATCTAGGGTTTTGATGGTCTATAAATAGAAGCCTAGACCTAGGGTTAAACTTCTTCCAAAAAATCATTAGTTCAATCTTTAATCTCCATCTTCTTCCACAAGTCTAGTGACAAGACTTGTACGAAACCCTAACCCTAATTCCAATCCAAATTCAAGATCTCGAGTACCAAATCAAGCGTGAAGCCTTCAAACTTTTAGGAGCGGAGCCGATCTTCAATCGAGCAAGTGATCCAAGCCGATCCGCGACTCACGGAGTCGAGCGAAGCCAAATCAACGATCGAGTTCTTCCTCTTGTAGTTCTTGAGTGATTGTAACGGAATTGTTGATATAAATAAAAGGTGAAATTCGTTAATCTCGCTTTCTTTAAATTCTTGCATCATGATTCGATCTCAATTTGTAATTGTAGTTCTTGTTGTGATGTTTGAGTAAAACTCCGCTCATCAAGGAGTCGAGACGTTCATTAGAATGATGATGTAACAAATCTTAAAACGATTCTTAAGTCCTACGAATTTTGTAAACCTTAGCAAGTTCAAGAATCGATGACCTAGTTTCGTTGCGATGCTTTCTTGATTGTTATCGCTCGAAATTAGGGATATACGATCGTTTCTTGAATTTACTAGAGGCTAGAATGTGAATGATATCGACGAAGGAACAAGGGATAAATGATGAAACCCTAGTTTCACTAGAAATCCCTAATTCTCGTCGATCATCATCGATCTAGTATCAATTCATCGAAGGATAAGAACACGTAATCGTAAGATTTCATCACATCTATAGATCCGATCGATTCCTACGAGCCTCATTTCGATTCTTGATATTTGGTTTGGAAAAATCAACAAACTCTCAATTCTTGATTTTATCATTTTCTTGTTATTAGATCTAGATTTTCTAATTCTTGAACTTCAATTACAAATCATGAATTATTTGTTTTCTTTTTATTAAATTTTCGATTCAAACAAACAAAATACGAACGAATCGCACAATCCCTGTGGACAATCCGCACTTACTAGCGCACTACATCCGACACCGTTATTGATTGCGGTCAAAATATTTTTGGTTGTGATTCTATTCATTTTTCTAAACCGACAACGGAAAATAAGATCAATCAACCCCCGTAAAAACTCTGCGGGCCCCCCGATATATCCAAAACCCCCTTTTCAAAACACAACACTGCACGTTGAGTTCGCATGACCAGTTTAACCCGTTAATCGGAGGTTCTCTCGCTCCAAAAGGCGACGGGTAATTAACGGCGGCTTAGTCCGCGGCTTCCGTAGATTCGGATCCCTACAATCAATAAACCCCAGCCTACCCTAGGCAGGGGGAATCTGTAATGCGCCTTATAAGAGCACGCGTATTCCCATCTCAATGGGGTGACGAAAAACACCCTACAGATTCTGGCACGCCCGGTGGGACCAATCTCTCCTCCCATATTTCGTGTTAAACGTTCATGCGAACTCAATAAATATACATATCTATATTTATACTAAAATAATGCTCTTTCACGCATATTTTCAAGCAATCACTTTTCAACAATATCTCCAAAGATGAACTCAGCTTTCAGCACGGCTCCTGTCTCCTACACGATGAAGATAGACTCCAGGACGGTCCTTCCAGCAAGTTTCGGACGACAGTGGGAAGAACCGCTGCTACAATTTGGGTCGATTCTGTTTGTCTCGGCTAATGCCATCCCTGCACCTCAAGCTCCGGCAACCGACAAACCGGCCTCGAAAGACAAAAGGCCAAATGTGTTGATCTCGAGTGCGCCCCAACTCAAACGCAAGTCGGTGTTTGAATGACTCTCCTTAGCCCCAGCTGGGGGCAAGGCCATCAACATAAACAAAGCAAAAAGGCTCCTCGAGCAATCTCCAGCGGTGCCCCTGACAACTGCTCGATCGGGTGTCTTCTCTAAGCTCCCCGCTAATCGACTCACGGTGACTTCTCAGGAAACAGATGCCCGCCAAGCCCTTAAAATTGAGAAGCTAAGGCAAAAAAGGCTCAGATACAGAGCCAACAAAAGGACTAGGGCTCCTGCTAGGCTGAACCTCATGAGGTTCGAGGAATAGGGTTACCACGCCAAAGATGAGGGGATGGCTGAATGTGTTATCCACACTGTCTACATGGTGGGCATGCGCAGCAAGAGCAAGGACAGGGCCACCACATCTCAAATCCAATCTGTCTTGAATGTGGTTGCCGTTTCCCAAGAACAACCGCCTCTGCTGGGTGATGAAAACCCTCTTGATGAGAATGAAAGGCAGAAAGACCCTTCGGTCCATGAGGAGTCGGGCTCGGAAAGCGAAGATGAGCCAATCTTCCGTCCCAAGAACGCAGAGCAGCAACTTCTCTAAGAGCTTCGAAAACAGCTCAGAAGCAAAGACAAGGAGATGGCCAAGCTCTACTCAAAAATTGACGACTTAACAAACGTCGTCTTACAGCTCACGGCCCAACTTGCCTCTCATCCGCCCAATCAGGCGCAGGGCTCTCATGAACCGGGAAACGGTGTCCCGAAACAGCCGACGCCCGTTTCCTCAAATCTAAAAGTGGGCGGACCGCATGAAAATCAGTCGCATCCTATCTCGGGAAATGTCTTGGCTGCCGATGACAGTAGCCCGCTAACTCAAGATCAAATCATGGATTTGGTTGCCAGCAAAGTCAAAACATTGGTAGCTGAAGCTGAAGCACAAAAAGATGTTAGCAGTTGCGGGAGACCATATCTTGCTCAGTATGATCTAGTAGAATTTCCTAGCAGCTATGTCATCCCCAAATTCGGAAGATTCGATGGGACGGGAAATGAGAATCAGCACATCGCCCACTTTAAAGCCTCATGCGGGAATACTGGGGGCAATGACGCGCTTCTCCTCCGCCAATTCGTTAATAGATTGGCCGATATTGCTTTCGACCGGTACGCGAGCATAGCGGATGACTCCGTCACAACTTTCGTCCAAATGGAGTCTTTGTTTCAGCAGAGGTTCATAAGCGTTAGCGATAAGATCACCATCGCCGACCTCGTAAGGACCAAGCCAAAGAACAACGAAAGCAGCATGGATTTTATAACCCGATGGTGCAATCTCTCCGTCAAATGCGAACCGCCGATAGAGCAGGACCAATCTGTCAGTCTCCTCGTCGGAAATCTCAACAATTGGATGGCCCCATTTCTATGCACCGCGGGTCTCAAAACATTCCAATAGCTGACCAGGAAAGTCCAGATGTTGGAACGCTCAAAGAAGGAGTCCTCTTCTGACTCCCAAAGTAACAATAGGTCCTGGAGAAACCGAAAGGACGAAAATCGCAAAGGCGGAAATTCCAACGATACTGAATCTTTCAATGCCTCGGCTAACCGAAATAAGCAAGGGTCGAGCGGGCCTAACGCCAACCAGCTTTGGAAGCCAATGTTCGGAGAGGGAGGAGAATCTCCACTGAAAGAGAAGCTGGATAAGGTCTATTCCTTCAGAAGGGACAAAATCCGTAAAATATTCAAAGACGCCCTAAGGAACGGTCTACAACTGCCAGAGTCAAAAAGACCGCAGGAAACGAATAGGACTGACGACCCCAAATACTGCCCCTATCACAGAGTGATAGGTCATGCCATTGAGGACTGCTTCATCTTCAAAGATTGGGTCGAAAAGCAATACAAGGCAGGAGAGATAGAACTGTCCAAAGGCGTGTTAACAAACAGTCAAGCTGCAACCGCCAATTTCATACAAACGGAGACCGAAGTTCTTCGCGAAACTGATTCTCTCAGACGTCTGCCTTTCTCTGAAAATAATCGACCACCACGTCATTAAACTGGGAACAGTTGACCACCATGTCATTAAACTGGGAATAATCGACCTCTAAGTCGTTAAACTAGGAATGTAAAATAAAAATATATGTAAATAAACAAAAAAATGTGTAAATAAAAGAAAAATAAAGAAAAGCCGAAATGATTGGGCAACACAAAATAAAATTCAGCGAGTAGAATAAAGATGAAAAATAAAGCCGAAATGATGGGGCAACCGCGAATAAAAGCCGAAATGATAGAGCAATCGCGATCTTCGCGATAAGAAAAGCTGAAATGATAGAGCAATCGCAGTAAAACAAAAAAAACAACAAAAACAAAAACAAAACAAAAAAAACAACAAAAGTGGCGAATGATGAGTCGCTCCTGGTACCATATTCCAGTGCAGCGATGCAGACGCCAACCAAAATTCAATTTCCCAAAATTCTTCCGGCCCTATGGTTAGTCCCCAAATTGACTACCGTATACAACTCATGGGCTCAAATAATTCTCATCACACTCATGCCCCACTGCAATCACTAGTCCAGCGGCCGGTCTCCGCCCTTGGAATTATACTCCATTGGGAAGACCCACTCATGTGTCCTCACGATGCATGAGGAGAACAAACCTTCGTGGGATCCTTACGACTCACAAAGGAAAAACACACTTAAATGTCCTCACGACTCCTAAGGAGAAAATGCACCCACGGGATCCTTACGACTCGTAAGAGAAAATGCTTTTATGGGACCCTTACGACCCATAAAATTGAAAAGCCTTAGGTGATAGGGATCTAAACCTGTCTCCTAAGCCATCGCTTCCCGATAGGCAATGGCGAATGATGAGTCGCTCCTGGTACCATATTCCAGTGCAGCGATGCAGACGCCGGCTAAGATCCATACTCCAAATGGTGAATGATGAGTCACTCCTGGTACCATATTCCAGTGCAGCGATACAGACGCCATCCAAAACTCAACCCCCAAGTGGCAAATGATGAGTCGCTCCTGGTACCATGTTCCAGTGCAGTGATGCAGACGCCAACCAAATTCCAAATCCCATACCCCAACGGCGAATGATGAGTCGCTCCTGGTACCATATTCCAGTGCAGCGATGCAGACGCCAACAAAGCCCCGAAATTTCTCCGGACCTACGGTCTGGATCATACATCCTGCAAAACCGTATACAATCCACGGGCGTAAAACAATCCCAATCTCTCCCAAGTCTTACCGGTGAGACCACATTCAAAGTCCAAAAAAAAGAAGAAAAAAAGAAAAGAAAAAAAAAAGAGGGTATGTTCACAAGCAAAATGGGCACGGATGAAAACCCGAAAGGGCTCCGTGAGTAAAAACAGCAGGACTTCCGGCGAGTTTGTGAAAACTCGAAAGGGCGCAAACTCGTAAAAAAGAGATGAAATGCACTAGCAAAGTCCTCTCGACTTTGTGAGGAGAAAATTCCCGCGTGAGATCCTTACGACTCACAAAGGAGCAACACACTTAGCAGTCCCCACGACTCCTAAGGAAAAAATACACCTACGAGATCCTTTCAACTCATAGGGAGAAATGCTTTTATGGGACCCTTACGGCCCATAAAATTGAAAAGCCTTAGGTGATAGGGATCTAAACCTGTCTCCTAAGCCACCAATTCCCAAATCCTCCCGGAGAAAATGATGAGTTACTCCTGGCATTATTCCAGTGCAGCGTTGCGGATGCCAAACCAAAACCAAATCCCCAAATCCGCTCATGGCAAATGATGATTCGCTTCTGGTACTATATTCCAGTATAGCGATGCTGATGTCAACCCAAATCAAATCAAACCAACAACCTCTGCGGCGGAATCATGCTCCGTCCCAGAAATTACCCTGTGTCGAAATCATGCTTCGCCTCGGGATATCTACCTTCCCTGCCGGAATTATGCTCCGCCTCGGAATCAAATCAACCAACCAGCTCTGCGTCGGAGTCATACTTCGTCTCAAAGTGTACCCCGTGTCGAAATCATGCTTCGCCTCGGTGTATCTGCCTTCCCTGTCGGAATTATGCTTCGGTTCGGAATCAACCAACGACCTCCTCGTCGGAATTATGCTCCGCCTTGGAATCAAGTCAACCAGCAAGTTCTGCGTCGGAATCATGCTTCGTCTCAGAATGTGCACCTCGTGCCGAAATCATGCTTTGCCTCGATGTACCTGCCTTCCCTGTCGAAATTATGCTTCGTCTCGGAATCAAGTCGACCGTCCATGTCATAAAAAGGGCAGTGCAGGTTTCCCACAAATCGGGAACCAAATCGCTCCGGATCAGAGCGTCGACCGTCCATGTCGTAAAAAGGGCAGTGCAGGCTTCCCACAAATCGGGAACCAAATCACTCCGGATCAGAGCGTCGACCGTCCATGTTACAAAAAGGGCAGTGCAGGCTTCCCACAAATCGGAAACCAAATCGCTCCGGATCAGAGCGTCGACCGTCCATGTCACAAAAAGGGCAGTGCAGGCTTCCTACAAAGTAGGAACCAGATCACTCTGGGCCAGGGAAAAGTCAACCATAGACACTCCGTCTCGGAGACGCGTCAAGCGTCGACCGTCTATGTCGCAAAAAAGGCAGTACGGGCTTCCTACAAAGCAGGAACCAGATCACTCCGGGCCAGGGAAAATTCTACCACGGACACTCCGTCTCGAAGACGCGTCAAGCGTTGACCGTCCATGTCGCAAAAAGGGCAGTGCAGGCTTCCCACAAATCGGGAACCAAATCTCTCCGGATCAGAGCGTCGACCGTCCATGTCGCAAAAAGGGCAGTGCAGGCTTCCTACAAAGCAGGAACCAGATCACTCCAGGCCAGGGAAAAGTCTACCACGGACACTCCATCTCGAAGACGCGTCAAGCGTCGACCGTCCATGTCGTAAAAAGGGCAGTGCATCCCAAAAAGTGGGAATCATGGCAAGCCGCCTCCACATGAATGAAGATCCATCAATTTCACGCACACGACTCACATATGTGGTGTGCATTTATTGATGGGGGTACTTTTTTGAAATCGAAAATTGCACCCCGGTTGACCAATTCAAAGTTATGGTCAACCCCAAGCCAAGTGGGCCCAAGCCCAGATCAAGTGGGCTTATGCCCGGGTCGAGCCCTAACATGAAGCGGCCGGCCTCCCCCATGCTGAAATAAAAATCATGTAACAAATAATTTTGATGTAATTTTTTGTGTGCATGAATGTAAGCAAAATAGGCATCAAGCCAAAGTTTTGTAAGCCCATGGCTTATGTGCAAAAAGAAATGGCACATGAGCCATGGAATGGGCAAAATGCCATTTTGTAAAACCCAAAGGGGGCTATATGTAAATATGTAAACCTATATAAGGCAACATGATGATGAATAAAGATATACTTTTCATTCCTCAAAAAAAAATAGGGTTTGTGCCTCTTTCTCCTTCCTCAAGGTTCTAAAACCTTATTCTTTCTTTTGAATTAAATCAAGAGTTTTACTCTTCCTTTTACAAAACTAAATAGTTTTTCACCACAAAACCCACAAAGGGGAACTTGGATCTACCATTAGATCTCAAAAATGGGAGGTTTTTAAAATCTCATATTTCTTGATCTTCAAGATCCGGCTAACAAAGGAAGAAGAAGGAGACTCGTCTCCAGAAACCCCACTTTGGGGAAGATCCAGGACTCAAGGGGAGAAGCCCCTTTATCAGCTTCAAATTATCCTAGGAGTTTAACTCCTCATATATATATATATATATATATATATATATATATATATATATATATATATATATATATATATATATATAGAGAGAGAGAGAGAGAGAGAATAATAAGTGCTCCTTTCTGGGAGTACAACTCCCATTGCAGGGACCAAGTCCCTTTTGCCTCCCGAGCGCCCGCGTGCTGACACGTGGGACGCTAGCGCCCGAGCGCCCACGTGCTGACACGTGGGGCGCTAGTTTTCTTACGCTCAGAGTGCTAGCGCCCATGTCCTGACACGTGGGGATTTTGCGCTCAGAACGCTAGCGCCCAAAGCGCTAGCGCCCGAGCGCCCACGTGCTGACACGTGGGGCGCTAGCGATCTTGCGCTCAGAGCGCTAGCGCTCTTGCGCTCAGAACGCTAGCGCTCTTGCGCTAGCGCCCGAAGCGCTAGCGCCCGAGCGCCCACGTGCCTGGCACGTGGGGCGCTAGCGCTCAAAGCGTTGCGCTCTAGCATTCTTGCACTCAAAGCGCTAGCCCCCAAAGTGATGGCGCTTTGGATGCCCTTTCCCTTTATTTTTTATATATATGTATGTATACACACACCTACACATACTCTACAACACTGTCCCTCTCAAAAAAATTTGGGCCGGGGCACTGCCCCGCACCCCGTAAGGGGGCTGCTAGCCTCCTTGAACCCCAGCCCGCTATCCGGGTAGCAGAACCCCCGTAAAAATTCTGCGGGGCCCCCGATATATCCAAAACCCCCTTTTCAAAACACAACACTACACGTTGAGTTCGCATGACCAGTCTAACCCATTAATCGGAGGTTCTCTCGCTCCAAAAGGCGAGGGGTAATTAACGGCAGCTTAGTCCGCGGCTGCCGGAGATTCGGATCCCCACAATCAATAAACCCCAGCCTACCCTAGGAAGGGGGAATCTGTAATGCACCTGACAAGCGTGCGCGTATTCCTATCTCAATGGGGTGATGAAAAACACCCTACAATGATGTTGGAGATCGTGAACTCCTTGGACCAGAGATGATTGTGGCAACTGTGGACGTAGTTCGCACTATCATGGAAAGGATGCGCATAGCTCAAGATCGACAGAAACATTAGGCAGATACAAAGCGTCGACATCTGGAGTTCCAACCTGGAGACCATGTATTCCTGAAGATCTTTCCAAACAGAGGAGTGATACGTTTTGGCAACAGGAGTAAGCAAAGTCCAAAATATATAGGACCGTTCAATATATTCGAACGAGTTGGAGAAGTGGCATATCGTTTAGCACTACCACCCTCATTAGAAGCAGTGCACAACGTATTCCACATATCCCAACTACGACGATATGTGTGTGACCCCATCCACTTACTTGATCGCTCAGAGCTCACAGTGCAAACCGACCTAACCTGTGAGCAACAACCAGTTGAGATCCTGGACCGAAAGGTAAAGGCATTGCGGAACAAGGAGGTAAACTTAGTCCTAATGATGTGGAGAAAAGATTCGCCAGGAGAATTAACATGGGAACGAAAAGAAAATATGCATACACGATACCCTTACCTCTTTGAAAATTAGTCCTTATGTAATTGTAAATTTCGAGAACGAAATTTTTATAAGGAGGGTAGAATGTAACAACTCTGAAATCTCTGTACAGAAATTTTCCTGTTAATATACAGAAAAGAGTATTACAACCTGTGTAAGAGTTAAAAGTTATTTCTATTAAATAAAAGCAAGAAACAACTTGTAGCTTACTGGTAAAGCCTCTATACTGCTGTGACGTTTCCTGTGTGTTCGATTCCTATCCGACACAATTATTTTTTATGATTTTTCTTTTTAACTTTTGGAAGCCCAAGAGTTGCTCGTGCAATACAAGGGGAAAGGAAAAGTTTCAGAAAAATCAAACATGCGCAAAATGAAGTAAACACAGAAAAACCCACGTGGTATGAATCTTGAGAGGATTGGGCAAAATCCGACTGCCAAAATTGCCCTAGGGCCGGCGCCGACGGTTCTGATGAGCCCAATAGGCTCCATGCTTTGCACACTCGTATATTCAACTCCCCTCAACTCCCCTCAACTCGCCTGCACTGTTTGATTTCCCTGCAATCAAACAAAGACCTTTCATTTCACCATTTAACATCATTTTAATACTTTTTAATCCAAAATTTTAATTCCCAAACCCTAATTCTCTAGTATAAATACCACCCCATATTTTTGCTCAGCACCATTCTGAAAATTCTAGCAAAAATTCCCTCAAAAGTTCCTAAGTGCAAGTGGAGTAAAATGGAGTTTGCGAGCAAGCTTGTTCCATAAAAGATCGAAGTCATTTCCGGAGTTCCCGCGACGCCACGATGCCTTCATCTTCTTCCTTACTCCTGATTGATATGTGTTGTTTATTACGTGTGCGTTTTAAAATTTAAGATCAAGAATATACCGCAATCAATAACGGTGTCGCTTGGTAGCTAGCCGGTTGAGTACGGGTCAGTCCACAGGGAAATGGTGTACTTTCTTTAAGTTTTAACGAGTTAAGTCCTATTTGTGGTAGGTTTTGTTTTAAATATAAGAATGAGATTAAATTGAATTAAAGTCTTGCTAGGGTTAGGATTAGGTTAGTTTAGAAAAAGGATTCTAGTCGCCGATTTCTTTGCCCTAGTTAAGAACATAGGTGTTAGGATAATAATCAACAAAGGGGATTAGCACGACTAGGAAGAAACTTCGTTTCTTTCTTTTGGTCCTTGTCCGTCCTTTCTTAACTCTTAGCCCTAACCTCTATTTGATTCAACCACAACCGGTCTAACTAGGGAATCACCACTATCTTTTAAGATAGGGTGCCATAGTGAGCGGTGTGTGGTTGGATTAAAGAGAGTCCTAATTAAAATATTATATGAGCAAAGAAATGAGTGAGAGAGATTTCCTTCTCTCAAACCTTCTCTATCCTAACCCTAACAAGAGAGGAATTACTCACTCATTAGGAAAGTTACGATAAAATTCATTTTTATAGTTTTATTTTAATGACCTAATTTGATGATAATAAAAGACAGATAATAAAATTGCACGAATTAAATTCAGATAAATAAAAAAATGCAAGATGGAAATAAAAAAACCTTACTTTTATTGATGACCTCTTCAATGCATTACAACTTGAATAAAATTTTAATCTAGAAAATTAAAAAGAGGCACCCTGAAAGAGGTATCCCTTATTTGGCTTTGAGCCCTTCTATTTATAGATAGGAAAAACCCTAGGTTTACATTCTAATCCATACATGAAATTACAAAACAACCACAAAGACCGAGTCAAAGCACCGACATCCCACCGACACGTGCATATTATGGCCGCGGAACCGCGGCAGAAAGGCCTGTTTGGCCGCGGTTCCAAGGCCATTTGGTGGGTTCTTGGGCCCATCTCTTCAGGGTTTCTCTGTGTTGCTTTTATCTTCTGTTTTCTTTACTTGGTTTCTCAGAATTTCTTCTATTTCCTTCCAGATTTCCAACAGTGCAGAATGATGTGGACTTTTGCCTTGAGTTTCGTGTTGAAGTCTTGAATCTTGTGCTGCCCTTGTGCTTTGTGCATTGAACTGTCTAATGATTTTCATTTGTTCCCTGAACTGGTAGGCGGCATCATACGGATTCATCTATTGTTGGTCGTAATCTCACATTTGTAGCGATTTTTCATGAATTTCACTGTAACGATCTGAGAACCTGTAAGCTGCAACTATTTAGCAGACATGGATTAAAAGAGCCTATTTATGTGTAATGTGATTATGAATGGGCAATATACGAATGCAAAATTCTGATATGAACAAATACCCAAACCTATCTTTTGCTCATCCCGAGCAAAGCCAATTTTATTCTCAAAAATTCCTAACCTCACTTTCGCAGGGAATCACGATTGCACTGAGCTCGTGCAACAAGCCGTTAAACCTCTAGGTGTCCCTAGTAGAAGGAGTGTTGTCTCTTGAGGGTTTTCAGCGGATAATACACACAAAATCCAATCAATTTGGCATGTTGACTCTCATTCTTCATTTCAATATTCTAGTAAGAAATTCTATTATCTTCAACTTAGAAATTATCAACCCATATTTTTCACACTCACTTTTCATTTAACTTAAGATCGTATATGTTCTGCAAATTTATTAAGCTTTCAGCATCTTTTGAATTTTCCTTCTAAGGTGCAGTCTTAACTTAGGAATTTTTATCATCTCTACTGAAGGTATAAGCCCTATCTTTCATTCCTATCTCTCATCCAAACCCCAATCATATACCCCTACGTGTATGTAATTATCACCCCTACACTTGGAAATTCAATTCAAGCTATCATACTCTTTTCCATCGTCCAAAGTACTTTTAGTTGGTGAATTTTAGATGAAATTGCTCGCATATCCTTCATGCGACCGTTAATAATTCTTGTGGTACTAAACGACTGATTACAAAATGTGCCTGCACATTTAGGCGTAATTTCTCGTCTTGTAATACCTAAGGCTTAGCAGTGACTCCCAAACCAGTTGGTCTAAGGCACTAGGTGATAAAGCACCCTTGCTCTTTTTTTTTATGCCGCCTTAAGTAATTACAAAACCAGTGTTCATTTTTTTTATCTCTTTATTCACCACTTATACTTTTATTTTATTTTCCTTCATACTGAGGATTTTAGACAAGAGCATTTCAAGGTATCCTCTACTATCCCAAGTTTCAAGGTGCGTGTAAGTGCATATAATAGAGTATATATTTTCAGAATTTGGACTTAAGGTTCAGAATTATTTTTCAGACTTATACTTCAAATAGAGCTTTCAATACTCTCCCCTTATTTCGATTTAGCCCAAGAACTGAACTCAAAATTTGTCTATTTTTAAATAAACTACAAGGATGTATATTTTCTACAGTTAAACTTTAAGAAAGGTTATTTTTAGGGTTTTTAATTTACTAAGTTTAGGATCTAGTTTTTCCTAACTAGTCAACTGTCATGTTAAACTTAAGTCAAATATGGCCAAAATTGAACTTTTCAATTTTTATAATTTTTTAAAAAATTTCAATTTTTATGGGTTTTAAAATAAGTATGCAAATGCAAAAATATACATATGAATGCGAAGGAAGAAAGCTTACCGAGCACACCCTCAAACTTAAACTTAACAGTGCCCTCACTGTTAGGCTACACCAAGAGGGTCAAAATTGTCGGCACTCCCCCTTTTTTTTAAATTTTATTTTTATTATTAACAAAATATATATGCACAAAAAGGTTCCCCCAAAACTTAAGTGAAACATTGTTTCTACTGTTGCCATTTTTTAAAACTCTTAAACTTGTAAACTTGGGAGGAAAATTTTTATTAACGGGGATATGAAATATGATCGTGAAAATCTCCCCCAAACATATTTTTAGCTCACCACTTTGAGTTAGAAAAAATTATTTTCGAGAGCCAAATTATACCCCCCTTCCCAAACTTGAGTTAAACAATGTTAAGCTTTTTAAAGAGGGGGTTCAAAGTTATTGGTCAATACCAAGCTTTGCAAAGACCAAAAGTCAACACCAACCATTTGAAGAATTTATCAATGTAACGTATAGGTCGGTGGAAGAACATGTTATATAGAGCAAGAAGAAGCGGGGAAGAGATAAGTGGTAGTAAGGAAAGGGTTTGCATGAGCGTGAATGTGAGGAGATAAGAGGTGATGATAAATAAAAACGAGAATGTGAATGATCAGAAATGAGTAGAATATTAGCATTCTCGTATTTTATAAGAAGAAAGGGTGGTGGTTCAATTTCTATAGGTGGAGGTTGATTAATCACAAAATCCTTATTGTTTAGGAATGCAAGTTCGTCAGCGAAAAGTTCTTCAAAACTCTCATCGATGTAATTGAACATTTTACTGTCAGTAAGTTTTATGCCAGAATTTATCATACTTGATTTGTCAAAAATTATGGAGGTAGGAGACTCGAAAAACTCATCTACCTCATTTTCAAAAGTATCCAAATCAAGTTGTCTTTCTGAAATGATCAAACTTGAATTATCGGATTGTGATTCATCAACACTCACTGAAATTATAGGAAGAATAGAAGAAGAACCTAAGAAAGTGGGAGAAAGAAATTGAATACGAACTTGAGGTGGAGATGGACTGTATAAATTAGCACAATTTGTAATGACCGATATGTAAAAACCGATTGTGTTAATCTATCAACCCACTGAAAAATGAGGTCAAATCCCTCAAGAATCGTGAGAATACATGGGTACGTCGAACTTGGTAAATCAGACATAAAAAATGAAAGTGTAACGGTTTCTTGCAAGGTCGGGATGAGGATGGAGGGAAGTGATTGAGGAAGGGTATCGGTTAAAGATTCATAAGGGTGTGCACAGTCAATGAAAGGAATAGAATGAATTAGAAAATCCGATTCCTCAAGTAAAACTGCTTCATCCTCAATAATTTCCTCAATACTCTCCTCAAAATTTAGCTTATCCATGCAATTCTCATCAAAATCAAGACGCATATGAAGTTCGGGAAAAACAGTTAATGACCAGGGATGATGAATTAGAGAGAGAAACTCATCCAAATCTGTGGGTTCATCATCCAAAATATTCCCAGCGTCTATATCCTCAATCAAGTGAAAATCAATTTTTTCAGACACCTCATCAAAAGCATGGATATTAATCAATTCAGGTTCTAGAGTGGAGGTGTAGAGGTCAAAAGGATTGGTGGTGGTTTCACTCAAAAGGAACCCTTCACAATCAGGTAAATCAAACACTACAAAGTCGCACAACTCATTAAACGTTTTATTTTCAACTGGTGAATCATTTGGAACACTTGATAAACATTCAAAACCGGAATTGTGGGATTCAATTGGGGATGGTAAGGTTTGATTTGGAAGGGTGCACAGCTCACTCTCTCCACTCAAATTATCAATCTTTCCAACCGCCTCATCATACATTGGAAAATTTGGAGCTAGTTGGAAACTAGCTACCGGGTCACTAGGTTGTATAAGGACGGCCATGGACGCATTCAAATCCCTCATCTGTTGGCATGACGCTACCATAAAGTCTTCCAACGACTGTTCCAGATTAGACATGGGTTGTGACGGGGTTTCGGTAAAAGATTCAAAGTTGTTTGGATACGTGAAACTCCCAAATGGCTGTGTAGAAGCAATGTCTAGGGAAGGTGCAAAAGTTGGGTAGGACTGGTAGGAATTGAATGGTTGGAGAGGAGTAGGATCAATATTTGGATAAGAAGGTGAATGGAATTGTTGATCCAAATAATTCGCAGTGGTGAAAGGAGTGAAAGATCGGTTACGAGATTGTTCAATATGTTCAGCAATAGACATGAGTTTCGGAGTTACAACATGACTCGAAAAGGGGGTATCAACATAAGAAGGTGGTGAAGGTTGAAATGGTTGATATAAGGTGGATTGCGGAGTCCAACTGGTTGTCCTAGACGCGTCTATTCGATCTTTCAAAGAAATTTTGGGCATGGAGGGGTCGTTCGAAATTCGACCAAAACAAGAAGCGTAGAAAGTAATGTCTGGTTGAGAGTACCAAAGTTCGGCAAGAGTTTTGCGAGGTGGGGTACCCATGATGTGATGAGAGAAAGGAGAAGAAAAAGAATGTGATATTTTTAATTTTTTTATATTTTTTGTTTTTAAAATTATTGTTTGTTTTTGGAGTTTTGAAATTTTTGAAAGTGTATTTTTTAGAAAGAGTTTTTGCAAAATTTGTACAGAACTATGGCACAATTTCAAAGAACCACAGTTTAAACATGCATAATCAAACCTAGAGCTAGGGTCTCCTAAGTCAACTAGACTGCTCCTAACTGTTCCAAAACGAAAAGTTGTGAGATTTCCCTCAAATCGCCTCTTCACCGCCAATTGTGGCCAGGTAAGCACAAATGAAGAAAGGAGGGATCCACGCACGAATCACCGTGAGACGGGCCTTTTAAAGTTACCTTTCTCACTTGTCTAGCCTAGACACCACAAAGTCAGGTTTAGATAAACGACTGAATGCCCACAACCTTCCTTTGTCCTAATGAGCGCGACAGTCCTTAATTGGCTGAGTCTAGATATTTTTTTAATTAACTCAAGGGTGATGCATATGCTTTTAGTGATTTTTGGGGTCTTAAGAAGGGCAATGAAATTCTCACCCAATCTGAATTGGTGTTATAACCCCTTAAAAGTCTGTATTAATTATGCAAAGCAGTTAACACACCAAAAAAATCTAAAACACTTACAAAATATTTTTTTATTTGGCAGCGCAATGAATCCTGCACAAAAACAATTTATTGGAGAGGGAGAAGAAATTGCTGTGCAAAGAATACCTGCATCAAAAAAAATTCAGTGGAGTTCTGGGGGTAGGAGGAGAAAAAATATACTCACAGAGAGTTTTCAAACAGCTGACGTCATCTGTTTGACCGCGGTTCCGCGATCAAACCCCTGCTTATGCCGCGATTCCGCGGTTCAATAGCTGGTTTGGATCTTCAAAAATTTTCTCTGTGCTGATTTGGTTCTCCTCTGTCTGTTCAGATCCTCTGTTTCTGTATTTGTTCGCTGGGCTTGCTCCAGATCTGAATCAGTATTTTCTCCAAGCCTGCACACTTGCACAAAAACCTTTCAAAAATAACAAGATGATTTTTTTTTTGATTTTTTTTAATTTTTTTTTAAATTTTTCAATTTTTTATAATTTTTTTAAATTTTCTTTTTTTTTTATTTTTATTTTTATTTTTTTACTATTAACCCAAAATTACACAAAGAAAGAGACTATCGTCTCCCCGGCAACGACGCCATTTGATTGATATGTGATGTTTAGTACGTGTGCGTTTTAAAATTTAAGATCAAGAATATACCGTAATCAATAACGGTGTCGCTTGGTAGCTAGCCGGTTGAGTACGGGTCGGTCCACAGGAAAATGGTGTACTTTCTTTAAGTCTTAACGAGTTAAGCCCTATTTGTGGTAGGTTTTTTTTTAAATCTAAGAATGAGATTAAATTGAATTAAAGTCTTTCTAGGGTTAGGATTAGTTTAGTTTGGAAAAAGGATTCTACTCGCCGCTTTCTTTGCCCTAGTTAAGAACATAGGTGTTAGGATAATAATCAACAAAGAGGATTAGCACGACTAGGAAGAAACTTCGTTTCTTCCTTTTGGTCCTTATCCGTCCTTTCTTAACTCTTAGCCCTAACCTCTATTTGATTCAACCACAACCGGTCTAACTAGGGAATCACCGCTATCTTTTAAGATAAGGTGCCGTAGTGAGCGGTGTGTGGTTGGATTAAAGAGAGTCCTAATTAAAATATTATATGGGCAAAGAAAGGAGTGAGAGTGATTTTCTTCTCTCAAACATTCCCTATCTAACCCTAACAAGTGAGGAATTACTCACTCATTAGGAAAGTTACGATAAAATTCATTTTTATAGTTTTATTTTAATGACCTAATTTGATGATAATAAAAGACAGATAATAAAATTGCACGAATTAAATTCAGTTAAATAAAAAAATGCATGATGGAAATAAAAAAAACCTTACTTTTATTGATGACCTCTTCAATGCATTACAACTTGAATAAAATTTTAATCTAGAAAATTAAAAAGAGGCACCCTGAAAGAGGCATCCCTTATTTGGCTTTGAGCCCTCCTATTTATAGATAGGAAAAACCTTAGGTTTATATTCTGATCCATACATGAAATTACAAAACAATCACAAAGACCGAGTCAAAGCACCGACACCCCACCGACACGTGCATATTATAGCCGCGGAACCGCGGCAGAAAGGCCTGTTTGGCCGCGGTTCCGCAGCCATTTGGTAGGTTCTTGGGCCAATCTCTTCAGGGTTTCTCTGTGTTGCTTTTATCTTCTGTTTTCTTTACTTGGTTTCTCAGAATTTCTTCTATTTCCTTCCAAATTTCCAACAGTGCAGAATGATGTGGACTTTTGCCTTGAGCTTCGCATTGAAGTCTTGGATCTTGTGCCGCCCTTGTGCTTTGTGCATTGAACTGTCTAATGATTTTCATTTGTTCCTTGAACTGGTAGGCGGTATTATACGGATTCATCTATTGTTAGTCGTAGTCTCACATTTGTAGCGATTTTTCATGAATTTTACTATAACGATCTGAGAACCTGTAACTATTTAGCAGACATGGATCAAAAGCACCTATTTATGTGTAATGTGATTAAGAATGGGCGATATACGAATGCAAAATTCTGATATGAACAACTCCCTTCTAGATATTACCAAACCGTAAGTCCCTCCCAGCTCTCCTTCTTTTCATTGAAATTCATTTCCAAATCATATATCGGTAAAGTGGAGTTATTACCAATACCTTTCTTTTCTAAACCCTAGAACTCCATTTTCCTTTATATATTGGTCAATCTAATTTTACCACATTATTTGTAACTTTAATCACCAATGTTTAGATTCAAGTTTTATCAAAATTCTCATGTGAAACAGCCATAAAACTAACTTTTCATTAAAATACATTGAATTTTATTATCACATCTTTTCGACAAAATGTTTAAACAATACCTTTAGGGAAACTTCACGGGGTAACGACCTACCCCACACGCACACTTTGGTCGCATAGCGCGATGCCTAAATACATATATTTTTGGTTCAAAAAATAACTTTACAATAAAATACCACATCTTTTAAAAACCGGGTTTCTTTCAAAATGGTATTTTGTAATCCTTGGCAAATACGCCTCTACAACCCTCGTTATAGGATCCGCTAATGGATGGTGCGGATTATCGCACATCCTTGGGATAGTAGAGCGAGATACAGAACTCCTCACGGAGTATTCGATCTCGAAAGAAAATAAAATACGGTTTTTAAAAAATGCGAATTTCTAACAAAACTATTTTTTGAAAATTATATAAAAAAAATTATAATTCCATATTTTCTTTATATTATGAAACTATATTTTTCTAAAAATGAAAGATTAAAAAAAATGTCAATAAAATACCATCAAGTTACCAAAAAAGACTAGTTTTCAATAAAATACCATAAACTTTTTAAAGTTAGGTATTTATCATTAAAACACCCCAATAATTAAAAGACATGTTCATGAAAATCCTAAGTAATACAAATCACTCTCGAGGTTTATTTTTAATCTATATTAAAATATTTTTCATAAAATCCCTTCGAGATATACAAAACAATATTTTAAGGAGTTTAGTAAATATAGGTTTAAGCGGGATCAATTCTCTTGAGACCTAGGGAGCCGGAGAAATTGAGTGCTTGCCTATTCAGGTTAGACAACTTAACAGAGTTATCAATGGTAATTGTCTTGGAAAAAAACACAAATCCTGCCGTCCATGTGCAGCAGTTGCCAATTACTCCCGAACCTAAGAACTCAAGAGTTAAATCAGTTTACAAGTCCAAACTCAACCCGAATCCAAAATCAAATACGAACTTGAAAACTTGATCATGAACATGAACACTCAAAATCAATATCAAACTCAAATTTGCATACTTGACTGGACCATGGTTATAACTTGACATGAACTCAACATGACTACTTGAACACATGATTACATCCTGAACATGAATCTGAGCATTTTGTATCCATAGTTTCGGCCAAGACCTGTAAATATAATCTATACAATACTTATGTGGGGATAAAGGGGTAGATTGGTACGGAACGTATATCATGGCATGAGAGGTCACTTAAAAGACACTTATATGAATTCATGTGTCATTGTCCCATGGGTTATGACGGGGCCTTATAATACATGTTATCATCATCCACAGGGTAAGATGGACTCCTCTCGTATGCATGAATACATTCCTTATCAAACTATAAATAACCACGTTATACTAACTATCATATACTTATGAACGATCATATACAACTTTACCTGTTCATTTCACAATTACATACTATCTTCTATTTCTTCTTTTGGGACTTACCGAGCGCTAGTTCGCTGACGACATTCCTTTCTGTTTTTTTCTTTGGAATGTTCGTCAGGAGGACCGGACACTAAAGAGATAGAGCCGACCCAGGAGGACTTGGACCAGCTTGCAGCACAGCCAGATTACTAGCTCCTTCCATCCCGCACTTACTTTTTGTAAGCCATTGTTTATGCATTTGCTTTATTTCATTGTATCTTTTTATTACAAACAGTTGTATGTAAAGTTGAATGTAAATAAAGTTGTTGTTTCATTTTATTACTCTTGTCATTCTTGTTCATTTATATATTGCTTAATTACGCTTAACGTATTTATTTCATAGTAAATACGATGCGGGCTTGCCATGTCACCGTTTCCGTCTATTGGGAAGCGGGGCGTGACAGTTAACATAATGACCATCTAGAGACCTATAGTATATACTTACCCATGATCATATACTCAAGCACTAGTTTGCTGACAGACATTCCACCCATTTTTCTTCTTATGGAATGTTCGTCAGATACTGTCAAGACGGAGAAAGTTGAAGGCACAGAGGAGGACTACGACAAGATAGCTACTCAGGGCTAGCTTGGCTTCTTTTCCTTCAGTTTATGTATACTACTTGTTTAGGCATTTTCCTTATTGTATTTACTTTCCAGCATAAACTCATGTACTTGTAAATATTTGAAGTTGAATGTAAATAAAAAAAATTGTTGGAAAATTTTACAGTCTCAATTTATTCTTGCATTGTGTATTATTGTTTCAATATGCTTAGTATATTTATTTAGGAAATAACCTTCTCTGGATAAATATACCACGGGCTTTCCATGTCACCGTTTCCGTCTACTGGGAAGTGAGACGTGACAGGTTTTATTGGTGGTCCATGCAGGATAGTTTTGCATGAAGTCGTAAAAAATATACCACAAGAATTAATGAGTTCAACAAACATTTACATTCCTTACATTTCAAATTCCTTGAATTTATCCTAACTCATCTTTTATATCAAGGTGATGGAATCTCCAAATAATACCAGCACAAACGTCAACGGAAATACTCCACCGCCTACACTACCACCACCACCACCACCTACCGTTGCAGCTCCTATCAATGAGCAAATGGTATTGCTTGAGGCTATCAAGAGCCTATTGGAGGGTCAGCAGCAGCAGACTGCTATCCTCATGCACCGCCCTAAAGCCAAAGCACCCGGAGTTAAGCAGTTTCGGGCACTGCACCCAAAAAACTTCTCAGGTAAGGAGAACCCACTTGAGACAGAAGAATGGGCTCAAGCAATCAAGGATGACCTGGAAACAGATCAAGTTCCAGATATTGTTTGGGTGAGAGTTCCTAAGTTGCAACTGACTTATAACACCGGAATTTTATGGAAGGCTAAGGAGAGTCGTCTCGCACAACCGATAAAATGGAGAACATTCCGAGACCTCATCGATACCAAGTACTTCCCAGAGACTGCCCGCTTTGATATGGAGCATCAGTTCATCCATCTACTACAGGGCTCGATGTGGGTCAAGTCAGTGGATGAATATGATGCTGAGTTTACCATTCTCAGCAGGTAAGATATAGTCTCAAACTCAATTAGCTCACTTAAAACACTGCTAACACAAGGTCATAACAAGTTTGCTGCACATATTAATCCCACTGCTAAGATCCAGGCAGCGACAATTTCAGCAAGGGTTGGACCCTGAAATCCAAGCTGCACTCGCTACAGGAGATTTCCCAACCCATGAATTTGTTTTGAAGGCTGCCCGACGCTATGAGGCAGTTGTGAAGAAGAAGGGCAGGCCGCAGACTGTTGGTGTGAAACGCCCTGTGCACTAGATCACAGGAGGGGCCTCTTCAGACCAGCTTTTAACGGACCATCTCGGAGGCCAGTAGGTTCGTTCGCCAACAGCAGGCCAGACTTTTGCATCTACTGCAAAAGAACAAGGCATCTTATGAAGAACTGTCGCAGGGCGAACAACTTATGCCTGATCTATGGGTCTTCTACTCACGCCATTGGAGCATGCCCCCAGAACTGAGGACCCAACAACCCTCCAGCTAGACCGGTGATCCAATCTCCTTCTACCCGGTTAGCTCTACCAGCTCCAGCTCCCTACACCCAAACCATTCAACCCCAACGCCGAGTGTTTAACCAAGAACAGAGGAAAATTCCACGACGCTAAGCATTCACCATGTCGGTAGAAGAGGCCGAAGCTACGGGTCAGGTTATCACTGGTAAATCCCTTCCCTATTCTCTTTCAAGTCCTTTCAATTCATAATCATCTTATATCTGTTATACCTAAACCTATCCCACACAACTTAGATACAATCTTAGTAGCCTCCCTACCTGCTCTAGCACTCTTCGACACTGGGGCATCACATTGCTTTATGTCGCAACAGTTCGTACAAACTCATGCAATCCCAGTTAAACCACTCGTATCCAGCTGGAATGTCAGTTCAGGGAACGGCGTTCTAAAAGAAACTTTGGGATACGATCTATGTCCAGTGGTTGTCTGCAGTCGAGAATTTTATGCAGACTTCAAGGTACTGGACATACCAAACTTCGACGTAGTCTTAGGAATGGACTGGCTGGGAACTTTCTTCGCTGCCATTGACTGTCGCCAAAGGATGGCAGTGTTCGAAACACCAGATCATCCAGTGTTCTATTTCAAGAGTGGATACCATATCTTGGAACCTAGCATTTACAAAGCAAAACCAGAAAAGGCAGAAGTTGCAGCGTTGCAAGCGGAAGAATCGAAGCCAGAGGTAGTTCGAGAGTTCGAGGATGTATTTCCGGAAGATATATCAGGTTTGCCTCCCAATCGAGTTCTTGAATTCAGCATCGATTTACAACCCGACGCACAACCAGTAATAAAAACTTCATACCGATTAAGTCCGGAAGGATTGAATAAGATCCGCATTCAGTTGTACAAACTCCTGAAGAAAGGTTGGATTCATCCCAGTACTTCAAGCTGGGGATCTCCGGTGTTACTCATGAAGAAGAAGGAAGGTTCCTACAGAATATATGTGGATTATCAAGCTCTGAATGAAGTGACAATTAAAAACAAGTATCCACTACCGCGCATCGATGACCTTTTCGATCAGTTAAGTGGATCTTGTATCTTTTCAAAGCTAAATCTTCCTTCGGGTTACCATCAAGTGAAAGTCAAAGAGTACGACCTTATGAATTTTGGCTAGATTAAGTTGGATTTCTTGGACATGTTGTTTCAGGCGAATGAATCTCTATGGATCCAGCTAAGGTGTCAGCTGTCAGCGAGTGGCCGACACCAAAGACGGTGAAAGATATACGAAGTTTCTTGGGCTTAGCAGGATACTACCGACGATTCATTGAAGGATTCTCAAAAATCGCAGCACCCTTGACCAAGCTCACACGTAAAGACGAAGCATTCGTGTGGTTAGAAGAATGTGAAAAGGTTTTTGTAGAACTCAAGTCGAGGTTAATCTCTGCACCTATTCTTGTAATACCGGATCAATCTAGCGGATTCGTTGTGCATTGTGATGCGTCCAGTAAAGAATTAGGATGTGTTCTACACCAGTATTGAAAAGTTATGGCTTTTGCATCAAGACAGTTAAAGGTACATGAATGCAACTTTCCAACACATGATCTATAATTGGCAGTCATCATCTTCGCACTCAGGATTTGGTACCACTGCATTTTGGGAGAATGAGTGGATATATACACTGAATACAAAAGTCTGAAGTATGTATTTACTCAGAGAGAACTCAACATGCGGCAGAGAAGATGGTTAGAACTCATGGCGGACATCGAAATCAACTTACAGTATCATCCTGGGAAGGTGAACGTAGTTCCCGATGCTCTTAGTCGCCAGCCATTAGCAATGAACCTCACCGCTCAGTGGAGACTACAACAAGAATTGTATGGATTAGAGATTGAAATAGTTATGCCAGGTAACGTTTCATATTTGATGAACTTACAAGTCCAGTCCACTCTTGTAAATCAGATCAAGACAGCTCAAGCAAATGATGCCAAGCTACAAAAGATTCGAGAACAAATAGAAAGTGGACTTCGAACAGACTTCATCATCCATGAAAATGGATCCTTACTATATGGAAGTCATTTATGCGTGCCAATCGGACCTATTCGAGAAGAGTTAATAAAAGAAGCTCACAGCTCTCCATATTCGGTACACACCGGTGGCACGAAGATGTACAAGGATCTACGGCAACACTATTGTTAGCATGGAATGAAGTGCAAAGTAGTAAGGAGCGTAGCAAAGTGTCTAGTATGTCAGCAAGTGAAGGCTGAATATCACAGAACTGCCGGTCTACTTCATCCGTCACCAATCCCAGAATATAAATGGCAACGTATTACCATGGACTTCGTGACTGCTCTCCCTCGCAGCGTGTTGGGGTCAAAAATTACATCCCGGTTGATCAAGTCAAAATCAAAGTCAACCCCAAGCCCAGGTCAAGACCGAGCATGGAAGGGACCGGCCCCATGACAAAAAGAATGAAGCCGTAAATTTCTTTAATGTAATTCTTTATATATATAAAGAAATAAATGTATGTAAAATGGGAAAAATGCCAAAATTTTGTAAACCCCATGGCTTATGTGCAAAAAGAGATAAGCAAATAAGGCATGGGTTGGTACAAGTGCCATTTAGCAAAGCTCAAGGGGCTATATGTAAAGTGTGTAGCTTATAAAGGCAAACATGATGAAAAAATGAACTTTTTCTCTCAAAAAAAATCAGGGTTTCTGTGCCTTCTTCTCCTTCCCGAATGTTCTAAAAATCAAGAGTTTAACTCTTCCTTTTCCCAAAACAAACAGTTTCCACCATAAAACCCTTGAAGGGGAGCTTAGATCTCTCATCAAATCCCAAAAAGTGGTGATTTTTAAGCCTTACCCCATTTTTTCTCCAAGATTCAGCCAATAGAGAGGAGGAAGAAGGAGCCACATCTCAAAAAACCCCACTTTGGAAAGATCCAAGGCACAAGAAAAGATCTAGGGCTCAAGGGAGAAGAAAGGGGTCCCCTTTCATCATCACCGAAAATCTCTTAGAAGTTTAACTCCGAACAAAAAAAGTCTTTCTTTTTAGGAGTTTAACTCCAAAAGTCAATTGGGAGTACAACTCCCAGTGCAGGGGCTAAGCCCCTTTGTCCTTTTTTTAGGAGTTTAACTACAAAAGTCTATTGGGAGTACAACTCCCGGTATAAAGGGCTAAGCCCCCATTTTCTTGCCGGCGCCCGCGTACCAAGCACGTGAGGCGCCGGCACCCAGCGCCCGCGTTCCAAACACGTGAGCGCGTCCTTTGGACGCTATTTCCCTTTTTTATATATACACACACTCTACAACACTGTTCTCGTTAGAAAAAAATTTCTAACGGGGCGCTGCCCCGCACCCTGCAAGGAGGTTCCTAGCCCCCTTGACCCCCAACCCGCTATCCATGTAGCGGGACCCCCGTAAACTCTGCGAGGACCACGATATACCCAAGACCTCTCAAAACACAACACACGCACACTGCACGTTGAGTTCATGTAACAACCCTAAACTTTCTGTACATAATTTTTTCAAAAATACAGAAAGGAGTATCTAAGCCTGAGCACAAGTTATAAATTTAATTTGCTTTTAAATAGCAAGAAATAACTTATAGCTCATTGGTAAAGCCTTGCACTGCTGTGATATAGCCTCTGTGTTCAAATCCCCCTAGCCACATATTATTTTTATTGTATTTTCTTTTAAACTTTTAGAAGCCCAAAAGTTTGCACATGCACTGCACGTAAAATAAAGAGTTATACAGAAAATAAACATGTGCACTGAGATAAACCAAGCGACACCAACACGTGTCACCAAACCCAAGCCCATCTCACCGGTTTGGACCGGCGAGATTCAATAGAGGGGCCGGCACCGCTCGTAGGGAATGCTCCAAGATTTTTACCCCTGAACCCTTTCGCCTACCCCACTACCCCCATGTTGTTTGTTTACTCTGAAAACATTCAGAGAGTAATAATTTCTCTCTTTAATTCATTTTTAATGCATATTTTAATTCCATTCTTCATCACCCTAAACCCTAATTTTCCCTATAAATACCACACCATATTTCACCCTTCCTCATTCAGAATTTCATTACAAAAAACTCTCTAAAATTTCCAACTCCCAAGTTGTACAAGTGGAGTTAGCAAGAGGCGAAGTTCCGGCGACGTTCCAAAAAGAATCCGACGACGAAACGACGGTCCCGAAAGCTTCTTCTTTCTCCCTTCTTTCTTAATAGCCAGTAAGTCCCCACTCACCTCCTCCATCTCTATTCTAAAATAATCTATTTCGAAAAATTGTCGGAAGCGAAGTTATTCCGACTTTCGAATCGTTTTTCTTTAAAACCCCTATTTTTCTTAAATAATAAAATATCATATTCTCTCATAATATTTAACAAAAATAAATAAACACATTAGAACAAATTTCATCTCAAAATAATTCATGTTGCAATTTCTATTTCACTTTTAGATTAAAATACCATCATGTTACATACAACTTATAATTTTTCAATTTAACAGTATTACCTTTAGATAACTCACGAGGTAATGACCTACCTCATCACAACACACATTCTTGACATAGCATAATAAATTTTGGGACTCTATTTTGTGGGAAAAATACAATATTACGAATAAATACCTTGAACATTCAAAACCGTTTTCTTTAAAAATGTGTTATTTAATTTCTTGCAAATACACCTCTACAACCCATTTTTGGGAACCCCGATCGGGATGGTGCGGATTATTGCACATCCTCGGGCCTAGTAGAGCGAGATGCAGACCTCTGTAAGGAGCATTCGATCTCGATGGAATTTTTGATGCAATTTCTAAGAAAATGAGATTTCTACAAAATAAATAAAATTTAATTTTATTAAATATATATATATATGAATATTATCAAAAGATCGATTTTAAAATATATTATATAAATATTCCATGTTTTCTAAATCAAGGGAACCACAATTTCATGAAACTACCGTTACAATTCAATACAAATTCCAGTATTTCATTAAAATACCATATACAATGAAAACTATGTTATATTCACTAGAATATTTCACTTTATAAAAAATTACAATTATGAAAACCCTAAAGACGATAATTAAATATTTGAGGTGTATTTTTAAAATATATCAAAACTATTTTTCATTAAAAAAAACCCCACAAGTTATATTAATTTACAATAAGGACCTTAGTATACATAGGTTTAAGCGGGACCAGTTCTCTTGAGCCTCAGGGAGCCGGAGAATATGGGTGCTTGCCTATCTAAGGTAGACAACCTAACAACGGTGTTATCAATACGGTAATTGTCTTGGAAAAAGACTCAAATCCTGCCGTACATGTGCAGCAGTTACCGATAACTCCAAAAAAATCAGGACTTCAATTCTGTTTAAAAGTCTGACTCAGCTCGAGTCATGATCTGATATGAAATCAATCTGACTTGAATTCAATTCAAGTATAAATATAATACAACATGAATCCACGAATACCAGAATACAATCCATATCAATATGAACATGACTGAACCGAACCATGGATATACTCTGATTACATGACTATCCATTTATATCCATTCCGTTTACTGATATCATGGTTTCGGCAAGTCTTCCATTTACTACAAGACAATACAATACAATCAGTATAATCAATACAATAAACATTACGGGGTTTATAAAGGGGTAGACTCGTACGGAACAAGTTAACGGTAGCACGAGGTGGTCACTAAAAGACGTAATCACATCCATGCCATTGTTCCGTTGTATTATCGACGGATCCTTGTACTACGGGTTACCAAAGTCCACGGTGTAAGTTGGACTCCTCTCGTATACACTGGCATATTCTGTACCAAGCTACAACAACTACGTTAGTATAGCAAATATAACATATCTACTTCACATGTTCTATTCTCTGTCTATTATTCTCCTTCTTTCTTTGGGACTTACCGAGCGATTGTTCGCTGGCGACATTCTCATTTCTCTTCTTCTTTGGAATGTTGTCAGGAGGACCCGACTCTGAGGAGTTCGAGACCAGTCGGAGCACTTGGAGCAGTTCATAGAAGACCCTGAGAATTGAATTTACTTGTATATACTTTTCATTTCAGTTATGCCATTGTTTAAGCATTTCTTTCTATTACTGTATTTACATTTCCAACTGTATTATAAAGGAATGTTGAATAAATAAAAGTTGCTATTCATTTATATTCATGTCTCTTGTGTACATTTTACTTTATATTGCTTAGTTACACTTAGCGTGTTTACTTCGGAGTAAATACGTAACGGGCATCGCCGTGTCCCCTCCCCGTACACCGGAAAGCGGGGCGTGACAGGTTTTGTTGGTGGCCCATGCAGGTCAGTGCTTTGTGGAACCCTACCATGCAGGTCAATTCTGCATGAAGTCCTAAGCAATATAACATAAGAATCAGCAACTAAAAACATTCTTTACATTTCATATTTCTTGAATATTACAATTTCATATACTTTGAATCTATCATAACCCTATTATTATCGATTCTCCAAACCATACCAGCACAAACTTCAACAACACACCACGACTATCATCAAACTTTCCTTGAATCTGTTACACTTTCCTTCTATAAATTTCGAGGATGAAATTTTTATAAGGAGGGTAGAATGTAACAACCCTAAAATTTATGTACAGAATTTTTTCAAAAATACAGAAAGGAGTACCTAAGCCTGAGCACAAGTTATAAATTTAATTTGAGCAGCAAGAAACAACTTATAGCTCATTGGTAAAGCCTTGCATTGTTGTGATATAGCCCCTGTGTTCAAATCCCCACAGCCACATATTATTTTTATTGTATTTTCTTTTAAACTTTTGGAAGCCCAAAATTTTGCACGTGCACTGCACGTAAAATAAAGAGTTACACAGAAAATAAACATGTGCACTAAGATAAACCAAGCAACACCAACACGTGTCACCAAACCCAAGCCTATCTCACCGGTTTGGACCGGCGAGATTCAATAGAGGGGTCGGCACCGCCGGTCGTGCCCGTAGGGAATGCTCCAAGATTTTTACCCCTGAACCCTTTCGCCTAACCCACTACCCCTATGTTATTTTTTTACTCTGAAAACATCCAGAGAGTGATAACTCCTCTCTTTAATTCATTTTTAATGCACATTTTAATTCTATTCTTCATCACCCTAAATCCTAATTTTCCCTATAAATATCATACCACATTTCATCCCTCCTCATTCAGAATTTCATTACAAAAAACTTTCTAAATTTCCAAGTCCCAGATTGTACAAGTGGAGTTAGCAAGAGGCGAAGTTCCGGCGACGTTCAAAGAAGAATCCGGCGACGAAACGATGCCCCGACGGTCCCGAAAGCTTCTTCATTCTCCTTTCTTTCTTAATAGCCAGTAATTCCCTACTCACCCCCTCCATCTATAATCTATTTCGAAAACTCGTTGGAAGCAGAGTTATTCAGACATCCGAATCGTTTTTCTTTAAAAACCCTATTTTTCTTAAATAATAAAATATCATATTCTCTCATAATATTTAACAAACATAAATAAACACATTAGAACAATTTTCATCTCAAAATAATTCATGTTGCAATTTCTATTTCACTTTTACAGTAAAATACCATCATGTTACATACAACTTATAATTATTCAATTTAACCGTATTACCTTTAGATAACTCACGAGGTAATGACCTACCTCATCACAACAGACATTCTTGAAATAGCACGATGAACTTTGGGACTCTGGTTTATGGGGAAAATACGAGATTACGAATAAATACCTTGAACATTCAAAATTGTTTTCTTTAAAAAGTGTGTTGTTTAATTCCTTGCAAATACGCCTCTACAACCTATTTTAGGGAATCCCGATCGGGATGGTGCGAATTATCGCACATCCTCGGGCTTAGTAGAGTGAGATGCAGACCTCCGCAAGGAGTATTCGATCTCAATGGAATTTTTGATGCAATTTCTAAGAAAATGAGATTTCTACAAAATAAATAAAATTTTGTTATTATTATTATATATATATATATGAATATTATCAATAGATCTATTTTAAAATATATTATATAAATATTCCATGTTTTCTAAATTAAAGGAATCACAATTTCATGAAACTACTATTACAATTCAATACAAATTTCTGTATTTCATTAAAATACCATATACAATGAAAACTAGGTTATATTCACTAGAATATTTCACTTTATAAAAAATTAAAATTATGAAAACCCTAAAGACGATAATTAAATACTTGAGGTGTATTTTGAAAATATATCAAAACTATTTTTCATAAAACCCCCTCAAATTATATTAATTTACAATAAGGACCCTAATAAACATAGGATTAAGCGTGACCAGTTCTCTTGAGTCTCAGGGAGCCGGAGAATATGGGTGCTTGCCTATCTAAGTTAGAAAACCTAACAACGATATTATCAATACGGTAATTGTCTTGGAAAAAGACACAAAACCTGACGTCCATGTGCAGCAGTTATCGATAACTCCAAAACAATCAGGACTTCAATTCTGTTTAAAAGTCTGACTCAGTTCGAGTCATGATCTGATATGAAATCAATCTGAGTTGAATTCAATTCAAGTATAACTACAATACAACATGAATTCACGAATACCAGAATACAATCCATATCAATATGAACATGACCAAATCGAACCATGGATATACTCTGATTACATGACTATCTATTTATATCCATTCCATTTACTGATATCATGGTTTCGGCAAGTCTTCCATTTACTATAAGACAATACAATGCAATCAGTACAATCAATACAATCAATACAATAAACATTACAGGGTTTATAAAGGGGTAGACTGGTACGGAACATGTTAACGGTGGTACGAGGTGGTCACTAAAGACGTAATCACATCCATACCGTTGTTCCGTGGTATTATCGACGGAGCCTTGTACTACGGGTTACCAAAGTCCACGGTGTAAGTTGGACTCCTCTCGTATACACTGGCATATTCTGTACTACGTTAGTATAGCAAATATAACATATCTAATTCACCTGTTCTATTCTCTTTCTTTCATTGGGACTTACCGAGCGATTGTTCGCTGACGACATTCCTATTTCTCTTCTTCTTTGGATTGTTGTCAGGAGGACCCGACTCTGAAGAGTTCGAGACCAGCCAGAAGCACTTGGAGCAGTTCACAGAAGACCCTGAGCATTGACTTTACTTGTATATACTTTTCATTTCAGTTATGCCATTGTTTAGGCATTGACTTATGTTCCTATATTTACATTTCCAACTGTATTGTAAAAGAATGTTGAATAAATAAAAGTTGATGTTCATTTATATTCATGTCTCTTGTGTACATTTTACTTTATATTGCTTAGTTAAGCTTAGCGTGTTTACTTCGAAGTAAATATGCAGTGGGCCTCGTCGCGTCCCCTCCTCGTACACTGGGAAGCGGGGCGTGACAGTTCGCATGACCAGTTTGACCCGTCAATCGGAGGTTTCTTCGCTCCAAAGGCGAGGGGTAATTAACGGCAGCTTAGTCCGCTGCTGCCGGAGATTCGGATCCCTACAATCAATAAACCTCTGCCTACCCTAGGCAGGGGGAATCTGTAGTACGCCTGACAATCGACGCATATTCTCATCTCAATGGGGTGATGAAAAACACCCTACAGATTCTGTCACGCCCGGTGGGACATTTCTCTCCTCCCATATCTCGGGTTAAGTGTTCATGCGAACTCATCTGACATATATACCGATGTTTGTACTGAAATAATGTTTTTTCGTGCAGCAATCAACTTTCAACGACAACGTCTTCTAAGATGGATTCAGCTTCTGACGCAACCCTGATCCCGTACGTGGTCAAGATCAATGCTCGCATGGTTCTCCCCGCAATTCTTAGCCGGCAATGGGAGGAACCACCCCATCAATTCAGTTCCGTCATCATCTACCCTGCCGGAAGCACTCATCTGGCAGAAATCCCGGCAAAACAGATGGCCAAGCCAGTCTCAAGGGGTAAGAGGCCGAATGTTATGATCGCTAAGGCACCACAACCCAAACTTAAGATGATATCCGAACGAATCTCGGGTGCTCCATCCGGGGGCAAGACTGTTGGTACAAAAAGCCTCATCAAACATCACCGACGAGCTCAAGCGACGACTCCAACAAGTGCACAAGCAGGGGTATTTGTTGGACTCTCTTTCAATCATTCTACGGTGTCTTCCCAATGGGCCGAAGCTTGCCAAGTGCTCAAAACGGAAAAATTGAGGCAGAAGCGGCTCAGATATAGAGCCAATAAAAGGGCCAGGGCTCCAGCCAAGTTGAACCATATAAGGTTCCAAGAGCAGGGTTACCCCGCATCGACAAATGAGTCGGCCGTAAAATTCAGCAACTTCTTCGAACCCCTGAAATGGGTTCAGAAAAACACCATGACCACCAAAATCAAGAAGACAGCAGTCCGAACGATACTACAGAAAGATATTTCCCAACCCCAACAGAGAGAGCATGACACCGTCTCTTCAAGAGTCTATCAGGCGCTCTGTGCCGCTTGAAAACAGCGGGGCAAGGCCAAAAAGGAAGCGCCAACACCATTCAAGAACCCGGTCAGGTTAGCCACCTTCGGTCAATTGTCCATTACCGAAACAGAAGGGCCCCAACAGCGGTCCACGAAATCAGCTACCAATAATTAAAGGATGGTTGTATATGTTATCCATACAGTCTATATAGAGGGAACGCGCCCCAGCGAAAACCTTCGCAGCAAAAGCAAGGATGGGGCCACCACATCCCAAGCCCAATCTGGCTTGAATGTGGTTGCCGCTTCCCAAGATTAGCCGCCTTCGCTAGATGATGAAAACCCTCTCGATGAGGCTGATAGGAAGAAAGACCCTTCAGTCTATGTGGAGTCAAGCTTGGACAGAGAGAAAGAGCCGACTTTCCGCCCCAGGACCGCAGAGCAAGAGATGCTTCAAGAGCTTCGAAAACGGCTCAGGAGCAAAGATAAAGAGATGGGCAAGCTCTATTTAAAAATTGACGACCTAACGAATGTTGTGATGTAGCTCACGACTCAAATTGCTCGGACGCCTCCCAATCAAGAACAATTCTTTACTCATGAGCTGGGTGATGACAACCCGAAGCAACCAATGCCTTTCCTTTTGGGTCCAAGATTGGGCGAGCCGCACGAAAGCCGGACACATTCCGCTTCTGGGGACGCCTTGGCCCCAAATAGAATCATCCCACTAACACAAGATCGGATAATGGATTTGGTCACTAGCAAGGTTAGAACATTGGTAGCCGAAGCCGAAGCTCAGAAAAAAATCGGCAATAGTAGGCAGCCATATCCCGCACAGTACGATCCGATTGAGTTCCCGAGCGGCTACGTCATTCCTACGTTCAGAAGATTTGATGGGACGGGAAACGCAAATCATCACGTCGCCCACTTTAAAGCGTCGTGCGAAAATACATGGGGCAATGATGCGCTCCTTCTTCGTCACTTTGTCAATAGTCGTTTTTTTCAACTGGTATGCGAGCATACCAGACAGGTCTGTCATTACTTTTGCCCAAATGGAGTCTTTGTTTCGGCAAAATTTTATGAGTGTCAGTGATAAAATCTCCATTGCTGACCTTGTAAGAACCAGGCCGGGAAACAACGAAAGCAACACGGACTTTATTGACCGATGGTGCAACCTCACTGTTAAGTGTGAACCGCCGCTAAAGCAGGACCAGTCCGTCAGCCTCCTCATTGGGAACCTCAGCAATTGGATGGTCACATTCTTGTGCACAGCGGGCCTCAAAGACGTTCAGGAGCTAACCAAGAAAGTCCAAATGCTAGAATGCTCAAAGCAAGAGTCTAACCCAGACTCTCAGAGAGACAAGACTTGGAAAAGAAAGCGGGACGAAAACCGTAGAAGCGGGAATTCCAGCAATACCAATGTCTTCAATGCGTCTGATAATGAAGACAAGCGGAAGGCAGGTGAATCTAAAATCAACCAGTCTCAAAAGCCCGTGCTGGGAGGAGAAGGGCCTTCCCTAGAGGAGAAAAAAACAAGGTTTACTCTTTCAGAAGAGACAAGGTCCTCAAGATATTCGAAAATTCCTTGAACAACGATTTACAATTGTCAGAGTCGAAAAGACCTTATGAAACAAAAATGACCGAAGGAAAGAAACCGTGGAGCTGAAATAACTCACTCAGAACAATCCTCTATATTGCCTGTACCACTGAGTAGTGAGCCATGCGATCGATAATTTCTATATTTTCAAAGACTGGGTCGAGAAGTAGTACAAGACTAGGGAGATCAAGTTGTCCAAGAGTGTATTGGTGAACAATCAAGTTATAACCGCCAACTTTATGCAGACAGAAGCTGAAGTCTTCTGGGAGCAAACGATTGAATCCGCTGCCCCAAGAAATGAATCCGACTCGCCGCGGCCTCCGTGGAATATGCGCATCTCTAATAAGATGTAGAAGATACTAAAGCTACTTCAGAAAGAGACCAGAACAGAATAAGAGGGGCAGAAGGAGCCCGCCATTCCAGCTGCCAATTCAGATCAATCAGGCCCAAAGTCCAAAAAGCTCAAAAAGAAGAAAAATGAGCTCGACGCGAAAAAGAGTCTGCGGGGAGATCGACCATTCAAAAATATATCGATTCCCTTGAGAACTATGAACAAAAGGAAAGTACTCCAATTCAATTGAAGGAGTTCTTCCCTGTAGAAGCGGCTGAGATTCTGAAGGAGATAGAAAAAGACTCTAATGAAGAGATCCCTATAGTGACCTGTTACACCGTCCATCTTGGCAACGACTCTGAGGAAGAGCTCTGTTTTCCCAAGGAGGACGAGGAGCTCGCCACAAAGACCATCCAAATCCAGCTCAGAAGCGGCAGAGCTCTACAGCCAAATCAGGGCAACACCCCAAAAGGAAAGGAAAAGCAAGTCGCTAATGAAGAAGATGTCGGAAAACCGGCTCATGAAAACCCGAGTCCTTCCTCAGTGGACTATAATGTCCTGGCCCATCTCCGGAAGCTTTCGTCTCTCCTGACCATCTACGATGCCTTGATCATATCTAAGGAGCTTAGGGATGTTCTCATTCACGCTCTACAAAACCCCGAGCGGTACCAGGCTCGCTTTGCAGAATTAGTATGATAGAAGCCCAGTACACCCTGCATAACGCCGCGGTCACGTTTAAGGACGAAGATCTGCTACTGGGAACGGCTGAGCATAACCGGCTGCTTTACGTGACTGGGTACAGTGACGGAGATCAGATTAATCACATATTGATTGATTCGGGATCCTCAGTGAACATCATAAACTTGCGGACTCTAAAGAGTGTCAATGGACGTCTGACACCTGTCAAGGGAAAGGATTGTGATTCAAGGCTTCAATCAAAACTTCCAGCAAGTTCTGGGGTCTATAACTCTGCCAATAAAATTTGGGGATCTGCAAACCGAAGCTAAGATATACGTGATCGACGCTAACACATCTTATAAAATTCTCTTAGGACGGCCGTGGCTCCACGATTATGGCATCGTTCCATCAACTCTCCATCAATGCATGAAGTATACTAAAAATGGCGAAGAAAAATGCATTGACGGAGACATCCAGCCGTTCGGTGTGCATGAAGTCCGATATGAAGATTCTCGGTACTTTGTGAACCCCCAGAATGATAAGCCACAACTGACCGAGGACGGAGCGGCCCCGAAACTCAAAAGAAAATCTGAGCCGACTGTCACTTTCAAAAGCAGAAACCCTTAAGTGCGCCCGCGTTTCGGCAGTGACACTGATGGGTCCGACACTGGAAGTCCGCCCTTCCGTAAAACTCATCTTCATTTGAGTAGCGATACGGATGAGTCTCATACTGAAGACCCATCTAGAAGCAAAATCCGCCCTTATCCTGGCAGCGACACGGAAGAGTCGGAGGAAGAGGACCCACCTCGCAACAGCTATGCGGATTAAGTCCTCATGCAAAAAGCGAAGCTAAGAGAAAGCTTCGAGATTATAGAAGGATCCCTAGCTATCACAAGGGTGCCAGAACAGATGTGCATGGGGTTAGATGCTTTGTCGGTCTCTACCATGAACCAACTGCAAACTTTCTACGTTCCCGGAAGGAAAAGTGGACAGAAGGGCTCCTATTTTATGGGTCAAATCCTATCGCGCACCTAGACGATTTTTCCGTGACATGCCTTCTATACGAGATAGGCATAAGGACTATCCTCAATCCCAGATATTATGCGCCCGAGATGCGGGAATATTTTAAAAAGTGCGGGTGTCGGCTATATCAAACGAACTCCGAAGCGAAGTTTTATGAAAGGCTATGGCATCCGTCTCAGGTCCGAGCACTCATCGACGGATGAATCCCATATAGACGGGGCATAGGTTTCATTCAACCTGATGCCAAAGCATGCTGCATGATCCATGTTGGTGAAGCCAGCGAAAGGTCAAATGATGACGACAAAATAGCCAAGCCAGAAGAAGCTCCTCGAGTGCTCGAAGATGGCGGACAAGAAACCTTCAACGAGCTAATCGAGGTTGATTTGGGAACGCCCGATAATCCAAGACCGACCTACATCAACTCACTTTTGTAGAGGAAATGAAAGAGAAGATAGTCGCCCTGCTGCATGAGTTTGCCGACTGCTTCGTGTGGACGTACAAAGAAATGCCTGGCCTTTCCCCTGAAGTGGTCGTGCATAAACTTGCTATATTTCATGATGCCAAGCCAGTCAAACAAGCTCCTCGAAGAATGAGAAGGGAACTGGAAGAAAAGCATCGAGGAAACCAAGAAACTCATCGAGGCTTGCTTCATCAGAGAAGAGAAATACGCGGACTGGATCACGTGCATCTTCCCAGTGAAAAAGAAGAACGGGCAGATACGAGTTTGCGTCGATTTCAGGGATCTCAATAAGGCATGCCCTAAAGACGATTTCCCACTTTCGGTCATGGAAATGATGGTCGATGATACCTCAAATTACGAGCTGTTCACTTTCATGGATGGCTCATCTGGATATAATCAAATCAAGATGTCATCCGAGAATGAGAAACGCACAGCATTTCAAACCCCGATCGGGATATACTGCTACAAGGTGATGCCATTCGGATTAAAGAATGCAGGTGCTACATATTAAAGGTCAATGACCAATATCTTTGATGACCTAATACATAAAGTCATCGAATGTTATGTTGATGATTTGGTTGTCAAGACAAAATCCAAAGCCGATCACATCCAAGATCTCAGGACCATTTTCACCAGACTGAGAGAATACGATCTGAAGATGAATCCTCTAAAGTGCGCTTTTGGCGTGTCATTAGGAAAATTCTTGGGCTTCATAGTCCGATATCGGGGGATCGAAGTTGACTCATCGAAGATAAAGGCCGTCATAGAGATGTTTCTTCCAAAGAATCTGACACGGCTAAGATCCTTTCAAGTCAAGCTCGCTTACATACAAAGGTTCATCTCGAACCTATCAGGAAGATGCAGGCCCTTCTCGAAGCTCATGAAGAAAGGAGCTCCTTTCGTCTGGGATTCCGAATGTCAAGAAGCGTTCGAAAATATCAAACGGTACCTGCCGCAACCTCCAGTGCTTGCTTCCCCCATTCCAAATAAACCATTGATCTTCTATACTGCAGCGCTAGATGAGTCACTCGGTGCACTCTGTTTATCACAAAACTGCATTTTAATACCACTCATTCATTATCTATTTTGTTATTGATCGGTACTGTTAACAGTGTCTGCTCAGTAATTATAGAATACAGGTATCCGTGACACAATACTGGAAACACACTCAAAATCACGGATATAACGTTTGTGAGCCGACACTGCAACCGGAACTACAAACCGATCGATATCCAAAGAGTTATTTTTCAACAAATAATTGTGTACACAATTTTGGTCCAACACAATGCAAGTGTACACATGCTCTTTGGCACTAGGACCATGGTGGGGCTGCCCATGGCACACACAAATGTTAACTTGTGCAAGTGGGTGGGTGTGTGAGTTAATGCAAAAAGTATTGATGTGATATAAAGCATCAAGTTTCCCTCTAAATCCCTGAGTGCAAGCCAAGTTCATGTAGGCAAATCAAGCAGCACCAGTGGACTTGTCGAGAGAACACAATACCACCACATCAACACGAGCCAAGATGCTCAGATTAGGCCCGGTGACTTGCCTAATAAAACCGGTCTCACCGGACCCACCATGCCCAATGAGTCCCATTTTTGTTCTGGCTCTCCCTTGTTGTCACATCAACTCATTTTTATTACTTGTTTAATCTTATTTTGTGCCTATAAAAGGCAGATCAGTGAGCAAGGGAAGCTCTCTCACATAATGTCCAAGATCTCTCTCATTCTATACACTTTTGTTTCTCTTTTCTTTTTGTTCTTGTACATAGCTAGTTTCCATTGACTTCTTTGCCTTCTCTTGATCTTGCAACCTCTTCATTGAGCTTGCAAGTTTAAGTTTTGGTTATTGAACTCAAGGTTGTATCACTTGGACATAATAAAGATCTCATTTTGCACTTTGGGTTCACAGTATTTTTATCTTGCTTTACTTACTTTCAATTTTATATTCTTTCCATTTACTTACTTGCTCTTTTATTTTCCTTGCCATTTACTTTCTTGCAATGTTGTTTATTCCTTTCTTTGTATCATTTCTTTGCTCGTTTCTTTGTTGTTGTGATGGGTTGTGAATATGGTGTTGTTAGGAAAAAGATTGGTTGTGTAAGTTAAGGTTTTCGTTTCTCATTTCTTTTGCCCGATATTTTCAATTGAACTCCGCCCAAGCCTTACGCAAGCGCTCTGTTAGGCACTGATTGATACGAAAAGGTGTGTTTGTAGTTTAACCGCAATCAATAACGGTGTCGCGTGTAGCTAGACTGAGATGAGTACGGGTCGTCCTCTGGAAAACGTGGAACCTTTTATTTTTACTTTAGATGTGTTGAGAAAGAGATGAGGGATAAAGAATTTTATAGAAAGATTTCTAGATCTACGTTAAACAAGAATATAAAATATAGATCTAGATTATTTTAAAGATGTAGTAAATATAATAAGAAGGCTTGTAGGGTTCGTTAGGATTTAGTAGTTATGGATGATTAATTAAAAGTTACCCTTTTTATCCATTAATAGATTTAGAACCAGAACGACGGTGATGCGTGTAGATTAGGGTTTCTGGAGGGAAAAGGAATCCCACTCTTAACCCTTATCTCGACACGGAACTCCGTTCATATCTAGCCTTTACCAAAACAATCATTAATCTAATCTCTAATCGCGGTCAGAACTAGCAAAGAATTGCTAGCGCGCCCGATCAGGATGTTAATGATTCTTTTGATAAAGTTCCTAAACTTTATAGGACTTAAAAAGGGTTTAATTATTTTCATCGTCCATTAGCCTACCCTAATCCTACGAACCCTAACAAGCGGAGAATTACTCGCGCATGTTGGGAGAAGAAGATGAAAAGACAGAGAGGGAAAACATAATGTAAAATGCAAAAGAATTAAATAAAATAACTACCTTTATTAATCAACTTGAACAATCTACACTTTATTCCTTAGAAAATGATTACAAAACTAGTTGCTTCCCGATCTCTTCCAAGGAGGTAGACGAACAGTTGATGATCAGCCTGGATGCGTGAGCGTCAGGGGCTTCATGATCTCTTCAGCTTGAAGATTTTTCCAAGAGGCTCTCGGTGCCTTTTTATAGTGCTAAAGCCAGAATACAAGCTTCCAAATTAGGTAAATAGATGTAAAGATTCACCCCAAAAATTTCGCATCAACTAACTCCACAATCCTGCCGCGGATCCGTGGCCATACCCACACTTGGGCCGCGGATCCGCGGCCCAAGTGTGGGTATGGCCGCGGATCCGCGGCCATTAGATCTCATCCCTCAATCAAAATTTAGGTGCTCTGTCTTTGTGACATGTGGACTTCTATGGAACCTTTGTATCTTTGAAATCTTCTCGTGATTGCTGCCAGACTTGGTCTCCAAGTTTTTCTTCTTAATTAGGCAAGTCTTCTCCAACAACTTGATTTGCTTGATTCTAGTCTTTGAAAAATTCCGCACACTTGGAAATCTTTTGCACAACAACTCAAATAATATTTAGTAGACTTAGTTCTACTAGGATTAGGTCAATGAATTTATTTGCATACATTTTTCTACCAAATGCTAATTAAAATATATTAACACTAGGAAAATAGTGTTTTTACACATAAACCCTCATATGTATGATATATTATAATAAAGTCCTTTTTTAATATGAAAATGGTAGGAAAAATGTAATACAAATGTGCAGTTTTATCAACTGAACAAATACCCCCAAACTTATCTTTGATCATCCCGAGCAAACTAGTTTATTTAAGAGGAGAAAAAGAAAGGAGAAAACTAAGCACACTTTCGTAGGCAGACACGATTGCACTGAGCACGTGCAACAAGCCGTTAAACCTCTAGGTGTCCCTAGTAGGAGGAGTGTTGTCTCCTGAGGGTTTTCAGCGGATTGCACCCACAAAATCCTATAACAAAAGAAAGATAGTGAAATTTACATATAAAGACAAGAACCATAAAAGAAATACTTTGAAAAGAAGAGTTTCCAACAATACTAGCTTTTCAGTTGTCATGAGCCCTATCTTAATAGTCATGAAAAATGTTAGAAATCACATTACCCCTCAATAAAACATCGTCTTTATTCTTCATTCCTACCTTTCTTCCAAACATTGATCATATAACCCTACGTGTGTGAAATGGACATCCCTACACTCGGAGAATTCAATTCAAGCTATCATACTCTTGTCTATCTACCTTAGAATATTAAAGATTTGCTCACACATTTTCATGCGACCGTTAATACTTCTTGAGGTACTAACCAACCGATTACTCATGTGCTTGCTAATTAGGTGATAATATTTTCCTCGTCTTGCACCACCTAAGCCTTAGCAATGACTCCCAGACCAGTTGGCCTTAGGGCACTAGGTGAAGAGGCACCCTCGCTATATTTTTTTATTGCTGCCTTGGCGATACAAAACCAGTGTTCATTTTTTTTTTTCACCATTTTTATATTTTCTTCATTTTTTTCATTTCCTTCATACTTTGGCTTTTAGACAAGAGCATTTCAAGGTATCCTCTACTATCCCGAGTTTCAAGACGTGTGTAAGTGCATATAGTAGGGTATCAACATTCAAATGTTTGGCTTCCAGAATAGAAACTATTTTTCAGACTTATTTTTATCCTCAGATTAGTGACTTCCTTCATCTTACTAACCCTTGGGACAACAGCTCATAACTACTTATTACTAGTTCGTTTAAGAAAACTTTTAATTTTCTTGGTTTTCTTAAACTATTCCTATCTTTTGGATGTAATTTTTCTCTTTCGACTCTTTTGTTATAAAAGAAAATTTTTGAAATTTTTGAAAATGTTGTGCTTATGCAAAGTATGATGCAAATTGATGTGTAAATAAGCACAAACCTCCCCCAAACCTGTTTACAGCAGTGTCCTCACTGATGTCATCCGTTAAGCTCAAAAACCTGTAGACTTGAGAGGAAATTAATAACGGGGGCAAGAACATATGAAAGTGAAAATCCTCCCCCAAACTTATTTTTGGCTCACAATTTTGTAAAAATCATTTTCTTTCAAGAGCCCAAAATATACCCCCCCCCCACAAACTTAAACAATTTTAATCTTTTAAAATCACACGAGGGGGTCAAGGTTATTGGTCAATGCCAAGCTTTGCAAAGACGGAAGCTCAACACCAACCATTCAAAAAATTTATCGATGAAGCACCAAGGTTGGTGGAAGAACATGTCACCTTTCGACAAGAAGAAGTGGGGAGGTGATAAGAGGTGTAATGGAAAAGGATTGCGTCTCAATTTGGAGAGACGACACAGTGATAGTGATGATGGATTACTCGCATTATCATGATTGTCCAAAAGAAGGGGTGGATGTCCAATTTCTTGATCTTGGAGTTGATTCATCTCAACACCCGTGTCTTGTAAAAATGCGAGTTCATCAGCGAAAATTTCCTCAAAGCTTTCGTCGATACCCCGAAGAATAATGTCATCAGAAAAAATGGGGTGATCGTCAGACTCTATAAAAAGTTCCTCGTCAGCGTTAGATGTTGACCCGGACAACTCGGTGGAAGAGTCCATGTCGAGCAACAACATATGAAAAGAGTTAGAATTATGAGGTTGATCATATTCGCTGCTGTCGACATCCATTAATTCGACAGAACACACATGAGCATAGGGTTCGGAGGGTTCACTTCCCAACTTGTAAATGTTAAGCTCAATTGACTTCTTTCCAAAGGATAGGGTCATAGAGATGTTTCTACAATTGATTACTGCGTTGGAAGTGGCCAAAAAGGGTCGACCGAGTATCACCGGGATTTGATTGCGTGGGTTTGCCACAGGTTGTGTATCTATAACGATAAAGTCCACAGGAAATATGAATTCCCCGACTTTGATTAACACATCCTCTAGCTCACCCCTAGGTTGGGTGATAGATCGATCGGCCATCTGAAGAGTGCAATGCGCCGGCTTTAACTCTCCGATCCCTAATTGCTCATAAACAGAATACGGAAGCAAGTTAACACTGGCACCTAGATCGAGTAGAGCACGATTGATATTTTTACCCCCAATAGAGATTGAAATTGTAGGACTTCCGGGGTCCTTTCGTTTCTTGGGAAGTTGTTGTGTAAAAGCTGTGCTCACATTACTCGCAAGGAAAACTTTTTTAGGTACTTGAACTTTTCTCTTCCTAGTGCACAAGTCCTTTAGGATTTTTGCATATGACGGAACTTGTTGAATAGCATCTAGGAGAGGAATGTTTATGTTAACTTGCTTAAAATTTTCCACAATCTTCTCCATTTGTGGACTTGGTCTGTTGCCCCTTAACCTGTTTGGATAAGGTGCTTGATCAATAAGTTTTGGGTCCAACGTTTGTGGAGAAGACTGTGGGGATGGATTCGATCCCAAAATTGGAGTGGGAATCGACTTAGATAGATTTGGCGAAATTGGCGAAGTGTTCGAGCCTTGGGGAAAACGGAGAATACGCTCGGACGAAGGTGGCAGACTAGACGAATTAGGGGAAGAAGAAGAAGAAGAAGGGGTATCAAATGTGTCACTATCATCAAATTGCTCACCCACTCGGTTATTCAGCACTCTCCCCGATCTCAACGTAGTAATGGCATTAACATTATGACTTTGTGAATGGCCAGGATTCGGTAGGGGTTGAGATGGGAGTTTCCCTTTCTCTCTCGCACTCATTGCGGCGTTTAACTGTGCGATTTGGTTTTCTATTGATTTAATACTCTCACCATAGGAGGAGGAGTTTTTCGTTAGGGTATCAATAGAAGACCTTATCTCAGCCGAATTTTGCATGGATTGTTTCATGAACATATCCAAAGTTTGTGCAAGTGAGTTGTCAGTACCGGCCACTTGTGGTGTAGAAATGTTGGCCGGATTTTGGAAATTTTGTGACTGAAAGGGGGGCTGATTCTGTGGTTGTGGTTGCTGTGGAGGAGGTCTTTGATAATTACTTTGTTGGTTTTGATTCCAAGCAAAGTTAGGATGATTCCTCCATCCTTGATTATATGTGGAAGAATAAGGATCATTTCTAGGTCGCTGCTGAAAAGCAGCATTAGCTTGAAACGATGCATTCATAGGACATTCTTCCGTTAAGTGTGAAGGATCCGAACAGCAACCACAGACAGTCTTAGAAAGCGTGACCTGATTTAGGGAGAATGTTGAGAACTTGTTTTCAATAGCATCGAGTTTCTTCTGTATCGCTACCATTTCGGCTTTCACTGCGATAGAAACATCGAGCTGGTGAATACCTCCCTTAGTTGAAGGTGGTCTTACGCTTTCCCACTGCAACGTGTGTTCAGCAAGGTCTTCCAGATATTTCCATGCTTCACCGTCATCTTTAGACATGAAATTGCATTGACACATTGTTTCAAGCATCTGCTTTGTCGCTGGATTAATGCCCTCATATATAATCCGACATAAATTCCATCTTTGTATTCCGTGATGGGGGCATTGGACAAGTAAATCTTTAAAACGTTCAAAGCACTTCCAAAATGGTTCATTGGGAAGCTGGGTGAACTGGTTGATCTCGCTCCTAACATGTGCAGTCTTATGATTTGGGTAAAACTTCTTAAGAAATGCTACGACGAATTCATCCCAATTAGCGATAGAGTGTGCAGCAGTATTATAAAGCCATTTTTATGCCAAGTCGCACAGTGTGAATGGGAGAAGACGTAAGCGCATAGCATCTAAGGTCAATTGTGAAGTACCCATCATTGCGCATACGTTATCGAATTTAGTGATGAAAACGTACGCGTCTTCCGACTCAAGCCCGTGAAATTTGGGCAGCAGATTGATGTAGTGGGGTTTAATTTCGAAATTGTCCCCGTTAGGTGGTGGAAGAGATAGACAAGTGGGAAGAGGACCACGGATAGGATAGCATCTCTCTTGGAGAGAGATGCGCGGTGGATTCTGCTCACCTGCGGGCGGTGGCAGCGTGGTGTTATAATTAGATAGAGTGCCGTCCATCACGGTTGATGTGGTGTGTGGTGGGGGAAAAGAAGATGAAGAAGTACCGACTTCGGCGTCGATAGCAGGAACGCGGACAAGACGGGCACTAGGATCCCGTGTCCAGCCGAGCATGCACTAAGCGGGTTTAGTGCAAGTGGCAGCGTGTGTGTGATTTTAAAATTGGTTTGTTTTTGAAAAAGTGGACTCAAGACAAATCACCCTAAGATGCACAAGCAACCCTAGAACTAAGGTCACCTAGGTCCAGTCTCTAGACCGCTCCTAGACTTCCAAAGGACAAGCCGCAGGATCAATCCTCTACCGCCTCCGTACTACCCTTGCAGCCAGGTAAGTGCCAGGTAAGTGGGAAGGAACCACAGTAGTGGGCCTAGTTAAAAACCACTATCCTTTGACACACTTGCCTAGGCACTACAAAAGTAATGCGGATAAACGATAGATTACCCACGACCTTCCTCTGTCCTTATTGAGCTCGACAGTCCTTAGAGTCTGGTCTAGATATTTTTTAAATTAATGAAGGGTTGATCTATATGCTCGGTTTGTAATTTGTGGGGCTTAGGAAGGGTGATGAAATCCCCACCTAATCTTGATTTGGTCTTTGCCCCTTAAAGTCCGTATTAAAATATGCAAAACAAAACCAATCACAAAACTTTTGCAAAAAGAATTTTTTTTTAGCGGCGCGACTTTGCAAAGAATCCTGCAGAAAATAGATTTTATTGGATTTAGAGGAGAGAGAAGGAGTTAAGAAATATACCAGAGAATTTCGGAACCCTAGATCTCCTGTTTTCTCAAGTCCGCGACTCCAGATTCCCTCGCAAAATTCACACACAATTCGTTAAATATGCAATTTGCAGTTTTGTTTTAATAATGATATGACTCGTCTAAGAATTCAACACAAATAGTAAAAATAAAAAAATTACGCACGTATCCCCGGCAACGGCGCCATTTGATTGATACGAAAAGGTGTGTTTGTAGTTTAACCGCAATCAATAACGGTGTCGCGTGTAGCTAGACCGAGATGAGTACGGGTCGTCCTCTGGGAAACGTGGAACCTTTTATTTTTACTTTAGATGTGTTGAGAAAGAGATGAGGGATAAAGAATTTTATAGAAAGATTTCTAGATCTACGTTAAACAAGAATGTAAAATATAGATCTAGATTATTTTAAAGATGTAGTAAATATAATAAGAAGGCTTGTAGGGTTCCTTAGGATTTAGTAGTTATGGACGATTAATTAAAAGTTACCATTTTTATCCATTAATAGATTTAGAACTAGAACGACGGTGATGCGTGTAGATTAGGGTTTCTGGAGGGAAAAGGAATCCCACTCTTAACCCTTATCTCGACATGGAACTCCGTTCATATCTAACCTTTACCAAAACAATCATTAATCTAATCTCTAATCGCGGTCGGAACTAGCAAAGAATTGCTAGCGCGCCCGATCAGGATGTTAATGATTCTTTTGATAAAGTTCTTAAACTTTATAGGACTTAAAAAGGGTTTAATTATTTTCATCGTCCATTAGCCTACCATAATCCTACGAATCCTAACAAGCGGAGAATTACTCGTGCATGTTGGGAGAAGAAGATGAAAAGACAGAGAGGGAAAACATAATGTAAAATGTAAAAGAATTAAATAAAATAACTACCTTTATTAATCAACTTGAACAATCTACACTTTATTCCTTAGAAAATGATTACAAAACTAGTTGCTTCTCGATCTCTTCCAAGGAGGTAGACGAACAGTTGATGATCAGCCTGGATGCGTGAGCGTCAGGGGCTTCGTGATCTCTTCAGCTTGATGATTTTTCCAAGAGGCTCTCGGTGCCTTTTTAAAGTGCTAAAGCCAGAATACAAGCTTCCAAATTAGGTAAATAGATGTAAAGATTCACCCAAAAATTTCGCATCAACTAACTCCACAATCCTGCCGCGGATCCGCGGCCCAAGTGTGGGTATGGCCGCGGATCCGCGGCCATTAGATCTCATCCCTCCATCAAAATTTAGGTGCTCTATCTTTGTGACATGTGGACTTCTATGGAACCTTTGTATCTTTGAAATCTTCTCGTGATTGCTGGCAGACTTGGTCTCCAAGTTTTGCTTCTTAATTAGGCAAGTCTTCTTCAACAACTTGATTTGCTTGATTCTAGTCTTTGAAAAATTCTGCACACTTGGAAATCTTTTGCACAACAACTCAAATAATATTTAGTAGACTTAGTTCTACTAGGATTAGGTCAATGAATTTATTTGCATACATTTTTCTACCAAATGCTAATTAAAATATATTAACACTAAAAAAATAGTGTTTTTACACATAAACCCTCATATGTATGATATATTATAATAAAGTCCTTTTTTAATATGAAAATGGTAGGAAAAATGTAATACAAATGTGCAGTTTTATCAACTGAACAAATACCCCCAAACTTATCTTTGATCGTCCCGAGCAAACTAGTTTATTTAAGAGGAGAAAAAGAAAGGAGAAAACTAAGCACACTTTCGTAGGCAGACGCGATTGCACTGAGCACGTGCAACAAGCCGTTAAACCTCTAGGTGTCCCTAGTAGGAGGAGTGTTGTCTCCTGAGGGTTTTCAGCGGATTGCACCCACAAAATCCTATAACAAAAGAAAGATGGTGAAATTTACATATAAAGACAAGAACCATAAAAGAAATACTTTGAAAAGAAGAGTTTCCAACTATACTAGCTTTTCAGTTGTCATGAGCCCTATCTTAATAGTCATGAAAAATGTTAGAAATCACATTACCCCTCAATAAAACATCGTCTTTATTCTTCATTCCTACCTTTCTTCCAAACATTGATCATATAACCCTACGTGTGTGAAATGGACATCCCTACACTCGGAGAATTCAATTCAAGCTATCATACTCTTGTCTATCTACCTAAGAATATTAAAGATTTGCTCACACATTTTCATGCGACCGTTAATACTTCTTGAGGTACTAACCAACCGATTACTCATGTGCTTGCTAATTAGGTGATAATATTTTCCTCGTCTTGCACCACCTAAGCCTTAGCAGTGACTCCCAGACCAGTTGGCCTTAGGGCACTAGGTGAAGAGGCACCCTCGCTATATTTTTTTATTGCTGCCTTGGCGATACAAAACCAGTGTTCATTTTTTTCTTTTCACCATTTTTATATTTTCTTCATTTTTTTCATTTCCTTCATACTTTGGCTTTTAGACAAGAGCATTTCAAGGTATCCTCTACTATCCCGAGTTTCAAGACATGTGTAAGTGCATATAGTAAGGTATCAACATTCAAATGTTTGGCTTCCAGAATAGAAACTATTTTTCAGACTTATTTTTATCCTCAGATTAGTGACTTCCTTCATCTTACTAACCCTTGGGACAACAGCTCATAACTACTTATTACTAGTTCGTTTAAGAAAACTTCTAATTTTCTTGGTTTTCTTAAACTATTCCTATCTTTTGGATGTAATTTTTCACTTTCGACTCGTTTGTTATAAAAGAAAATTTTTGAAATTTTTGAAAATGTTGTGCTTATGCAAAGTATGATGCAAATTGATGTGTAAATAAGCACAAACCTCCCCCAAATCTGTTTACAGCAGTGTCCTCACTGATGTCATCCGTTAAGCTCAAAAACCTGTAGACTTGGGAGGAAATTAATAACGGGAGCAAGAATATATGAAAGTGAAAATCCTCCCCCAAACTTATTTTTGGCTCACAATTTTGTAAAAATTATTTTCTTTCAAGAGCCCAAAATATACCCCCCCACAAACTTAAACAATTTTAATCTTTTAAAATCACACGAAGGGGTCAAGGTTATTGGTCAATGCCAACCTTTGCAAAGACGGAAGGTCAACACCAACCATTAAAAAATTTTATCAATGAAGCACCAAGGTTGGTGGAAGAACATGTCACCTTTCGACAAGAAGAAGTGGGGAGGTGATAAGAGGTGTAATGGAAAAGGATTGCGTCTCAATTTGGAGAGACGACACAGTGATAGTGATGATGGATTACTCGCATTATCATGATTGTCCAAAAGAAGGGGTGGAGGTCCAATTTCTTGATCTTGGAGTTGATTCATCTCAACACCCGTGTCTTGTAAAAATGCGAGTTCATCAGCGAAAATTTCCTCAAAGCTTTCGTCGATACCCCGAAAAATAATGTCATCAGAAAAAATGGGGTGATCGTCAGACTCTATAAAAAGTTCCTCATCAGCGTTAGATGTTGACCCGGACAACTCGGTGGAAGAGTCCATGTCGAGCAACAACATATGAAAAGAGTCAGAATTATAAGGTTGATCATATTCGCTGCTGTCGACATCCATTAATTCGACAGAACACACATGAGCATAGGGTTCGGAGGGTTCACTTCCCAACTTGTAAATGTTAAGCTCAATTGACTTCTTTCCAAAGGATAGGGTCATAGAGCCGTTTCTACAATTGATTACTGCGTTGGAAGTGGCCAAAAAGGGTCGACCGAGTATCACCGGGATTTGATTGCGTGGGTTTGCCACAGGTTGTGTATCTATAACGATAAAGTCCACAGGAAATATGAATTCCCCGACTTTGATTAACACATCCTCTAGCTCACCTCTAGGTTGGGTGATAGATCGATCGGCCATCTGAAGAATGCAATGCGCCGGCTTTAACTCTCCGATCCCTAATTGCTCATAAACAGAATACGGAAGCAAGTTAACACTAGCACCTAGATCGAGTAGAGCACGATTGATATTTTTACCCCCAATAGAGATTGAAATTGTAGGACTTCCGGGGTCCTTTCGTTTCTTGGGAAGTTGTTGTGTAAAAGCTGTGCTCACATTACTCGCAAGGAAAACTTTTTTAGGTACTTGAACTTTTCTCTTCCTAGTGCACAAGTCCTTTAGGATTTTCGCATATGACGGAACTTGTTGAATAGCATCTAGGAGAGGAATGTTTATGTTAACTTGCTTAAAAATTTCCACAATCTTCTCCATTTGTGGACTTGGTCTGTTTCCCCTTAACCTGTTTGGATAAGGTGCTTGATCAATAAGTTTTGGGTCCAACGTTTGTGGAGAAGACTGTGGGGATGGATTCGATCCCAAAATTGGAGTGGGAATCGACTTAGATAGATTTGGCGAAATTGGCGAAGTGTTCGAGCCTTGGGGAAAACGGAGAATACGCTCGGACGAAATTCCCTAACTTACACTATCCTATCTAATCCTAACAACTTATACTTGCATATAAACACATAGGTTAGAATCGAACAATTCCGCCACACGCATTAACTCGTCATAACAAGAACTTAAAACACACCGTCTCCCTGTGGACGACTCGTACTCATCACGGCTAGACACACACGACGCCATCCTGATTGTGGTTAACTTTAGAACTTTAAAATACATGACACGCCAAAAACGTTCAATCAAATGGCGCCGTTGCCGGGGAGACGGTAACGTTTTTATTCTTGTTATTTCGGGTTAATCTTGTTTATATCACTAACACCATTTTAAAAAACAAAACAAAATAAAAATCGAAAAATTTCAAAAATTGACATTGCTAACATTTTTGTTCTCTGGATTTTTGACCTGCAAGCACTCTAGAACTAAACTGAAAAGATAAATAATAACATTGAGACACTAGTAGAACACATAGACATCAGAAAAAGTTTGGAGCCCAAATTCAAAACTTAGCCCGGCGACATCCCCAAAATTTCCGGTGCCGCCAACCCAATCTTCTCCTTTTGCTCCAAAATTTTTTCCCTCACTTCAGTGTTCTATTATTGTCCCAAATTTATTGCTTGATTTTTTTATTTTATGTGTGCAGGAGTTTGGGCATTCATATCGCTTTTTCACACTAATAATCCGTTTTCCGACATTTTTAGATTTTTACGAATTTGCGAACTGCGATCGTGTGGAGCAAAGTATACATTCAAAGCTAAGGTGATTGCGAAGTATAGTACCAAAGATCCGGATAGTTTGACCCGCGCAAGCGAACTTTTCAAGCTAGCCGGATTCAATTCAACGGGGGTTTCTTAACCCGAAAACTTATCGGTACGTATTTTACTAACACCTTCTTCTCAAATCTTACGCATCCACTATTCTATCTTTGCAGGATTCTTTGCAAGTTCGCTGTCAAACGCCAAAATTGACTAACCCTTATTTGTTGCAGTGCCGTGCTTCACATAAAAAACGATTGTTTGATTCTTTGAATAATTTTTTTCATTGAGTTACGCATTGCATTCATTAATACGGACTTAAGGGCAAGCGAACCCCACAACATACGGTAAAGGGTTTCCTCCCCTTTTCTGTGGCCCACAAATCACGAATTAAGCATAACGTTTACCCACACAAATTTTAAAAGAAACTAAACTTTAAGCCTTTAAGCCTTTAAGCCTTTAAGGACTTCGAGCTCATTAGGAGAGGTTAATTGTGTTTAGAATACCGCTTAACGGTATATCGTTCATAGGGTGTCTAGGAAAGTGTTCATGGCAAAACTGCCAAAACAGAAAGGTTATTTAATTAAGGACCTTCCCGAAAGCGTTGGAAAACCTCCCCTTATCTCTGCACTTACCTGGCCTCGTGATCAGTATATCTTGAGCCTGTTTCTCAACACAGTTTTACTTCAACAATCAAGTTCTTGAGCAGGTCTAGTTGACCTAGGTGAACCCTACACCGATTAGGTGTGTGGTATTGTGTCGTGATTGTTTTTGTCTTTTCTTTTTGTGTGTATATTTTATTCTTTTGTTGATAACTAACTAAAAAAATTAATAATAATAATAAAATCACATTATTTTTCGCCTCCTTTTCTCTTCTTCTTTTTCTTCTCTTCATATCATGGGTACCCCACCTAGAAAAACTCTTGCCGAACTTTGATACCCACAACTAGACATTACTTCTTACGGTTCTTGCTTTGGTCGAACTTCGAACGATTCTTCCATGCCCAAACTTTCTTTGAAAGATCGGATAAACGCGTCTAGGACAAACAATTGGACTTCACAATCCACTTTGTATCAACCATTTCAACCTCCTCCACCCTCTTACGTTGATACCCCTTTTGCGAGTTATCCCTTGTCCATTGCCGACAGAATTGAAAAATCTCATAACCGATCTTTCACTCCTTTCACCACTTCGAATTCTTTTGATCAACAATTTCAATCGCCTTCTTATCCAAATGTTGATCCTACTTCTATCCAACCATTCGATTCCTATCAATCCTACCCGACTTTTACACCTTCCCAAGACATTGCTTCTGAACAGCCTTTTGGGAGTTTCACGTATCCAAACAACTTTGAATGTTTTACTGAAACCCCTCCACAACCCATGTCTAGTATGGAACAGTCATTGGAAGACTTTCGGATAGAGTCGTACCAACAGATGATGGATTTGAATGCGTCCATGGCCGTCCTCATACAACCTAACGAACCGGCAGCTAGTTTCCAACTAGCTCCAAATTTTCCAATGTATGATGAGGCGATAGGACAGATTATGAATTTGAGTAGTGAGAGTGAGCTGTACACCCTTCTAAATCAAACATACCCATTGCAAATTGAATTCCACAACTCCAGTTTTGAAATTCTATCGATTGTCCCAAATGAATCACAAATTGCAGATAGAATGATTAATGAATTGTGCGACTTTGTTGTGTTTGATTTACCTGATTGTGAAGGGTCCCTTTCGAGTGAAACCGCACCTAATCCTGTTAATCTCTACACCTCCACTCTAGAACCAGAATTAATTGAAATCCATGCTTTTGAAGAGGCATCTGAGAGGTTTGATTTTCACTTGATTGAGGATGTCGACGCTGGGAATATTTTGGATGATGAACCCGCTGCTTTAGATGGGTTTTTCTCTCCAATTCATCATCCCGAGTCAGTAACTGTTTTTCCCGAACTCCATATTCGTCATGATATTGATGATAAAAGCATGGATGAGTTAATTTTTGAGGATATTTTTAAGGATGAACAAATTTTAGTTGATGAGTCGGAGTTTCCAATTCATCTTATCCCTTCCAATGACTGTGTACACCCTCCTGAACCTTTAACTATTACCCTTCCTCAATCACTTCCCTCCATCCTTTCCATCGTTCCGACCTTACAAGACACCGTATCACTTTCATTTCCTGTATTTGGTTTACCAAGTTCGGTCTACCCATGTTTTCTCACGAATCTTGAGGGATTTGACCCCATTTCTCGACGGGTTAATAAATTAGTACAATCGCTTTTTACACATCGGTCATTACAAATTGTACTAATTTATTCACTCCATTTTCACCCTCAAGTTCGTATTCCATCCATTTTTCCCCTCCGCCATTCTTCTCCTCCATCAAGACCGTCTCCCGCTTCTATCCCCATACGGTCTCACGTATTCTCCATTTTTTCCTCTCCGCATTCTTTCACTAACCTGCATATTATAGCGATAAAAATTTTGAATGGTTGGTGCTAACTTTTGGCCTGTGTAAGGCCTTTTATAGATTAATATTATTCTCTCCCCCTAACTCTGAACTTCAACACTTAAAAAGTGGCAACACCGTTTCACTTAAGTTTGGGGGGATCTTTTTGTGTATATATTTTTAGTTTGCTTTTTGTTCTGTAGAAAATTAAAATAAAATAAAATATAAAAAAATAAAACAAGGGGAGTGCCGACAATTTTGACCCTCTTGGTGTAACCTGACAATGAGGGAACTGTCAAGTTTAAGTTTGGGAGTGTGCTCGGTAAGCTTTCTACTTTCGCATTCATGTGTATATTTTGCATTTGCATACTTATTTAAAAACCCATAAAAATCGAAAAATTTTACAAAAATACAAAAACATTGTCGTCAAGTTAGCCAATAGGGTAACTTAGATTTTTATTCCAAAAGTTTAGTTGATACATTAGAAATAACTAAATCCTAGGCTTAGGAATTGAAAACCCTAAATATAACCCTCATTCTGTTTAACCTTGGTAATTATACGTCCTTGCAGTTTTTTTTATAGAAGTGGGTAATCTTGAGTTTAGTTCTTGAGTTAAGTCAAGATGAAGGGAAAGTATTGAAGCTTTACTGAAAAATAAGTCTGAAAAATAGTTTCTATTCTTGAGTCCAAATTTAGAAAGTATATACCCTACAAACTGCACATACACGCACCTTGAAACTTGGGATAGTAGAGGATACCTAGAAATACTCTTGCCTGAAAACCTAGTATGAAAGAAAAAACAGTATTTAAAACTAACCACCAAAAGGGCATCATTGAAAAATATATATCCGGTCTTGAAAAAGAAAAAAATAAAGAAAAAAGAAAAAAAAATAAAGTCAAGACCTGAAAACTGCTATTTACGTTTTAAGCTCGCACATTCAGTAATCGGCTGTTAGTGCCTCAAGAAGCATTAATAATCGCATGAAATGTGTGTGAGCAAAACCGTCCATCATTAATGAAAAGAAGTAGTATTAGGTATTAAGGAAAGAGTACTATAGCTTGAATTGAATTCTTAAAGTGTAGGGGTGAAATTTTACACACACATAGGGGTATATAATCGATGTTTGGAGCAAAAATAGGAATAAAGAATAAGACTTATGTTTTCAGAGAAGATGATAAAAATCCCTGATTGGGGACCGCACTTTAGAAGGAAAACTAAAGAGAAGCCGAGATCTTTCTAAACTGTAAAACGTATAGGATCTGAGGTTGAATAAATAGGAGGTGTGAAACATAAGGGTTAGATATTTCTAACTTAGGATGATAGAATTTCTAATGTAGATACTAAACTGTAGGAGTAGAATCAACATTAACTTGTGAAACTAGCTTGATGGGATTTGTGGGTGTAATCCACTAAAAACCCTCAGGAGACAACACTCCTATTAGGGACACCTAGAGGTTTAACGGCTTATTGCACGAGCTCAGTGCAATCGCGTTCCCTGCGAAAGTGAGGTTAGGATTTTTGTTTTGCTCGAGACAAGCAAAAGATAAGTTTGGGGGTATTTGTTTATCACAGAAAACTGCATTTTAATACCACTCATTCATTATCTGTTTTGTTATTGATCGGTACTATTAACAGTGTCTGCACAGTAATTACAGATTACAGGTATCCGTGACACAATACTGGAAACACACTCAAAATCACGGATATAACGTTTGTGAGCCGACACTGCAACCGAAACTACAAACCGATCGATATCCAAAGAGTTATTTTGAAACAAATAATTGTGTACACAATTTTGGTCCGACACAATGCAAGTGTACACATGCTCTTTGGCACTAGAACCATAGTGGGGCTGCCCATAGCACACACAAATGATGACTTGTGCAAGTGGGTGTGTGTGTGAGTTAATGCAAAAAGTATTGATGTGATATAAAGCATCAAGTTTCCCTCCAAATCTCTGAGTGCGGACCAAGTTCATGTAGGAAAATCAAGCAGCACCAGTGGACTTATCGAGAGAACACAAGACCACCACATCAACACGAGCCAAGATGCTCGGATTAAGCCCGGCAACTTGCCCAATAAAACTGGTCTCGCCGACCCCACCATGCCCAATGAGTCCCATTTTTGTTCTGGCTCTTCCTTGCTGTCACATCAACTCATTTTTATTACTTTTTTAATCTTATTTTATGCCTATAAAAGGCAGATCAGTGAGCAAGGGAAGCTCTCTCACATAGTGTCCAAGATCTCTCTCATTCTATACACTTTTGTTTCTCTTTTCTTTTTGTTCTTGTACATACCTTGAGTTCTTTGCCTTCTTTTGATCTTGCAACCTCTTCATTAAGCTTGCAAGTTTAAGTTTTGGTTATTGAACTCAAGGTTGTATCACTTGGACATAATAAAGATCTCATTTTGCACTTTGGGTTCTTAGTATTTTCTATCTTGCTTTACTTGCAATTTTATATTCTTGCCATTTACTTACTTGCTCTTTTATTTTCCTTGCCATTTACTTTCTTGCAATGTTGTTTATTCCTTTCTTTGTATCATTTCTTTGCTCGTTTTCTTTATTGTTGTGATGGGTTGTGAATATGGTGTTGTTAGGAAAAAGATTGGTTGCGTAAGTTAAGGTTTTCGTTTCTCATTTCTTTTGCCCAATATTTTCAATTGAACTCCGCCCAAACCTTACGCAAGCGCTCCGTTAGTCACCCTACCCTACCAAGGTATCGGTGGTCCCTAACTGCGACCGGTTGCGTTCGGTTTGGCCGGAGGCGAAAACCAAGCGACAAGAACGGACAGACAAGGGTCAATAAGACGGATTTCACTAATATCGTGCTTAAGTACCCTAATCCACGTTGTTTCCGATTGTTCTAGTTTTAATAGTCAAGTTTGGCACAAAGGATTGAGTGCGAAATTCCCTAACTTACACTATCCTATCTAATCCTAACAACTTATACTTGCATATAAACATATAGGTTAGAATCGAACAATTCCGCCACGCGCATTAACTCGTCATAACAAGAACTTAGAACACACCGTCTCCATGTGGACAACCCGTACTCATCACGGCTAGATACACGTGACGTCGCCCTGATTGCGGTTAACTTTATAACTTTAAAATGCACGACAAGCTAAAAGCGTTCAATCACACTCCTTGCCCAGAACAATGAGGAGGGAAAAGAGAATGCCCTCTACTACCTCAGTCGAACGTTAGTCGGGGCGGAAGATAACTATTCCCTGATCAAAAAGAAATGCCTGGCTCTGATATTCACTGTGAAGAAGCTCAGGCACTATCTGCTCGCTCATCGAGTTATGCTGATTTCTAAGGTCGACCCGCTCAAACACTTAATGACCAAAGTAAGCCTAGCCGGCAGAATGGCAAGATGGGCTGTCATGCTGCTTGAGTTTGACATAGTTTATATTCCTCAGAAAGCAATAAAAGGGCAAGCCCTCATCGATTTCCTCGTTGCTCATCCCATACCAGAAGGGTCGCCGCTAAATTATGAATTACCCGATGAACAAGTGTTGCACCTCGAGGATAGCGAGCTATGTTGTTCGATGGAACCTCATTAATAAGGACCTCCAGTAAATCAAGCGTCTTGGAAAAAAAAGTAGGGATAGGATTGGTGTTCGTCACGCCATCGAGAGGAACCCTACGACATTCTTTCATTCTCACCGAGCGTCGCTCAAACAATGAGTATGAAGCTCTAATAGCTGGTCTGGAGCTCGCCATAGAAATGGGAATCCTTCGGCTACGGGTTTACGGTGACTCCCAGCTTGTCGTCAACCAAGTGAGCGGTGACTACAAGATATATAAGCCTGAGTTAGCTTGATATAGAAGCCGGGTGGTGGAACTCATGAAAAGGTTCACTCACATTGAACTAATGAGAGTCCTTAGGGCGTTGAACGGAAAAGCCGACGTACTCGCTCGCCTAGCCAAGGAGCTGGCTGATCCCGATATGGATGAAATTCTGATAATAGTCAGAAACTGGCAAATTCTACCTCCGATCTCTTTGTGTGAAGAAGGAAGCGTAGAACAAGAGAACAATCCTGTCGAAGAAGCTCTGATCATCCAAGATGAGCCCGATTGGAGAGAACCCTTCATAGAGTACCTCCGATACGACAAACTGTCCGAAGAAAAATCTGCGAGGATTCAGCTGAAGAAGGGAGCTCTTCGATACGTGTTTGTAAATAATACTCTATACTGCAGATCATATGATCAACTATGGCTCAGATGTCTGTCATCGGCCGAAGCCCAAAATGTCATGAAAGAAGTTCACTCAAGCATTTGCGGAGCTCACCAATCCGGCCCCAAAATATGGCTTCAAATCAAATGGCTTAGATATTACTAGCCTACCATGATAAGAGATTGCGAAGAGCATGCAAAAAAGTGCCATCTCTGCCAAATTCACGGTGACTTCATTCACAAGCATCCCAATTCGTTGCATCCTATGGTGGCGTCATAGCCCTTCAATGTTTGGGGCACCGACATAGTTGGTCCAATTGATCCTCCGTCATCTAAAGGCCAACGGTTCATATTGGCCGCGACTGACTACTTCTCCAGGTCGGCTAAAGCTGTCCCGCTAAAAGAAGTTAAGACAAAAGATATTCTGACGTTCTTCCGGCATAATATTCTATACCGTTTCGGTACACCGAGAAGAATCATATCTGACAACGGGCCTTCTTTCAAGAGATTCAAAGTTTCAAGGTTCGCTACTCGGCACAAGATAGGCTGGAGATATTCCTCCATCTATAATCCAAGAGCCAATGAGCTAGCTGAAGCCTTCAATAAAACTCTATGCAAGCTCCTGAGGAAAAATGCCTCAGCCAATAAGAGAAACTGGGATCTCAAGCTCTACGAGGCGTTGTAGGCATATCGTACCACGCACCGCACTCCAACTTGTTGAGATTCCTTAGCACCTTACTGGGTTTTCACAGCAACAACCATGCCAAATTTTAATTTTCAAGAGTGCTAAAGAAACATAACCTAGGATCTAGCTAGAGTGAATAGACGAAATGAAACATGTAATCAAACATTACAAGTAGCGAATAAGGAATACAACCTTTGTAGACCGGTCCTTCACTTCTAAAGCTCCATGTAGAAGTTCCTTCGCTGCAAGTAGAGATCTCCCGAACTCTAGTATGGGTTCTCTTGGAGAAATGAACAACCTTGCTCGAAGTCTTCGAGACCGAAGATGATCTACATCGAGGAGACTCAAACCCAAGCTACCTCTTCACTAGGTGATGAACTTTGTGAATAGAACACCCTAAACTAAATGGCAAGTAGTAGAGGATGATGAAGTAGGAAATGGGCTCACTTTAGATTTATTTTTTCTCACTTGATTATGCACAAAGTGTATATGTGATATATATTTGTGTACATACTTTGTGTCATGCTTGATGATGCATGCAACTTGGGTGTGTGTGTGACTTACACCATGCTTACATGTAATGTAGATTTTTTAATGGATTAAGTAATTCAGTATCACCTTGATCCTATATGGAGAATAAATGTGATAAGAGGAGATTGACCGAGTGTAGCATAGGAAACTCCTTTCCTATCAAGAGTATGCCGTCCACGTACAATACGAGGAAGACCACCTTACTCTCTACTACTTGCTATTTATGATCATCACCTACTGTCGGCGTATTGACGAGTCTTTAGAGTCCTACACAGAGGTTTCCTGGCTCAAGCAAAACAGAGTAGGAGCACATATGTAATATGTGCGGAACCGAGATCAATACGAGTATGTGATACTGTATTCTATTCTCGCGATTTGTGTCATCGATCGGTTATATGTGATACAGCCGGGTTATCGGATCAAGTGTTGATTCGATAAAATGATACACATTATATTAGTCAGTTATATGTGATATAGCTGGATTATTAAATCAAGTGTTGATTTAATAATCTAATGTATAATTATATATTTGATATATTAACTAGTATTAGCTCACTTAAGATTACTTTTCTCACTTGATTGTGCATAAAGTGTATATGTGATATGTATTTATGTACATAGTTTGTGTCATGCTTGATGATGCATACAACTTGGGTGTGTGTGTGACTTACACCATGCTTACATGTAATGTAGGGTTTTTAATGGATTAAATGATTCAAAATAAGTGGTATTTTGTCATGGATTGTAAGCTTGTGGAAGCTTGTGGATCATTTGACCAAGTCCACTTGTTTTGTTTTACTTGAGATATTTTAAACCCAACCATTATAATTAAGCCATGGTTAAGTCTCTACAATGGTTAGTATATGATACTAACTCACCCATGGTTGCCATTCACCACTTGATTTTATTCTTGAGTTGTTTTCTTCATCCTCTTCCTCTAGCTCTCTAGCTTCATGGAAAATAGTGAAAATGAATAAGAAAAATAAATCTAAAGTAAGCCCATTTCCTACTTCATCATCCTCTACTACTTGCCATTTAGTTTAGGGTGTTCTCTTCACAAAGTTCATCACCTAGTGAAGAGGTAGCTTGGGTTTGAGTCTTCTCGACGTAGATCATCTTCGGCCTTGAAGACTTCGAGCAAGGTTGTTCATTTCTCCAAGGGAACCCATACTAGAGTTCGGAAGATCTCCACTTGCAGCGAAAGAACTTCTACATGGAGGTTTAGAAGTGAAGGACCGGTCTACAAAGGTTGTATTCCTTGTTCACTACTTGTAATGTTTGATTACATGTTTCATTTCGTCTATTCACTCTAGCTAGATCCTAGGTTATGTTTCTTTAGCACTCTTGAAAATTAAAATTTGGCATGGTTGTTGCTGTGAAAACCCAGTAGGGTGCTAAGGAATCCCAACAGTGGTATCAGAGCTGAGCTAGAGTATTAGACGATGATCATATCAAACACCCACAAGTCGCAAGAGGCGTGCTAAACGTAACGGCCACCCAGGTATTGAGAAATCAGAAGATCAACAAGCAAGCCTGCTCATACTCCTGTAAATCCAATCAGTAACACTACCATACAGTCCGGTCTTTTCGTCTGATATGTCGCATATCTCGCCTAGGGGTGGTAAACATCAGACACCAATAGCTTGATAAGTCATGCCGATGTAAGGTCCATAACGGGCGAGAAACTACTGATAACACTTACCAGTAAATCTCATATACCCTGACCAAGGATTTCCAGTTATGGCCAATCGGGCATAGCGCAACATCAACTCCCAATACCGGGAGAGACGAATCCCCTCCTATCGATCATTGCCTCCATATGACTCGGGACTGTAACCAAAAACCATCTGTTTGCACGACTCAATAGAGCCGTAGTAGGGTGGAAATCAAAGCACAGTGGGAGACACACAAGACTCTATAACGATCTCGAGTCGACAGACTAACTTGTAGCAGTGTCATCAGAGAACTGCTATCTGACGTGAAGTATAATACCATCTAGGAGTTCTCGGCGCGTCCGTTCAGTGTACCAAGTCTCCACTGAGCACCCATATACCATCTCTGATGTCAAACACCAATGGATATGGGATCATCTATCGCCCATTACATAAGTCGAGAAGATATACGCTAGTCTACTCTAGAATATCGATGCCCCATCTCGATATTACCACGACTAAGAACATTAAAGGATGAACTCATTGACTACCCAAGCCCTACTAGTATGATCTGCATCATAATCCTGGAAGTCAAGTACACATCCTAAGGGCTTTATCAACATGTAACAGAGAGACAGTAGGTGTACATGTTAAGATAAAGAACAACCAAATAGCATACTATCATATCGAGCAAGAAAGTCCTCCCTATATATGTCCAAGCATCCACTATAATATACATCTCATGTACAATAGTGGCCTCTAGGGCATACATACAACTAACAATCTCCCACTTGCACTAAGGCCAGTTGTTGTAGTATAGCATATCCAACGTCCTATAAAAGTCTCTCGCAGGAAAGGCCTCAGTGAGTGGATCTGTCGTGTTAACCTCTGAGTCTACTCTCCTAAACTCGATCTCTTGGAGATCAACCATCTCCATGATCAGGTGATACTGCCTTAGAAAATGTCTAGGTCACTGTTGGGACCGGGGTTCCTAGGCTAAAGCCACACCTCCATTGTCACACAATGGTGGGAACCTAGTTCATCTCATGAACAAATATACACCCAGACTGCCTCTTTGGTAGTATCTTTGATAGTGATGTATCCAGCCTTTATCGTCTAGTCTGCCCCGGTATCTAGTTTGGAACTCTTCCAACATACCGTCCCTCCACTGAGGGTAAAGACAGTGCATGTGACTAACTTTCAGTCATCCTTACCATCTTGGAAGCTATCCAGTGATTCTCCCCAGGATCGATTGATACCATCTCACTACACCTCGTAAGAATCCTATCATCCACTTAGATCTATCTCATAGATCCAAAACACATGATATTGGTCAGTTATATGTGATATAGCCGGATTATTAAATCAAGTGTTGATTTAATAATCTAATATATAATTATATATTTGATATATTAATTTACATTAACTAGTATTAGCTCACTTAAGATTACTTTTCTCACTTGATTGTGCACAAAGTGTATATGTGATATATATTTGTGTACATAGTTTGTGTCATGCTTGATGATGCATGAAACTTGGGTGTGTGTATGACTTACACCATGCTTACATGTAATGTAGGGTTTCTAATGGATTAAGTAATTCAAAATAAATGGTATTTTGTCATGGATTGTAAGCTTGTGGAAGCTTGTAGATCATTTGACTAATTTTGTTTTACTTGAGATATTTTAAACCCAACCATTACAACTCTGCCTACTCCATACTCACTACTCTTCGGAGTGGAAGCAATCCTCCCGCTCGAAGTCGAGATTCCAAGCCTAAGAATGATTGTCCAACATGAGTTGATGGAGGAGGAAAATGTCCTCTTTCGGTTCGAAGAGCTTGACACCCTCGAAAAAAAGAAGCTCGCGGTACAGCTAAATCTGGAGCTGTATCGAGCCTAAATGTCATGGGCCTATGATAAGATGACCCGTCTCCGCGCTTTTAAGAAAGGCGAATTGGTGTTGGTCCTCAAAAGACCGATCATCCCCAATCGACATGCCAATGGAAAATTCGAGCCAAACTGGAAAGGACCATACGTCATCGAGAAAGTGTTTGATGAAGGATCCTACCAGCTGATAAATGCCGAGGGAGAAAGGCAAATGTCACCCATCAATGGCCAATACCTCAAGAAATACTTCACGTGAATGCTCCAAGTCATAGGCGAATTGAGCACACCGGCCCTACGGTCTGGATCATACATCCTGTAAAACCGTATACAATCTACGGGCGCAAATGACCCCTATCTCTCCCAAGTCCTACCGGCGAGACTACATTTAAAGTCCTACCGGCGAAAAGGCGAAAAAAACGGTATGTCTACAAGCGAGACGGGTATGGATGAAAACCCGAAAGGGATCCGTGAGTAAAAACAGCAAGACTGCCGGCGAGTTTGTGAAAACCCGAAAGGGTGCAAACTCGTGAAAAGAGATGAAATACACTCGCAAAGTCCTCTCGACCTTGTGAGGAGAAAATCCCTGCGTGAGTTCCTTACGACTCACAAAGGAGCAACACACTTAGGAATCCCTACGATTCCTAGGGAGAAATACACCTACGAAATCCCCTCGACTCATAGGGAGAAAATGCTTTTATGAGACCCTTACGGCTCATAAAATTGAAAAGCCTTAGGTGATAGAGATATAAACTTGTCTCCTAAGCCATCGTTCCTTAATGGGCACGGCAAATGATAAGTCGCTCCTGGCACTACACTTCAGTGTTAGCGGTGCTGATGCCGACCCAAAACCCAAATCCCAAGTCTTCCAAGGGCAAATGATGAGTCGCTCCTGGTATTACGCTTCAGTGTTAGCGGTGCTGATACCGACCCAAAACCCAAATCTCAAGTCTTCCCAGGGCAAATGATGAGTCGCTCCTGGTACTACGCTTCAGTGTTAGCGGTGATGATACCGACCCAAAACCCAAATCTCAAGTCTTCCCAGGGCAAATGATGAGTCTCTCCTAGCACTACGCTTCAGTGTTAGTGGTGTTGATGCTGACCTAAAACCCAAATCCCAGGTCTTCGCAAAGGCAAATGATGAGTCTCTCCTGGCACTACATTTCAGTGTTAGCGGTGCTGATGCCGACCCAAAAACCAAATCTCAAGTCCTCCCGGGGCAAATGATGAGTTGCTCCTGGTACTATTCCAGTGCAGTAATGTTGATGCCGACCCCCAAAAACCAAATCCCAAGTCCTCCCGGGACAAATGATGAGTTGCTCCTGGAATTATTCCAGTGCAGCAATACTGATGCTAAACAAAATCCAAATTCCAAGTTCCTCTCAAATTCAAAAGTCCTGCCAAAAAAGACAGAAATCAAACATATCGAATTAATGTCCCACCTGGTAGCGCTTCCAAGCTCAAAAGTCCCGATGGACGGGTAGGGAACTCCCAAAATAAATCAAATCAAACAAATCAACCCTGACACCGTAGAAAGCGGAGCAAGTCAACTTCAACCCCGACACCACAGAAAGCGGAGCAAATCAAATCAAATCCCGATACCGCAGAAAGCGGAGTAAGTCAAATAAAATCCCAACACCACAGAAAGTGGAGCAAGTCAAATCAAATCACCGACCGTCCAAGTCGCTAAAATGGCAGCACCGACCGTCCAAGTCGCAAAAATAGCAGCATCGACCGTCCACGTCGCTAAAATGGCAACGCCGACCGTCCAAGTTGCAAAAATGGCAACAATGACCGTCCACGTCGCTAAAATGGCAGCACCGACCGTCCAAGTCGCAAAAAGGGCAGCACCGACTGTCCATGTCGCTAAAATGGCAGTATCGACCATCTACGTCGCTAAAATAGCAGTGTTCCCTTATAAAAAAGTAGCGAAAAAGGAATGGGGAAAATTCCCCACTAATGGAGCCTCACGTGCCCACACGTGAGCACCTAGATACAAAGATTATAGGCGCTTGACGGGCTGAAATTGAGCCTCTCGTGTAAGCACGTGAGCATCTATATACAAAGTATATAGGCTCCATTTTAAAACAAATAGCAGGCCAGACAAGCTCACGTATTAACACGTGATGCCCTTTGTTAGGCTGTTGCATATAAGCAAACAAGTTTAACTCCGTGGGGGTCACGTGCTACACGTGAGTGTTCCTAAACACCAGCTCACATGTTAACACGTGATGCCTTTTCTTTAGGCCGTTGCATATAACCAAACAAGTTTAATTCCGTGGTGTCACGTGCTACACATGAGTGTTCCCAATCACCTTCCAAGCAGATAAAATTGAATTCTAAATAAAGGGATCAAAACCCTATTTGGAAAATATTTCCTTAAATATTTCTAAACATGAAAGATTACTCTATGTAAAACAGAGTGTCGTTGGATTAAAATATCCAATGGTGATTAAAAATCACTTATCTAAAGAAAAAATTATGAATAGGAAAATATTTCCCTGATCTTGTTAAAAAGAAAAAGAAAAATATCTTTTGTAAAATAGAAGTCCTTGGATCAAAAATCCAATGGTGGATAAAATCCCCAAATCAATTAAGATCTCTCAATGAGAGATTTCTTTAACTAAATCAATAAACTTGCTTCTACTATATAAAGGACCCAAGACTTCAAGTCTTATACAGAGGAGAGACCCCCATAAGCTTTGAGAAACAAAGGAAAAAGAAAAAAAAAAGAATTCAATTCTCTAGATGAAGAAATCCTCTTCTTAAACAAAAATCCTAGGTAAGAAGAAAGTACTGAGATTATCTTATCTCTTCTTTAAGGGTTTAACCCTTCATACAAATACTTAGTTCTTCCTCTGATTAAGGTCTGCAGAAGCAGATCTCCCCACAAGTTGAGAATTTAATTCTCAACGGGAAGATTCTGTCAAGCATACTCAAAACTTAGGGGAAAGAACTAAGTTCGAAGAATTTAATTCTTCCAAAAGTATATAAGAATTTAATTCCTCTGATAAAACTAGAGTTTAACCCTATAAAAGAATTTAATTCTTATAAAACAAGGGACCTGAAATTCTTAAAGCTCATATCAAAATCTCCATACATATAAAAGAACAGACTGGTGATTCATTAGCGTTCAACGCTATATAACAAAGGCTCACGTGTTCCCACGTGAGCATCTCTGAGGAACAAAAAGGAAGGACTGAGATCGAATCACGTGTTCTCACGCGACCCCAAACAGTTGCTTAAATAGAAAAGGAAAAAAATCCAAAGACAACACTCACTTTTAAGCACCTCACGTGTTCGCACGTGAGCATTATATGAGTTAAGTGCTTAACACTTATAAAAGGAAGAGGGAATAAATCTAAGGAGGCAGTGCCCAACTTTGAGGCGCCTCACGTGCTCACACGTGAGGGCCACATGAATTAAGTGTTTAACACTTGAATATATAGACGGGGATTTGAACCCAAGGGCACAGCACCAACTTTCAGGCGCCTCACGTGCCATACGTGAGCGCCCCAAATTTCAGTGTTTAACACTACTTTAGAGGCTCACGTGAGAGAACGTGAGCACCGAGCAAATATTAGTATTTAACACTATAAGAAGCCAACTTCAGCCTCAAATTGGCTAAGTCTTCTTGAGATTAAAACGTCTTGGATCTCCAAATAGACTGAGCCTCTATGCTCATGACTTCCCAAACCAATTGATCAGAATGATATCCATCACACATCTTCTAAGTTAATCTTAATCTCCCAAAAATGATTAATGATTCTTAGATGGTCCACCATGATCTCTCCCCTCAATCTGGAATTTGGTTCAAGGGTACATCTCTCCACACCTCTGATACATGTCGTTGTAATTCTTCAACGTCTTCAGAGAGGTGAAAGGTCCCGACAATCAACAACTCTTTGGTGCACTCCCAAACCGATGAGCACATCCCAACAGACCGCAACATCCTTAAACTAGCAATGGACCGAAACGTCCTTACACTAACAACGGACCGTAACGTCCTTAAACTAAAACAATGGAGCCCAAATGCTCTTTTGTTGGGTCTGAATGATCCCAAAATCCTGTTGAGTAGATCTTAGTCTAGAATTAGACTAACGTATCCTCAACAAACATTTAAGTTGATCTTAATCTCAAACGAGATTAACGATCCTTAAACCAACCCAAACCCAAATCTAAGAATATGCGGATTTGGACTAATTCACGCCCTACGGGAGACAACATAAATTAGTCTCCGTATACAATCCATGGGCAACCAAAACAAACATAAACACACACAACATGAAGAGCTTGTGCCTGCAGGGAAAAGCGTCCCCACAATCAAAAACCCCTCACAACGAGGGGAATCTGATGAAGCCTGCTACAACGATCGCATCCGTCCAAACCTCTGATGCACGGTGCTATAAATCAACTTGGCATCTTCGGGGAGGTGGACGGATAAATCCAAATAGCATCTGCCTCCAAATTCAGGCAAGACGACCTATGCGGTTCATCTCCATTTTCGGCGGTAAATAGATTCTGGCACGCCCGGTGGGACCTTTTCCTCTTTCCACTCCACACTCCGTGTGTCGTGTTCGCGAACAAATCGCGGTTTAATATGGTTGCCCTTGGATTCATGGTACTAAAATTTGGTGTCTTGCTCTTATGCAGAAGAGAAGAGAAATTGATGGCTTCCAACTGCACCTGCAACAACAACTCCCACTCTGTCCCCACCGGAGGAGTGACTTACGGGCCCCAAGAGGCCTCCATCTTTGCAATGCCAGTAGAACAGGTGACTCAGGACACCACTGGACAGTTCTTTGGGACCATGATCCCGCCAGCAAGCTTCAGTGCCCCAGTGCCATCACAGGAAGCTCCGAAGAAGTCGGTTTTTGATCGACTTGCAACCACCACAGCCCCGCTCAACGGGTCGTCCAATTCTTACGCCTCAGTCTTTAACAAGCTAAGCCACAGCTCAAGTAGGCCCGCAAAAAGGTTCGCGATACCTGAAGGGGTTATCCCAAAGCGGATAGCCATTCCAGTTCTGGCAGACAAAGTCGTCAGAGGGGATTCTCCTGCTAAAGGATCGGTCTTTGCAAGATTGACCATTCCAATTCCTACTTCCGGTGAAGTCATCAAGACTGCTTCCCCTACCAAAAGGTCGGCCTTCGAAAGATTGACTGTCCCCTCTTAACGGACGTCAGTCTTCAACATGCTGGCACCAGCAGTAGCCCTTCATCAGAGCAGGGGGCATGACGAAGCCGCTTCCACAACTGAGGCAATCCCGTCTACAAGACGTGCTCGACTTCGCCACTGGCGCCGAGTGAGAAAAGCTGGGGGCATTTCCCCCTCTGGACTTACCCCACCAGCTCTAATAGTATAAATTGACGTTGCTGTTCCAACTGGTAACAGCTTCGAGCTGCTCAGGAGGGTGCGCAAGAACTCTCCAACCGCTGTATTAAAGAAGTCTCCTCCGCCTGTTGAAAACGCAACGCAGGCAAAACTGGAATAGCATCCTCAACGGCTGTCCTCCAAAATCCACAGTGTCTGGTGGAGAGTCCAAGACTTTGTAATTAACAAAGACTACTCTCGCCGGCTAAAGAAAATGAAGGCTCAGCAAAAGGAGGACCATCCTTCCGTCGTACCACGTACGGTATCGTCTGCATGGGTGCCTGCTGCAACGGCCCCTTCAACTTTGACCTCCCACAAAAAGAGAAGGCCGGAGAAGATCCCCATGCCTGCGGTAAATTTCAAAGGAAGTGGACCCAAGCGCCCCAATTCCGGGGGCATGGTAGTACACACGGTGTATATGGCTTCCGGGAAAGAGGAAAGACGTACTTCCACGGGTCATCAACCACTCACACGGTCTGTGAAAAAAGCTCAGGAGCAACAACAAAAGCTCCAGGAGATGCTGACAAAGATGGCCGCACTCACTGGGCAGAAAGAAAGCCCAGAAGCAACGTCTGAGCAGTGCCAGGAACAAGAGACCGACGCCGCGTTCCTGCGGAGGGTGCTAGAAAGAAAGGATAGGAAGGCCGCGGAACAGGCCGCTAATATAAAGCAGATGACGCTTCTATTCCAAGACATGGTTGGGATGATGATCCAGCCGGAACCTCCAGCCGAAGACCCTCCGATAATCATAGAAGACGACAGAGGGCAAACGTCAAACCCTCCTCTGGCTGTCTCAGTAACCTAAGAAGAGACAATTTCCAAGGCTGCCCTTGATAATCACATAGCTCAACAAATACGAGCTCATCAAGCGAGTGAAGCGACTGGCCAAGTCGTCAGAACTGGGCGACCTTATCCAGGCTGGTACGATCAAATCAAGTACCCGCCAGGATATACGATCCCTAAGTTCCATGTGTATAAGGAGATGGGCAATCCACACCGGCATGTTTCTCAATTCAGAGCTTTGTACGGTAATAATGGAGGCGGAGATAAACTGCTGCTTCGCCAGTTTGTTGGCAGCTTGTCGGAGGTGGCATTTGAATAGTACTCCGAGCTCCCAAATGAGAATTTCAAAACATTCACGGAGATGGAATTACTATTCACACAACGGTTCGCAAGCGCAAGCGATCGCGCCCCGATCACGGCATTAATCAATGCCAGGGTGAAGTCAGGAGAGACCTGGGTTCAATACGCAATTCAATGGCGGAACCTATGGTCAAAATGCGAACAGCGTATAGAAGAAGCTCCTGCCGTGGGCATGTTCGTGGGGACCCTTGATCCTCAGGCAACTATATCCCAATTTATGATGTTCTTCAAGCCGACCACCTTCCAGGCTTTGATTGACAAGCTGGCCCAAATGGACCAGATGGGCCATAGGCCGTCTTCTTTAAAAACGGATCTCCGGAATCAAAAGGGCAAAGGGAAAGCGACCTTCGTTTCCCAACAACAACCGAGTGACCCGAAAATGGTTGCTCGCCAAAGCAACACAAGCCGATCCCTCGAAGAGAAGTTGAGACGCCCTTACTCATTTCCCCGGGATAAAACGAGGAGACTGTTCGAACTAGCGGTGCGCAACAGGCTCATCACTCTGCCAGATCCGAGACGCCCACTGCAGCCTGGTGACGTCAACAGTCCCAACTACTGCCCCTACCACAAAGTAATGGGTCACCCAATCAAAGATTGTTACGTCTTCAAAAACTGGGTTGAGGACCAGTACCAACAAGGAAAGTTCGCGCTGTCCGAAAACTAGAAGGTAAACACGCCACAGCAGCACGCTCCTAAAATGGTGGATACGCCGGGGGCATCGTGCTAATTTGTAGAGGAAGCTCCATGGGAAGTTGTCTTTTCAACTAAAACTAAGAGAATGCTGAAGGATCTTCAAGCATGCCCGGCAATTAGGTGGAAAAGCCCGCTGGAGCCCGAGATCATTGACGGGATGCTGAAACCGCGCCCAACACCAAAAGTTGTTAGCGATGGGCAAAACACCCAAGTCAGGCCTTCAAAATCTTCGAAGAAAAAGAAGAAGACCAAGAAGCCTGTGCAGCTCGATGAAAATCGTACGGATCTGCAAAAATACATCGATGCACTGGAGGAATACAACCAAAAGGCGCGGACTCTAGTCACACTTGAAAAGTTCCTCAAGTATATTCTTGAGAACGGAGACAGTGACATTGATGAAGGAAACGGCTCGTCAGAAGAACCCGAGGATTATGTTGTGAGTTTCCACATGGTCTCTCATCTGTCATTAAAAGACGGAGAAGCTTCCTCGGCGTCAGAAAGCAACGCAGAGGAACTGGGGGCAGGACCGGCGTCAAAATCCCTGGAACCATCAGACGACCTCATCGATAAACTGCTGAACGAAGCCCTTCAAAAGAGCAAAGCTGACCGAGAGCGTGAAACGGCCATATACGAAAAGGTCAAGTGTCGGCATCAGGACGAAGAAGCTACAGCGAGGAAGAGTCACAAAGTACTCCAACCAGATCGAAGCACACCCGCGACAGAAAAAAGCAGGTTTAAGATGGGGAAACGGTTCGCCAAAGCCCTGTCAATGGGAATGAAGCTGCCACCTTTCAAAGGAAATACTCTTGGGAATACGTGCCTCGACGAAGAGGATGTACATCCAAACTACTGCTTATACCATCGGAGGGTTACACATCCCACCGAAGAATGCAGCGCCTTCAAGAAGTGGTGGCAGGGATACGTAACCCACTGATAACATTTCAAGAGGATGAAGCGTGAAGCTCGTCGACAGCAAAAAAATGTGACAGATAAGCACGGAAAAACGACCGCAGCTGTTATATGGTTGATACCAGTTCGACAAAAGGGAAAACCCAAGTTCTCACATTCGGGAGCGATTCTGAGGAAGAAATAACCCTCAGCTCTCTCTTTAAAGAATCCACCTCTGGAAAAGAAGAAGAAGTGAAGAAATGCGAGAACATTCAGCTACGTAACCGCACGCTGCCTGAGAAGAACCTCGGGCCTATAAACAAATGTTCGAGAAAAAAAGACAAAGGGAAGGAAAAAGTCCCTGAGAAAATTGCCCTTGATGATGGAGTCGTCAAAGAGCTTGCAGCCAAACACCCGCCTAAGAAAAACAAGGTGGATTATAATGTCCTGGAACATCTGAGGAAGATACCCTCGCAACTGAGCATACTGGATGCTCTCCTCCTATCCAAAGAGGCACGAGATTCTCTAATCAAGGCACTGCAAGAGCCTAATTAGTTCCAAGCTTTCTTTGCGGAAGAAAAGATGAAGGATGAGCTGGCAGAGGTTCATACAGCTGACATCACATTCGGCGATGAAGATCTCCTCCTCGGAACGTGCGAGCACAACCGTCCTCTATATGTCATCGGGTACTGCCATGACAAGATCCTGGTCGACAATGGGTCCTCCATCAACCTTCTCAACGTGAAGGTGTTGAAGGAAATTTGCATGAACGTTCAACACCTGGCTCGGGACAAAATTACTATCTCTGGGTTCGACTCGCAGTCATCACGGATGCTTGGGTCCGTAATACTAACATTACGCTTCGGGATGCTCATCACTGACATCAAGTTTCATGTCATCGAGGCCAAGACTTGCTGCAACGTTTTGCTCGGCAGGCCTTGGTTACATGAGTACAACATCATCTCTTCTACACAACATCAGTGTATGAAGTACTTCAAAGATGGCCTCAAGTACACAGTTACAGAGGAGCTAAACCCATTCTCTGTAAATGAAGCCCACAAGTATGAAGACGCTAAGTACTTCCTACCAGACTTCGAAGACACGGAAAGATGTCGTAAACCGGAGAATAAACAGAAAGCCATCACCACCATCCAAGTCTTTGGGAGCGATATCGAGGAGGATGAAGAGATAGTCTTCTCGGGGCAACCCCATGGCAGCAGGCCAGGACCATCTACTCCTATTTTGGTCTTTGGCAGCGACTCTGAAGACGAGGTCAACGCAATGTTCTCTGTTTGTCCATCAATACAAACCGTCACTGGAGCTGATCAGAGTTTACAAGTCACCATGGTTCCGCAGCAGCATTACAGAGAACTTGATGCGCTCGATACATACGGCGTGCAAGAGCTGCAGACCTTTTACGTTCCTCCTAGGCGAAAAGGCGAAAAGATGAAAAGGCAATCTTCTTCCACCAATCTACGGAGACTAAAGTGGAAAAAGAAGTCTGGCATGGTGTCGATTTTGCGCTCGATAGGCTCCAACCAATCCGTCTGCCCAGATATTAAGCAGAGGGATTGAAAAGGCTATTAAAATGCCAAGGCGAACCCTTCAAACAAACTGCTCGACAAGCCCAGTTCTATAACAAGATTTGGGACATTCCCGGGACTCGGCGAAAAATGCCCAACGGGAGGATAGAGACGATGGGACGTGGATACATTCGGTCCAAGAAACGGGAGTGATTCCATGGCTGCCATGTCATAAATAACTCCGGTGGAGAAGCGAATGCATTTCCAGATAGCGTTGATGTCGAACCAGAGCGAGATCCCACCGTAAGAATACCAAGCCCGTCATTCGAAGAACAGATTGACAAGCTAATAAGGGAAGTGGGTCAAAAGGTTCGGGGTGACCACAGCCGCGAAATGGCCATTTACATGAAAACCAGGACGCAACGTCTTATTCAGCAGTCCACGGAAAGAGAAGACTACGATGTCCTTCACCCTTAGCCTGTTGTGCGCTCTCGTGGCAAGGAAAAAGTCCGACGCAGAGGCAACAACAAGATCAAGAATGAGAATGACGTTCAAAAATAGCGAAGCGGATCCAAGATGCCACGCGATCGAAAAAAAGTCAGCTGGAACCCGTCTTTTATGAAGAAGATAGGTCGGGAATACTCGTTCCCTCAAGACAAGACGAGGAAAATATTCAACCTTGCCATGAAGCATCAAATGATGACGCTCCCGGAGTCTCGGTATCCGAACAGATAAACGAGGTCCATCACCCGGATTATTGCTCCTACCACCGAGTAATAGGACATCCTCTTGAAGACTGCTTCACCTTCAAAAACTGGGTTGAAGACCAGTACCAGTAAGGCAAGTTTACTTTATCCGACAGTTGGAGGGTAACCCCACCACAAAAGAATGAGCCAAAAACAACCTATATGGTGAGAGTAGAACCAGATCAACATCGGTCTTAGAAACGAACTCATACCTGCCACAAGATAACATTCTCAAAGGAGAAGGAGCACGAGAATATGGACGATCTCTCCTAGTGCTGCACAAATGAAAATGAGGATGAGGTGATCTCAGAATTTCCACCGACCACAAAAGAGCTGGAGAATGGGATACACACTACGGCGGATAACCTAAAGAAAATTGACTTGGGAACGGAAAACGATACAAGGCCAACGTTCGTCAGTGAGCTGTTGTCTAAAACACAGGTGGCCACACTAAAAGACGTAATTGCGCAATATAAAGACTGCTTCGCATGGAATTATTCCGAGATGCTGGGACTAGATCCAGAAATAGCGGTGCATAAACTGGCTATATCGCCGGATGTTAATCCAGTCAAGCAAGCGCCAAGAAGAATGTGGCTCGAACTCGAGATGAGCATCAATGCCGAAGTCAAGAAACTAATCGACTCCGGCTTGATCCAAGAAGTTCAATATCCTGACTGGATCGCCAACATTGTCCCAGTGATGAAGAAAAATGGGACAATACATATCTGCGTGGACTTCCGGGACCTCAACAAAGCTTTCCCGAAGGATGACTTCTCAGTACCGGTTACCGAGCTGATGATCGATAACGCGTCCACTCATAAGGTCTTCTCCTTCATGGATAGATCTTCAGGCTACAATCAAATAAAAATGCATCCCGAAGACCAAAAGCACACAGCCTTCTGGACCCCGCTGGGCATATTTTGCTATAAAGTGATGCCCTTCAGCTTGAAGAACGCAGGCGCTACCTACCAGAGGGCCATGACAAAGATCTTTGATGACCTCATCCATGAGATCGTTGAATGCTATATCGACGACCTCATGGTGAAAAGCAAATCGTACGAGGAGCACTGGGAGCATTTGAAAATAGTGTTCCAGCGTCTTCGGAAATATAATCTGAAGATGAACCTTCTGAATTGCGCGTTTGGAGTCTCCTCAGGCAAATTCTTAGGATTTATCGTACGACACTAAGGTATCGAAGTAGACCCATCAAAGATCAAGGCGATTATGGAAATGCCCTTGCCAAGAACTCTCAAACAACTGCGGTCTCTCCAAGGGAAGCTCGTGTATATCCGGCGGTTCATAGCCAACCTCTCCGGCAAATACCGTCCCTACAGCCATCTAATGGAGAAGGGGACCCCGTTCATTTGGGATCGTAAATGCCAAAGTGCACTGGATGAAATCAAGCAATATTTGCAGAACCCGCCAGTACTGACCACTCCGGTCAAGGGAAAGCCCTGCATCTTGTATACAACAGCCCTTGAAGGTTCTTTAGGCGCATTATGGGCACAGAAGAACGACCAAAGGAAGGAGAGAGCTCTCTATTATTTGAGTCAAGTTCTCCTGGGGGCAGAAAACAACAACTCCCCCATCGAAAATTATTGCCTGGCACTGATCTTCGTGATAATGAAGCTTCGACATTATGCCTTGGCACATGAGGTCCATCTCATATCAAAGGTGGATCCTCTCAAGTATTTTATGTCAAGAGCCATATTAACAGGAACGCTTGCCAAATGGGCCCTCCTCTTGATGGAGTTCTCGATAATATATCGACCCCTCAAGGCAGTAAAAGGTCAGGCCATTGCCGACTTTCTCGCTGAGCATCTGATACCAGCTAATTCTCCCTTAAATTGTGAATTGCCAGATGAACATGCGTTCAACACGATCGAAGGGAAGACGGAAAAAAATAATGTCCAATGGGAACTCTACTTCGACGGAGCGTCTTCCATGAAGAAGCGAAAGCAAAACACCCCCATAATCAAAGCTGGGGTAGGCCTTATCTTTATGACTCCACAAGGAGGGATAATGCATTTTGCCCTTTCCTTAACAGAGCCAAGAACAAACAACGAAGCGGAATATGAAGTTTTGATAGCGGGCCTTGAGATCGCTGTAGACATGGGGATCGAAAACCTCCTCATATATGGAGACTCCTAGCTGGTCGTTAGCCAAGTAAATGGCGACTATCAGACGTGTAAACCTGAGTTGGTAAAATATGGCAAGAGAGTGCAGCAATTGCTGACACAAATCCACTCCTACATCCTGGAAAGCATACCGCGTGCGGAAAACAGCAAGGTGGATGCGTTAGCCAAGCTCGCTAAAGAACTGGCCGACGAAAACCTCGATGACGTAAGGATCATTGTGCAAAGCCGTCGGATTCTCACGCCGACAGAGATATCTCCGGAGACGTCTGAAGAAGAGGAAGCGACCAAACAAGCGGCTTTCCAAGTAGAGGATGAAGAAAAGGCTAAGGATTGGAGAGAAGTCTTCATAGACTACTTCAAATCCCATCGAACACCCGAAGACGCGTCGTCAAGACATCAGCTTATGAGGCGAGCCCTGTCTTTCGCCTTCGTCAATGATACTCTTTATAAGAGATCATTCGACTGCCTGTGGCTGAGATGCCTGGTACCAGAAGAAGCAAAAAGGATCGTCTAAGAAACTCACGACGGACCCTGCGGTTCTCATCAGGCCGGGCCAAAGATGAAGCTGAAGATCAAAAGAATGAGTTACTATTGGCCCACAATGATTCAGGACTGCCTCGAATATACGAAGCGATGTCACTCGTGCCAAATTCACGGGGACTTCATCCACCAGCATCCGAATCCGCTACACCCAACACTGGCTAGCTGACCATTCAAAATGTGGGGAACTTATATAATCGAGCCTATCGAACCAGCGCCATATAAAGGACATCGGTTCATATTGGCAACAACCGATTACTTCTCTAAATGGGCAGAAGCAGTACCGCTAAGAGAGGTGAAGGCGGAGAACATCCTCCATTTCTTCAGGACATACGTCATCTACCGGTTCGGCACTCCACGACGGATCATCTCGAACAATGGACCGGCCTACAGAAGCCATAAGATCAGCCGCTTTGCAAAGCAGCATAAAATAGATTGGAGATACTCCTCGGTCTATAATCCCCAAGCTAACGGTCTAGCTGAGGCTTTCAACAAGACCTTGACAAAGATCATAAAGAAAACGGTGTCCAGAAACAGAAAGGACTGGCATGAGAGACTGCATGAAGCTCTCTGGGCATATCGAACCATGTTCAAAACAGCCACAAATACAACGCCATTCGCGTTGGTATTCGGCACGGAAGCAGTACTTCCCTTGGAGATAGAACTACCTTCTCTACGAGTGGCGGTTCGTTACGAACTGACGGATGAAGAAAATGCCCATCTCCGGCTGGAGGAGCTCGATGCCCTTGACGAAACTCGTCTCATGGTGTAGCAAAACCTAGAATCTTACAAAGCAAGGATGACGCGCTCATACGAAAGACTAACCAGGCCGAGAACATTCCGCCAAAGCGAACTCGTTCTAGTCGTAAAAAGACCTATAATCCCCAACCGTGCAAAGCAGGAGAAATTCGAACCAAACTACGAGGGTCCGTATATTATAGACAAGATCTACCAAGGTGTGGCCTACTTGCTCATGGATATGCATAGAGAAAGACCCTTCCGGCTAATAAACGACTGGTTCCTTAAGAAATACTACGCTTGACAAATCACGGCTCAGGTTAATAATAGATGACGGCGCTCGTGTCCGCTCGCTGCCTTTCTGAGTCCAAACTCTATAAGTAGTATCCGGCAAAACTTCGCCTCGAAGCTAGCATTGGACCGAGATGTCGCTAAACTAACAATGGAACGTAATGTCCTTAAACTAAATATGTCGCCTCAAACACAGCGACAGTAGAATTCAAATCCACAAGTCCCAGCAGCGAGGATTGCAACTCAAGTCCCACTGGCTGCACAGCTGCCCCGGTGGCGAAGTCCTCCCTAAGTGCCATTGGCGAACAGAAGGGTAAAAAAACGGTACGTCCAAAAGCAAAATAGGGACGGATGAAAACCCGAAAGGGCTCCGTAAGTAAAAACAGTAGGGCTACCGGCGAGTTTGTGAAAACCCAAAAGGGCGCAATCTCATTAAAATAAAAACACCTGTAAGGTCCTCTCGACCTTGTAAGGAGAAAACACCTGCGTGAGATCCTTACGACTCACAAGGGAGCAACACACTTAGAGATCCCCACAATTCCTAAGGAGAAATTACACTTACGAGATCCTCACGACTCGTAAGGAAATTCCCCTCTACAAGACCCTCATGGCTCATAGGATTCAAAAGCCTTAAGATACAGGGACCTGAACATGTTCTTAAGCCATCACACTCCCCAATTCTTCCCTACAAGCGGTCCAATATTGACCCTTGTATACAATCCACGAGCACAAATAAACGTTCCCTCACCAAGTCCCACTAATAAGAGGAATGTCCTTATATGGTGAACGACACTTATAAGTCCTCTCGACTTATAAGGAGAAAATACTCGTATGAGATCCTTACGACTTATAAGAGAACACACACTTGGGGATCCCCACGATTCTTAAGGAGAAAATACACATGTGGGATCCTCACGACTCGTAGGGAGAAAATATCTTTATGAGACCCTTACGGCTCATAAAGTCAAAAAGCCTTATTCAATAGGATCCTAACCCTGTTTGCTAAGCCATCTTTGTTCAAATCGACAAAGAAAAATGATGATTCGCTCCTGGCAATATCCCAGTTGTAGCGATGTTGATGCCTAAATCGGTATCAAATTCCAAGTCCTTTCAAGGCAAATGATGATTCGCTCCTGGACACATTCCAGTCGCAGCGATACTGATGCTAAGAATGGTATCAGATTTCAAGTTCCATACTCGCAACAAAAATCAGTGAGCAAAAAAATGCATATGAAATAGCCGAAATGTTTGGGCAACTCGCAATAAAAAACAACGAGTAAAAAAGAAAAAATAGCCGAAATGATTGGGCACCGCGATGAACAGCCGAAATGATTGGGCAATCGCGACTTTCGCGATATAAAAGGATGAAATGATAGAGCATCACGGAAAGAAATAAAATGAAATGAAAATTCTGCCCTGCAGGTGAGTCCACATCGACCCTTGTATACAATCCATGGGCACAAACGAAAAGGGAACCAAATTTTCCCACCATGCTCCATCAGAAAGAGACGCGGGTCTTGACGGCTACATCTACTGCTTAGAGATCAACAACGGCGTTTCTTCTCACTCCAGCAGGATGCAGATGTGACGTCAACAAAACAGAGCCATGGCAAAGTCCTTAGTTCCAAATCTCGATGGTTCACAGATAGCCTAGAGATCAACAACGACGTTTTTCCTCACTCCAGTAGGATGCAGATGCGACATCAACAAATGACCCCAGGGTCAAAACAAATGGAGCCATGGCAAAGTCCCTAGTTCCAAGCCTCGGCGGTTCACCAACAACCTAAAGACTACCTCGGAGCCATGGCAAAATCCCTTCTCAGTGTCGACGACAACATCTACAGCCTAGAGATCAACAACGGCGTTCCTTCTCACTCCAACAAGATGCAGACACGACATCAACAACCGACCCCAGGGTCAAAACAATGGAGCCATGGCAAATTCCTTAGTTCCGAATCTCGATGGTTCACGGACAATCTAGAGACAATCTCGACATTCGTCTCAATATAGCAGACACAATGTCAACAAACGAAACAAAGGAAGATCCCTAGCTTCAGGATCTTGACGGAAACTCAAATAAAACCTGAAAGACTATCGGAGATCATCCCACACCAGCGCGGAGTGGTTATGACTCATCGGGGCTCCCAAACTGAGCCTAACCTCAAGTAAAAAGCGGCATAGAATATCCCTAACGCTTGCTCTTCTGACGGTAATATGACCTAGGAGATTACTTGAAGACGTCTTGTCCAGCACCCGAAGGGATTAGAGACACGACAGTCGCGGGGCTACTCGAACAGCAAGATTGCATATCGGGGAATATATCGGCCAATGCGACAGTACAACGGACAAAAACCCTAGTACCACAGACCCTAACGGACTTCTATCAGCAAAGGTTAACTGTGACATTAGGACATTCTTGCGAGAACTTCTCGATTCGTCTCAACTCATAGGGAAAACAATGTTCCTGCGAGAACTTCTCGACTCATCTCGACTCGTAGGGAAAACATCTTCATGCAAACCTCATGGCTCATGAAGGTGAAAAGCCTTAGGCAACGGGGATATCAACCTGTTTCCTAAGCACTGTGGCCCTGCAAGTAGGTCCAAGATGGACTATTGTACACTATCCACGGGCCATATTCTCAAAAGTCGAATATCGACAAGGAGAAAAAAAACACTTACGAGTCCTCTCGACTTGTAAGGGGGAAAATTCTCTTGTGAGATCCTTACGACTCTCAAGAGAAAATGTACTTAGGAGTCCTCATGACTCCTAAGGAGAAAATACACCTACGGGATCCTCTCGACGCATAGGGAGAAAAGTCTTTATGAGACCCCCACGACTCATAAAGTTGAAAAGTCTTAGGCGGCAGATCCAAACCTGTTTCCTAAGACATCGCTGCCCTATAAGGAGGTCAAGATAGACTATCTACGGGCCACATTTACCAAAGTCGCATTTGCCAATGAAATAAAGAAGCTACTTATGGGTCCACACGATTCGTAAGGAAAAATACCCGAGTGAGATCAATACGACTCACAGAGGCGATGAACACTTAGAAATCCTCATGATTTCTAGGGAGAATATGCACCAATGAGATCCTCTCGACTTGTAGGGAGAAAAAACCTTCTTGAGACCCTTGCGGCTCATGAAGATAAAAAAAAAGTCTTAGGCTACAAGGACCCTAAACTTGTCTCCTAAGCCCTCAATTCTATGGCCATGCATAACTCTGCACTACTTCACCCACGTACATACTTATGTGGGCAAAGTAGTGGGGGGCATTTGTTCCCTTATAAAAAACATGAGAAAAAAAGGAATGGGAAAAATTCCCCACTAATGGAGCATCACGTGCCTATGCGTGAGCGCCTAGATACAAAGATTATAGGTGCTTGACGGGCTGAAATTGAGTCTCACGTGTAAGTACGTGAGCATCTATATACAAATTATATATGCTCCATTTTAAAATAAATAGCAGGCCAGAGAAGCTCACATGTTAACACGTGATGCCCTTTGTTAGGCCGTTGCATATAAGCAAACAAGTTTAACTCCATGGGGGTCACGTGCTACACATAAGTGTTCCTAAACACCGGCTCACGTGTTAACACGTGATGCCTTTTCTTTAGGCTGTTACATATAAGCAAACAAGTTTAATTCCGTGGGGGTCACGTGCTACACGTGAGTGTTCCTAATCACCTTCCAAGCTGATAAAATTGAATTCTAAATAAAGGGATCAAAACCCTATTTGGAAAATATTTCCTTAAATCTTTCTAAACAAGAAAGATTACTCTCTGTAAAACAGAGTACCGTTGGATTAAAAAATCCAATGGTGATTAAAAATCACTTATCTACAGAAAAAATTCTGTATGGGAAAATATTTCCTTAATCTTGTTAAAAACAAGAAAAATATCTTCTGTAAAACAGAAGTCCTTGGATCAAAAATCCAACGGTGGATAAAATCCCCAAATCAATTTAAGATCTCTCAATGAGAGATTTCTTTAACTAAATCAACAAACTTGCTTCTGCTATATAAAGGACCCAAGACTTCAAGTCTTGTACAAAGGAGACCCCCCCCCCATAAGCTTTGAGAAACAAAGGAAAAAGAAAAAAAAAAGAATTCAATTCTCTAGAGGAAAAAAATCCCCTTCTTAAACAAAAATCCTAAGTAAGAAGAAAGTACTGTGATTATCTTATCTCTTCTTTAAGAGTTTAACCATTCATACAAGAACTTAGTTCTTCCTCTGGTTAAGGTCTGTAGAAGCAGATCTCCCCACAGGTTGAGAATTTAATTCTCATCGGGGAGATTTTGTCATGCAGACTCAAAACTTAAGGGAAAAACTAAGTTCGAAGAATTTAATTCTTCCAAAAGTATATAGGAATTTAATTCCTCTGATAAAACTAGGGTTTAACCCTGTAAAAAAATTTAATTTTTATAAAACAAGAGACCTGAAATTCTTAAAGCTCATATCAAAATCTCCATACAAATAAAAGAACAGACTGGTGATTCATTAGCATTCAACACTATATAACAAAGGCTCACGTGTTCCCACGTGAGCACCTTTGAGGAACAAAAAGGAAGGACTGAAATTGAATCACGTGTTCTCACGCAACCCAAACAGTTGCTTAAATAGAAAAGGAAAAAAATCCCAAAGACAGCACTCACATTTGAGAACCTCACGTGTTCGCACGTGAGCATTATATGAGTTAAGTGCTTAACACTTATAAAAGGAAGAGGGAATAAATCCAATGAGGCAGTGCCCAATTTGGGGCACCTCACGTGCTCACACGTGAAGGCTACAGGAATTAAGTGTTTAACACTTATATATATAGACGGGGATTTGAACCCAAGGGCACAGCACCAACTTTCAGGCGCCTCACGTGCCACACGTGAGCGCCCTAAATTTCAGAGTTTAACACTACTTTCGAGGCTCACGTGAGAGCACGTGAGCACCGAGCATATATTAGTGTTTAACACTATAAGAAGCCAACTTCAGTCCCAAATTGCCTAAGTCTTCTTGAGATTAAAACGACTTGGATCTCCAAATAGACTGAGTCTCTATGCTCACGACTTTCCAAACCAATTGATCAGAACGATATCCATCACACATCTCCTAAGTTAATCTTAATCTCCCAAAAATGATTAATGATTCTTAGATGGTCCACCATGATCTCTCCCCTCAATCTAGAATTTGGTTCAAGGGTACATCTCTCCACACCTCTGATACATGTCGTTGTAATTCATCAACGTCTTCAGAGAGGTGAAGGGTCCCGACAACCAACAACTCTTTGGTGCACTCCCAAACCGATGAGCACATCCCAACGGACCGCGGCGTCTTTAAACTAGATATGGACCGAAACGTCCTTAAACTAACAACGGACCGTAACGTCCGTAAACTAAAACAATGGAGCCTGAATGAATGCTCTTTTATTGGATCTGAATGATCCCAAAATCCTGTTGAGTAGATCTTAGTCTAAAATTAGACTAACGTATTCTCAACAAATATTTAAGTTGATCTTAATCTCAAATGAGATTAACGATCCTTAAACCAACCCAAATCCAAATCTAAGAATATGCGGATTTGGACTAATCCATGCCCTACTGGCGAAAACATAAATTAGTCTCTGTATACAATCCACGGACAACCAAAACAAACACAAACACACACGACATGAAGTGACCTTCTGGAGCAAAAGAAAGTGGTTATCGCGATGCGGTAACGTGATTAACTGCAAGGGCTTGCGTCTGCAGGGAAGAGCGTCCCCACAATCAAAAACCCCTCACAACGAGGGGGAATCTGATGAAGTCTGCTACAACTGCCGCATCCGTCCAAACCTCTGATGCATAGTGCCATAAATAAACTTGGCATCTTCGGGAAGGTGGACGGATAAACTCAAATAGCATCTTCCCCTAAATTCAGGCCAGACAACCTACGCGGTTCATCTCCGTTTTCGATGGTAAACAGATTCTAAAACATCTTCATGCAACCCTCACGGCTCATGAAGGTGAAAAGACATAGGCAACGGGGATATCAACCTGTTTCCTAAGCACTGTGGCCCTGCAAGTAGGTCCAAGATGGACTATTGTATACTATCCATGGGCCATATTCTCCAAAGTCGAATATCGACAAGGAGGAAAAAAATCACTTACGAGTCTTCTCGAATTGTAAGGGGGAAAATTCTCTTGTGAGATCCTTATGACTCTCAAGAGAAAATGCACTTAGGAGTCCTCACGACTCCTAAGGAGAAAATACACCTACAGGATCATCTCAACTCGTAGGGAGAAAAGTATTTATGAGACCCTCACGACTCATAAAGTTGAAAAGTCTTAGGTGGCAGATCCAAACCTGTTTCCTAAGCCATCGTTGCCCTACAAGGAGGTCAAGATAGACTATTTACGGACCACATTTGCCAATGTCACATTCGCCAATGAAATAAAGAAGCTAATTACAGGTCCTCATGATTCGTAAGGAAAAATACCCGAGTGAGATCATTACGACTCACAGAGGCGATGAACACTTAGAAATCCTCATGATTTCTAAGGAGAATATGCACATATGAGATCCACTCGACTTGTAAGGAGAAAAAACCTTCTTGAGACCCTTGCGGCTCATGAAGATAAAAAAAAGTCTTAGGCTACAAGACCCTAAACTTTCCTCCTAAGCTCTCAATTCTATGGCCATGCATAACTCTGCACTACTTTACCCACGTACATACTTATATGGGCAAAGTAGTGGGGGCATTTGTTCCCTTATAAAAAAAGGAGAAAAAAAGGAATGGGGAAAATTCCCCACTAATGGAGCCTCACGTGCCCACACGTGAGCGCCTAGATATAAAGATTATAGGCGCTTGATGAGCTAAAATTGAGCCTCACGTGTAAGCACATGAGCATCTATATACAAAATATATATGCTCCACTTTAAAACAAATAGCAGGACAGAGAAGCTCACGTGTTAACACGTGATGCCCTTTGTTAGGCTGTTGCATATAAGCAAACAAGTTTAACTCCGTGGGGGTCACGTGCTACATGTGAGTGTTCCTAAACACCAGCTCGCGTGTTAACACGTGATGCCTTTTCTTTAAGCTGTTACATATAAGCAAACAAGTTTAATTCCGTGGGGGTCACGTGCTACACGTGAGTGTTCCCAATAACCTTCCAAGCTGATAAAATTGAATTCTAAATAAAGGGATCAAAACCCTATTTGGAAAATATTTCCTTAAATCTTTCTAAACAAGAAAGATTACTCTCTGTAAAACTGAGTACCGTTGGATTAAAAAATCCAATGGTGATTAAAAATCACTTATCTACAAAAAATTTTGTATGGGAAAATATTTCCCTAATCTTGTTAAAAACAAGAAAAATATCTTCTGTAAAACAGAAGTTCTTGGATCAAAAATCTAATGGTAGATAATATCCTCAAATCAATTAAGATCTTTCAATGAAAGATTTCTTTAACTAAATCAACAAACTTGCTTCTACTATATAAAGGACCCAAGACTTCAAGTCTTGTACAGAGGAGACCCCCCATAAGCTTTGAGAAACAAAGAAAAAAGAAAAAAAAGAATTCAATTCTCTAGAAGAAGAAAATCCCCTTCTTAAACAAAAATCCTAGGTAAGAAGAAAGTACTGGGATTATCTTATCTCTTCTTTAAGGGTTTAACCCTTTATACAAGAACTTAGTTCTTCCTCTGGTTAAGGCCTGCAGAAGCAAATCTCTCCACAAGTTGAGAATTTAATTCTCATCGGGGAGATTCTGTCATGCAGACTCAAAACTTAGGGGAAAGAACTAAGTTCGAAGAATTTAATTCTTCCAAAAGTATATAGGAATTTAATTCCTCTGATAAAACTAAGGTTTAACCCTGTAAAAGAATTTAATTCTTATAAAACAAGGGACCTGAAATTCTTAAAGCTCAGATCAAAATCTCCATACATATAAAAGAACAGACTGGTAATTCATTAGCGTTCAACGCTATATAACAAAGGCTCACGTGTTCCGACGTGAGCACCTCTGAGGAACAAAAAGGAAGGACTGAGATCGAATCACGTGTTCTCACGCGACCCCAAACAGTTACTTAAACAGAAAAGGAAAAAAAACCTAAATACAGCACTCACTTTTTTGAGTGCCTCACGTGTGACAGCACTCACTTTTGAGTGCCTCGCGTTCTCACACGTGAGCGCCACAACAATCAAGTGTTTAACACTTCTAAAAAAGGAGGGAATGGAACCCAGAGAACAGCTCCCACTTTGGGGCGCCTTACGTGCTCACATGTGGGCGCCACAATAATCAAGTGTTTAACACTTTTATAAAAAGAGGGGGAATGGAACCCAGAGAACAGCTCCCAATTTGGGGCACCTCACGTGCTCACACGTGAATACTGAACATAACCAAGTGCTCAGCACTTATTAAAAAAAAGAGAAAAAAGGGAAATAAATGGACAGTGCCCATAATTGAGTACCTCACGTACACCACGTGAGTGCCACAGAAATTTAGTGTTTAACACTATTTCAGTGCCCGCATGAAATGCACGTGAGTATGGTATGTCTCAGCACATTAACACTGTTGAGCAATTATAGAGACCCAGACCTAGTCCAACCTGACTAAGAGAGTCAAGACCCCTCTGTGCTCATCATTCCCCCAAGTTGGTCTTAGTCCCCAGCATGACTAATGGTTTTTCAGCTGATGATATTCAAAATGATGTTCATCCCACATCTCCTAAGTTAATCTTAGTCTCTAAAAATGACTAATGATTCTCAGATGATCCACCATGATCTTTTTCCTCAAACACGGGAATTGGTGCAAGGGTACATCTCTCTACACCTCTGATACATGTCATTATAATTCCTCAACGTCTTCAGAGAGGTGGAGGGTCCCGACAACCAACTGCTTTTTGGTGCACTTCACGTGCACATCCAAGATCAAACCGCACCCCAAACTGGGTGCACCCCACATCATCGTTGCTCATCCCGTTACATAACAAATACACGTGCGTGCAAGATGATCTATGGACCGAAACGTTCTTAAACTACAACGGCCCGAAATGTCCTCAAACTACAACATTGCCTCCAAAATGGTGACAACGGACCGCAATGTTCTTATACTAAAACCCCACCTCAAAAATGGTGATCTACAGACCGAAATGACCTCAAACTACAACTTCGCCTCCAAAATGGCGATAAGGGACCGAAACGTTCTTAAACTAAAACAACATAGCCCAAGTGCTCTCTTGTTCGATCTGAAACAAAAATGATCCTAGCCCCCTGTTAAGTAGATCTTAGCCTCAAATTGGACTAACGTATCCCTAACAAAAAATTAACCGAGACCCAACTGTTCGTATACATTTAAGTCAATCTTGATCTCAAAACAGATCAACGATCCTTAAATCACCCCAAACCCAAATTTAAAGATATACGGATTTGGAATAATTCATGCCCTATGGGAGACAACATAAATTAGTCTCCGTATACAATCGACGGGCAACCAAAAATAAAACAAACACACACGACACGAAGTGAACTTCTGGAGCAGGAGAAAGTGGTTATCGCGATGCGATAACGTAATTAACCGCAGGGGCTTGCGCCTGCAGGGAAGAGCGTCCCCACAATCAAAAACCCCTCGCAAACGAGGGGGAATCTGACGAAATCTACTACAACGGCCGCATCCATCCAAATCTCCGATATACGGTGCCATAAATTAACTTGGTATCTTCGAAGAGGTGGACGGATAAACCCAAATAGCATCTGCCCCCGAATTCAGGCCAGACGACCTACGTGGTCCGTCTCCGTTTTCGGCGGTAAACAAGCAACACCGACCGTCCACGTCGCTAAAATAGCAGTATCAGTCCAAGTCGCTAAAATGGCAGTATCGACCCTCCAAGTCGTCAAATGGGAACCAAACAAATCAAATTCCATATATAACAAGATCCATCAATTTCATGCACACAACCCACACAAGCGGTGTACACTTATTGATGGGAGCACTTTGTTGAAGTCAAAAAATACACCCGGTTGACCAAGTCAAAATCAAAGTCAACCCCAAGCCAAGTGGGCCCAAGCCAAGGTCAAGACCGAGCATAGAAAGGACCGGCCCTATGACAAAAAGAATGAAGCCATAAATTGGTTTAATGTAATTCTTTTTTTATATAGATAGAAATAAATGTATGTAAAATTGGGAAAATGACAAAATTTTGTAAACCCCATGGCTTATGTGCAAAAAGAGATAAGCACATAAGGCATGGGGTGACACACGTGCCGTTTGGCAAAGTTCAAGAGGCTATATGTAAAGTGTGTAGCCTATAAAGGTAAACATGATGAAAAAATCAAAAAAGAACTTTTTCTCTCAAAAAAAATTAGGGTTTTTGTGCCTCCTTCTCCTTCCCCAAGGTTCTAAATTTTCTTCTCCTTTATGAATTAAATCAAGAGTTTAACTCTTCCTTTTCCAAAATGAAATAGTTTTTCACCGTAAAACCCTTGAAGGGGAGCTCAAATCTCCCATCAAATCCCTAAAAAGGGTGATTTTTAAGTCTCACCCTATTTTTTTCTCCAAGATTCAACCAATAGATAGGAGGAAGAAGGAGACCCATCTCCAAAAATCCTACTTTGGGAAGATCCAAGACTCAAGAGAAGATCTAGGACTTAAGGGAGAAGAAAGGGGTCCATTTTCATCATCTCCAAAAATCTCTCGGGAGTTTAACTCCGAACACAAAAAAAAGTCTTTCTTTTTAGGAGTTTAACTCCAAAAGTCAATTGGGAGTACAACTCCCAGTGCAGGGGCTAAACCCCTTTGTCCTTTTTCTAGGAGTTTAACTCCAAAAGTCAATTGGGAGTACAACTCCCAGTATAGAGGGGCAATGTCCCCATTTTCCTGTCGGTGCCCGCATTCCAAGCACGTGAGGCGCTGGCGTCCAGCGCCCGCGTGCCAAGTATGTGAGGCGCTGGTGCCCACACGTCCTTTGGATGCTATTTCCCTTTTTTTATATATACACACACTCCACAACACTAGCCCCTTTGACTCTCAGCCCGCTATTCGCGTAGCGGGGCCCCCGTAAACTCTGCGAGGCCCCCGATATACCCAAAACCCCTCAAAACACAACACACGCACACTGCGCATTGAGTTTGCATAACCAGTTTGACCTATCAATCGGAGGTTCCTTTGCTCCAAATGTGAGGGGTAATTAACGACAGTTTAGTTCGTGGCTGCCGGAGATTCAGATCCCCACAATCAATAAACCCTCGCCTACCCTAGACAGGGGGTATCTATAGTACGCCTGACAAGCGACGCATATTCTCATCTCAATGGGGTGACAAAAAACACCCTGCAGAAGGATAACGATGCAATTTGGGTTATTGTGGATCCACTCGCCAAGTTGGCTCACTTTATTCCATTCAGAGTTGGCCAGTCAACCGAAACGTTAGCAAAGAAGTATATGGAGGAGATCGTGAGATTACATGGATTGCCTATTTGTATCATCTCCGATCGTGATACAAGATCCCGATCACAGTTTTAGCAGAGTCTGCAAGCTAGCCTGGGAACGAGTCTGAATTTTAGTACGGCGTATCATCCATAAACAGATGGACAGTCTGAGTGAACAATTCAGATCCTGGAAGATATGATGAGAGCCTGTATGTTAGACTTTGGAGGTTCGTGGGAAGATCACCTACACCTTGTGGAGTTTTCATACAACAACAGCAATCAGGCAAGTATTGGGATGACACCATTTGTAGCACTGTACGAACGGAAGTGTCGTTCCCCGCTGAGTTGAGACGACGTTGGAGATCGCGAACTCCTTGGACCAGAGATGATCGTGGCAACTGTGGACGTAATTGACTCGATCAGGGAAAGGATGCGCATAACCTAAGACCGACAGAAATATTGGGCAAACACAAAGCGTCAACACTTGGAGTTTCAACCTGGAGAACATGTATTCTTGAAGATCTCTCCAAACAGGGGAGTGATCCGTTTTGGCAAGAAGGGTAAACTCAGTCTAAGATACATAGGACCGTTCGACATACTCGAACGAGTTGGAGAATTGGCATACCGTTTAGCACTACCACCTTCATTGGAAAGAATGCACAACGTGTTCCACATATTCTAACTACGATAATATGCGAGCGACCCCGGCCATATACTTGATCACTCAGAGCTCACAGTAAAGACTGATTTAACCTGCGAGCAACAACTAGTTGAGATCCTGGACCGAAATGTGAAAACATTAAGGAACAAGGAGATAAACTTGGTCGGAATGATGTAGAGAAAGGATTCGCCAGGAGAATCAACTTGGGAAAAAGAAGAGGATATGCATACACGATACCCTTACCTATTTGAAAATTAGTCCCTATGTAATTGTAAATTTCGAGGACGAAATTTTTATAAGAAGGGTAGAATGTAACGACTCTGAAATCACTGTACAGAAAATTCTTGTTATTATACAGAAAAGGGTATTACAGCAGGTGTAAGAGTTATAAGTTAGATTTGTTTAATAAAAGCAAGAATCAACTTGTAGCTCATTGGTAAAGCCTCTACACTGCTGTGACGTAGCCTGTGTGTTCGATTCCCATCAGACACAATTATTTTTTTTTATTTTTCTTCTTAATCTTTGTAAGCCCAAGAGTTGCACGTGCAATACACGGGAAAATAAAAAGTGTTGTGCCACGGCAGCGCCCCGGCCGTCTACTCGAGGCCAAAATGCGGAATCAAAAATTTTCTTAACTTTAAACCGGACCGCGGACAATAAACCCGGATCGTAACCATTAACCTAATGCTAGCAAACAAGAGATGGCGTAGAATGCTATACCGAGCGATCCGTGTCCTTCGGTCTTCGTCTCCACTCCGATCTCCTCGTGGAATCTCCGGTCGTCGCCTCCTCGTCGAAACGGGCACCACATCGCCGGGTTCTTTTACGGGCTCCCACCTCTGGACCGAGGCAACTCGGGCACGAAGCTGGCAAGTCGACGTGCTCAAGAATTGCTGTAGGCAAGTGTAGAATCTCTGTCTCTTTGGGGTGAAGTTGCCTTGATAGAGGAATAGAATGAACTATGAACTTTGGAGAACTTGAGTTTTTGTGGCAAGTAGAGATATGAATCATATTTCACAAAAGGAATCCTCTCATCTCTCCTCTAGCAATGTGGCCGGCCCCTCATTATGGAAATGGTGGAGAGAATAAGACTAAAACATGATGGGAGGTGAGTGTAGGAAATGAAAAGAGGTGACCACACCCAAAAGCAATGATAACAATATCATATCAATATCAAATCCAATCTAATCTCAATTAATGCAAAGGAAAAGATGGATAAAGCATCTCATGATGATAATCATATCATGAAGCCACAAATGCATAAAACCCCCTCCTCAATAAGTTATTTGCAAACTTGCAAATAACCCCCTCCATCGGAAAGTCCGGCCGTGAAGGAACAAAGGAAAACTGGCCGGAACGGAATGCAAACTGGCAACTTCAGAAAACTGATCCCGTAATAAATTACAGGAAAACCCCGCGACTGTATATACATACCCGCATTTGTATTCCCACTGAATACAAATGCAAAGAGACAAAATCTACACTGTCTAATACTAGGATCCGGCTTAAACCAAAGCCCGCTAGTAAAAACCGTCCGATCACGATCCGTGCAATACCGCACGTATCTGATCGAACCCTGCCATATCTCCTTATGGCCTCTACAGCGTTTCGCCCAAAACTTGAGTAACTGTGTGTGGTGGACTCTAAAGACTCGTCAATACTATGGCTGTGGATTTAACCACAAGCACGTCAGAGGTATTAGCCATACGTGACGGGCTACCAGCTATTGACCAAAAGGGACGTCGATGAGCAAACTCATCCTGACACCCTACTGAGCCTGTCAGTGATAATATCCGTACAGTCCGGTCCGTTCTTCTATGAGTATCGCATGGCGGGCCTAGGAGGTTGGTAAAAGTCAGACCCCCAAAAGCGGTACAAGTCGTGTCGGAGTGAAGCCCAGAACACCCTGAGATACTACTGGAATACCTACCAGTAAATCTCCTGCCTCGGCCGAGGGCTTTATGTAATGGCTCTCCTAGACACAGCGCGACCTCACCCCCAATTCCGGAAGAGACGAACCCCTGCAGATCCGCTCACTGCCTCCATGTGGCTCGGGACTGTACCCAACTAAAACCTGTTTGCACGACTCCTTTGAGCCGTGGTAGGGTAGTAATCAAAGCACAGTGGGAACTCACACGAGACAAATGACGATCTCAGGTCGATGAACTAACCTGTACACATGTCACCAGGGAACTGCTATCTGACGTCTGGTATAATCCCAACTAGCAGGTTCCCTGCGAGTCCTTTCCGGTATACTCATAACCCAATGAGCACCTGTATACATCTTAGGTGAACCAACTGACACCAGTGTCTTGTGAGACCGGCCACCGCCCCTCGTCGGGGTCTCGACTGTATACACTAGTCTACTAATGGAGTATCGATGCCCAGTCTCGAAACTCCTACGACTAGGGACCTTTTAAGGATGTGCTTATAGACCCCAGCTCCCACGTATATGATCGCCCTCATACTGCTGGCAGTCAAGCAAGAATCCTATGGGCTCTATCAACGTGCAATAGTGACCTGTAAGGTCACCTAAAGCAGTACACGATGATAAAGATAAACCAGATAGCATACTATCAACTTGAGTAAGACTGTCCTACCGGTATAGGTCCTCCCTCAATCATTGCAATCACGTGCATGTGATCCAATAATTGACTCTGAGGGCACTATCTCCAACAATCTCCCATTTGCACTCAAGACTAATTATTGCGATGTCGCATACTCACAGCCTATGTGATACCGAACACCCAACTCCTCTACTGGTCAGTCTCACAAAGCTCGTTTGCGAAACTATTGCGTTCGAGGAATAGCCTCAGTGAGTGGATCCGCTGTGATGTTTCTTTCTGTGTTTCTTTATATCTCAAGTTCGTGGAGAAAGCCATCTCCCGAAATGAGCAATACCTGTCTTAGAATGTGTCTGGATATCTGATGGGACCTAGCTCATAAGTGAACTCCAAATCCAAACTTCTTAGACTGTATCGTCAACTGAACTTAATCAGTATCCGGCGCCATGCCTTCCCTCAGTATCCACCTGGACCATCTGTCCAAAATACTGCCCCTCGTCACGGGGAAAAACTATAGCTCTGACAGTCACTCTGTCATCCAGGTCACCTTGGAAGCCTGAAATGATAACCGTCTCCAAAAAGGAGGCTGCCGTTATCAAATCCCTAGAACATCCACTTATGTTCTAAAACTTCTTCCGAATGTTTCTCCAGGATTGGATCAATATCAACTTATTGCATCTCCTGCAAAAACAATGTCTGGTGCGGTACTTGACATCTCATGATTGACTCAATTGCCTAAGCAAGTGATCTGCCAATCATGCACATCCCTCTCCCCTTTAGTCTGTAAGACACCTTTAGAGAGGGTGACTCCATCATCTGCAGGTACACTACCGTGCCAGGAGTCATCCATTCTAAATACCTTTAGAATGCTGTCTAAGTACCCTGATTGGGAAACCACCCAAATCTAGATCTAAAACTATAGATCTAGTAACCAGAATGTCTGATATAATATCCAAGTCCTATGTGGAGAAACCACTGTGTGACAACCAAAGTATAACCGTCGTAGTATAGGAATATCACTTCTTACTCCGTGTATGTCATCAAATACCAGGATATCACACCCTACTACCTTCTTAACAGATCCATCCCCTATTCTGATGAAGTCAAACCTATGACTGTCACATCAGAAATAGATGATCTGTCTCCGCTATAAGTTCTTTTAGTCTATAAATAGACATAAGCCACTTGTCTACCAATGCTTCCGCTGCTCCCACAGACCACGACAACCCTCTGGCAGAGTCATATACATGTGCACTTCTAAAGCTAGTTTAGAACGACGCTATACTCATCCTCCTGCCGGGTCTCACAGTCTGGAACAACAACAATGGCAAGTCTGGGTAAACAAGAACCTCCCTGCCACCGTCCTTGAGCATACCGAAGTACCTCTCGAACGCCTGAGGTTACCCACCATATCTGCGGAGTGGCTAATGGAATGTCAAATCAGAATGAATCTTTAGGTTCTTATCAAATTTTCAGTAATCGTCTGCGGTTCTGGAATCACTTCCAGTTCTACCATACTCCCACTACTGTTTTCTGAAAAAATCCATTTTTGTTAAAATTGTGGCGAGTCAATAACAATATCACTATTGATCTTCCTGATGGTAGAAAGTCAACCCTCTTCATAGCCCGGGTCAACCCACAAACAGCCATTACAGAAACGTGCCTTGAGTTATCCAGAGTCTGGTTTTAAGCATAAACCGGACAACTCCCCGTACCTTAACATCGTTAAGATATGAACTGTTCTATATCCAATATAGAAACAGAGGCACTGATTTAATTGAACCAGATTCAAAATATGCAGCTGTCTCCAGTGCATGTCAACTAAATGGAAAGAGACCGATCAGCGTTACTCAACTTAGGAATGCTTCCAATTATGAGTAACCTGAAAAAGAAGCAAGTTCTCTTAATCATTACTATCATCTGAATACCATACACAAGTATCTACATCTTCGATCACCTTGAAGAATCCCGATACTTGCAACACCTGGTTCTCTACTCTACTCTTATACCTATAACTTCTCAAAACTTAGACCCTGTGTTTCTACGAAACACTTGTCTAAGAACCAGAGAAGTCATAAGTAAACAGAATATAGTACGAGGACCAACCCCTCTGTCCGAATGGACACTGGAAAACATACAATACTCTGTATAAGTCCCGTGAGTCTAATAACTCATTCACTGTGTGTCGTAGGTTGAAAACTGTACTATGGTTATGAAGAATTACACCGTTGTTCAATGCTCTTTACCTAACCATCCACTGATATAGGTCAATGTCATAGACATAATTTCAAAAAGGTATATCTCACTCTATAAAAATAGACGTACAGATATATCAATTTGAAATTGGCGCATAACAACGGATATTCAAAACCAAATATTTACCGACCGGCAAACACCCAGGTGACTTCCTCAAATATCACCAATTACAACGAATTCCGATATAATGAGGATGATCACCCAATTCCCAATAACTTACTCCCACTCATCATCTGTAAAAACCATACAGATGTGAGAATCATACCTGGTAAATATATACCCTGGAGCAAGTGTCTAATTCGGAAATCAGTTTTCTATTAACAGCATACAGTGAAAATGAAATATTGAAATGTTTCGATGGGGTATCCGGGTATTCCTAGTAATGCCTCTTCAATTATCCAGATTCACAACTGTAACCGTATAATTCTTTGCCATCTCTCCAAATCCCTTTATATGTCTTTAGTCATTACCTTCTGTACACCCTCTTAGGCTAAATGGTTTTCTTCCTTCCCTACCGTTCGGCACCAGCCTATGGTTTGGAAGAAGACTATCCAATAAGCATAATGGGTGTACTGTCCTAATCCTAGGAGCACTCGCAATGCGAGAAAAGATGAAGATAAAAGACAACCGAAGAAACCTTATTCCTATTTCTCCTGAACCAGAATCCATCCCCGAACTGGAACAAGTTCCTTTCGAGTTCATATATAACCATACGATGGAGTATCCAAATAAACTGTGGATCTTCGTAGTGATACGGAGTGTCCTGGAGAAATACAAAGGTGAATTGGGAGTGGTAATGAAATACTTGGTTTGGTCGTGAATAGCAGTCGCATTTTACGTTGCCCTCTTACTAATCCCTTGATATGTCTTTACTTAATACCTTCTATACACCATTGTTATGCTAATTGGTTTTCTTCATTCCCCACCGTTCGGCACCAGCCTAAGGTTTGGAAGAAGACTATCCAATTTGCGTAATGGGTGTACTATCTCCTAAACCAAGGAGTACTCGCAACCTGAGAGAAGGTAAAAGGAAAAGACAACTGAATAATCCTATTCGTCTTCTCCAGAACCGGAAACCATCCTCGAATAAATTCCTTCGAGTTCGTATCTAACCATACGATGGTTTTGTCCAATGGAAGTGGACGTTCGTAATAATACGGGGTGTCCTGGAGAAAAGGGTAAAAGTAGGAGTGGCAATGAGGTTTGCAACTCTGACAATCCAAAAGCCAGTGTTTTAGAAGGTTCGGTTAATTTTGGTCACTGAGTCATAGTCTTAGAGTCGGGTCATGGTCGCTGCCAAAGAGAGAGAGAAAAGAAACACTCAGCGTGCACTCTAATCTAGATCAGAATGGTTGTCACTTTATCTAATCAGGAAACCTCCCACTGTAACCTCAAATTCTTCTCCAAAACCCGAAAGAAGAATTAGTCGGGATCATCCGAGGAGTAAACCAACTCATCAGTGGGAATCGAGATCCAACTACCATCGCATGATAACGTGACGGAATCCACTCACATTATCACACTCCAGAAGGTATGCGCATACCTGGCAAGTTTCAATTTCTTTAGAAACTCCCGATATGATTTTTACCCCTAGGACCCAAGTGACCTTGACGGAGTCAACAAATCAAAGAGTCCTAGTCAAGTTCAACCCGTCATTATCTGGATTGCATTAAACCCACCCGTACGTGCCCTTGACGGAGTCAACAAGGCCGCACGACTGTCATAACCAATCCCATTTATGCAACAAACAAGCACCACTTAGCTACCGTACACTACGTCTTGACGGAGTCAACAAACGCGGCACGAATACTAAACAATACCCGTAAGAAATGACGGAGGGCTACGGCTGGTTTTTGGCGAAAAACCTTTAACGTAATGAACTTGATTTTGTTGAAGGAACTGCATAGCCTTTTTGTAAAAAATATAGTGACGAAACTTTTGCTAAAGAGGTCACACCCGGTGAAGAGATCTCGGCTCTTTCCCCGTAGAATGAGGTGCAGGATATTCCAACTGAATACCACGATGCAAAGCAAAAGTAATCGGCTATAGTGAAATATTGCCCTGACGCAAAATTTTGTCCAAGGGGTCACTCCCGGTGAAGGGATCTCGGCCCTTGCCTCGTCAACTGAGGAGCAGGATATTCCAACTGAATACCACGATGCAAAACAAAAGAGAGCGTCCTTGCAATAACAGCTTTTTGAAAAGTGTTCCAACAACATCATAATAGGTTTGTTTAGGTTGTATTGATCCGAATCAACGCAGTCCCATCAATTGATCACACCAAAAAGAACGAAAATACGATGTACGTATATGCCATCCGCATTCGCCACTGGGTCCCGTCATCACCCGTTAGGTTACTTAACTAACGACAGAGCGGGGACTGGACTAGCGCGGATGCAAAACATATACAACATCTACTAGTATATATATCAATATATAATATTTCGCTCAAGGCGTGATAAAATGCAACATCACAGAAATGTAACCAGCATCATAGAACAATACAGATATTTGGAAGCCACGGGTTTCACAGAGCCGCTGCTGAAACCCGACGTTCCCCTGGTCGTGTGGATAGCCTGTGCAATGAAATCCTAGACCCCTACGGGCGCGGCAAGTTACCCGCCAAAACCTGAAGCAAGGCAGCCCCCTTCAACAACGTGAATGGACCACCCAGCACTTCACGGAATCCGGTAACTTAGGCACCTCTCCTGGGTCAACCTGTACCCCCTACGAGTGCGGCGAATAGCCCGCCAATTCTAGAGTGAAGCCTCCTCCGTCTCAATGCCATGAGATGCGGGCTTGTTGCCCTCTAGAACCCGGCTATCCGTGCACCCCTCCTTGGGGTAATCCTAGTACAGAAAGTAAAATATACATACAACAGGTACATCGATCTCGACCCGGTCGTGCCCCAAAAGAATAATACAAACAGGCAGTGACGGCAGTCCACATGTCAGACGCTCGCCCCGCAATATCAAATGTACATATAAAACAAAACTGTACTACCACTGCAATCAGGCTATCCCCCACGACCAATCCGCAACATCACAGCACAACACAGAACATCAACGTGAATGTCACATTCGCAAATCCGTCTAAAAGGGCTATAGCAGATAGACTGGATTTACCGATCGAGTGACATTCACGGTCGCAGATATAATGTAAATTCTGTGAACCAACATGTTTAAACTTTTCGATCGATCAAATTTATCGAAGTGGGCCCCAAGCAGTACTGTAGCACTCACAGAAAATCTGGGCCCAAAAAGAATATCCCAAAACCCCTATTTCCAACCTAAAAGCCCACTGGAAAAATTTGGAGTTGCGTTGACTTTATTCAACCGCGAAACCGCGGCCAAACCAGGGGTTTGGCCGCGTTTCCGCGGCCGTACTAAAGCATCACTCAACCAAATTTTTGCAGAATGCTTATATTTGCCTGCATGTCTTTCTGCAATGACCTGAAAAATTTTTAGAGCCAAAAAATTTCGACAGAAAAATGATGCACACGAAATACGGTTTTTGGGATTTTTGTTCGATCGAGTCTTTAAACATATTAGAGCAAGCTAGACTAGGTTAATGGCGTGGCTCTGATACCATGTTGTGCCACGGCAGCGCCCTGGCCGTCTACTTGAGGCCAAAATGCGGAATCAAAAATTTTCTTAACTTTAAACCGGCGCTACCGCAGACAATAAACCCGGATCGTAACCATTAACCTAATGCTAGCAAACAAGAGATGGGGTAGAATGCTATACCGAGCGATCCGTATCTTTCGGTCTTCGTCTCTACTCCGATCTCCTCACGGAATCTCCGGTCGTCGCCTCCTCGTCGAAACGGACACCACATCGCCGGGTTCTTTTACGGGCTCCTACCTCTGGACCGAGGCAACTCGGGCACGAAGCTGGCGAGTCGACGTGCTCAAGAATTGCTGTAGGCAAGTGTAGAATCTATGTTTCTTTGGGGTGAAGTTGCCTTGATGGAGGAATAGAATGAACTATGAACTTTGGAGAACTTGAGTTTTTGTGGCAAGTAGAGATATGAATCATATTTCACAAAAGGAATCCTCTCATCTCTCCTCTAGCAATGTGACCGGCCCCTCATTATGGAAATGGTGGAGAGAATAAGACTAAAACATGAAGGGAGGTGAGTGTAGGAAATGAAAAGAGGTGACCACACCCAAAAGCAATGATAACAATATCATATCAATATCAAATCCAATCTAATCTCAATTAATGCAAAGGAAAAGATGGATAAAGCATCTCATGATGATAATCATATCATGAAGCCACAAATGCATAAAACCCCCTCCTCAATAAGTTATTTGCAAACTTGCAAATAACCCCCTCCATCAGAAAGTCCGGCCGTGAAGGAACAAAGGAAAACTGGCCGGAACGGAATGCAAACTGGCAACTTCAGAAAACTGATCCCGTAATAAATTACAGGAAAACCCCGCGACTGTATATACATACCTGCATTTGTATTCCCACTGAATATAAATGCAAAGAGACAAAATTTACACTGTCTAATACTAGGATCCGGCTTAAACCAAAGCCCGCTAGTAAAAATGGTCCGATCACGATCCGTGCAATACCGCACGTATCTGATCGAACCCTGCCATATCTCCATATGGCCTCTACAGCGTTTCGCACGAAACTTGAGTAACTGTGTGTGGTGGACTCTAAAGACTCGTCAATACTATGGCTGTGGATTTAACCACAAGCACGTTAGAGGTATTAGCCATACGTGACGGGCTACCAGCTATTGACCAAAAGGGACGTCGATGAGCGAACTCATCCTGACACCCTATTGAGCCTGTCAGTGATAATATCCGTACAGTCCGGTCCGTTCGTCTATGAGTATCGCATGGCGGGCCTAGGGGGTTGGTAAAAGTCAGACCCCCAAAAGCGGTACAAGTCGTGTCGGAGTGAAGCCCAGAACACCCTGAGATACTACTGGAATACCTACCAGTAAATCTCCTGCCTCGGCCGAGGGCTTTGTGTAATGGCTCTCCTAGACACAGCGCGACCTCACCCCCAATACCGGGAGAGACGAACCCCTGCAGATCCGCTCACTGCCTCCATGTGGCTCGGGACTGTACCCAACTAAAACATGTTTGCACGACTCCTTTGAGCCGTGGTAGGGTAGTAATCAAAGCACAGTGGGAACTCACACGAGACAAATGACGATCTCAGGTCGATGAACTAACCTGTACACATGTCACCAGGGAACTGCTATCTGACGTCTGGTATAATCCCAACTAGCAGGTTCCCTGCGAGTCCTGTTCGGTGTACTCATAACCCAATGCGCACCTGTATACATCTTAGGTGAACCAACTGACACCAGTGGCTTGTGAGACCGGCCACCGCCCCTCGTCGGGGTCTCGACTGTATACACTAGTCTACTAATGGAGTATCGATGCCCAGTCTCGAAACTCCCATGACTAGGGACCTTTTAAGGATGTGCTTATAGACCCCAGCTCCCACGTATATGATCGCCCTCATACTGCTGGCAGTCAAGCAAGAATCCTATGGGCTCTATCAACGTGCAATAGTGACCTGTAAGATCACCTAAAGCAGTACACGATGATAAAGATAAACCAGATAGCATACTATCAACTTGAGTAAGACTGTCCTACCGGTATAGGTCCTCCCTCAATCATTGCAATCACGTGCCTGTGATCCAATAATTGACTCTGAGGGCACTATCTCCAACAAAAAGTTTCAGAAAAATTAAACATGCGCAAAATGGAGTAAACACAGAAATACCCACGTGGCACGAATCTCGAGGCAGAACCTCGAGATCCGACAGTCCAAATTGCCCTATAAGTCGGCGCCGACGGTCTAATAAGCTCCAATTGGCTCCGTGCTTTGCACACTTGTCTCTTCAGCTCCCCTTAACTCCTCTGCACTGTTTGATTTCCCAGTAATCAAACAGAGACCCTTCATTTCACCATTTAACCTCTTTTTAATGCTTTTTAATCCAAAATTTTAATTTCCAAACCCTAATTCTTCACTATAAATACCACCACATGCCTTATCTCTTCCCAGTCTGAAATTCTAGCAAAAATTCTTTAAAAACTCATAAGTGCCAAGTGGAGTTAAGCCCCTCAAGTGGAGTAACGAGCCAAACTCGACGACTGGAGCATCTCCGACGAAACCACGACCCCCGAGAGTTTCTTCAATCTCTTCTTAGTCATATAAAAATAGTAAGTCCCTCCATCCATCTCTCTTTCTATCTCAAACCACTTTTTAAAACAAACCGACAAAAGAGAGTTATCTCCGATATCGTTTTCTTTTTAATCTTTGCAAGCCATGTGATAAGCAAACGAGATCAAACTAATATACTACAATAATCCTAACCTTATTCACATCAATTAGTTTTTAATTTTTAACAAAATTTTCATATGTAACGAACATATAACAAACTTTATCAGTAAAATACCAGGAACTTTAGTATCACCCTCTCATCGATAATTAGTTTAAATACCTTTAGAAAATCTTCACGGGATAATGACCTAACCCGCATGCACACCATGGTTCTATAGCACGGTATTCTAGATCTATGGCTAAGTTAAAAAAATAAGCTTTTTAATAAAATACCACACCGTTTCAAAACGGGTTTCTTTAAAACGGTATTTCGAATGCTTGGCAAATACGCCTCTACAACCCTCGTTAGGGGACCCGCTAATGGATGGTGTGGATTATCGCACATCTTTAGGACAGTAGAGAGAGATGCAGAACTCCTCACGGAGTATTCGGTCTCGAAAGGAATAACAATACGGTTTTTAAGAAACGCGACTTTTTCTAATAAAAACTAATTCTTGGAAAAATTATATAAAATTATGAAATCCGTATTTTCAATAAAAAAATTTTAAGAAACTATATTTTTAAAATGAAAGATTAAAAAATGTAAATAAAATACCACCAAGTTTCCAAGTAGTAGTTTTTATAAAAATACCACAAACTTTCAAAAAGCTAGGTCGTATCATTAAAATACCCCAATAATTAAAATACATACTCATGAAAATCCTAAATGTTATAAATCACCCTCGAGATTTATTTTTAAATTATATTAAAATATTTTTCATAAAACCCCCTCGAGATATGCAAACAATATTTTAAGGACCTTAGATAAATATATATTTAAGTGGGGACAATTCACTTGAGCCCCAGAGAGCCGAAGAAAGTGAGTGCTTGCCTATTCAGGTTAGACAATTTAATGGAGTTATCAATGACAATTGTCTTGGAAAAAAAACAAATCCTGCCGTCCATATGCAGCAGTTGCCGATTTCTCCTGAACATAAGAGTTTAACAATTTACATCAATTCACATGAAAAGACATAAACTCAAATCCAAACTCAAATCTAAACTTGAACTCGAACTCTAATACAAACTCGAACTCTAATCTAAAACCGAATATGAACTCGAATCCAATCTACTCGTACCAACTTGACTCGAATCCAGATTGCAATTGTCATGACTCGCACATTACTCGACTCACTAGAATACAATCTACACATTTTGCAATTTAGGATTTCGATCAAGACATGTCAATCAATCAATTAAATCAATAAAGTATATTAACCAGTTATAATATATTATACACGGAGTGCTTGGGATAGTTTCTTGTGTGAATCCAACAGAGCTTCAGAAGTCCCGTATTAATCTTTTTTTATATTTTACTCGAATATTAGTCGGGTTGACTCATTTACAGCCTAGAACCCCGATACTAGCATATGAAATGGGCCCGTATTTCCTTACTCCTGGGACCCACTCTTGAGCTCGTAAATACTTCTATGTCTGCGTTAATATTCACACTTGAAACTTAACGTTAACATAATGACCGTCTAGAGACCTATAGTGTATACTTACCCATGATCATATACTCTTACTCGTCATATATATATATATATATTGTATTCTTGTCATTTTCTTTACTCTTACCTATTCTTGGGACTTACCGAGCACTAGTTTGCTGACGGGCATTCCACCCATTTTTCTTCTCTTGGAATGTTCGTCAGATGCTGTCGAGACGGAGGAAGTTGAAGCTATAGAGGAGGACTACGACCAGATAGCTACTCAGGACTAGCTCAGCTTCTTTTCCTTCAGTTTATATATGCCACTTGTTTAGGCATTTTCCTTATTGTATTTAGTTTCCAGTATAAACTCGTGTGCTTATAAATATTTGAAGTTGAATGTAAATTTATTTAGAAAATGACCTTCTCTGGATAAATATACTGCGGGTTTGCCACGTCACTGTTTCCGTCTACTGGGAAGTGGGGCATGACAGGTACTTACTCGATCGTCGGAGAGTCCTACGGCGGTTTCCCATCCCGGGACTTCCCTTGCAGGTAGCTCGGTGTCAACAACATCCTACAATCCATTGAGATTCACACAGTCAATTCTCATTCTCAATCACAACCGTCCAGAATCGCTTGCAGTAAGATCGACGGAGGACAATATCCGAGAGAGATTCAGACCTCCATCAGTAACTCTTTTAATTTGAGAATTTGGTATAGTCAAGTTTTTTTTTTGTTTTTGTTTTTTTGTTTTTTTTGTGGCATTAGCCCGTAAGCTTTAACCTATGCACACTACACACAAGTACACAACGTACACGTATCCAGAGGACCCTCAAATTTGCACCGAAAGCGTTAATTGGTTTCCACTTCCCCACTTGAGGTTCAGACCCTGCACTCTCCCCAAAAGGGGAAGTGTCCATACCAACTAAGCTATTGAGTATTGGTGTATAGTCAAGTTAGTGTAGAGGCACCGAGGATGACGTTATGTTATCTCTGCTCGTATAATGCTAATTCCAAAGGTGTAACTTATAGCAATCAATTGGCCTTTTTTTAATGAACTCAAGAAATTATTTATATCAATTTTTTCTCTGATTCAAGTTATCCTCATCCTCGTAATTATATTTTTTAACGTCTGTTCTACACTCTATATTCAAGCCCCTCCCTCTCTCTCCCTTTCAATACATCATCGTTGTCCGAACCATCTTTTTTAATTTATATAGACATCTATAAAACGTTTTAATATTTAAGCCATTTTTTTGCCTCATTTTAAAATTGCTTGAGTTAATTTGATTATTTTTGTCCTTTGTACTTTCTAATTCTGTAAAGGCATCTTCTATTAAAAAAATTTACAACTATCTTAACACGAAAATTATGTGAAAAAATACATTCATAATTTTAGACAGTATCTTACTTTCTTTGAAAATTGCAGCACACATAATTTATTTTGTCCACAGTGGGAAACTAAAATCATAATTTAAAGTCAGTCTCACACTACAGTTTTATTGAAGCCTCTTTGCAATTGTATAAGAGATCTTGGTTAAAATCTGTATGAATCACGTTTTTTAAAGAAAAAACAATCATTTCTTAAAATACACAAATCGCATTTCCAATAAATCCACTTAGTTTTAATATAAAATGCTAATTACCAAAAATTCAATATTCGTTCGAGAAGGTTCTAAAGGAGAGCGCGTGCACGTAATTACTGGGTGTGTATTTGTCGTTCTCCTAAATTGCGCCTCCCTTCATCTCTCACAAAAATCAAAACCCTAGGGCTTCAATCTCATATCACTCTCCCTCAGAAAAAAGAAGAAGAAGAAGAAGAGCAAGCACCCTAGATCCCGATGGATCCCGATGCCGTCGCCAAAGCCTTCGTGCAGCACTACTACCAAACCTTCGACTCGAACCGAGCGGGCCTCGGCAACCTCTACCAAGACACGTCGATGCTGACCTTCGAAGGCGACAAGATCCAAGGATCGCAGGCCATCGTCGCCAAGCTCACGAGCTTGCCGTTCCAGCAGTGCCAGCACCTCGTCTCCACCATCGACTGCCAGCCCTCTGGCCCTGCCGGCGGCATCGTTGTCTTTGTTAGTGGGTCCCTTCAGCTCGCTGGCGAGCAGCACCAGCTCAAGTTCAGCCAGGTACTACTCGAATCGTATGCTCTGAGCGATTTGTTTGCGTTTTTCTTGTTTTGATTTGGATGTAGATTTGGTTGTGGTCCTATAGATCTAGGGTTTGGTAACTCGTTCAACGATCTGATTTGATTAATTGCTCAGATTCTACAGGTTTCGTTTGGATCTAGGGGCTTATGTTGATGTTGTAGATCTAGGGTTTGGTTATAACTTGATTGATCTGTGGAAAGTTAATGTTTTGATATTGTTTAGGTTGATTGCTTTAGTTTTTTTAGGATAGATCTAGGGTTTGTTCAAGTCGATCAGCCGATCATGTCCTGCAATCTTAATTCTAATCGTTTGTTTTTATCTCTATAGTTTTTCATCCTAATTATATATATGTTCTCCTTGTCTCTAAATGTGGTAATCAATCTGTTTAATCTATATTGCAGCTCATGTTTTTCATCAGTTATGTGCTTATCTTAGTTGTTGTGGAGATTGGTGTTTACCTAATGAATGCATATGTTCGTGGGTCTGTTCAGATTTACTGCCTTTGGCAAATTGATGCAATCATTTAGGTATCTGATAAAATTCTTCCATCTATTTTTGATGTTAAATAGTTTGATATATATCTGTTAGAGGTCTTAAATTGCAAAACATGCGAATGCCGTGCAAATGATATGGCAACTCAATATGCTTATACCCTACAGACACAACTCGTATTGCGCTGTGAATAAGCATCTTATGAGTGGTATATGAGTTCACAGTTTTCAAAAGGGTCTTGCATACATATTTTCCTTGAAGTAAAGGAGCCGAACTTTGGCTTAACAATTGAGCTTTAATTGATACAATTTTTTTTTAAATGTGGAAAGTAGAAGCGGCTGGGCTGGGTCCTGGTGCCTAGCCATACCAGTGGGTGCAAAGCGCATCCTAGGTAGTGAAGGTGAGGGGGGAAGTGAAGGAACACTGCTTAAATAGATGATTGTCGTTGATGTTGACCACCTGCTTGTCATGTTGTGCTTTTGTCCAAGGGTCGGGACGTCCTAAGATGTTGAAAGAGTGTGCTAGAGAGGGATTTGATGCTATATTAAGTTAAAATTGTGTGTGAAGTGCATGTTGGGTTTAATTGGATTAATCCTAGCCTAACCTTATACTCTTTTAGCTTAAACTTTGACAATAGACGCTTTACTTCCCAAAATCGCTGGATAACCAAGCATGTAGAATGTTTTGGTGATGGCAGTAAAGCCAAGCAACCAAATGGGGGATGGAGTGATGGTGAAAGATTACTATTGACATTTTTTTCTTCTATTCTACCTTTTCCAAAATTCCTTGCACTTTTCTTGTATAATATACAGTGATGTTCCACGGAACACAAATTGATATGAAGGGATGAACATTCCATTATCAAGCCAAACAAGATTTCATGAATGGATTGCTTATATGTATGGCATTGTTAATTTGGTTACTTGAATATGAGAAATCAATATGAAAAAGCAACACATTAGGATTGTGACGGCATAGTGATTTGTAGACTAGAATACAGCATGTGGAGACACAAATAATGTATTTTTTTTATATTTTCATTGGAAAACTAACGACATAAGTTAAATATAATTTAAAAAATTCTAGAATTAAGGAAAAAGAGTTAACTAAAGGGAAAATCAAACCAAAACCATATCTTAGTAGCAGTTATTTGTTTTTCTAGATATTTACTATTTTTCTATTTTAGGTGTTTTTGAATTTTTAGAAAAATTGTAAACTTCATTTCAAAATAGTGTAAGTAGGGTTTTCCTATATCTAAATTCTGTCTTTTTTTTAATAGTGAATGATTGAATGATAAGTTATTTCTTTGTGAGAACTTGAAATCTCTGTGTGGGTTATAGATTTTCATATGCGGACGAATCTCCTTTCGTTGACCGTGGTTGAAAACCTCTTGATTGTGGTTGAAGTCTTAATTGTTTGCGACCTTATATGATTTCTAGTCAAGAGTTATCATTTTCATATTCTAATGGAACTATGATCCATTTCCATCCAAACTTTTGAAATCTGATGTCACTACCATTCAGATGGATCTCCATCACCAATTCAAAAAGAAGCCACCTCATTGTTTTAGCCTTTTGCCGTCCATCTTAGGCTTCATGTTGTCACTTTTGTTGTGGCTTGTTCTCGACAAACTATGATATTTGATTATTGAAAAATTGCCTCTGTCGAATTTGGGATTACGGCTTTTGAAGTTCCTCGCCCTCAACCCGGCACAGGCCGAAAGTCATAAGGATCCTAAATACATATGTGTGGATGCAAAATGATAGATAATAATCAAGCAGATGATGCATTGTGAACAAATATGAGATGCAAACCTATCTACATGCAATCACACAAAATCTTCGAGAATAAATATTTGCGATAGACAAATTATAGTAAAATGTCATGATATAAACTCATTTTTTGAACTTCTAATTAAAATATTTTGAGTTAGTGATAATTGTTAGCCATGAGTGTGAATAACCAAGTAATCAATGTTAGGTTCCAAATTTATATTTTAGAAAATTACACATATTTGATCCTAAAGAAAAATATTTTGAGAAGTTATTAGTATTGAAATCTTTCTACCAAGTCATTTCCCAATCTTTTTAACTATATCCCAGATAAGGCACATAACCTCTACACACCTTCATCTCTTGCCACACTATATATTGTGCTTGTAACTTGTTGCATTCTCACTTGTACAAAGATTTGAAGCTTAGAGTCCAAAGGCGACTCTTTGTTGTCTTACCCAAGGACCCATTTTAAAAATTATGTCACTAATTGAAGAAGACCTAATCAAAACTCAGGTATTCATTCTTAAAAAGAAAAACCAAAGAACTCAAGTATCCCGATTGAAATCTAGGGTGCTCAGACACACCTGATAGGAGAGCTTTGCCAGCAAAGCTTCGACGTGAGGGAGCCTGAGATGCAATGACAAGAACTGGGAGCCTGAAACGGCTTCTCCGATTGGCGTCAAAGGTATATCTGTAACGATACAAACACCGGATTTTGGGAACTTCAAACTTTGGTGGATTTGGAAAGTGGATAATGTTGATAGTGTGAGGACGATGCAAAACTTGACTCAAAATCGAATCAGGAGTTGTATCGTGGTGGATATTAGATTGATAGCAGCTAGCAGCCTAATGGTTTTCGACCACAGCCAAATAAAAGGGATTCGATCATAACCGAAATCTAGAATGACAGAAATCTTGGGTTCTCACAAAGAGGTAGTATTATATATGTTTTTTATGTGAGGATTTCTTTTGCAATAAAGTGGCTATCTGTGGCTAATTAGAGATGGTCCTGTATCATTATCTCAAAAAGACATGCACAATTCCCGATTTAAGATGAATTAATTACTTTTGGAGCAGGACTTTGTTGTTGTGGTAATAAAGACGCCTCTATGTTATCATGAGATCATTATGCTTCAGGGTTCTAGATGTCATATATGTGTGTGTCTGAGGAATGGGTAGGATAGTTCAATGTATTTTGAGGTGCAAGGCAGAGGATCTGTAGATTTATATACAGTGTGGCCAAGTGGGTTTGGGTTTTTGTACACAATTTTAAACAAACTCGGCCTGCCCCTATTAACTCTTTAACGAGATCATGACGAATGTTGGGCATGTACTGGTGGTGGGCTGGGTCAGATATGGGAATGGAACCTAGCACAACAGCGAATTTCTTATTTCAAAGAACAGAAATGATTAATGTTTTAACTAATGAGATTGCTATTGCTGAATAATTGTTAGTAGTATATCAACTGTTTTGGGTTTGATATTATAATGTTAAAGTGGTTACCGAGCATGTGTCATATTGCTTCATCTTTCCCTGATACTTGTTCTTGGCCTTGTAAGTCCGTGGTCACTATGCAAGAGCCGTTTCTCATGATAATTGTGGCAATTTTTGCTTGTTATATAACTCGCAAATGTTCCTGGGTTTAATTCGCAGTCCGGGAAGAGAAGATTGATTTATTATCATCTGAAGCTTATGGGTTCATCACAATTTTCCCGTGTTTTGACTATATATTCTATTTTTGGGACTGCCACCATTTCCTTATTTTCCTCACTTTGGCCATCCTCTTGCTCGTCTCCCTTTCTCTTTAAGGGACATTCTGTTCATTAGTCGTTTTTAAAAAAATAGAAATTTGGTATAATAATATTCCACACTGTTTTCTGGTTTTGGTATGACAATTGCATTCTGAGACCTATATTAAAATAAAATGGTTCTGATTAGTCTTTAGGACGGAACTCCTTAAATCTTCATGTTGTATGTATATAATATGAATATCTTCCTGTTTTATGTATGATTAGGTTGTAGTTTGGTGATTTATTCAGGAATTATAGTTTTGCTTTTATGTGTTTGCTTTGCTTTTGTGTTTGTTTCATAATGTTTCGATTGGTTCCCGATCATTACTGATTGCTATCTTCATGCGGTTTTTGCAGATGTTCCATCTGATGCCGACGCCGCAGGGGAGTTTCTATGTGGTGAATGACATATTCCGATTGAACTATGCCTGAAGAGGAGTAAGCCATTGGCGTTTTGTTTGTTTGGATTGTTTGATGTTTCCTTTGGTTTGAGGATAAAATTTGGGAAAATTTAAAAACATGTTATAGATTTAATGAATTGAGGAGGAACCTGTCATCATTTGTCTATACCCTTTTAAGATGTCTGTTTCTTGTTTTATGATGGTGGTTTCGCTTTGTTATAGCAGCATAGAACAGTGTTTCGTTTGTGTATTATCAAAAAGACATTGCTCTTGAATGGATGCTTTCGTTGCCAGACATCTACATATTTATTTACTGCCGGTCATGTGAATTGTATGCAGGATTTGCACTAGCTTCTGTTTTCCAGTAGCCTTGGATGTTTTACTTGTTTGTGTAGCACACTGATGGATGTTTGAGAAACAGGATCATTTTGACGGTTATTGTTGTTTGCCAAGCGTTGTGTCAAGATTAAAAACTGATGAAATCTGTCTCGATTCAAAATTAATGAACGGATTTCAATTCCCAGGTGGTGATATCAGTGTTCTTTGCTCACTTTTGGCAGGAAAATTTCTTTTCCAATGAGAACGGCAAATCTCAATAAAGTTAGGGTTTGTATTAGAAGTGTTGAATGGGATGCAAATAAAGGTCATTTGCCGGGACAATTACAAATTTATACAATGGACCAGAAAAATGCAGGTAAAAAGAGGCGAGAAATTTCAGTGTGCCAGCCATATATACCGGATCATGAAACAGATAAGCAGGCGGACTCTACCAAGCTGTTCAAAGGATGCCCAAAATTCCTCTTTCACTTCCTCCTGCCTGGGCGTATCACCCAACACACCAAATAATTTCTCAAAAAGCACAAGCACATGCATAGTATTTTGAAAACAAACATACAAAACATCTATCTCGATACCTGGAACATATTGCCATGTTGTTCATACTCGAACCAAATTTAAATAACTTCCGTAGCCTAAATGAAACACATATGCATGTATGCCCAAGTTGTTTTATTTTATTTTGTTTACTTCTTTCTCTAGTATCGGAGCTAATCATATATGAACAGCACGTTAGATTTACAGCAAGAGGTGATGGAATCAATCACTTGCAAGCATTTGGGTATATCACTAACTCAGCCTACATGCATCAGTACATGAACTCATTGCTTTCTATGATCTCAAAATCATCCTTCAGCTTAGATGTTGCTTCGTCTGAAGTCGTTGATTCAGCCTGCAAGAAATTGAAAGAATCGCCCGTTTATAATCCAAGAACTCAATGGCCAAATCAATACACCGGTTTTGTACATGGAAATTTTAAAAAAACTACTTGAACATGAAAAAGATTTATAAAGTTGAAAATTACGTCATAACAAACAATGAAACAAGTTGAGAAACTAAAAGTAAAATGTATGCAACAATGAAGTAGGGTTTGATGGTGATCTATGCCAACAAGCACGGGATGGAATTTATTTCTAGGGGTATTTACCAAAAACCACAATGTGGTTTTATCCTTTTACCTTGAACTATGTGGTTTTTCGCTATCAGGGTATACTCCATGACAGTTTTTCGCTAAACCTGTCGAGCTACACGATAGTTGTTGGTGAATATCCCCATTTCCGGTAGTTAAAAAGAAAGGTTAGAAATGTCATTTTATAATATACTTTACGGCAAGGTGGTTTTTCGCTCACCGTGTATACTTTAGGGTGGTTTTCCGCTACGGAAAAACCACATGGTGGTTTTTGGTTAACCCCTTATTTCTATTAGGGAAACAGCATGGGGCGCAAGTGGAGTTCTAAGAGGGACCAGATTAGGGTTAGTGTTAAGGACACATCATACCAAGGGCATTTAAGGATCATATTCTCATTCTTCCCTTGCCGACCCCACACCCTCCCATTAGGCTAACAATGTCTTGGCTGGAGTCGGGAGTCTCCGCTCTCTCCGTCCACTATTTGGTTCTACTATATTATTAGTAATTGAAAATTCTTTCCTAGTTGTGTAAAAGAAACTAATAAACCTTTCTACCATATCTTTCTATTTTTTCAAAGACTAAATTGCAGGGAATACCCTTCACTTTTGCCTTGGTTGTATAGCAGGAAATAAATACCCCTTTTCAAAACCCGCATTTACCCCTTATTTTCGTAGTTGTTAAAATTTTCTAATTAAATCAAAATTTTATTTCCAAAACGTTTCTAAGTATTAATTACAAGCTTTTTATTGAAACAATGCATAAAAATAATACATTTTAGGGGTATTTTAAAAATAAAGAATGTTATTTTAATAGAAATGCTAACATTGTTGAACTCGAAGGGGATTAGTGGTTAATTCCTGCTATACATCCAAAGGTGATGGCTACTGCAATTTAACCTTTTTCAAATATTGGGTTATGCTACCTTGGCTTGAGGATACCTTTCGAGCATGCGACGATACTGCTGCCTTGCAGTTGGAGATTCCACTACAGAAAGTACCCTTGACACTGCTTGGTCCAAAGCTGCATCAACCTTCTGCTTTCTGAAAACCTTGACTATGTCTTCTACTTCATGATCCTCATCATCAATCAGTGCTGGTTCCGGTCGATATCCTCGAAAACCAACACCTTTCCTGTGCCAACGCAGCACGGCCTTTTCAAGAACACCAACCGTCCACGTAATCTCCTTGTACTTCTTTCTTTCTTGGTAACCTCTTACATGACCCTGCCGAATAAATTGAGATGTAGGTTGTGGATCAGCTATTTAGTTCATGTGAAATGACTATGCAATGGACATCACCCTAACATGCACTTTCAAGGCTGTTACTGTTTGGATATTATTATATAATTTTCCCCCCTCAATTTTGAATTGAGAACTTACATATGTACTCCAAGTTAAGAGAAAGTTGCTAGATAGTAGATACACTTGTAAGTTGTAACAGGCGTGCCACAGAATAAAAGCTTGCTCCAGCATATTAAGATTATTACAATATAATATTATATTCCTCAACCCTTACAATAACTTTGGAGCTTTCGTGCAGTGGTAGTGGCAGTGTCATTTCAATGTTATTAGAGCAGCCCGGATTCAAATCCTACCAGGCACATTTAAGACCAGATTAAAAGTAATACACTGGTGCATAATTTCCAGGTTTCAGCATGCCAAAAGGGAACTCAACCTGCAAGGGCATTTTATAAAATGGAATTTTATGCTTCAACCTCACTGCAACTTCAGAGTTTTTGTTGTTATACATCTTATTATCCAAAAAGAAAGCTTAAAATGTCTAATTGTTTCCCTTTTATTTCTCTCTATTTTGAGGGTTTTTTTTTTGTGTTGTTGGGGGGTGTTTCTTGTTTTTTTTTGTTTTGTTTTTTTTGGCGGGTGGGGATACACATACCTGTATCCTCACTACATGCTGACGCAGAGTTAAGAACTCTTTACGCCCTTTCCATCCTCGATACTTCTTCTGAATAGACAAAGCAGCCTTATCAAACTTCTGATCACGAGAACCATGAACTCCACTTCGATACTTGGACGAAGCCAAAAGCCTGTGCACATCTCCTGGGGTCAAACCATACTCATCGACACTCCTCTCTATTTCATGCCTCTTCCTAAAAGAATGAGCTCGAAAAGCCGCTTGTATTCTCGCCGCTGCTTGAGTGGCATTTCTAACCGCCGCCAACGAATCTTTGAGCGAGAGCTCGTCTTCTGCGCTTCCAACAAGCATTTGATAACTTCGTTGAGATATGCTTTCAACTGCTGCTTCGGCCTCGACTTCAGCTGAGCCTTTAGAGATTTTGTTCTCGCCCATAGTATGTAAAGCGAGATGGTCGGTGAGATCGGCTTCTGAAAGATAACCGGCGAGACCCGTGTGGCCATTAGCCGCAGCTATAGCGCCTGTGGTTTTGCCTACTGGGTCTAGTCGAGTGGCGTCTGTAACAGCTCCAGGTGATGCGCCAGCAGCGAGAAGTGCAGCAACCATTTCTTCCCTGCATCACAATTTCCATAATAGTAATTAATATAATTTTCCTTTTCCTTTCTGCACGTGTTTTAAACATGTATAAAGGAATCGGATATTGGAGAGTAGGAGGCATATGTAATCTTATACGAGCTCATATTCTGAAAAGAAGTTTGCAAACCAATGGCGATTTGACTTGTGATTCTACCATTAAATAAACAGACGACCCTTAATGGTGGAAAACGAAAGGAAAAGATTCATGTGGCCATGCTAAAGGTCTGGGATAACCTCTTGCTATTGTTGTTTTTATTACCGCAGTTCTCAAATTTTTTAAAAGTATGTTTAAAGAGATTCTGTTATTTTTAAGAACTTATACGCAAATAAGATAATAAATTATAGAAATTTCCGCAAGTGGGACCACACTGCATTTCTCAGATTTTCTAAAAGCATATTTAAAGGGATCCTGTTAATTTTAAGAACATATATGCAAATAATATAATAGATTACAAAAACTTCTGTAAGAGGTGCCACATGTTTTTCAAAAAGATGGCCACATGACGCTCAAAGAGATGAACATGCCATGTTGAAACGCAAGTTGCAAAAGCCTCGAAAGGAGTTTGCATCATAATAGTAACAACATAGATGCAATAAATGTTTCTTTATTGAAGTCCGAAAGGTTCAGTTCTTTATACTACCAAAACTTGTTACCTTCCAAAACGAGCAGCCCAATGAAGGGCAGTCCAGCCATTGGCATCACGGAAATTAACACCAACACCAGCATCAAGAATTGGATTCAAGGCCCATGCATAGCCTAAACCCGAAATCATGTGTATAATGCCTTGCTCCTGCTTAGACATCAGAAATTCTTCACCCTGATGCTTAGATGATAACCACTGCTGTAACTTGTCCTTCAATAGTTCTTGGATAATCCAATCTAAGGCACCTGAAGGAACCTCAGAACCATTTATGACTGCATCACTGTTAAATGTCAAGAAACCATCTGAGCCATACAAAAGCATGCGGACAAGCTTGATAAGCAATAATAGTTCCTCAGAATTGTCGTTTGGATCTGCCTTGGGCGAGCTTACAAAAGTGGGCTTTGCATGGAACTCAAAATCTCTAATTTCGCTGCAAGATTCTCTATTTCCAGATGTAACGCAAAGCGTAACCTTTCCCTCATGATGCTGGGGAGCGGTGCAACGCAAAATACCATCTTGAACAATTTCTGCAGGGACCTGAATGTCACCAAACATAATTGCCCAGGAACACTCTGAGGAATTGCAGAGAAAATCTCCAATAATGATTACCTGCATTAATAATAACATTGCATGAACTCGCATAATTTATGTGAAATGCAATGATAGGTTTATTTAACCATAAAATATTCAGCATTATGCTAATATTAGGGTATAATATGTAAGATCAGAACAATCCAAACCAAGTAACCATAAAATTTAATGATCAATTGAACAAAATGTTAGAAACAAGTTAAAAAAAACTAAAGAGTGGATACTGGCTAATAATTTAGTAACTTTAAAAGTGTACCTTTGTACTTTCAGAAGAAAATGCCCATTCTGGACAGATTTCACGAATGCTGAACCTCTGTTTTTCAGCCACAGTCAAACTTGAATCCTCTCTCAGGGGAATGTCAAATTGCCCTTGATCAAACCACATTTCTGAGAAAGCGGACGGATATGTACTATTTGTAACATCTAAATCAATATTTACCATCCAGTCTGTATTGCTCTGTTTCCTAAACATCGCCACATTGGAAGTGGTTTCGCAAATACCAGAAGAGTTACTCTGCAGTTGTGCATTTGAAAATTGGGAAATTGGATTTTCGGGCTCAGAATGAAATTCTCTAGTTGCTGATGGTTGTAAATTTAAACCACTCTCTGGAATTGGGCTATCGATATATCTTTCTTCTGCATTATTTCCTATATGATCAAGCTGGGGCCATGCAAACTGTTCTCGCTGTTCAAAAGGAAAATGCAGTGCTTGATCATGTGCACTTAATCCTGAGATAGAAGAGTCGAGCACACCTGGTGGAGCTACAAAATTTGAAGTTCTTCCATGGGCATTGATTGGTGCAGAACTTGAGCTTAAATTCCAATGATGAGATTGTGTCGAATCAATATTATACCCTGAAGGTCCTGAGCCTAAGGACTGGCTTCCCTGGTTTTTGTTATGGCCTGCAGAATTACGTGAAGAAAACAGATTGGTTTCGGATGGTCTTAAGACAATGATAAGAACATATGCAAAGCAAAATCCTGACAATCCAAGAAAGAAATGCACTTAAGATGATAATTGATGAATATAAATAGTGGTAACGTGTTCTGTTTCGCTCTTAGCGTTATCTGTGAGTTGAACATATTCCCTACAGTAATTCTATTGATCTTTCTCCATTTTCAAGACCTTTTTTTTTTCCAGTATAGTAGAATTTGCAGGATGCCAGCTGGTTGTAAGAAATTAATAGTTGGTTGATATCTCTGCCGGTTGTATAAAATTGATCACAACTGTAAAAACCAACCCCAACTTGATTGGAAAACAAGTTGGATGATGATGAGGATGTGGATGTGCCTGAAACTTGAAGAAAATGTTTGTTGCTATAGAAATCTTGCTTTCCAGAGTCAATTTGACTGTGTTCCAGTACTTCGTTCCACGTAAAAGATTCTCATGGGCTTTATCATCCAATAATCCAAAATCTTGTGATTTCTCATACTCACCAGAGAATGCAGGAAGCTTTTCTCCAAAGTAAACTACACTCTCATTGTCAGCATCTTCCACGCTCAACTGCACTGCAAGCTTGCGCAGAGCGAAGCCGACCTCATCTTGCTGTGGAGATAAATCAGAAGCTCTTGAGTCATCAATTGTGTTCAAATGATCGGCATCAAATTTTCCTAGAGCGTATCTTGAGCTGACTTCTTCCACAGTCCCTGGGCTGTGGTGGGACCCATTTGGTTCATATAGTTCGCCTGTCCCAGAAGTTAAGCCTTGATACGGAGCGGTAACAGAACATGGACTCTGATTGAAAGTGGAAAATGAATCTCGGGCCGTCTTTGAAATTGACGCCGAAGAAAGGAATCTTCCCTGCATGAAACAAAACATGTTATGCAGTTAGGACATGGAGAACTTTAAAAAAGAGTGGAAATGTAAGAGACACAGTGATGCTTTCACAGCAAAGGTCTTTTGTCAGAACTGAATGCTTAATCATCAGAGCAAGTACAAATAATGAAGCAATTACTTTTCGTTTAACAAGATATTTAACACACCAAAGGAAATATTATGCTGTATGTAGACCTTTCTTACTTATGGATTCAAATTAAGAAGCAAAAATACATCCAAATTGTAATCAGCGAGAAAGTAGCCTTCATCATATTGTTTTGGTCAAATTTCTTTCATCAATTAAGCGTGAAAAGAATTTCTTCTTTAGGAGAAAGGAAACAAACCTCAGAGACTTCTCTGTAGTGAACCAGAACAATATGTTCATAGGCCCTGCAAAGGGGGGAAAAGTGTATTTTAGCGAGATATAAACGGGGAAATCGCATTTATAAAATTACTGGAAAATCACAATTTTATGTCGTTACTTTCATACATCTTCAACTCAAATGACATGGATAACTAAAAAAGAATTAAATATGAAAAAGGGAAATTTCACCAAAACCGCCATGTACTATAGCATATGTTCCAAAAACCATCCTGGAGATTTTTTTTGTGCACAGAAACCTCCTGAACTATTTTCCGTTACACGCGACCCCCCTCTGACCCTCCTACCGTTAAAATTTAAACTTTTTAAGTTAAACTTTTATTTTTTTCTCCCGAAAATGCTCTTTCATCCCCCTTTAAAAGTCCACTATATGACAAGGTATTTTGACATGGTATTTTGGTCATTTCATAGAGAAATTAACGGCAGGGGGTCTCAAGGGAGGTCATGTTTAACAGAAGAAAGCTTAGGGAGTTTCTATACACGAAAAAATCTCAATGGTGGTTTTGGGAACATATGCTACATTACAGAACGGTTTTGGTGAAATTTCCCTATAAAAAATTATTTTATTGAAAATCAGTAGCTCCAAGATCTCTGACACCCCCCCCCCCCCCTATTGCAATCTGCCTAGAACAGTACTACGTAAAACACCCGCAATTTCTTTGACTAAATAGTGGAAAACACACAGATTAAGCCCTTGGTAAAAACTCAAGCTAGCATTAGCGTTAAAAACGAAAACAGTTGAGTCAGACTGATCCTTGTACATACTGGAAAAATGAAACTTACGGATCCAGCATCCAATAGCTTCGTCTCTGAAAATAATGATTCTGCTCTCCATGAGCATAATAACAATTCAAAGCATCAACATTCCCAACCTACAATGTCAGATAATGGGGGAAATCATCATTATATGATAATGTATACCTTACGTCCAAGAACAAGATAAGACACGGGATAGACAATGATATGGAGTTAAGACTAGAAAATAATTAATTTCAAGACGCATCCGCCCCACTAGTTGATGCAAACTTGCATTACACTGCCTGGGTGTAAATGCAGGTGCTTATTCAGTATCAAATAATGTGTTGAAATGATCTCGTGTACATATGAAACATCACATGGAAAAGAACTTTTAGCATGCCCAAGTACAACTATATATAAAAGGGCACAAGCTCTCTTTTCCGGATTTGCATATACAAATGTTCAAAGACAGTGAATGTTATGAGTATCTCATACAAGTTGAACATGCATATCTTTCTATGTTCAGGCTATCAAAATCAAGTCGTATGTTGGTGTCAATGATTTGTACTGTGTACATGTTAAAATGGCATACGATGCGTTCACATTAAATTTGAAGCGTATGGACTACACGCAACGTTTGAATTTTGCAATGCACAAATAGAGCACTTGATGTAACTTTCATGTTCTTGTTGTATGCTATTTTATTTGTCTACCAACCTTCATACTTCATAGACAGACTGGATTTCAATATTTTATACATTCCGTCTAGTTATGTACAGCTCAAGTTAACTTCCTGCACGATGATATTACCAATTTACCGTTTGAGTACATGTCAGCCACCACCATATGCATTAGCATAAAGTGTGTGTGGGTGGGGGGTGGGGTTGATTACAGGATGATTTATCAGAAGCACCTTCCTCCCTGCAGCATGTTCCAAATGCAAAAAATAAAAACAAATGCACTTTGATCCCACATTTTGCAGTACCTGCTATAATGAGCCATCTTTTTGTTCAAAATTTTTAATTTAGAGGGGGGAAAAGGTTAGTTGAAGGCACCTTAAGCCGCTCATGTGCTTCGCCAACATTTTTTCCATCTTTCTTTTTCCGCCAACTATGACCATCTTTCCGAAAATAGCGAAGTACCCTTTTGTTGAAAAGGAACAAAGAACCACCTGTTGATAAATCATTGTAAGAACACTATAGGAACAATCACAGCTTCATCGAATAAATTAACATAGAAATGTTCATGAAAAACGCCTCCGTTACTTGGTGGCTGCTGAGGGGCCTTTGAAGCAGCTGGGTATCTTTCATGATTCTGCAAGATATAGTGAATTTCTGCAGGCTTCAGCCATCGCACCTGAGCTTCTTCCAGCAAATTATTGTAACCAAAACCTGAAAAATGGTAAATTACAAACAGAAAAAAACGACACAGACGAATTTATTAAAATTGACTAAATTTGACTTCAATCAAACACAAATCAAAAAAAAATGGAGGTTCAAGTCTTCGGGTTACAAATACTCATCACAACAAACCATAGTTCCACTTCAATCAAGATCAAGCACAACTTCAGCACAATTTCTTAATTCAATTTTGATCAAAAAATCCCAATTCAAACTCAAATTTGTCAAGAATTAAGAAAAAGAATACACAAGAATTGCAGAATTTTGGAAACGAAATTACCTTGCTGAATCATTTCTTTTGTGGGATTCAAAGGATCATCTTTGATCGCGAAGGAAGCTGACATTTTTAGTGAGGGCTAGGGTTTCTAAAAAGAGAAAGAAAAAGCCCTAAGAATAAAAAATCCAGCGAATCGGAAAGAGATGAGAAACAGAGAAGAAAAAGTAAGTCTTTGTTTAATGATTTATTTCCCGGGTCAGCGGCTGATAATTTGTATCAGGATATTCTTTTCTTTCTGGCAGGTGGGAATAGGTCTGGGATTTGATTCCATTATACATCATATTAAGGAATGTAAGGAGTTAATGTGACAAGACTAAAAAAAAAATGGAATATAACACGTTTCAGAATTTAGATGGCACCATCCCGCTTGGTTTGCATCTTAAATTTTAACAGATGAAAGAGATGGTACTTCTTCTTAATGTTTTCAGTGAATGATGAGTGCAGCCAAATGAGAATTTCACAAAAACTCCTGTTCATTCATTGTTGGCTTCTTGTGGAGCTTAACAATCCGTGATTTGAATTCTTTATATTTATTTATTTATGTATTTATATTATTAATTTATTTTTATTCTTTTGCACTTTGCGGTCCCAGTTCCATCTCAAATAAACTAAATTGAATCCAATATGATTTTAGAAATCATAACCAACATCTCATGACACAGATGATATTATCAAGAGATACAGGAGATCCCCAGCAATTCCTTATAATCGAAGGCAGAGCTTGGGGATGATGGCGTCATTTTTTTTTCGCATTTATTGAGAAAAGGACCGCACGAATAAGTCAATAGGCATGTTGATTATAAAAAAGATAGTCTGCTTACAAAAGTCCTCCTCATATAATACAACAAGAAGTTGAGAACTTTGAGATAAACAACAATATGTTATGTATTTTGTGGGGTCCAAACTCCACCCTCTTGAGGCCATTCTCGTCCTCTCAAAATACTAAGTTGTCATTATTGATAGACTCTAATTAATCTCTTAGATATATGATATCTTTGTGTTTGGTATGTTCAAAAGTTCTTAAAAAAATATGAAGCTGAAACCTTTTGTTTTGGTTTTTCAATTCTAATTATGTGGACACTTGTGGTGTGAATGAGGAAAGTCCAATGTGGCCGCAACGGGTGACGAAAACTATAATAGAAACGGCATCTGAAAAGTCAATAGTAATCACAATAGTTATCGCTGTAGAAAAAACAGTGGTAACAATGACGGTGATGGACCAGAGGAAGGCGGCTACAGGTAATAGATAGACTGTTTGATTCTTAAAGTCCCTTGGATGATAGAAGATTTGATTCCTAATGTCCCTTCCACCGCACGTCTGCATGAAAACTTTGAATTTTTTACAAGGGTTGAGATATTTTTTTTTTATATGCTAACACTGCACGACAGATTGAACGTCTTTTAAAGGTCGAAAGTCAGACCCTTGCACGACGATATTTTCTTTAATTACTTTAGATTCACATCATGTTTGGGTTCGAACTTGATATCATCTTAAAATCCCCTGCACTACACAAAACCATGAAGTTAGCACGCAATAAGAAATATATATTTATACTCTAATAGTGATGATATGGATCATGACGACAGCGACGACAACAACAATGAAATGATAATGCGTCGTCCATGGTAATTAGAAACTAGAACAATCAACAAGGAATCTGTTATGGTGATGTTGGTGGCAGGATCGACAACCTTGAGGAGTTAGACTTCAAGCATTCAAGACATGTATGATACAAGCCTAGTTGAAAATCAATGCTGTAATTAGCTATATCAAAATCGAAAATATTTAATATGATCTAAGTTTTTTTTTTCTTTTTCACTTATCCAATAGGCCCTTAACTTTAATGGTTGTGAACTAAATCAAATGGTTGTTTCATTGTTTATGATAAATCATTTCTCAGCATAAATTGCCAGGCATAGGATCCAATAGCTTTCAAAATAAAAGCAAGAAAGCTACATATATAAGCCAATGTGTGTTCAACCCAAAACCACATCTTTCAACAGCAGGCGCAAAACCGTCTAGTTACTAGTATGTATACAGCCCACAAATTTCATGAAATTACATTTTCGAACGCCCTTTGAAAATAAGGATAAATTACACTAAAATAACCTTTACTATCGGGATTTTTTCACTAAACCACCGTAATTTCTTATATGGCTATAATACCTTTAGCACTAATTTTGAGGATATTTTAGTGAACAAAATACCTTGAAAATCTTAGTTCAAGGTATTTTACTATAGTAAAAGAACTTTAAATTATTTTAATGAACTGCGATAATTAATTGTAATTTGGTGTACTTTACCCTAGAAATAATTACAGTGCCAAATTAATGACTGACCCCACAATTTTATTTTATTTTTGGCCCCCAGAGGAATGACCCCACAATTGTTCTAGTTTGAAGCATATGGGAATCTCGAGGATGTGTTTGTTTTGGTACAATGAAGAAAATAATGGGAGAATGTCTTTGATGCTCAAATGAAATGACTGAAGAAAGAAGAAAAGGCTATATTTTCTCTCTCTTCTCCATTTCCTTCTCTTTTGCATCATGGAAATTGTTGCCTCATTCTTCAGCCTGAAATAAAGAAAGGAGGAGGACTAGTGAAATGCCTAAAATAATAATCAATTCTAATAAGGCCAATGTAAGAGATTTCAATATTTTTCCTCACCTTGAAACTAAGTATATATATATATGAGGTTTACCGAGAAAATGTGCCATAGGAAGGAATTTCCTTCTATGGCGTCGGAAAAATGTATCCTTCATGATTTTTTTCGACGATTGGCATACATCACCTTCATCTTTATCATCTAAGATGTGGATACACCAAATTTCATGTGATTATACCATTTTTTTACGGTTGATTTAGTTGGTGCAAAATTAATGGTTTACCGACAATAGAACTTTTTATATTGCTAATTTAACGGTGAAAAAGTTATGGAATCACATGAAATTTGTTGTATGCTGTCACGCCCCGCTTCCCAGAGTACGCAAGATTTGGGCACGTGACATAGCCAACCATGCTACCTGTGGGTAGGAGGTATCCATCCACAGTCACATTACGGTTGTATAGATATCGAGAACAGTAAAAATAAACTAAACTAATACATGTCCAAATCCATAATAACAAGAATCAATAAACAATAAGTGCGGAAGCTAATGATCCAATACAATGAAATAACAGTATGTCCCATAATGCGGGCTCACATCTGGAAATGAAATGACATAAATGAACTAAACTCAAAAGAACTCACAGTTCAGCCTGCTGGCTGAAGTACTCCTGCTCGGTCGACGACAAAGGTACGGAATCTGGGCCATGCAAAACCCAGACGTCAGCGCGTTCATGATATCAAGTATATAGCATAAACATGGTAATAAACAATGCAAGCATGAACATGAATAAAGCAGTAAAAAGAGGTAACAAGCAGGGTAAGGTGCAGTGGTGACTAAACGGTCCTATCAGGTTTTCTACTCTATAGTCTTTGAAACCAATTGATGAATCGTCGATGTAACTCAATAGTATCCCGTGCGTGCCCGGGACCACGGTCATGATCCTCGGGGCTGAATCCGAGACGTGCCGCTAAGCAGTAAAAGGTAGTAGGATAGATGAGTGATGTCAGCATCAACACTCCGGAGCTGGCCAAGCCCGTAAGACTGATCAGAACAATGTATCAAACTGTTGAGTTACAAGTCGGTTTCACCTTTGATTTCCCCATACCCCCAAACTATGTATGTCAGTCAGGTATTCAGTAGTCAAGGACTAATGCCAACACAAGTCAAGTAAAGGTAGGTCTGTCTGGATCGACAGCAGGAATGGTTAGGTCTGTCGGCATTAGGCACGAGATCAGGAACAAGTAATGTCATGGTACAACGGGATGAGTCGGTAAGTATGTATGTCAGGTGTAGCAAGGTCAGGCCAATATGTCGTGCAATCGGTAAGTGCTCACAACAGGTACACAATCAATAATGAACAGTAGCAGGAAACAGTAAATAACAATATTAATCTAGGTAAACACAGTGATGTTTCGTATTCTCTTATTAATCCGGTTCACGCACCTTTGAGGTGCAGTAGCCACAAGACGAACAATATCGATAATATACGTAATGGAGTTACATGAATTTGAACTAAGCACAATAATTGTCTCATGAGTGGTTTTAACAAATGAAGTGTGGATGATCTACTTGGTTTGATTAGTTAAGTATGAATTAATAGCAGACCGGTTAAAGCGAGCAATGATTTCATTGATTTAAAGTTACGGATAATCGTGGCTAGCAATTCTAAGTTATAAAAGGTATCGATGTTATATTAGTTGTGTGGTTATAATATGATGATTAAGTTGTAGCATGTTAAAGCAAGTATTCGGATACTTGCCTCAGCGGTTCCGCAAACCGAAACACGGGTGCGATGTCGGCAGAAACAGCGATAAGGAAGCACGGGCCACGGATCGAGTCCCAACAGAGGTCAACGGGATCACACGGACCAGGGGACTTCGCTGGAGCGTCGGGTTCGTCAGACGGCACGGTCGGGTTCCGGCAAAATGGCAAAAGTAACGGAATTAGCGACAAAACCCACACATCCAAAAATACGGACCAGCAGGGGGATGATCTGCACCAAGGAAGAAAAGAAAACTTACAGGGAGACACCAGGGGGGAACCACGGCGGGTTCGACGGCACTGGAACGCCGGCGAGGCCGCGACGGTGGCTGCGAAGGCTGGAACAGCCGTTGGGCTTACTGGAGAGGGGTGCGACGAGTGGAGGAGAGAGGGGGTCGGCTCTGGTGGTCGAGGGAACAGGGAGGTGGTCGGAGGTGGCGTCGACGAGGTCGCCGGCGCGCTTCTCCGGCGAACAGGGGAGGTGCAGGCGAAGGGTGAAGGCTCGGGTTTGCTATTCCGGCGAGGGGAGGAGGGAACGACGACGAGGTCTCGACGAGTAGGGTGAAAGGGTGTCGCGGTGGTCGTCGGCGACGGGAAGTCGCGTCGACGGCGAGGTTTGCGCGGTTGGAGGCGAGGCCGGGGTTGCGTGCAGGTGCGGGAGAGAGGAGGAAGGAGGGAGGAGGAAGGCGCGGTTGTCGCGGAGGCGTCGCAGGCGGCGACGGCGAGGTCGCGGTGGCGACGGTGGTGAGTTCTGCGGTGAGCTAGGGTTAGGGTTGAGGGGGTTTCGCGTGGGTCTACTCGCGAGGAAGAGGACGTGGGGGGGGGGCTGTTGCATGGGGTTATATAGAGGGAGAGAGAGAGAGAGATAGGAGAGAGAGAGAGATTGATTGAGATAGAGAGAGAGAGAGAAAGAGGAGAGAGGCAGAGATAGGGAATGGGAGCGGGGCCCACGCGGAGGGTTAAAGCCTCGTGATTGGCTGAAGCAAAGGCAAGGGAAATATTTGGGTAAAGATTTGAAGAGATTGAACTGTTAAAGTAATTAGATTCGTGTAATTATAATTTTATATATTAAATTGAAACGGGCTCTTTTTGGCGCGAAATGAAACATTTCCAAATCGCGCTCGGGTTGCGCCCAAATGTTCCAAATTCAAATTATATGATTTTAAGCGGGTTCCAAATTTTGAAACGAGGTGTTTAGTGATTAAAATGCATGCCCCCAAGTCGGACACTTGCACGCGCGCGTAGTCGTCCAAACTTGCCTGTTTAGCCAAACGGAACGGAATCTCGACACGCGGACGCTACCACGCGACTAGTGGCGACGAGTAGGCCAACATGGACATCTTAAATTTCATTTTCGGAGTTAAAATTTGTTATGTGCCAAAATGACTTAACCGGGTAAAATTTAGCAATAAACACCAGAAAAAAATCAGGAAAATTGGAAATGAGCAAACCACAACCCTCAACTAGTAATATACATAGTATTATTGGGCTCGGGTGTTACATATGCACATCTTAGATGATAACGATGGATGCCGATCGTCGGAAAAAATGGTGGAGGTTGTATTTTTTCAACGCCATAGGAGGAAATCCCCTCCCATGGCCTCTTTTCTTCATTATTCTCTCTCTCTATATATATAGGTTAATGGAGGAAAGAGACCATAGGAGAGAATTTCCTGCTATGGCGTCGAAAAAATAGACCCTTCCTTATTTTTTCCGACGATCGGCACCCACCGTCTTCATCGTTATCATCTAAGATATGGATACACCAAATTTCATATGATTCTACAACCTTTCCACCGTTGATTTAGTGGGTTCAAAATTAACGGTTTACCGACAATAGAACTTTTTACATTGCTAAATCAACGGTGAAATGGTTGTAGAATCACATGAAATTTTGTGTATCCACATCTTAGATGATAACGATGAAGATGGCGGTTGCCGATCGTCGGAAAAAATAAAGGAGGGTGCATTTTTCCGACGCCATAGGTGGAAATACGCTCTTTTGTCCTCTTTCCTCCATTAACCTTATATATATGGAAATACGCTCTTTTGTCCTCTTTCCCTCCTATGGCATCGAAAAAATACAATTTTCATTATGTTTTCCGACGATCGGCACCCATCATCTTTATCGTTATCATCTAAGATATGGGTACGCCAAATTTTATGTGATTCTACAACTTTTTCACCGTTGATTTAGCAATGTAAAAAGTTCTATTGTCGGTAAACCGTTAATTTTGAACCCACTAATTCAACGGTGAAAAGTTGTAGAATCACATGAAATTTGGTGTACCCATATCTTAGATGATAACGATGAAGATGATGGATGCCGATCGTCGGAAAACATGATGGAGATTGTGTTTTTTCGACGCCATAGGATAAATGACATCTTTCCTCCATAGGAGGAAAGACGTCTTTTCTCCAGTATTCTCTCTCTCTCTCTATATATATATATTGATTATCTCTAATTATAACTCAAAAGGGTCTCAAATTGAAAATCAAATTTGATTCTCAGCATGTTGCGGATTCTTCAAGAAACTAAAAATTTTAAATTCCTAGAGGTTTAGTATTCTCAAATCTGCAAAAATATAAAATAGCTAGAGATCCTTCAGAGTCCCTACCATTTTAACCTAAAAGACTTGAAACTCTTCTCAAATCTTCTAAGAACTTTAGTATATATATGCATGCATAGTGCATCGTACGTCCAAAACTTGTAGTGTTGACTAATTCAAAAACCATCTTGAAGAAAATCCAGTTGTCTAGAAACTGAAGTGGCCACAATTTAATGCTTTCGGGGCAAATTCGTGGGTGCCATGGTGTGTGCGCGTGGGTGTGTTGTGCGTGTGCACGTGTTAGGCTTAGGGGCCAGTTCAGAAAAAAGAAAGGAAGAAAAAGAAATTGCCGGCTCAGCAAATCAGGGATATATTTGCTTGAAAACAAGAAAACATGGAAGATAACAACTCTGCTTGAAAGTAGAAAGTAGAAGGCTTCAAATACATCAAAATAATCAACTTCAGAAATCTGAAATTAATTTCTGTACAAGGAAATAACTGAGATAACTTCATAAAGCTTCACGCCTATCAGAAACACAAAGTTATTTCTACCTATAACTGAGTGTGCACGCATACATATAATGAAAGTTTCAATGTGGCTTACCTTTGCCAGAGGTTGATTCCGAGTAAAGCTTTTTCGCAATCACAGGCATCAAAGTATCACTCAAACTAATGAGAAAGATGAAGAGCTTATATTAGTGCACTCGCTAACTTATAATTGAACTTCAAGCATCTTTCGAGTTGCAGGTAACACCAAGCCAGTTGGTGAGACCGAAAACCTTAAGCAAATGATGCCACCATCAGCCATTAAAGAACTTCAATTTTTTTCTTACACAATCACATAATTTATGACAAATAGATCCACGTAATTCCAAATGATGATAATACCTACTTTTGGACACCCGGACATGGCGGTGACACTGAAGGCCAAAACATGCACCATGTATTAGAGCCTGGAATGAACATAGAAAAACATGAAGCTACTATCAGGACTGAAACTTACAAATAATGCAACGATTTTCTTTGTAAGCCCAAAACACAGACAAATAGCTTATTTTCATTATTCAACAATGCCCATCTCATTGACGAGCCTATAAAAAACAGAAAACTAGACCCTCAATGAGCATTTGAAACTTGTAATACTATGATAGAGAAACTCCATGCGAACAAGAACCTTGGAGGGTCGAAGGAGAATCTCAAAACTTGCAGTGTTTAAAAACATGCATTTTCATCTTGATTGTTAATGTTTGGTACATAAGTTCAGATATCCAAATCCAAATAGATCGGGTGGGATTTCTATAGCTGAAGTTTCAATGACAAAAGCAGCAACAATTAAAGCTATCTATTTCCGACAAGCTAAGAATTTACAAATACTGCAAAGAGTCCAAACAAATTGATTTATTGATTGAAAACCAAAACACACATATAGCCAGTTCGCATCGTGCAACAATCTCCTGTCTCATAGATGATGTAAGCAAAAACCATAGACTAGACACTCACTGAGCAATCACAACTTTTAAGTTAAAAAGAACATCTCAAATTGTAAACTCGAATCTCTAAACCTATCATAAGCAACATCATCAACTCTCCAAGCCATCTCTGGCTCAAGAAAGTTCACCCAATCTCCAATCACTCCACGTCTAAACAACATCAATCCCCAGTGTGTTTGCCTTTCCTCTCTTATTCACTCACATTTTCACAATTTTCTCCCCAACCCCATCTCTAGCTTCATCTATACTACAGGGACGCCAGATGAATTATCCGATATTTCTCACCTCAGCCACAGGGTCTTTCATCAAGTCCTCATACTTTAAGAACAAAATTCTCGCGGGCATTCACAAGCTCACATTCCACTATCCAAGCACACGATCCTAAAAGGCCCGGTAAAAGATAACCTATTGCAAAATCTATCCATAGCCAATTCAAGCCGGGCCGTTTCTAAACCTCTTTTTTCGAATTCGCCTTGTTAGCAAAATGCCACAAGGAAACGAAGTTGTTCTTCAGGTTATGACACAGGTAGATGATTCTATATCCGCACTGAATAATCAAGCTCGGTGACAAATGGAACGGGATGTAGGTTGAGAAAAGCCTTGGAGAGGGAGCAAATTTTAATCTGGGGTTTGATCATTTACGTATATAAGTTTGAGAAGAAATATAGGCAGTCTGAAATCGGTGGTGGTGAGGACTACAGTTGGCCGAGAGTATTAGCAGAGCGTGTTACATAAATGATCTCAATTACATATTTGACTGAGCCCAATGCTGGGTTAAAAGTTCACACCCCTCCGGTCCAAAAGTTCAAAGTCAAAATCAAAAGTCAAGTCCAAGCCAAACGGGCCCGAGCCTAAGTCAAGCGCAGGCATAGAAGGGACCGGCCCCATGACTAAAAGAATAAAACAGTTTAATGTAATTTTTTAGAAGTAAATATATGGAAAATGGGCAAAAAGCCAAAATTTTGTAAACCTCATGACTTATGTGCAACAAAGAATAAGCACATGAGACATGGGAAGGCACACGCGCCATTTAGAAAAGCCCAAGAGACTATATATAAAATGTGTAGCCTATAAAAGGCAAACATAATGAAGAAACCCATAACAATTTTGATTTCTTAATTTTTCTAGGATTTTATGCCGCTCTCTCTCTCTCTCTCTTCCAGCTCTCCTTCTTCCTCCTTTCTTTTTCAATTAAATCCAAGACAAATCTTCTCCTTTTTCCACAAAATTTTTGATTTTGGCCGTTAACCCATCGAGAGGAACACCGATTTTCCATTGAAATCACCAAAGGAGCAACTTTTTTTCTCTCCGTCTCTCTCCTCACGATCTAACAGAGGAGAGAAAGAAAAAGAGAAAACCCATGTCAAGACCCATCTGCGCACCTCCTGAGACCTCGTAGAAGGGGAAAAGAACCACTTTTGATCTTCTGAAAATCAAATTTTTAGTGTTTAGGGGCTGTAACTCCATTGGGTTTCGATCCTTATTTGCACCGTGCTAGGTGCGCACCTCGCTATGTGCTCATTTGGCTAGATGCACATCCTATTGGGTGCACATGTGCGCACCTTGCTGGGACCCTTTGGTCCTTAACTCTCGCATCTCGATAAGTGCGCACCTCCCTAAGTGTGCACCTTATTGGATCTTTGGTCCATTTGAGACCATTTGACCCCTAACTCTCGTATATCGATAGGTGTGTACCTCCCTAAGTGCGCATCTCATTGAACCTTTTGGTCCATTCGGGACCCTTTGACCCCCATCACTCCCTCGCATTTTATCAAGTGTGCACCTTATTAGGTGCGCATCTCGGCAGGTGCGCACTCGTCATGTGCTCCCCTTGCCAAGTGTGCACCTTATTAGGTGCGCATCTTGGCAGGTGCACATTTTACCACGTGCTCACTTTATTAAGTGCGTACTTGACATATATACAATCATCATCTTTCCCGTTAGAAAAAATTCTAACGGGGCGCTGCCCCGCACTCTGTAAGGGGGTTGCTAGCCCCCTTGACCCCTATCCTGTTATCCGGGTAGCGGGACCCTATAAACTCTGCGAGACCCTCGATATGCCTGAAACACCCTCAAGACACATACATATATGCATACTGCACATTGAGTTCGCATGATCCGTTTGTCCCGTTGATCAGAGGTTCCTTTGCTCCAAAAGCGGATGTAATTAACGGCAGTTTAATCCGCTGCTGCCGGAGATTTGGGATTCCCACGATCAATAAACCCCTGCCTATCCTAAATAGGGGGATCTGTAATACAACTTACAAGCGACGAGTATTCCTATCTCAATATGGTGACGAAAAACACTCTACAGATTCTGGCACGTCCGGTGAGACCTTTTCTCTCCTCCCATATTTCGGGACAAGCGTTCATACGAACTCAATCAAAACACACACACACACACATATATATTAATTGCCTGTACTGAAATCATGTTTCTTTGTGCAGGATAACAGCTTTTCAACCGCAATTTACAAACTCAGCGAGAACCAGTTCGATCTCTGAGGCGACTCCAATCCTGTATGTAGTCAAAACAAACACGCACGCGATCCTCCCCGTAAGTCTCAGTCAGCAATGGGAGGAACCGCCCCATCAATTTGATTATGTCATCATCTACCCTGCCGGAAGCGCTCATCTGGCGGAGATCCCGGTAAACCAGGTGGCCAAACCGACCTCAAGAAGCAGAAGGCCGAACGTTGTGATCGCTAAGACACCAAAGCCCAAGTGCAAATTTGTATTCGAACGGCTCTCCACTGTTCCAACTAGGGGCAAGGCCATCAACACCAATGAAGCTACAAAGCGTCTCTAGTAAGCTCAGACGGTTTTCCTGACAATTGCACGATCGGGTGTCTTCTCTGGACTCTCTGTCAATCGATCTATAGCGGCTTCCAGGAAAGCATATGCCCGCTAAGCTCTCAAGACATAAAATTTGAGACAAAAGAGACTCGGATATAGAGCTAACAAGAGGGCCAAGGCTCCGTCCAAGTCGAATTTTATGAGGTTCCAAGAATAAGGTTACCCCGCGACGACAGTGGAGTCGGTCATGAAAGTCAACAATTCCTTCAAACCCCTGAAGTGGGTTCAGAAAAATGCCATGACCGCCAAGATAAAAAAGACATCAATCCGAACGATTCTACAAAGAGACATGTCTAAGCCCCAATATAGAAGAAATGGCACCATCTCTTCAAAAGTTTATCAGGCCCTCTGTGCTACGCGAAAGCAACGGGGCAAAATCAGAAAAGAAGTGCCAGCGTTACTCAAGAGTCCGGTTGGGCCAACCGTCTTCAGTCGATTGTCCTTTACTAAAGCAGAAAGACCACAACAACAGTCCGTGAATGCAGCTGCCAGTGGTGAAAAGATGGCCGGATGTGTTATCCACACGGTCTATATGGCGGGTACGCGTCCCAACAACAACCTTACAGCAAAAGCAAGGATGGGGATGCTACATCCCAATCTCAATCTGGCTTGAATGTGGTTGCCACTTCCCAAGATCATCCGCCTCCGCAGGACGATGAAAACCCTTTCGATGAGGCCGATAGGCAGAAAGACCCCTCGGTCCATGTGGAGTCAAGCTCAGACATCGAAGAAAAGATGAATTTCCGCTCCAGGACCGTAGAGCAAGAGCTGCTTCAAGAGCTTCGAAAACAGGTTAGGAGCAAAGATAAAGAGATGACCAAGCTTTACTCAAAAATTGATGACCTGACGAACGTCGTGATGCTGCTAACGGCTCAAGTTGCTCGGACGCCTTCCAATCAAGCACAGGTCTCTACTCATGAGCCAGGCGATAATAACCCAAAGCAACCGATGCCTATCCCTTTAGGTCTAAGTGTGGGCGAGCCGTACGAAAGCTGACCACATTCCACTTCTGGGGACGCCTTGGCCCCGGATGGCACTATTCCGCTAACACAAGATCGGATAATGGATTTGGTCACCAGCAAGGTTAAAACATCGGTGACCAAAGCCGAGACTCAGAAAGACATTGGCAGTAATGGGCGGCCATATCCCGCACGGTATGATCTGATCGAGTTCCCCAGCGGCTACATCATTCCTAAGTTCGAAAGATTTGACGGGGCGGGAAATGCGAATCAACATGTTGTTCACTTTAAAGCATCGTGCGAAAACACAGGAGGCAATGATGCACTTCTTCTCCGCCAGTTTGTCAACAGCCTAATCGGTGTCGCTTTCGACTGGTACACGAACATACCGGACGGTTCTGTCACTACTTTCGCCTAAATGGAGTCTCTGTTTCGGTAAACATTCATGAGTGTCAGTGACAAAATCTCCATCGCTGACCTTATGAGAACCAAGCCGGGGGAAAACAAAAGTAACACGGATTTTATTGCCCGATGGCGCAACCTCACTGTCAAGTGCGAACCGCCGCTAGAGCAGGACCATTCCGTGAGCCTCCTCATTGGGAACCTCAGCAATTGGATGGTCTCATTCTTATGTACATCAGGCCTCAAGACGTTTCAAGAGCTGACCAAGAGAGTTCAAATGTTGGCACGCTCGAAGCAACAGTCTACCCCGGACTCTCAGAATGACAAGTCTTGGAAGAGTAGAAAAGACGACAACCGTAAAAGTGAGAGCTCCGACAATACCAACACCTTCAATGCGTCTGACAATAAAGACAAGTGAAAGGCGAGCGGATCGAAAATAGACCGGTCTTGAAAGCAGTGCTAGGAGGAGAAGGGTCTTCACTGTTAGTTATATGTATGCTCTAGAGGCCATTACTGTACATACGATGTATATTGTAGTGGATGCTTGGACATATATAGGGAGGACTTTCTTGCTCGACATGATAGTACGCTATCTGGTTGTACTTTATCTTAACATGTACTCTGATTGTCTCTTTTGTTACATGTTGATAAAGCCCTTAGGATTTATACTCGACTACTGGGACTATGATGAGATCATACTAGTGGGGCCACTGTAGTCTATGAGTACATCCTATATCTGTTCCTAGTCGAGGGTGTGTCGAGACATGGCATCGATACACCAGAGTAGACTAGCGTATACGCATCTTGACCCATATGATGGGCGATGGATGATCCCATATCCATCGGTGTTTGACATCAAGGATGGTGTACGGGTGCTCAGTAGAGACTGGGTACACTGAACGGACTCGCCGAGAACTCCTAGATGGTATATATACCTATTGTCAGATAGCAGTTCTCTGGTGACACTTGTACAGGTTAGTCTGTAGACCCGAGATCGTCATAGAGTCTTGTGTGATTCCCACTATACTTTGATTTCCTCCCTACCACGGCTCTACTGAGTTGTGCAAACAGGTGGATTTTGGGTACAGTCCCGAATCATATGGAGACAGTGAGCGATAGGAGGGGTTTCGTCTCTCCCGGTATAGGGAGTTGATGTCGCGCTATGTTTGATCGGCTATAACACCTAAATCCCTGGCCAGGATTCTCGAGGTTTACTGATAAGTGTTATCAGTAGTTCCTCGACCTGTTATGAGCCATAAATCAACATGACTTATAAAGTTACTGGGGTCTGACATTTACCACCCCTAGACTTCATATGCGACGTATCAGACGAAGAGACCGGACTGTACGGTAAGTGTTGCTTACAGGCTCGTAAGGGTTGTGATGAGTTCGCTCGTCGGCCACCTTTTCGTCATGTACCTGGGTAGCCGTTACGCACAGCTAGTGCCGCTGACGTGCTTGTGGTTAAACCCATTGCCAGCGTACTGACGAGTTTTTAGAGTCCCACACAGAGGGTTCCCTCGTTCAGGCAAAAGATGTAGAGACCGTAAGTTGTTACGGCAGCCGTAAGGTGTTGCGGCAGGTTTTCAATTATGTTCGTGTAATTGTTACAGGAATAATAATCGGAAGAATAATACTGGCCGGATACCGGTATTATATTATTGGATTAATTGTATTCGTATTTTTCGGAATTCGGATGCGGGTATACAGTATACGGTATACGGTATACGGAGGAGGGGTATTTTTGTAATTGTTACAAAAATACCTTCTAGAAGGTGCCACCTCATAATGACATAATTATGACATCATTTATTTTGTGAAAATAAATTAGTGAGGTGTAAATTAAAAGGTATAAGCATGATAATGTGGTTGTTGAAGTGGATGTACTATTAAAAGCATAATACTTCTTTCATAATACATGCTTTAGTTAGTGCTATTTTTCTTTTTATCATGCTTAAACTTTTTAATCATGAAATGCACTTATTCTTCTTCTTATAAATACCTTCACATAAGATGTGAAATGAAGGCATTCAATTCCTACACAAAATTATGATAAGTGTATCATAATAAGTTCATAAGAAGAGAGAAAGAAAAATGATGGTGATCATTCTTCCTAGCTTTAACCCTCACATGAGATGTGAATCAAAAGCTTAGGATTTCAAGTTAATCCAATACAATTATCTCTATATCATCCTAGTGACCTCTTCTAGCAAATTTGGTCTCTCGGTTAAATTCTTGAAAAGAGTTTCAAGCTTGCACGAAAACTCTCGGGTGGATTATCTTTGTCTTCGGTGGCCGGAGATCGAAAACATCGGCAACATCTTAATGAGCCTAGGAGTCCACAAAAGAGGAGAAAGGAGCAAAGGAGTTGCATCAAAGAGAAGACCCGAAGGACCGTATGATCAAGGTATAATCCCTAACATAGTAAATAAGATCTCTAGTTAGGGTATACTAGTTGTGGTTTAGACAAGATCTTCGGTTAAGTGCGTGTTGTATGCAAAGAAATTTTTTGTTCATCGCTTCCGCCGCGCCACAAGAGTTGTGGGAGCATGCAACACTCACCAACAGTGGTATCAGAGCCTAACTAAACCACAATTAGATGTTAGCCAAAAGTTAGAAACTCGATCGACAGTTTTTTCTCCCGAAAACTTGTATTCTGCCCTTGCTGCTGTCAGTTTTTGAAAGTGTTCCAAAATTAATTTGACATATCTTAAAAATACAAGCAGGGTTTTATAAGAACACAGAAAAATTTTGGAAGTCTAACTCGGGTAAAGCGCGGCGGAAGCACGGCCAAACACATGGTTTAGCCGCGGATGCGCCCCGAGTTATGGCCGAGTTGACTCAATTTTTTCCACTGTTCCTATACTGAAGAAATAGGGTTTCTGGGACATGCAGATTGTTACAAAGGTGTTTGTACAGAGATATGTCAAGTGTTGGCATGGTTGTAAAAATTATCGATCGAAATTCTAATAGTGTTTGGCTAATCGGGTTTTCTTTTTGTTATATGTGTTTGAAACGTCCGCTAATTGCTATATGACGATTCGTGGGGGTTGCACATATGGATATCATGAGATGGTATGTGTATATGAATGTGTTGGATCGTTGTGATGAATGGCCGGGGGGTGTGAGAAGAGAGTTTTTCCTTTTCTATCATTCCATGTAATTTGTAAAAAGCAATGTTATATTGTATAATTTCTTTTTACTGTTTTTGCTCGTAGGATAGACCCAAGGTGGGGTGCACAAACTACCGGGTTCTCCAAGTGCCGAGTGGCCTACTCAATTGTTGAGGGAGGTTGCTACACTTTGGGAATTTGGCGGGTAGTTTGCCGCACCCGTAGGGGTCTGGGGGGGTTTTGGCTATTCATCACGACCGTGGAACCCGTTTTTCATTAAGGGCTTAAATGAAATACGGAATTCCTAGCATATCCAATGCATTCATCTGTGATCTGAAATGGTTATATTTATATATATGAGATATATAATAAACGTTGCTTATGTTTTGCACCCGCGCTAGTCCAGCCCCCGCTCTGCCGTTAGTTAAGTAACCTAACGGTGTATGACGGGGCTCAGTGGCAAATGCGGATGGCATAAGCGTACGTTCTATTTGCGTTTCTTTTCTGTGATGTTTGGGAAACGTAAAAGATAGGAAACGTAAATGATGGGACCACATTAATGTGATTAATGTTAAAAGAAAGAAACCTAAAGATGTTGTAGAATCAAATTTTTGAAAAAAAAGGGTAACTCCAGCTTTTGTTTTGCATAGTGGTATTCTTAAATATCCTGCACCTCATTCGATGAGGAAAGGGCCGAGATCCCTTCACCGGGAGTGACCCCTTTAGCGAAACTGGAAAATGTTACAAAAGAACTCGAATTGATTTTATAGTTGATCTATTGTTGCTTTGCATCGTGGTATTTACATATCCAGCACCTTATTCGATAAGGAAAGAGCCGAGATCCCTTCACCGGGAGTGATCTCTTTAGCAAAATTAGAAATATACTACAAAAACCATTCGATTTTTAAAATTGGAGCTTAAACCACTCCTTCCCATTTGTTTCTACAACGATATCAAGTTCATTACGCTCATGGTTTTCTTAAAAATCTGCATAGCCCTCCGAAATTTCAGATAGGTAATACTTAGTATTCGTGCTGCGTTTGTTGGTTTTCGTCAAGGCGTAGTGTGCGGTAGCTAACTATTGCTTATCTGTAACATATGATGAGATTGGGTTAAGGTAGTCGGGCGTCTTTGTTGGCTTTCGTCAAGAGACGTACGGCTGGGTTTAATTCAATCAAGAAATGTACGGATTGAACTTGACTAGCGGACTATGGTTTGTTGGCATTCGTCAAGGTCATAGCACGTTAGGGGCAAAATATTATCGGGAATTTCAGTGTTGAAATTTGCAATGAGATTGCATACCTCCTATGAGATAGTTGGATCCCGATACCCGCTGCAAGTAAGAGTTACTCCTGGGAAAGTTTTACACAAGACAATTTGATGAAATTATGGGGTGTAATTATTCCCGGCTAATCTTACCTTTTATGGTTTGAAGGAAGATTTGATAAAAACAGTGGGAGACATCTGGATTAGATAATAACCAATCTAATCTTGCAAGAGCATACGCTAAAGTGTTTTCTTCTCTCTCTCTCTCCATATAGTGACCATATCATGCCTTAATCAAGATAATGAATACAGATATATTGACTGAACCCGCTTGTTATATTAAGCTGGGGAACGTTGGCCCCGCTCCAACTTATAATTGTTATAAGACAGAGCAGGAAATAGGGAAATACCAGAATTCCTATGCCGCCCAAACGAAGAAAGTGCATATGATGCATCTCCTTCGGGTGTGTTCATTACAAAGAACTGTTTCTCAATATCCTCTGCATCCTGGGTATTTGATACTCGATAAGGATCCCAGATATGTAATCTGTTACATAGGGCTACAAAAAGGTAGAAAAACTGAGAACGGGTGATAAGTTTCATGAGACAGAAAACGGGGCAAGTGTTGCAGCCAAGTCTGTTGGTCACTGTCACCCTGTATTAAGAATACATTGATTCTGAACAAATGCTATTAGATACCGAACCTGATATACAAAATCATATCCATCTCTTTATTAGTAAAGAAATGATAAAATTTTGTATTGATGGATAATGTTTTGAACATTTCCTATATCAAAAGTTGATCAGTTCAGGTGCGTTATCTAAAAGCATTGACATTCTAAATCAAACTACAGTTCAAGTAGGTTCGGACTCAAAAGTCGGGTGTACAGAACACACTTCAGTACAGAACCTGCTACGTTGGTCTCCATTTTGCACTTCAGTCTTAGTATACAGAACACACACAAGAGGAAGAGTTCAGAAATGAACGGATCCTTCTTGATGCATTATAAACTAGGTCAGATCAATGCGACCCGGCTGGCTGAAGTTACATTTTAGATGCATATTTAAACCAGTTTGAATTTACATCTTGTGAAACTTGCCAGTCATGTCACAAAGATTGAATGACCATAGCTCTGTTTATTGGAAACAGAGAGAGTTAGTGAACTCTTGGGATTGATACATGATGATGTATGAAAGGCCCCCTGTCTACATATGCCATGACCGGTTCTTTGTTCTTCATTACTTTCTCTGATAATCTCTCAAGATTTAGACAAATGTTCCTGTTGAAACATAGGTCCAAAGCTTTTGAGATATTCACAGAATATAAATTAGAAGTAGAGAACCAAAAACGGGTATAAGTATTATGTCCTTTGATGAGATCAAGGAGGAGAATACTTGTGCATGGAAATCCTGGACTATTCTAAAAGAGAATGAGATTCTCTCTCAGTATTACTCCTCCGTATACACCATAGCACGATGGTATATCGGGGCGGAGCGAATGCACCCTATGTGATATGGTGTGCTCCATGATGAGTACTATTGAGTTTCCTATTTTCCTTTTGGGAGTTATGCACTTGTGAAGCTGCATACCTATTGAATAGGGTTCTAATCAAATCAGGTGCCTACTACTCCATATGTGATATGGTATGGGAAGAGCCCATCTCTTAAATATGTTAAGATTTGGGGTTGTCCGGCCTATGTCTAAAAAACCTAAATCCGGACAAGCTCGAGGCAAAGTCAAAACTGTAGAAGTTTGTTGGATATCCCAAGCATTAGCAAGGGAATATCTTCTACCTAACCGAGGAACAAAAGTTGTTTTGTTTCTCAGCATGCCACCTTTGTGAAAGGGAATTTCTTGTGAAGAAATTAGTGGTCATAAGGTAGAACTGGAAGGCGTTCCAGCTATACAAACTACAACAGATGACCTAACCGAGGAACAAAAGTTGTTTTGTTTCTCAGCATGCCACCTTTGTGAAAGGGAATTTCTTGTGAAGAAATTAGTGGTCATGAGGTAGAACTGGAAGCAGTTCCAGCTACAGCAAATGATTTGGTAGAACCAAAGGATTCAATAGACTCTAACGAACCTCAGCCTCTCCGCCGATCTAGTTAATTTCCTCACCCACCTAAGAGATACTTCGGTTTCTCTATGACAGTGGGAGCGAGGATTTCATATTACCCCAGCGTATCCCGAGATCGGAAGGTGTTCCGGCGGGTTGTAGTCCTCGCAATGGGGACTGCATAGAAAATAGCTGCTGAGGGACCTTTTGGTGCCACGGCGACCCTATGGGATGGGGTTGTTGCCTGACCAAAGTGGTATGACCTAACTAGTTTCGAGCAGGCCATCAGGAGTGGGACTCTGTGAGAATGGCTGGATGCTTAGCGATCTGAGATGGAATCCTTATACACCAACAAAGTATGGACTTTGGTTGCTTTGTCTGAAGGGTTAAATCCCCATCAGGAGCAAGTATATCTTGAGAAGATTACTTGGTGTACATGGAAAAGTTGAGACTTTCAAAGCTATGCTTAAGTCCATCCAGATCCTACTTGCCACTGCTACATACCTTGACTACGATATCTGGTGGTTGGGTGTCATGATAGCATTTCTAAATGAAGTTTTAGAAGAGAGAGTCTATAAGTACACAGCCAGAGGGCTTCGTAGACAGTGGGAGCAGCGGAAAAGTGTGCAAGATGTTTTATGCGATAAAACAGGCATCGCGGAGTTGGAACATCAGTTTTTGATGTGGTAGTCAAAGAGTTTGACTTCATCAAAATAATAGATGAACCTTGTATATACATAAAAGGTGGTAGGGAGTATGGTGGTGATCCTCGTAGAGTACGTGGATGACATACTCTTGATAGGGAAGAAGTTTCCTATGCTACGCTCAGTCAATCCCCTCTTATTATAAATATTCTCCATATAGGATCAAAGGTGATACCTCCTAAATCCAGGGTTTTGGATCTATGAGATAGATCTAAATGGATATTAGGATACTCACTAGTTGTAGTGAGATAGTATCAATCGATCCTGGGGAGAATCACAGCGGAGTTGGAACATTTGTTTTGATGTGGTAGTCAAAGAGTTTGACTTCATCAAAATGGTTGAACCTCGTGGTATGGAGTATGGTGGTGATCCTCGTAGAGTACCTGGATGACATACTCTTGATAGGAAAGAGTTTCCTATGATACACTCGGTCAATCTCCGCTTATCACATAAGATTCTCCATATAAGATCAAGGTGATACCTCCTAAATCCTGAGTTTTTGATCTATGAGATAGATCTAAATGGATGTTAGGATACTTACTAGTTGTAGTGAGATAGTATCAATCGATCCTAGGGAGAATCACTGGAAGGTTCCAGGGTGATAAAAACGACTGAATGTCAGTCGCAGGTATTGTCTTTACCCTTAGTAGAGGGACGGTATGTTGGAAGAGTTCCAAGCTAGATACCGTGACATACTAGAAAGGCAAGATACGTCATTATTAAAGATGCTACCAAAGATAAAGTCTGGATATATATATAAGTTCATAAGATGAACTTCGTTCCTACCATTGTGTGACAATGGAGTTGTGGCTTTAGCCAAGGAACTATCGTCCCATCAGAAATCCAGATATAATTCTTAGGCAGTATCACCTGATCATAGAGATGGTTGATCTCCAGGGAGATCGAGGTTAGGAGAGTAGATACAGAGGACAACAGAGCGGATCCACTCACTAAGGCTTTTTCCCAGTAGAGACTTTTATGGGATGGTTGAGTATGAGATACTTCAACCACAGCTGATTGTTTGGTATATGATACCACAACAGATGGCCCTAGTGCAAGTGGGAGATTGTTAGTTATATGTATGTCCTAGAGGCCATTACTGTACATACGATGTATATTGTAGTGGATGCTTGGACATATATAGGGAGGACTTTCTTGCTCGACATGATAGTACGCTATCTGGTTGTACTTTATCTTAACATGTACTCTGATTGTCTCTTTTGTTACATGTTGATAAAGCCCTTAGGATTTGTACTCGACTACTGGGACTATGATGAGATCATACTAGTGGGGCCACTGTAGTCTATGAGTACATCCTATATCTGTTCCTAGTCGAGGGTGTGTCGAGACAGGGCATCGATACACCAGAGTAGACTAGCGTATACGCATCTTGACCCATATGATGGGCGATGGATGATCCCATATCCATCGGTGTTTGACATCAAGGATGGTGTACGGGTGCTCAGTAGAGACTGGGTACACTGAACGGATTCACCGAGAACTCCTAGATGGTATATATACCTATTGTCAGATAGCAGTTCTCTGGTGACACTTGTACAGGTTAGTCTGTAGACCCGAGATCGTCATAGAGTCTTGTGTGATTCCCACTATACTTTGATTTCCTCCCTACCACGGCTCTACTGAGTTGTGTAAACAGGTGGATTTTGGGTACAGTCCCGAATCATATGGAGACAGTGAGCGATAGGAGGGGTTTCGTCTCTCCCGGTATAGGGAGTTGATGTCGCGCTATGTTTGATCGGCTATAACACCTAAATCCCTGGCCAGGGTTCTCGAGGTTTACTGATAAGTGTTATCAGTAGTTCCTCGACCTGTTATGAGCCATAAATCAACATGACTTATAAAGTTACCGGGGTCTGACATTTACCACCCCTAGACTTCATATGCGACGTATCAGACGAAGAGACCGGACTGTACGGTAAGTGTTGCTTACAGGCTCGTAAGGGTTGTGATGAGTTCGCTCGTCGGCCACCTTTTCGTCATGTACCTGGGTAGCCGTTACGCACAGCTAGTGCCGCTGACGTGCTTGTGGTTAAACCCATTGCCAGCGTACTGACGAGTCTTTAGAGTCCCACACAGAGGGTTCCCTCGTTCAGGCAAAAGATGTAGAGACCGTAAGTTGTTACGGCAGCCGTAATGTGTTGCGGCAGGTTTTCAATTATGTTCGTGTAATTGTTACAGGAATAATAATCGGAAGAATAATACTGGCCGGATACCGGTATTATATTATTGGATTAATTGTATTCGTATTTTTCGGAATTCGGATGCGGGTATACAGTATACGGTATACGGTATACGGAGGAGGGGTATTTTTGTAATTGTTACAAAAATACTTTCTAGAAGGTGCCACCTCATAATGACATAATTATGAAATCATTTATTTTGTGAAAATAAATTAGTGAGGTGTAAATTAAAAGGTATAAGCATGATAATGTGGTTGTTGAAGTGGATGTACTATTAAAAGCATAATACTTCTTTCATAATACATGCTTTAGTTAGTGCTATTTTTCTTTTTATCATGCTTAAACTTTTTAATCATGAAATGCACTTATTCTTCTTCTTATAAATACCTTCACATAAGATGTGAAATGAAGGCATTCAATTCCTACACAAAATTATGATAAGTGTATCATAACAAGTTCATAAGAAGAGAGAAAGAAAAATGATGGTGATCATTCTTCCTAGCTTTAACCCTCACATGAGATGTGAATCAAAAGCTTAGGATTTCAAGTTAATCCAATACAATTATCTCTACATCATCCTAGTGACCTCTTCTAGCAAATTTGGTCTCTCGGTTAAATTCTTGAAAAGAGTTTCAAGCTTGCACGAAAACTCTCGGGTGGATCATCTTTGTCTTCGGTGGCCGGAGATCGAAAACATCGGCAACATCTTAACGAGCCGAGGAGTCCACAAAAGAGGAGAAAGGAGCAAAGGAGTTGCATCAAAGAGAAGACCCGAAGGACCGTATCATCAAGGTATAATCCCTAACATAGTAGATAAGATCTCTAGTTAGGATATACTAGTTGTGGTTTAGACAAGATCTTCGGTTAAGTGCGTGTTGTATGCAAAGAAATTTTTTGTTCATCGCTTCCGCCGCGCCACAAGAGTTGTGGGAGCATGCAACACTCACCAACATTCACTGGAGGAGAAAAAGAACAAAATCTACTCTTTCAGAATTGACAAGGTCCGCCAAATATTCAAAGATGCTCTGAACAATGTTCTACAATTGCCGGAGTCAAAGAGACCTCACGAAGCAAAAATGACCGACAATTCTCTGTATTTCCCATACCACAGAGTAGTGAGCCATGCGATCGAGAATTGTTACATTTTCAAAGACTGGGTCGAAAAGTAATACAAAACCGGAGAGATCAAGCTGTCCAAAAGCGTGTTGGTGAACAATCAAGCTGCGACCACCAACTTTATACAGACAAAAGCTGAAGCCTTCTGGGAGAAGACAGCTGAATCCACTGCCCCGAGAAATGAATCTGACTCGTCGCAGCCTCCGTGGAGTATGCATATATCTAATAAGACGAAGAAGATGTTAAAAATACTTCAGAAAGAGCCCAGAACAGAATGGGAGGGGGTAGAAGGAGCTCACTGTTACAGCTACCAATTCGGCCAATCGGGCTCAAAATCCAAAAAAACTTAAGAAGAAGAAAAGGAAAAGTACGGCTCTAAGCGAAAAGGAGTCGGCAAGGAAATCGACTATTCAAAAGCATATCGACTCCCTCAAAGACTATAAGCAAAAAGAAAGTGCTGGGTTCCTTAGCACTCTCACTATGTTTTATAAGGCATCGAGTATGCAATTTTAAAAAAACTAGAGAGCAAAGCAACCCTAATCAAGGATCTAACTAGAGAATTAGGGTTAATAAAACATGTAAACAACTTTACACTAAGTGAAATGGGAATACAACCTTTGTAGACCGGTCCTTCAATTCTAAAGCTCCGTGTAGTAGTCCCTTTGCTCCAAGTAGTGGTGTCCCAGACTCTCCTTTAGCTCCACTAGGTGAAAGGAACGAGCTTGCTCATGGATCTTCGAGGCCGAAGATGATCTACGTCGAAGAATCTCTAACTCAAGTTACCTCTTCACTAATTGAAAATTAGTGAAGCAAACAACCTATACTAAATTGCTAGTCTAGCGTAGATTGATGAAGTAGGAATTTTGCTCACTTTAGAATTATTTTTCTCACTCTTTTTCTTCACCTCAAGAAAACCTAGAGAGCTCAATGGAGATGAAGAAGAAGATGAAGGAATAGAATGAGAGTCAAGTGGCAACCATGGGTGAGATAATATCATATATTATCATTGTAGAGAATTAACCATGGCTAAAAATAATGGTTGGGTTAATAAATATCTAAAGTAAGATAAAATTAGTGGACTAAGTTAATGGTTTCCACAAGCTTCTCCAAGCTTCACAAACCATGCCATTTCCACCTAATTTTGTTTATACTTTAAATAATTAATCACCCTAATTATCTATGGTATGGTATGGTATGAGTAGGGTATACTTTGCATGCGAGCACTCTCCAAATTAGTCTTGAAGGGCATCTCTTTGGAGAGAGTGATTCCTGAGATCGTGGGTAAATTCCCACGCTTGGAATCCTCCATACTAAACCACTTTAGTATGGTGTCAATGTACCTGGATTGGGACAATCCCAACATCCGTTTAGATCTATCTCTATAGATCTTTATCCCCAGAATGTAGGAGGCATGACCCAGATTCTTCATGGAGAATCTTTGTGATAAGAAGAGCTTGACCGAGTGCAGTATAGGAACATCATTTTCTATCAAGAGTATGTCATCCACGTACAATACGAGGAAGACGACCTTAATCTCTGCAACCTTCTTGTATACACAAGGTTCATCTACGTTTTTGATGAAGTCAAACTCTTTGACTGCCACATCAAAATAGATGTTCCAACTCTTTGATGCCTGCTTTAACCCGTAGATTGATTTAAGCAGCTTGCACACCTTTCCGCTGCTCCCACTGTCCACGAAGCCCTCTGGTTGTGTCATGTACACGCTCTCTTCTAAATCGCCATTTAGAAAAGCGGTCTTGACATCCATCTGCCAGATTTCATAGTCATGGTATGCATCGATGGTAAGTAGGATCCGGATGGACTTAAGCATAGCTACTGGAGAAAATGTTTCATCATAATCCACACCTGGTCGTTGACGAAAACCTATTGCTACAAGTCTAACTTTGAAAGTCTCAACTTTTCCATCTACACCAAGTTTTTTCTTGAAGATCCACTTGCTCCCAATGGGTTTTACCCCTTCAGGAGCATCTTCCAAAGTCCATACTTTGTTGGTGTACATGGATTCCATCTCAGATCGCATTGCATCCAGCCATTTCACAAAGTCCCCACTCGTGATAGCCTGCTCGAAGCTAGTTGGGTCATCATCTTCCATGATGCAATCCTCGCTCCCACCATCAATGAGAAAACCGTAGTATCTCTCAGGTGGATGAGAAACCCTACTAGATCGGCGGAGAGACTGAGGTTCGTCGGGGACTATTGAATACTCCGGTTTTACCAAATCTTCAGCCGTTAGTTTGTCTAGCTGGACCTTCTTCCAGTTCTACCTCATGACCACTAATTTCTTCCATAAGAAATTCCTTTTCAAAAAAGGCGGCATCTTGAGAAACAAAACACCTTTTTCTCCTCAGTGTGGTAGAAGATATACCCTCGCGAATGTTTGGGATATCCAACAAACTTATACAGTACTGACCTTGCCTCGAGCTTATCCGGATTTTGCTTTTCAACATAGGCCGGACAACCCCATATCTTAACTCGTTTAAGATATGGTCTCTTCCCATTCCATATCTCATATGGAGTGGTAGGCACTGATTTGGATGGAACTCTATTCAATAGGTATGCAGCTTCTCAAGCGCATAACCCCAAAAGGAAACAGGTAACTCAGCGTTACTCATCACGCACCATATCTAATAGGGTGCGATTCCTCCGCTCCGACAAACCGTTGTGCTGTGGTGTATACGGATGAGTAAGCTGAGAGAGAATCCCATTCTATTTTAAATAATCCAGGAACTCCGTGCTCAAGTATTCTTCTCCCCAATCAGATCGAAGGATTTTAATACTTTTACCCGTCTGGTTCTCAACTTTATGCTTATATTCTTTGAATTTCTCAAAAGCTTCATACTTGTGTTTCAACAGGAACACATGTCTAAATCTTGAGAGATCGTCAGTGAATGTAATGAAGTACGAGGAACCATCCCTGGCATGTGTAGACATGGGACCGCATACATCACTATGTATCAGTCCTAAGAGTTCCGTAGCTCTTTCTCCGTGTCCAGTAAACGGAGTTTTGGTCATCTTGCCTTTGATACATGACCGACAAGTTTCATAAGATGAAAATTCGAACGGATTCAAATATCTATCCTTATGTAACATAGCTAGTCGTGTCGCATTGATATGACCCAGTCTATAATGCCACAAGAAGGGTTTGTTCATTTCTGAACTTTTCCTCTTGTGTGTGTTCTGTAGAAGGTATGCAATCTCATTGCAAATTTCAACACTTGAAATTCCCAATAATATTTTACCCCAAGCGATTTATGACCTTGGCAAGGTCAACAAACCATAAACCGCAAGTCAAGTTCAACCCGTTCATTTCGTGATTGAATTAAACCCACCCGCACGACCCTTGACAAGGTCAACAAGGCCGTACGACTATCCTAATCCAATCGCATCATATGCGTTGCAGATAAGCACTAATTAGCTACCGCACACTACGCCTTGACAAGATCAACAAACGCAGCACGAATACTAAATAGTCATTATCTGAAATGACGGAGGGCTACGACAGGGTTTTAAGAAAATCTTTTGCGTAATGAACTTGATATCGTTATAGAATCGAGTGTTGAAAAGGAGTGGTTTAAGCTCTGCTTTTAAAATCATTTTTTTCAAAATAAACCGAATGGGTGTAGCATCTGCTAGCTTCTGCTAAAGAGGTCACTCTCGGTGAAGGGATCTAGGCTCTTTCTTCATCGAATGAGGTGCTGGATATTCTACAAGGAATACCGATACAAGCAAGAACTAGAGCTACCAGTTTTGAAAATGTGATTCTACAACATCATTAGGTTTCTTTCCTTTCATTAATCTCATTAATGAAGTCCCATAATTTATGCTTCCTAAACATCACAGATAAAGAAACGAGAATACTTATACAACGTACGCTTATTCCATCCGCATTCGCCATGGGGTCCCGTCATGCACCATTAGGTTAGATAACTAACGGTAGAGCGGGGGCATGACTAGCGCGGATGCAAAACATAAGCAACGTTTATTATATATCATATATATAATATTAAGCATGCGTCTCACGTAGTTATATGATCTCATCACATAACATTACAGCAGAAGTCAACATATGAAATATTGGATATACAAAGAGGTTCGTGTTTTAAATTAAGCCAGTAAAAAATACGGATTCCACGGTCGTGATGAATAGCCAAACCCACATCCCTAGACCCCTACGAGAGCGGCAAGCAACCTTACCAATTCTAGAGTTAGGAGACCCGGTCTCGACTCCTCGAGATGGTCTCCCACTGGACTCTAGAACCCGGTTACTTCTGCTCCCAGCCTTGGGTCTATCCTAATGCGGAAAAGTAAATAATATATATCAATGATGACATCATCCTCAACCCGTAAGTGTCTTAATAAAAGAATATTACATACAAGTTTTTATATGAATGAAAATGAAAAACTCTTATCTCACGCAAAAAACCCCGGCTATTCAAACACGATGATCTAATATAACATATTACATCAACACATAACATCACATGTCATCAACGTAAGTAAATATGCGTATCCCAATTGTCGTTGACGTATAGCAACGAAACCGGCGATACACCACATATTACACTTACGATCGCAGAAAAGAAAACGAAAACTACAATAATTAGAATCCGCAACATCCTTAGACATCATAAACCCGGAATATCTCATACCCCGAATTTCATGCCTAACATATAAACCTTGCATTTTAGTCTTATATTGAAAACACCTTTTCAATAACCTAGTCGGGTAATTCAACAAGATTCCCGACTACTTGATCGAATACTCGTCGGAAATATTAGTAGATGGCCATACCCCCGATGCCGTCGACGAAGTGCACTTAGGCGGAACACCGTGGCCGCGAGCACACGAGGGGATGCTTTTGGCAACGGGGCTCTCCTACAGTCACTTGGTCAGGGCTATGGGGTATGGCTATCTAGTAGTGTTACCTGGCGAATGTTCACGTACTATACGAGATTGCGACGGAGTTTTGATCCGAATCGAAACTCCATGGCAATCTATTAGAAAAGACTAAATTGCTAGATTTATAGAACACTAATCAGTTTTCACAAAACTAATTATTATGGATTCTAAATATTGTATCACATATCAATATGAAACCCAAACGATATTAAAATACGACTACGAAACACTCCGTATTGCCTCTACAGAAAGATAACATCACATGCAATCTTGACAAAAACAAACATAACCTGAAACCCTAAAACCATGTGAGGCCGATTTTTTGGACAATTTGGCCGGCCAAAATTTTGGTGTTTTACCTCAAATTTTTCTGGTGTTCTAGATGCATCATAACCGGCTTTCTGCACTTGTTTAAAATTTTTTTGAGGACTTCAAAAATTCGACAGAAACTAAGGTTTCGGAGTTTTTTCGGTTTCGTAATTCTAACACATCCTATAATTCTCTAGCTTAGCTCTGATACCACTGCTGGGTTCCTTAGCACTCTCACTAGGTTTTATAAGGAATCAGGTATGCAATTTTAAAAAGACTAGAGAGCAAAGCAACCCAATCCAAGGATCTAACTAGAGAATTAGGGTTAATAAAACATGTAAACAACTTTACACTAAGTGAAAATGAGAATACAACCTTTATAGACCGTTCCTTCACTTCTAAAGCTCCGTGTAGTAGTCTCTTTGCTCAAAGTAGTGGTGTCCCAGATTCTCCTTTAGCTCCACAAGGTGAAAGGAACGAGCTTGCTCATGGATCTTCGAGGCCGAAGATGATCTACGTCGAAGAATCTCTAACTCAAGCTACCTTTTCACTAATTGAAAATTAGTGAAGCAAACAACCTATACTAAATGGCTAGTTTAGTGTAGATTGATGAAGTAGGAATTTTGCTCACTTTAGAATTATTTTTCTCACTCTTTTTCTTCACCTTAAAAAAACCTAGAGAGCTCAATGGAGATGAAGAAGAAGATGGAGTTTAGAATAGAATGAGAGTCAAGTGGCAACCATGGATGAGATAATATCATATATTATCATTGTAGAGACTTAACCATGGTTAAAGATAATGGTCGGGTTAATAAATATCTAAAGTAAGACAAAATTAGTGGACTAAGTCAATGGTTTCCACAAGCTTTTCCAAGCTTCACAAACCATGCCATTTCCACTTAATTTTGTTTATACTTTAAATAATTAATCACTCTAATTATCTATGGTATGGTATGAGTCTCATACACCCATATATAATGTATCATCAAGCATGACATAAAGAAACAATACATTAATATATATCACATATATATTAAATGTACAATGAGAAAAGAAATTCATAAGTGAGCTAATATTAGTTAATATATATTAATATATCAAATATATAATTATATATTAAATTATTAAATCAACACTTGATTTAATAATCCGGCTGTATCGCATACAACCAACTAATATCATATATATCAACTTATCGAATCAACACTTGATTCAATAACCCGGCTATATCACATATAACCGACCGATATCACATATCGCGAGATAAGAATACGGTATCACATACACGTACTAATCTCGGTCCCGCACATATCACATATGTGCCCTACTTCGTTTCGCTTGAGCCAGGAAACCTCTGTGCAGGACTCTAAAGACTCATCAATACGCCGACAGTAGGTAATGATCCTATCAGTTACCCACAAGCCGTCAGCGGTACTAGCTGGACGTAACGGCTACCCGGGTATTGAGCGATCAGAAGATCAACAAGCAAGCCTGCTCATACTCCCGTCAATCCAATAAGTAACACTACCGTACAGTCCGGTCTCTTCGTCTGATATGTCGCATATTTAGTCTGGGGGTGGTTAACGCCAGACCCCAATAACTTGATAAGTCATGCCGATGTGAGGCTCATAACGGGTCGAGAAACTACTGATAACACTTACCGGTAAATCTTAGTATCAGCCCTGGCCAAGGACTTCCTGTTATGGCCAATCGAGCACAACACAACATCAACCCCAATACCGGGAGAGACGAAACTTCTCTTATCGCTCATTGCCTCCATGTGACTCGGGACTGTACCCAAAAACCACTTGTTTGCACGTTCTCTTGAACGTGGTAGGGTGCAAATCAAAGCACAGTGGGAATCACACAAGACTCTATGACGATCTCGGGTCTACAGACTAACCTGTACCAGTGTCACCAGAGAACTGCTATCTGACGATAGGTATAATACCATCTAGGAGTTCTCGGCGAGTCCTGTTCGGTGTACCCAGTCTCCACTGAGCACCCGTATACAATCTTTGATGTCAAACACCAATGGATGTGGGATCATCCATCGCCCATCATATGGGTCAAGAAACGTATACGCTAGTCTACTCCGGAATATCGATGCCCCGTCTCGATACACCCTCGACTAGGAACAATTAAAAGATGAACTTATGGACTACCCTGGCCCCACTAGTATGATCTGCATCATAATCCTGGTAGTCAAGTATACATCCTAAGGGCTTTATCAACATGTGAGAGAAAGATAGTATCACAATACAAGTCTACATGTTAAGATAAAGAGCAACCAGATATCATACTATCATGTCGAGCAAGAAAGTCCTCTCTATATATGTCCAAGCATCCATTATAATATACAATCATGTACAATAATAGCCTCTGGGGCATACATACAACTAACAGAAAGTACTCTAATTCGATTGAAGGAGTTCTTCCCCGTAGAAGCGGCTAAGATTCTGGAAGAGTTAGAAGAAGACTCCGATGATGAGATCTCTATTGTGACCTACTACGTCGTCCACCTTGGTAGCGACTCTGAGGAAGTGCTCTGTTTTTCCGAAGAGGACGAGGAGCTCGCCAAAAAACTAACCAAATCCAGCTCAGAAGCGGCAAGGTTCTATTGCCGAAGCAAGGCAACGCCCCGAAAGAGAAGGAAAAATAGGTCGCTAATGAAGAAAACAACGTAGAGCCGACTCATGAAAATTTTAGTTCTTCTCCGGTAGATTACAATGTCTTGGCTCACCTCCGGAAGCTTCCGTCTCTCTTAAGCATCTATGATTCTCTTGTCCTATCCAAGGAGCTCAGAGATGTGCACATTCATGCCCTGCAAAACCCCGTGTGGTATCAGGCTCGTTTCACAGAAATTAATATGAAAGAGGCTCAGTACACTCTGCATACAGCCGCGGTCACATTTAAAGATGAAGACCTGTTACTAGGAACAGCTAAGCACAACCGACCGCTTTACGTGACAGGGTACAGCGACGGAGACCGGATTAATCGCATATTGATTGATCCGGGGTCCTGAGTGAACATCATAAACTTGTGGACTCTGAAGAGTTTGTCAATGGACGTTTGACACTTGTCAAGGGAATAGATAGTCATCCAAGGTTTCAATCAAAACTGCAAGTAAGTTCTGGGATTTATAGCTCTGCCAATTAAATTTGGGGATCTGCAAACTGTCACGCCCCGCTTTCCAGTAGACGGATACGGTGACGTGTCAGGCCGCAACATATTTACTAAGAAATAAATACGTTAAGTGTAATTAAGCAATATATAAAATGTACAAGAATGACAAGAGTATAAAAATAAAACAACAACTTTATTTACATTCATCTTTACATACAACTGTTTGAAAATGAAAAGATACAATGATAATAAGCAGTGCCTAAACAATGTTATACAGGAAAGTTAGCACAAGGAACTAGAAGTCAGGCTGTGCCGCGCGCTGATCCAAGTCCTCCTAGTTAGGCTCGATCTCCTGAGAGTCTGGTCCTCCTGATGAACATTCCAAAGAAAGAAACAGAAAGGAATGTTGTCAGCGAACTAAGGCTCGGTAAGTCCCAAAAGAAGAAAGAGAATATACAAGTAATATGAAATGAATATATGAGTTGTGTATGATTGATTACGGATATGTGATAGTTATTATAACGTGGTTGTTTGTAGCTTGATACAGAAGGTATTCATATATACGAGAGGAGTCTATCTTACCCCGTGGACTATGGTAACATGTAGTACAAGGCCATGTCATAATCCATGGGACAACGACACGAGAATTCATGTAAGTGTCTTTTAAGTGACATCTCGTGCCACGATATACGTTCCGTACCAATCTACCCCTTTATCCCCGTGTATTGTATTGTATAAATTTTGTTTAAAAGTCTCGCCGAAAACATGGGTACAAAATGTTCAATTAGTCATGTTCAGGATGTGGTCATGTATTTAAGTAGTCAAGTCAAGTTATAACCATGGTTCGGTCAAGTCAAGTCAAGTATACATGTTTGATATTGATATTTGGATTCAAGTATTCATGTTCATGATCAAGTATTCATGTTTGATTTTATTCATATTTAAATTAGACTCAGACTGAGTCACTCTTGTAAGCAAATTTAGCTCTTGAATTAGGTTCGGGAGTCGTCTGTAACTGCTGCACATGGATGGCAGGATTTGTGTCTTTTTCCAAGAAAATTACCATTGATAACTCCGTTAAGTTGTCTACCTTAAATAGGCAAGCACTCACTTTCTCCGGCTCCCTGGAGCTCAAGAGAATTTATCTCGCTTAAACCTATATTTACTAAATTCCTTAAATATTGTTTTATATATCTCGATGGGGTTTTATGATTTTTTTTAATATAGTTAAAAGTAAACCTCGAAGGTGATTAGTATTACTTAGAATTTTCATGAGTGTGGATTTTAAGTATTGGGTATTTTAGTGTTAATTACTTAGCTTGGAAAGTTCATGGTATTTTATTGTAAGACTTGCCCTTTTGGTATCTTGATGGTATTTTATTGACATTTGTTAATCTTTTCATTTTAAAAAAACATAGGTTTATTATATTTTGAAAATATGGATTTATAATTTTATATAATTTTAATTTTAAAAATAATTTTATTTTATTTAGAAAATTTGTATTTCTTAAAAACCGCATTTAAATCCTTTCGAGATCGAATGCTCCGTGAGGAGGTCTGCATCTCGTTCTACTAGCCCAAGGATGTGCGATAATCCGCACCATCCATTAGCGGGTCCCCTAAAGAGGGTTGTAGATGCATAATTGCAAAGGATATGAAATACCGCTTTAAAAGAAATTCGGTTTTTAAAGTTATGTGGTATTTTATTGAAAATTTTTCATCGAAACGAAAATACATACAATGAGTATCATGCAATGGAACCAAGTGTGCGTGTGGGGTAGGTCGTTACCCCATGAAGTTTTCCTAAGATATTGTTAAGCAATTACTAAAAGAGGTGTTTATAAAGTTCAAGGTATTTTAATGAAAAAGTGATACTACACATGAGAATTTTGATGAAATTTGATTCTAAATATTAAGGTTTAAGGTTACAAATATTGTGTAAAAACTTAGTTGATCAAAGAATAAAGGAGAAGGAGTTTCTAGGTGTCACGCATCGTTTCCCAAAATACAGAATATGGGGGACGACTAGGCCAGCCATGCTCCTACAGTCAAGGAATAATCCTGCCGTAATCGCACTTCGGCTTTTATCATCACATGGTAATTAGTAAACACAGAACAGAAGTAAAGAAAACACATCACTAGTTTATTACACCAACTTTCATTGTTCACAATTTACAACAGAACGAAAGAAAAGAAACTACTAACCAAGTGCGAATACAAGGTTGATTTATAGAAAGCAGTAAAAGTACTGGAGGCACGACCGTTTAGATCTCTGCGAGCTCGAATGACAGGTCTGGCTCCTGAACTGGGTCCTCTCCAAACTCTGAGCATGCACACTCAGGTCGTCAGGGCGACACCATAGCAACATTATAATAATAATAACGAGGCAAGGAAATAAAGTAAAATTGGCGGAGACAATAAATGCAGGTAATTGGTATGCCATTAAACAATACAATGTATGATCTGTGTCCCTATCGGTCTCTAAGTCATTTTTGAAATCGAGTTATGGAAATGAATGATCATGTTTAACGAGGGTCTTGTACGTACCCGAGACTACGGCCCACTGTTGCCTGGGACATAACCCTGTCGGCCGGACCGCTAGGTCCAAACCTCATATATATAAGAGTTGCTGTTCGAATGATCATCCTCTAAAACACTGACCTCGCTAAATACAAGTTCCTTTCCTCTTCGATTTCCCCATTTTTCCCCAGGTTTCACTATCTATGAGTATGGGCTAGTTGTGAACAAGTATGCATCAATAACACTGCTTTATTCGCTATTCACTGTATTGTTCACTGTCACGAATCGTTCACTTTCACTGGAGTACTCGACACATCTAAACCGATACTCTTCACGTTCGACAATGCACTATTCATGGAAAATTCATAAGGACGCTCACTATCACTAGAGGTATTGCAGTCGGGTAAAAATGTGAATCATGCCGCTAAACAATTTGTATGCAAAACTAGTCATTATGCGTCTCATGAACTTCTATAAATCGTATTAAATCATATGTTCAGAATTAAGTAAAATGATACAAAAGCGGTAATAAGTAAACTAAGTTAGCAGTTCAACGAAATTGGTTTCAAGTCAATCGGGTTTGGGTTCGCAAATTACAGTCGTTTCATTTTAAGTGTCCCCTGCTGGAAGTTCAGTTCCTGAACTGAAAGTCCATTTCGTAACACAGTTTTCACCCAGTTTGGATTATAATTAAGCGACGCTACAGTTGGATAATATTTAGGTTTACCAGTTAGGTTTCCAACTCACCATACGGATCGATAAAATCCACTGTGTTCTGGGAGTTACACATTATTTAAGATTGGGATGTACGTTCTGTCCCTGCTTGGGACCACAGTACGTACAGATGGTTTAAAATGTGATTAAAATAGCAAACAATGATAAAAATGAATGAAACCACTTTCAATAGTTAGATAACAGATTTATCTTCACTACGGTATAGGGTTCTGCATAATACGATTTTCACACAGAGACATAAAAGCATTTCTAATCAAGTGTCGGCATGCAGTGCTGCTCTGGACTGCAGTCCAGTGCCGCACTCCCGACCAGTTTCTGTAATCTTTATAAAATAGAAATAGATTATAACCTATATGGGGTTCTATTTCGTTGAGTCTTCTTCTATATGAGCCCTCGAACACCACATTCCGGTGTGTAACCAATTTATTATGATTTTCCCAAGACTAAGGTATGGAAGTTTTCAGATTCGACGGATCTAAATGGGGACGACATTTCACGGTATTAAAGTCCGTATTTTCAAGACAACAATTAACACAGTATTCGTTATCACTAGGGTAATCTGTTATGCTTAATTTCCATCATTTTAAGAGGGTTTTCAGATTATGGTTTACATCGAACACTCATAATAACGTATGATTCACAACCGAAATGAATACACTATAGCATCTAGTAAGTGTTTGAACTTGCCTGACGACGTATCGATGACGATACGACAGTGACGCGGCAACAGCGGTGATCTACGGCAATGGAAACGGCACGGTACGGTACGGTCACGACGCATGCACGGACTAGGCACGACACGGCAACATGAAGAGTTTGGCCTCGGCTCGAGCTCGGTGTGGCTTCGGGGCTTGGACTCGGCTGGTAGCTTGGGTCTGCGATGGTCAGTGAACGATTGAGATGGTGTCGACGAGTCATGGGTTTTCCGGTGAGGTGTCACGGCTAGGCGAGGCTACAGGTCTTGGCGTCGGGGTTCTTGTGCAGGGCTCGAGACTCGAGATCTTTGGGAGAAGGAGAGAGGTGAGATCGAGGAGACGGAGGCGATCTCAACGGCGGGGCGAGCTTCGACGAGTAGGCAGCGAGGGTTGCGGGGATCGGTGGGTCGGGCGTTCTGCAGTCATGATGAAAAGGAGAGAGAGGCGATGACTGTGAGGAGGTCGGGGAGATGAGTTTACGGCGGGGTTCTTGCTCGGGTCGGGGACCTCGTCGGAAAGGAGGTGAAGGTGAGAGGAAGGGAAAATGGACGTGGTGCATGAGTCGAGTCGAAGGTGGAGAAGATGGGCTCGTCGATGCTTGGTGCAGGGGTTGAGGGAGACAAGGAGGTCGGTGAGATGTGAGGAGTCGACGGTCGATGACGACGAGGGCGTCGGCGACTAGGACTGAGGCGACGATGGGTGTAGCGATGGGTGCAGGCGTGCAGGGTTTTCTTGGGTTGGGGTCATGGGTTTGCGCGAGAGGAAAGAGGTGAGTGATCGTCGGGGGTTTTGTATGGGGGGAAGAGAGAGACGAGGTCGAGGGTGGAGGTGAGGTGAGAGCAGGCGACGTGGGGTTCGGGCATGGGTGCGATCGTCGCGGCGTGCGACGGAGCCACGAAGGGAAAAAATTGCGGGAAAGAAAACGAGCGAGGGAGGAAGAGGAAGAGGAAGTGGGGGGGGGGGAGGGGGGTGGTGTGCGGGTCGGGTCGGGTCGAGTCGGGTAGGTTAGGTTTGGGTTTAGAAATTAGGATTTGTTTAGGGTTAAAAATATAATAAAAATATAAAAAATTTGTAAAAATTCTAGGAAAATCTGAAAAATACGGAAATATATATATGAACGCTGGAGATTTACACTAGGGTTTAGAAAAAGGATATCGGTATTAACTCCACTTACCGATATAATTTTTAAAAATGGAATTTCAATAAAGAGACAGAGAGATTGGGATGGACTTATGGTTTAGAAAGCTCAACGAGAGGTTGAAGAAGAGGGGATGAGCTTCGTGGTGTCGTGGGAGCTCCGAAATAGGCTTTGGTTTTCGCTGGAACCAACTTCCTTGTTAACTCCTCTTTACTTCACTTGCACTAGAAACTTTTTAGAGAGTTTTGGCTAGAATTTTCAGAATGATGCTGAGCTAAGGTAGGGGGTGGTATTTATAGTGGAGAATTAGGGTTTGGGAATTAAAAGTGTGGATTAAAAGTATTAAAATTGTGATAAATTGTGAATTGAAAGGTCTCTGTTTGGTTGCAGGGAAATCAAACAGTTTAGAGGAGTTAGGGGTAGGTGAAGAGGCGAGTGTGCAGAGCCGGGGCCATTTGGCCACCATCTACCCGTCCCCGCCGGCCCCAAGCCTAAATCCGCCGGTCGTTTTGTGCCATCTGGCATCAAGATTCGTGCTAGCTGATTAAATCCCTGTTTGCTCCATTTCCCACATGTTTGATTTTTCTGAACTTTTTATTTCCCGTGTATTGCACGTGCAAACTTTTGGGCTTCCAAAAAGTTTAAAAAAAATTCAGAAAAAAATAATGTGTCTGATGGGAATCGAACACAGGGGCTACATCACAGCAATGCAAAAGCTTTACCAGTGAGCTACAAGTTGCTTCTTGCTGTTATTTAACAAAATTGACTTATAACTCAAACTCAGGCTGTAAAACTCATTTCTTGTATATTAACAGTAAAATTTCCGTACAAGATTTTAGAGTAGTTACATTCTACCCTCTTTATTAAAATTTCGTCCTCGAAATTTACATTTACATAGGGACTAATTTTCAAATAGGTAAGGGTATCTTGCACGCATATCTTCTTCTCGTGATTCTCCTGGCGAATCATTTCTCCACATCACTCAGACCAAGTTTACTTCCTTGTTCTGTAATGTCTTTACTTTTTGGTCCAGGATCTCAACGGGTTGTTGCTCGCAAGTTAGGTCCGTTTGTAGTGTGAGCTCTGAGTGATCAAGTATGTGGTTGGGGTCGCTCACATATCATCATAGCTGGGATATGTGGAACATGTTGTGCACTCCTTCCAATGAGGGTGGTAGTTCTAAACGGTATTCCACTTCTCTAACTCGTTCGAGTATATCGAACGGTTCTATGTATCTTGGACTTAACTTACCCCTCTTTCCAAAGCGGACCACTTCTCTGTTTGGAGATATCTCTAAGAAAACATGGTCTCCAGGTTGGAACTCCAGATGTCGTCGCTTTGCATCTGCCCAATACTTCTGTCGGTCTTGGGCTATGCGCATTCTTTCCCTGATCGTGCGAACTATGTCCACAGTTGCCACGATCATCTCTGGTCCAAGGAGTTCACGATCTTCGACATCATCCTAACTTAGTGGTGAATGACACTTCCGTCCATAGAGTGCTGTGAACGGTGCCATTCTAATGCTTTCCTGATAGATGTTGTTGTATGAAAACTCCACAAGGTGTAGGTGATCTTCCCACGAACCTCCGAAGTCTAATATACAAGCTCTTAGCATGTCTACTAAAATCTGAATTGTTCGCTCGGACTATTCGTCCATTTATGGATGATAAGCCATGCTAATATTCAGACTCGTTCCCAAGCTAGCTTGCAGACTCTGCCAAAATTGGGATCGAAATCTTGTATCACGATCGGAGACGATGCAAACAGGTACTCCATGTAATCTCATGATCTCCTGCATGCGTTCATGAGTATCAAATATAGTACACTTTTAAGGTTTAAATCTTACTTTAGATTTATGCTTACCACCATATACTTCTTTGCTAACGTCTCGGTTGATTGGCCAACTCGAAATGGAATAAAGTGAGCCGACTTGGTGAGTTGATCCATAATAACCCATACCGCGTCGTTACCCTTCGTGCTGCGAGGTAGGGCAGTCACGAAGTCCATTGTAATGTGCTGCCATTTCCATCCTGGGATTGGTAACGGCTGAAGTAGACCAGCAGTTCTATGATGTTCAGCCTTCACTTGCTGACATACCAAACACTTAGCTATGCTTCTAGATACTTCTCGCTTCATTCCATGCTACCAGTAGTGTTGCCGTAGATCCTTGTACATTTTTGTACCACCGGAGTGTACAGAATAAGGAGAGCTGTGAGCTTCTTTCATCAATTCTTCTCGAACTGGGCCGTGTGGCACACACAATCGACTTTCATATCTCAAGGATCCATCTTCGTGAATGATGAAGTCAATTTGAAGTCCACTTTCTACTTGTTCTCGGATGCGAAACCAGTGCAGTAGACGAGTGATGGCAACGATAGGGATCTTTTGTAGCTTGGCATCATTTGCTTGAGCTGCCTTGATCTGATGACAAGAGTGGACTGGACCTGTAAGTTCATCAAATCTGAAGCATTACCTGGCATAAGTACTTCGATCGCCAATCCGTTGAATTCTTGCTGTAGCTTCCACTGAGCGGTGAGATTCATTGCTAATGGCTGGCGGCTAAGTGCATCAGGAACTACATTCACCTTCCCAAGATGATACTGTAGGTTGATGTCGAAGTCCGCCATGAGTTCTAGCCATCTTCTCTGCCGCATGTTTAATTCTTTCTGAGTAAATACATACTTCATACTCTTGTGGTCAATGTATATATCCACTCGTTATCCCAGAAGATAGTGATGCCAAATCTTAAGTGCGAAGATGACGGCTGCCAACTCCAGATCATGCGTTGGATAGTTGCGCTCATGAACCTTCAGCTGTCTTGATGAAAAATCTACAACCTTTCCATACCGGTGTAGAACACATCCTAATCTTTTACCGGATGCATCATAATGTACAACGAATCCTCCAGATTGATCCGGTATTTTAAGAATAGGAGCAGAAGTTAATCTTGACTTGAGTTCTACAAAAGCATTTTCACATGCTTCTAACCACATGAAAGCTTCATATTTACGTGTGAGCTTGGTCAGGGGTGCTGCAATCTTCGAAAAACCTTCAATGAATCGTCGATAGTATCCTGCTAATCCTAAGAATCTTCGTATATCCTTCACCGTCTTTGGTGTCGGCCACTTGCTGACAGCTGACACCTTAGCTTGATCTACTGAGATTCCTTTGCCTGAAACAATATGCCCGAGAAATCCAACTTGATCTAGCCAAAATTCACACTTGTTGTACTTGGCATAGAGCTGACGTTGTCGCAATTTCTCCAGGACAATCCATAAATGATCGCCGTGTTCTTTCCAATTCTTTGAATACACCAGGATGTCATCGATGAAGATGACAACGAACCTGTCTAAGTACTCTCGGAAAACTTGATTCATCAGATTCATAAAGATGGAAGGTGCATTGGTCACTCCAAATGGCATTATGAGATATTTATAATGACCATATCGAGTCCTAAACACCGTCTTCGGAATGTCGGACTCTTTGACCTTCACCTGATGATAACCCGAACGAAGAAATAACTTCGAAAATACACAAGACCCACTTAGCTGATCGAAAAGATCATCGATGCGTGGCAGTGAATACTTGTTCTTAATCGTCTCTTCGTTCAGAGCTCGATAATTTACACACATCCTGTATGAACGTTCTTTCTTCTTCATAAGTAACACTGGAGATCCCCAACTTGAAGTACTGGGACGAATCCAACCTTTCTTTAGGAGTTCGTCTAACTGAATGCAGATCTCCTTCAATCCTTCAGGACTTAGTCGTTACGGAGCTTTGATTACAGGTTGCGCACCAGGTAGTAAATCAATGCTGAATTCAAGAGCTCGATCAGGAGGCAAACTTGATATATCTTCAGGAAATACATCCTTGAACTCTTGAACTACCTCTGGCTTTGATTCTTCTGCTTGTAATGCTGCAGCCACTGCCTTCTTTGGTTTTGCTTTGTAGACGCTAGGTTCTAAGGTACGGTTTCCACTCTTGAAATAGAACACTGGATGATCTAGTATTTCGAACACTACCCTCCTTTGGCGACAGTCGATGGTAGCAAAGAAAGTTCTCAGCCAGTCATTCCCAAGACTACATCGAAGTTCGGTTTGTCCAGCACCATGAAGTTCGCATAAAATTCTCTACTGCAGACGACCACTGGACACAGATCGTATCCTAAAGTTGCTTTTAGAATGCCGTTCCCTGAACTGACATTCCAGCTGGATACGAGTGGTTTAACTGGAATCACATAAGTTCGGACGAACCGTTGCGACATAAAGCAATGTGATGCTCCAGTGTCGAAGAGTGCTAGAGCAGGTAGGGAGGCTACTAGTATAGTACCTAAGTTGTTTGAGGTTGGGTTTAGATATAGGAAAAAGTTATAGAGATATACAAGAATTGCAATATTGAAAGGATTGGGAGTTATTAGTGATGACTTGTCCTGTGGCTTCAGCCTCCTCGACCGTCATTGTGAATGCCTGACGTCATGGTATATTCCTCCTTGCTGGAGGCACATTCCTCTGTCCTTGGGGCATTTTTCTCTGTCCTTGAGGCATGTTTTTCTGTGCCTGATGGAACTGACGTTGAGGCTATGTAGGAGGTCCATGTGGAGCTGGTGCAGGGAGAGTGATTGATCAAGTTCTTCTTGTGTATGTAAAATGTTTCACAACCAAAGAAATTTATACCGCAATCAATTGACGGTATCTATTGTAGTTTCGTCAATGAGAACGGATCGTCCACTGAGAAAGTGTGATTTGTTCGAAATTGTTTTAGTTGAGTTGAAATGAAAAGATAAAAGAAAATGATTCAATAATTGTGAAATTTAGTTTCAAGAATCATAAAGAATTAGATCTAAAATCAAGAAATGGTAGAAATCAAGAAAATATCTAAATCGTTTGAGTTATCAAGATTTGTAGAGAGGCTTGTCGGTATCAATCGAATCGATAGTGATGATTGATGCTTACAATTTCAAATTCTTATCTATTGAAGATTTGATGCTAGATCGATATCAATCAACGAGGTTTAGGGATCTTTTGAAGAAACTAGGGTTTCTTCATCCTCATCCCTTGTCCTTTCGTTAATTAGCATTCAAATTCTAGCCTCTAAAAAATTCAATCATCGATTATTGATCTCTAATTTAGAGCGAAAACATTCAAGAAAGCATCTTGCTCAAAACTAGGTCATCTTTGATTCAATTTCCTAGGGTTTACAAAACTCATAAGACTTAAGAATCGTTTAAGAATTCATCAACATCATCTACCTATTCTTTCGATTCCGATGCAAGCGGAGTTTTATTCACGCATCATTATAAAGCAATCAAGAACTAAGAATATCATAATGCGAGAATAAATAGAAAACAAGAACCAAGATCTTCACCTTTTATTATTCGATGTTTCGTTACAACACACTCAAAGACTAAAAGAATTGAGGAGGAACTAAAATCATCGAACTACCTTCGCATCATCTTCTTGAGTCGCGGATCGTCGTTGATCTCTTGCTCGGATGAAGATCGGCGTTGCATCAAAAGGCTCGATGGATGCTTGCTCAATTTGGTACTCGATGAATCTTGATTTGGATCAAATTGTGTCACTCAATTTGTTTTGGAATTGATTTGGATCTCACTCGATTTTTACCCTAAATGATGAACAACGAACAACCTCTTTAGTGAAGCCCTAGGTCCCTTTTTATAGATTTCCTTTTAGCTTCCCCTAGAAGCTAGGTTTAGCTTCCTTTAGAAGCTTGGTAGTTGAGAAGAAACTTCTAGATTGCGTTAGTTATTTAGTTTACAAGAGAAGCTTGGTTGTTATGAGGCTTGCATGAGAAGCTTGGCTGTTAGAAGGAATCTTCTGGAGATTTCTAGGGACTTTGAATAAGTTTTATAGTTGAGAAGAGAAGCCTCGGGATGAATGCTGCCGCCAACGAGTCGGATCGGCCGCGGATCGGCCGACTCGGCCGTGGATCCGCGGCCGTTTGAGGGGCTTGGTGCATGAATTTTCTTGTGCTGAATTGTGTTGGCCTCATGGTACTTTTCTGATCTCTGGAATTTTATAAATCTTTCTTGTTTACTGCCAGATCACAAGTCTTGGACTTGGTGTATTTTTATCAGCACTTTTAAGCAGTTTCGGCTCTTTTTCCTGGAATTTCCTGCACACAATCTCGAGACAAGTGTTGCGATATACAGAGATCATGCGTGCAATAATAAACACACAATTTCCCTCATAATGCTGGTTATAATGTATAACACATGTTATTTGGCATTTTACAGACAAATTGCTAATATGTGCTATATTTATACCAAACACCTTTAGATGATTACAAAGACTAGGGAAATTGATGTGTTAAAAATGCAATATTTTCGACTGATCAGAGAGCTAGGCGAGCTGCAGGAGCCTGAATGGCTGGCCGCTGCGGGATCGTGATTGTGCGTCTGGGTGCTGGAGCTGTGTTTAAATGGTATGGACATGATCCTATGGCGTGAGTGGATGCGCCATAAACCAAACACAGGCCATTTGCACGCCTACAGTCTTTCGCCAGGTGTCCCGTCCTTTTGCAGTAAAAACAATATTCTGGACTGGACCGGTTAAACTATCCTCTCGGTCTCCTTGGTGAAAATGTTGGCCTAGAAGAGGCTCCTCTTATCATCTGGGTGGCAGGGCGTTTCACACCGGCAGTCTGCGGTCTGCCCTTCTTCTTCACAACCGCCTCATAGCATCGAGCAACCTTCAAAGAAAGTTCATAGGTTGGGAAATCCCCTGTAGTGAGTTGGGAAATCCCCTGTAGCGAATGCAGCTTGGATTTCCGGGTCTAACCCTTGCTGAAAATGTCGTGCCCGGATCTCAGCAGTAGGAATCAAGTGTACAGCGAACCTGTTATGACCTTGTGTTAGCAGTGTAATGAGTGAAATTAGGAATTTGAATTTGAGACATATCTTACCTGCTAAGCATGGTAAACTCAGCATCGTATTCATCCACAGACTTGACCCACATCGAGCCTTGTAGTAGATGGATGAACTGCTGCTCCATGTCAAAACGGGCAGTCTCAGGGAAGTACTTCGCATCGAACAGATCGTGAAATGTTTTCCACTCGATCGGTTGGGTGAGACGGCTTTCTTCAGCCTTCTACTAAACTCTGGCATTTTCGGTCAGTTGCAGCTTCACAACTCCACCCAGGAAATATCTGGAACTTGAGCTGCTGCCAGATCATCTTCAATCGATTGAGCCCATTCTTTCGCCTCAAGTGGGCTCTCTTTTCCTGAGAAGTGCTTTGGATGCAGTGCCCGAATTTGTTTGACTCCGGGTGCCCCGGCTTCGGAGCGGTGCATGAGGATAGCAGTCTGCTGCTTCTGACCCTTCAGTAGGCTTTTGATAGCCTCAAGTAGTACCGTTTGTTCGTTGATGGGAGCTGCAATGGTAGGTGGTGGTGGTAGAGTAGGCGGTGGGGTGTTGCCATTGACATTCGTGCTAGTGTTGTTGGGAGAATCCATGACCTTAATAGAAAAAGGAATGGTTATGATAGATTCAAGAAATTTGAAATGTAAGCAATGTATAGATGCCGATTCTTATAATTCTTGTGATATATTGCTTAAGACTTCATGCAGAACTGACTTGCATGGGCCGCCGATAAAACCTGTCACGCCCCGCTTCCCAGTAGACGGATACGGTGACGTGGCAGGCCGCAACGTATTTACTAAGAAATGAATACGTTAAGCATAATTAAGCAATATATAAAATTTACAAGAATGAAAAGAGTATAAAAATAAAACAACAACTTTATTTACATTTACATACTACTGTTTGAAAATACAATGATAATAAGCAGTGCCTAAACAATGGCATACAGGAAAGTAAGTACAAGGAACTAGAAGTCAGGCTATGCCGCGAGCTGATCTAAGTCCTCCAGGCCAGGTTCGATCTCCTAAGAGTCCATTCCTCCTGACGAACATTCCAAAGAAAGAAATAGAAAGGAATATCGTCAGCGAACTAACGCTAGGTAAGTCCCAAAAGAAGAAAGAGAATATACAAGTAATGTGAAATGAATAGGTGAGTTATGTATGATTGATTACGGATATGTGATAGTTATTATAACGTGGTTGTTTATAGCTTGATACAGAAGGTATTCATGTATACGAGAGGAGTCCATCTTACCCCATGGACTATGGTAACATGTAGTACAAGTCCCCGTCATAACCCACGAGACAACGATACGAGAATTCATGTAGGTGTCTTTTAAGTGACCTCTCGTGCCACGATATACGTTCCGTACTTGTCACGCCCCGCTTCCCAGAGTACGGGCAGAGGACATGATGAGACCGCTACGTATTTACTATGAAGTAAATACGCTAAGCGTATCTAAGCAATATAAAAATAAATGCACAAGATACACGATATAATAAAACAACAACTTTATTTATTCACATTCTTTCTGTACAATGCATGGAAAAGTAAATACAACTGAATGAAAGCAATGCCTAAACAATGACATAACAGAAAAGGAAAAGTACTGAAATAAAAGTGTACAATGAACTAAAGCTCTGGGTTTTCAATGAAGTGGTCCAAGTCTTCACTAGTGGGCTCGATCTCCGGAGTGTCCAGATCACCTGACGACATTCAAAGAAGAAAGAAAGAGAATGTCGTCAGCGAACAAATCGCTCGGTAAGTCCCAAAGATAAGGGAGAAATAGAATAGACAGAAAGAGAAGGTAGCTTTTAAAGTTGCATTATATTGTTTTAGTGTTAACTCTGTTGTTTGTAGCTTGGTACGGAAGGATGCTAGTATATACGAGAGGAGTCTCTATATGTCAGAGACTAGAGGCAAGTATAGTACAAGGAACCGTTTATGCCACGGTACAACATCAACTGGATTCAGGTTAGCTGTATTAAATCTTACCGTCTCGTGCCACTTCTGACACCTTCCGTACCAATCTACCCCTTAAACCCCGAGATGTCTTGTTGTATAGTTGTATTTTATTGTCCTGTATTGTAAACTATATAGATTGTATAATTGGGTGACTTACTGAAACCATGATATCAGTAAATGGATGTAACTGGAGAATCATGGATGTAACTGGATAATCATGTATATGGAAGTATATCCATGGTTCGGTTCAGTCAATATAGATTGAATATATGTATTCATGGATTCATGTTGAATTGTAGATTGTACTTGAATCATATTCAAGTCAGATTATTAATGAGAAGACTCAGTCTAAGTCAGATAATTAGAAAAGAAATTGAAGTCCTGATTGTTTTGATGTTATCGGTAACCGCTGCACATGGGCGGCAAGATTTATGTCTTTTTCAAAGACGATTACCGTATTGATAACACCGTTGTTATATTGTCTACCTTAGATAGGCAAGCAACCATATCTCAGGCTCCCTGAGGCTCAAGAGACTGGTCCCGCTTAAACCTATATTTACTAGGGTCCTTAGGATAATTTATAGAACTTGAGGGGGTTATATGTAAAAATACTTTTGTATAACTTTAAAAATACACCCCAAGTGTTTAATTATCGTCTTTAGAGTTCTAATAAATATAGATTTTATATATGTGATGTTTCTAGTGAAATTAACCTAATTTCATAATATAGGGTATTAAATTGTAATATTGCACTTTGTATGGAATTCATAGTATTTTAATGTAAAGTGACTCTTGTGTTTTTAGGAAAAAGTTGGAATATTTATATTATCACAAAATAAATATTTTAATTATACATATATATATATATATATTTATATAAAAATAATTTTTAATATATATTATATTTCTAGAAATCTCATTTTCTTAAGATTTTGTATTTTGTAAATCTTTCGAGACCGAATGCCCCTTGCGGGGGTCTGCATCTCGCACTACTAAGCTCAGGGACGTGCGAAAATCCGCACCATCCCAGTCGAGTTCCCCAAAATGGGTTGTAGCGGTGCTTTGCAAAGATTTGTTTAAAAATACTAAATCTTGTAAAAATGGTTTTATTAGTAAAGGGTATTGATATGTAAAGGTTCGTTTCCCGTATTCTATGTTCCCAAAAAGTATTGTTCTATGTTTCATATGAGTGTTGTGAGGAGGTAGGTCATTACCTCGTGATCTAACTTAAAGGTATAGTAAGATTGTGATGATTTAATGTAAAAGTAAACTACATGGTATTTTAGTGAAAGAATTACGATAGAAATTGGAATAGACATCCTTTTGATATGAAACTGTTCATTATGAATTGTTAATGTTTAATTGTCAACATGTAATGGTTTAATAGGGTTGTGTTTAAGAAAAGTGTGATTTTTAGAAAGAAACCGAATCGGAAATCGGTTTGACTCCGATTCCGTCGGGTTTTATTAAAAGATGTTTTTAGAGTAGCAAAGGAGAGAGGGAGGTGGGAATTACGGGTTTAGCTTAAAGAGGAGAGGGATAGGGAGTGGACGTAGCTTCCGGTGCGTTGTTTCGTCTCCGGGATCTCCTAGGGTTGTCGCCGGAAAAATCGCCGGAGCTTCGCCTTTCGCTTCTTCCAAAGTACACTAGGGTTCTAGGAAATTTCTTGAGAGTTTTGTTCAGAATTTTGGAGTGAGGGGGTAGTGTTTAAGGGTTGTATTTATAGGGTAAGTCTAGGGTTAGGGTTAGGTGAAGGATTGTGAAGAAAAATTGTATTAAATTGTAATAAAAATTGGGTTTAATGTGATTTAAAGGGGCTCTGGAAACGATCTACAGAACTAAAGTGTGCAGGTGTACAAGGAAGAGGAAAAGCCACATCTTTCATGTTGGGGACTCGGCGGTCCGGCCGGCGGCGCCAGCCCTAGTCGGCCGAGTCGCCGGCCGACTCGGCCGATTCCGGCCGAGTCAAGGGTGGACGACGTTCCTCGACGGTTCATTATCCCCCTGGCACAGTTAGATTTTTGGGTGAAGTGGGGTTTTTGTGAGATATGCACGTGTAAACCCTTGGTATTCTAAAAATTCAAAATAAAACAATATTAAAAATAATGTGGGGTATGGGATTTGAACTCTGGTGGCTTGGTTCAGCAGTGCAAAGTGTTACCAATGAGCTACAAGCTCCTTCTTGTAATTAATTAGCAAAACAAGTATTTATGGTACTCACAGAAATGTAATTACTCCAAGTATACATCAACTTTTAAATAAATCTTTGTACACTAAAATTGGAGTTGTTACAGTCTACCCTCCTTACAAAAATTTCGTCCTCGAAATTTACAACTTTTAAGGACTAGTTTACAAAGAGGTGAGGATATCTTGCACTCATTTCATCTTCCCTTTCCTAAGTGGACTCTCCTGGAGTGCCTTTTTCTCCACATCACTCGGACCAAGTTGACTTCCTTGTTCCGAAGTGACTTCACTTTCCTGTCCAGGATCTCCACAGGTTGTTGCTCATAAGATAAGTCGGGCTGTATAGTGAGCTCGGAATGATCAAGAATATGGCTGGGGTCACTCACATACCTTCTGAGTTGGGATATATGGAACACATTATGCACTCCTTCCAATGAAGGTGGAAGTACTAAGCAGTATGCCACTTCATCGACTTATTCGAGTATGTCGAACGGTCCAATATATCTCGGACTTAGCTTACCCCGTCTTCCAAATCGGATCACTCCACGGTTCAGAGATATCTTTAAGAATACGTGATCTCCTGGCTGGAACTCTAAGTGACGTCTCTTTGCATCAGCCCAATGCTTCTGTCGATCTTGGGTTATGCGCATCATTTCTCTGATAGTACGAACCACATCAATAGTCGCTACTATCATCTCCGCTCCAAGAAGTTCCCTATCTCCGATGTTGTCCCAAGTTAATGGCGATCGACACTTCCTTCCATATAATGCTGCAAAAGGTGCCATTCCTATGCTTGCTTGGTAGCTATTGTTGTACGAAAACTCCACAAGATGTACGTGATCTTCCCACGATCCTTTGAAGTCTATCATACACGCTCTGAGCATATCCTCCAAGATCTGAATAGTTCGCTCAGACTGACCATCTGTTTGTGGATGATAAGCCGTGCTGAAATTCAGACTTGTTCCCAAGCTTGCTTGCAGACTCTGCCAAAATTGCGATCAGAACCTGGTGTCACGATCGGAGACAATGCAGACCGGTACTCCATGAAGTCTCACAATTTCCTGTATGAGTTCATGGGTATCAGGGTTTGTACATATTTAAAGAGTATAAATCTTAAGTAGATTATTACCTCCATGTACTTCTTTGCTAATGTCTCAGTTGATTGGCCAACTCGGAATGGGATGAAGTGAGCCGACTTTATGAGTCGATTCACAATGACCCATACTGCACCTTTACCCTTTGTGCTGCGAGAAAGAGCAGTCACAAAATCCATCGTGATGTTTTGCCACTTCCATTCTGGGATAGGTAACGGTTGAAGTAATCCAGCCGTCCTGTGATGTTCAGCCTTTACTTGTTGACACACCAAGCATTTTGCGACGCTTCTGGCTACTTCACGCTTCATTCCATGCCACCAGTAATTCTGACGTAGATCTTTGTACATCTTTGTACCTCCAGGGTGTACTGAGTAGGGAGAGCTGTGAGCTTCTTTCTTTAACTCTTCCCGAACAGGACCTTTTGGTACACATAATCTGCTGCCGTATCTCAAAGATCCGTCTTCATGAATGATGAAGTCTGTTTTGAATCCATTCTCCACTTGTTCTCGGATCTTTTGCAACTTAGCATCACTTGCTTGAGCTGCTTTGACCTGATTGACAATTATTGATTGAACATGTAAATTCATCAAGCTTGAAGTGTTACCTGGTATGACTACTTCAATCTCCATCTGATGCAAGTCTTGTTGAAGCTTCCACTGAGCGGTGAGATGTATTGCTAATGGTTGACGACTAAGAGCATCTGGAACCACATTCACCTTCCCTGGGTGATATTGCAGGTTGATGTCAAAGTCCGCCATGAGTTTTAACCATCGTCTCTGTCGCATATTCAACTCTTTCTGAGTAAACACATATTTCAGACTCTTGTGATCTGTGTATATGTTCACTCGTTCACCAAGAAGATAATGGCGCTATATCTTGAGAGCAAAGATAATGGCTGCCAACTCCAAATCATGCGTTGGATAATTGCGCTCATGAGTCTTCAGCTGTCTTGAAGCATAAGCCACAACCTTACCGTGCTGATGTAGAACACATTCTAATCCCTTACCGGATGCATCGCAATGCACTTCGAAACCTCCAGACTGGTCCGGTATAACAAGAATAGGCGCTGATGTCAACCTTGACTTGAGTTCTACGAAAACTTGTTCGCATGCTTCTGACCACACAAATTCTTCATCTTTGCGTGTGAGCTTGGTCAGGGGTGTTGCTATCTTTGAAAAGCCTTCAATGAACCTTCTGTAATATCCAGCTAAACCCAAGAAACTCCGAATGTCCTTCACTGACTTTGGTGTCGGCCATTCGCTTACTGCTGAAACTTTCGCTGGATCCACAGAAATTCCTTCGCCTGATATGATATGTCCAAGAAAACCAACTTGATTTATCCAAAACTCGCATTTGCTATACTTGGCATATAATTGATATTGTCGTAGAGTTTTCAGGACAATTCGTAGGTGCTCGGCATGTTCTTTCCGACTCTTGGAATACACCAGAATGTCGTCGATGAAGATAACAACGAACCTATGTAAGTACTCCTGGAAAACTTGATCCATCAGGTTCATGAATATTGCTGGTGCGTTGGTCACTCCAAATGGCATCACTAGAAATTCGTAATGGCCATACCGAGTTCTGAAAGCCGTTTTATGAATATCAGCTTCCTTGACTTTCACCTGATGATAACTTGAACGAAGATCTAGTTTAGACAAAACACAAGATCCACTTAGCTGATCGAATAAATCATCGATGCGCAGAAGTGGATACTTGTTCTTTATAGTGACTTCGTTCAAGGCTCTATAATCAATGCACATTCTGTATGAACCTTCCTTCTTCTTCACAAGTAATACAGGTGATCCCCAACTTGAAGTGCTGGGACGAATCCATCCTTTCGCCAATAATTCGTCCAACTGAGTTCGGACTTCCTTCAAACCTTTCGGACTTAATCGATAAGGTTCTTTAATCACCGGTTGTGCTCCTGGTACAAAATCAATGCTAAATTCAAGAGCTTGATCGGGAGGCAAACCTGATATATCGTCAGGAAATACATCTTCGAACTCTCGAACCACTTCTGGCCTTGATTCTTCCTCCGCTTGAGTTGCTGCAATCACTGCTTCCCTTGGCTTTGCTTTGTATCTACTTGGCTCCAGGGTACGGTCTCCGCTTTTGAAATAGAAGACCGGATGGTCTGAAATCTCGAATACTACCCTCCTTTGACGACAGTCGATGGTAGCATAAAAAGTTCCGAGCCAATCCATACCTAGAACCACATCGAAGTTTGGTATGTCCAGTACTTTGAAGTCAGCGTAGAATTCTCTGCTGCAGACGACTACTGGACACAAGCTGTATCCCATTGTTGCCTTTAGAACGCCATTTACTGAACTGACATTCCAGCTGGATACAAGCGGTGTGACTGGAATCACATGGGTTCGGACGAACCGTTGCGACATAAAGCAGTGAGATGCTCCAGTATCGAACAATGCTAGTGCAGGTAGTGAGGCTACTAAGTTGTACCTAAGGTATGTGGGATATGTTTTAGGTATAGGAAAATTTGTGGGTAGGTATTAAGACTGAAAGAAAAGTTTGAGGAGAAAAGGGTTACCAGTGGTAACTTGGTCAGTGGCCTCAGCTTCTTCCACGGTCATCGTGAAAGCCTGGCGTCGTGGTACATTCCTCCTGGCCTGAGAAGCATTCCTCAGAACGGTCCTTTGAGCTTGATGGAACCGACGAGGAGGAGGTGCAGCTTGTGGTCCTCTAGGTGGTGGAGCAGGTAGTGCAAGTCTTGGAGCAGGTGCTTGGATGGCTAGGCGCTATTCAGTTGATAAAACTGCACTTTTAATATGATATTTTCCTTACTATTTTTATATAATAAAAGGTGTTTATTATAAATATGACACATATGAGGGTTTATCTATAAAAATACTATTTTCATGCGTTTATATATTATAATTAACATTATGAAGGAAAATGTAAGCATATAATATTCATGTAATATTTAGTCTATTTAAATATGCTTACCTTATTAAATATCTTTGACCAATTCTCTTAAAACTAAAATATCATGACAAATGGTTAAGATAATATCTCAATAAAAACAAATTCTACTAATATCATTTATTGAGATAATTGTGCAGGAATTATATCATGAATGAAATCAAGGAAATCCGAGTTGGCAAGATCAAATCTGCCGAAGATATTCAAGTAAATTGAAGAAACTAATTCTGGCAGAAACATAGAAAAGATTTTCAAAGTCTAGATACTCAAAAGATCACCAAGTGTTACAGATATGAAGCTACAAAAATTAGAGGCCATGATCTCACCAAAAGGCGGCGGATCCGCGGCTAAACCTATCCAATGGCCACGGTTCCGCCGCACTTCTGAGGATTTAGGGCTCGGGATTTTGGTGGTTAGGATCCTAACAACTAGTTTCCATATTATGAAACTAGGGTTCTTTCTTTGTGACTATAAATAAGGACCGAGAGCCTCTTAGAAAATTTATCAAACCGACGAGATCACGAAGTCCACGACGACTCAAGAATCCACGTTGATCATCGACAGTTCATCTACCTCCTTAAGAAGAGATCGAGAAGCAAATCTCCGGCAGCCGCGGACTAAGCTGCCGTTAATGATTGTGGGGATCCGAATCTCCGGCAGCCGCGGACTAAGCTGCCGTTAATTACCTCTCGCCTTTGGGGCGAGGGAACCTCCGATTAATGGGTTAAACTGGTCATGCGAACTCAATGTGCGGTGTGCGTGTGTTTTGTTTGAAAAGGGGGTTTTGGGTATATCGGGAGCCACGCAGAGTTTTTACGGGGGTCCCGCTACCCGGATAGCGGGCTGAGGGTCAAGGGGGCTAGCAGCCCCCTTGCGGGGTTCGGGGCAGCGCCCCGGCCCGAAATTTTTTTTGAGGGGGAGAGTGTGGCGGAGTATGTGTATGTGTACATTTGTATACATATGTATATATATACATGTATATATAAGTAAAGGGGAAAAGGACATCCAAAGGATACGTGGGGACAGCGCCTAGGCGCTTGAGCGCGAGCGCGCCACGTGTCGGCACGTGGGCGCTTTGCGCTCGAGCGCAGAGTGCTGGAGCGCAACGCGCCACGTGTCGGCACGTAGGCGGCTTGCGCTCGAGCGCTTGCGCTGGAGCGCAAGCGCGCCACGTGTCGGCACGAGGGCGACTTGCGCTCGAGCGCTTACGCTTGAGCGCAAGAGCGCCACGTGTCGGCACGAGGGCGACTTGCGCTGGAGCGCAAGCGCGCCACGTGTCGACACCAGGGCGACTTGCGCTCAGGCGCTTGCGCTGGAGCGCAAGAGCGCCACGTGTCGGCACGAGGGCGACTTGCGCTCGAGCGCTTGCGCTGGAGCGCAAGCGCGCCACGTGTCGGCACGAGGGCGACTTGCGCTCGAGCGCTTGCGCTGGAGCGCAAACGCGCCACGTGTCGGCACATGGGCGCTCTGCACTTGAGCGCCGGCGAGAAAAAGAGGCTTTTAGCCTAAAAAGATTTCTCTGATGAGAAATCAAAGAGGAGTTGAACTCCTGAGTGTTCTTCTTCTTCTTCTTCTTCTTTCTTTTTTTTTTGGGGGATTTAGTGAAAGATGTTCTTCTTCTTCCTCCTATCGCTTGGCCGGATCTTGAAGATCAAGAAGCAGGAGATTTTAAAAAAAATCACTCCTTTTTTTAGATCTGATGGGAGATCTGAGTTCCCCTTTGTGGGTTTTGTGGTGGAAAACTACTTAGTTTTGGAAAAGGAAGAGTAAAACTCTTGATTTAAATTCAAAAGAAAATGAAAAGGTTTAGAACCTTGAAGATGGAAGAAAAGAGCTCAGCTCTAAGACTTTTTTTTTAGAGAGAAAAAAGTTCTTTTTTTTTCATTCATCATGTTGCCTTTTATAGGCTTACATATTTACATATAGCCTCTTGGGCTTCACAAAATGGCATTTTGCCTATCCCATGGCTCATGTGCCATTTCATTTTTGCACATAAGCCATGGGCTTACAAAGATTTGGCTTTATGCCCATTTTGCATACATTCATGTATATAAAAAAATTACATGAAAATTATTTATTACATGATCTATATTTTAGCTGGCCGCGGGCTCGACTTGGGCATGGGCCCGCTTGACCTGGGCTTGGGCCCACCTGGCTTGGGGTTGACCTTGACTTTGACTCGGTCAACGGGGGTGTAAATTTTTACCCCAACACTAGGTAACCTTAGTTCTAGGGTTGTTTGTGCATTTTTGTGTGATTTGTCTAAGTCCGACACACTTTTTCAAAAACAAACCATTTTTAAAAGTACACACGCTGCCACTTGCGCTAAAACCATTTAGTGCATGCTCGGCTGGACACGGGATTCTAGTGCCCGTCTTGTCCGCGTTTCTTTTATCGACCCTAGAGTCGGTTATTCTTCGTCTTCTTTCCCACCACCCACCACGACCGCGATGGACGGATATCCATCAAACTTTAACACCACTCTGCCACCGCCCGCAGGTGCGCAGAATCCTCCACGCATTTCTCTCCAGGAGAGATGCTACCCTCACGTGGTCCCCTTCACACTTGTCTTTCCATTCCACCAGCCAATGGGGATAATTTAGAAATTAAATCTCATTTCATCAAACTTTTACCCAAATTTCACGGGCTCGAGTCTGAAGACGCATACGTTTTTATCACCAAATTCGAAAACGTATGTGCTTTGATGGGTACTTCACAGCTTTCTGTGGATACTATGCTTTTACATATTCTCCAGTTCACTTTGTGCGATTTAGCCGAGAAGTAGCTTTATAACACACCCGCACATTCTATTTCAACATGGGATGAATTCGTTACAGCATTCCTGAAGAAATTTTATCCCAATCATAAGAACGCCCGTGTTCGGAGCGAAATCTTCCAATTTACCCAACTTCCCAATGAACCATTTTGGAAATGCTTTGAACGGTTCAAGAATCTTCTTTTACAATGCCCTCATCATGGAATCCCTAGATGGGATCTGTGCCGAATTATCTACGAGGGTATTGATCTCACGACAAAGCAGATACTTGAAACCATGTGTCAATGTCAATTCCTGTCTAAAGATGATGGTGAAGCTTGGAAATACCTAGAAGATCTTGCTCAAAACACTTTACAATGGGAAAGTGTTAGTCAACCATTGTCTAGAGAAGGTATCAATCAGCTCGATGTTTCCGTCACAATGAAAGCCGAAATGGCGGCAATACAAAGGAAACTCGACGCTATAGAAAACAGAATTTCTTCAGCCTCCCAAACCCAATACACACTTCCCAAAACCGTATGTGGTTGTTTTTCCAACCCATCACATTTGACGAAAAATGTCCTTTGAATGTACCGTTTCAAGATCAAGAGTACACTAATGCTGCTTTTCAGCAGCAAAGACCTGAAAACGATCCTTCTTGTTCCACTTATAATCAAGGTTGGAGGAATCACCCTAATGTTGCTTGGAACCAACACCAAACTCAAAATACGGTTCTAAACCCAAATGACTTTCAAAGGGTCCCTCCACAGCAACAGCAACCACCACAACCGAGTCAGCACCCCTTTCAACCGCAACCTTTACAAAACCCAGCCAACAACTTTGATCCTGTTTCTGCCGGTACCGATAAACCCTCTGCACTCGACATGTTCATTGAATAGTCCATGCGAACGAATGACATTTTAATGTCTTCTATCCATACGTTAGTGCAAAATACTGTCTCCCATAGTGAGAGTATCAAATTGATAAAAGCATAAATTGCACAACTGACTGCAGCAATGAGTGCTAGAGAGAAAGGGAATCTTCCAGCTCAACCCCTACCTGATCTTGGGTGCTTACGGTATAATGTGAATGCACTTACCACGTCGAGATCTGGAAGAGTGCTGGATAACCATGTGGGTGAACAGATTGAAACTGATATTGAGGAACAAATTGAATCCCCGGCTTCCACTTCCACTTCTACTTCTTACCCTATTTCGTCTAGTTTACCTTCTTCTTCCGAGCCTATTCTTCGTTTTCCCCAAGGCTCAAACCCTCCACCCACTTCATCCTTTCCACCCACGCAAACTTATCCACATTTTGGACCCAACACTTACAGATAAAGCTCCATTTCCAGATAGATTGAGGTCCAACAAACCGAATGCACAAATTGGAAATGTTTAAGCAAGTTAACGTAAATATTCCTCTCCTAGATGCTATACAACAAGTTCCAGCTTATGCAAAGATACTTAAGAACTTGTGCACTAGGAAGAGAAAAACTCAAGTGCCGAAAAAAGTTTTCATGTCGAGTAATGTAAGCACAACTTTTACACAGCAATTACTCAAGAAACGTAAGGACCCTGGCTGTCCTACAATCTCTATTTCTATTGGGGGTAAAAATATCAATCGTGCTTTACTCGATTTAGGCGCTAGTGTTAACTTGCTTCCTTATTCTGTGTATGAGCAATTGGGTATCGGAGAATTAAAACCATCGCAATGCTCTTTACAGATGGCTGATCGATCTATCACCAAACCAAGGGGTATGTTAGAGGATGTATTGATAAAAGTCGGGGAATTTATCTTCCCTGTGGACTTTATTGTTCTAGATACACAACCTGTAGCAAACCCACGGAACCAAATTCCGGTGATTCTGGGTCGACCTTTTCTTGCGACTTCCAACGCTGTAATCAATTGTCGAAACGGTCCTATGACCCTATCCTTCGGGAATAGGTCAATTGAACTTAACATTTACAAGTTGGGAAGTAAAGCCTCTGAACCTCATGCTCGAGTATGTTCTGTCGAATTAATGGATGTCGACAGCAGCGAATTTGAACAGCTTCACGATACTGATCTAGACTCTTTTCATACGTTGTTGTTGTAGGGTTCCTAGGCACACCCATGAGGTTCTACAACTGATCAAACATGGCCAATTCAAAAATTTCCTATGTGCTGAGAAACCCTAAACTAGATCGTTACTAGAGGTAAGGCGATGCAAGCAAGTAAACTACTTTATTGCTAAAGGAAAATGACTACAACCTTTGTAGATCCGGTCCTCCACCTCCTTGGCTCCGTGATGACGTCCCTCCGCTGTACCCATCGGATCCTGGACTCTAGCGTCGGCTTCATCGGAGAAATGTGCGGGCTAGGTCGTCGACTTCGATGCCGAAGATGATCTACGTCGAGGCAACTCAAGATCAAGCTCCAGCTTTACCAAGTCATGAAACTTGTGAAGAAAACACCCTATACTACATGGCAAGTGGTAGAGGATGAAGAAATAGGAAGTGGGTTCATTTTAGAATTGGATTTCTCACTCTTTTTCTTAAGGCACCATTGTTGGTAGCAAGCATTTTCTTCATCTTGAAGAAGAAGAAGAAGAAGAAAAGAATATGATAAGTATGATAAAATCAATTGATTAATAATAATAAATCAAGTGATCTTATCATATAGCAACCATGGGTGAGGCTAACACTTGTAGAGAATAAACTAGGGTTTAGGTGAATGGTTATGTTAAGGAAAGAAACAAAATGGTCAAAGCTTCATGAAGCTTCAAGTAAAGAACAAAAGAAGCCACCATTTTCTTTCTTGCCAAAAAAGGAATAAAATGAATAAGTAATTAAGAAAAGATAACAAAACCCTAACCATTAACCTAAACAAGGTTTAAAGCATACACACACCCAAGTTTGCATGTATCATCAAACATGATACAATCTAGTGCACAAAACTATATCATATATACAATGTGCACATCAAGTGAGAAAATCCATCTTAAGTGAACAAATACTAGTTAATGTAAAGTAATATATCAAATATATAATTATACATTAAATCATTAAATCAACACTTGATTTAACGATCCGGTCATACTGCATATAACCGACTAATATCAAGTGTATCAATGTATCGAATCAACACTTGATTCGGTAACCCGGCTATATCATATATAACCGTCCAATGATACAAATCGCGAGAATGGAATACAGTATCACATACTGGTATTATTCTCGGTCCCGCACATATCTCATATGCGCTCCTATTTCGTTTTGCTTGAGCCAGGAAACCTCTGTGTAGGACTCTAAAGACTCGTCAATACGCCGGCAGCAGATGATGATCATATCAAACACCCACAAGCTGCAAGCGGTCTGCTAAACGTAACGGCCACCCGGGTATTGAGCGATCAGAAGATCGACGAGCAAGCCCGCACACACTCCTGTGAATCCAACCAGTAACACTTACCGTACAGTCCGGTCTGTTCGTCTGATATGTCGCATATCTCGCCTAGGGGTGGTAAACGTCAGACCCCAGTAGCTCGATAAGTCATGCCGATATAAGGTCCATAACATTCGTGAAACTACTGATAACTCTTACCAGTATATCATTGCAACCCTGGCCAGGGATTTCCTGTTATGGCCAGTCGAGCATAGCGCAACATCAACCCCCAATACCGGGAGAGACGAATCCCCTCCTATCGCTCATTACCTCCATGTGAATCGGGACTGTACCCAAAAACCACCTGTTTGCACGACTAGAGCCGTGGTAGGGTGGAAATCAAAGCACAGTGGGAGACACACAAGACTCTATGACGATCTCGGGTCAACAGACTAAGCTGCACCAGTGTCACCAGAGAACTGCCATCTGACGTGAGGTATAATACCATCTGGGAGTTCTCAGCGAGTCCTTTCAATGTACCCAGTCATCACTGAGCACCCGCATACCATCTCTGATGTCAAACACCAATGGATATGGGATCATCCATCGCCCATCACATGGGTCGAGAAGATATACGCTAGTCTACTCTGGAATATCGATGCCCCGTCTCGATATTCCCACGACTAGGAACATTGAAGGATGCACTCATGGACTACCCAGGCCCCACTAGTATGATCTTCATCATAGTCCTGGAAGTCGAGTACACATCCTAAGGGCTTTATCAACATGTAACAGAGAGACTGCAAGTATACATGTTAAGATAAAGAGCAACCAGATAGCGTACTATCATGTCGAGCAAGAAAGTCCTACCTATATATGTCCCAGCATCCACTACAATATACATCCTATGTACAGTAATGGCCTCTAGGGCATACATATAACTAACAATCTCCCACTTGCACTAGGGCCATCTGTAGCAGTGGTTGCAGTATCTAATACTCAACCATCCCATAAAAAGTCTCTTTATGGGAAAAAGCCTTTGTGAGTGGATCCGCCGTGTTGTCCTCTAAGTCTACTTTCCTAACTTCGATCATCCTGGAGATCAACTATCTCCATGATCAGGTGATGCTGCCTCAGAATATGTCTGGGTCACTGATGGGATCGGGGTTCCTGGGCCAAAGCCATACTTCCATTGTCACACAATGGTAGGAACCTAGTTCATCTTATGAACTAATATACACCCAAACTTCCTCTTTGGTAGTATCTTTAATAGCGATGTTACCGGCCTTTATCGTCTAGTTTGCCACGGTATCTAGCTTGGAACTCTTCCAACATACCGTCCCTCTACTGAGGGTAAAGACAATGCTTGCGACTGACATTCAGTCGTCCTTATCACTCTGGAACCTTTCCAGTGATTCTCCCCAGGATCGATTGATACTATCTTGCTACAGCTAGTGAGAATCCTAACATCCATTTAGAACTATCTTATAGACCTAAATCCCAGGATTTAGGAGGTATCACTTTGATCCTGTATGGAGAATCCTTGTGATAAGCGGAGATTGACCGAGCGTAGCATAGGAAACTCCTTTCCTATCAAGAGTATGTCATCCACGTACTCTATGAGGATCATTACCATACTCCATACTACCTTTTTGTACTTACAAGGTTCATCTACCATTTTGATGAAGTCAAACACTTTGACTACTACATCAAAACAGACGTTCCAACTCCGCGATGTCTGCTTTATCCTATAAAGCAACTTGCACATATTTCCGCTGCTCCCACTGTTTACGAAGCCTTCTGGCTGTGTACTTATAGACGTTCTCTTCTAAATCATTATTTAGAAAAGCAGTCATGGCACCAAACCACCAAATATCGTAGTCATGGTATGTAGCAATGGCAAGTAGGATCCGGATGGACTTAAGCATAGCCACTGGAAAAGGTTTCATCATTTTCCACGCCTGGTCGATGACGAAAAACCTTTAACAAGTCTAGCTTTGAAAGTCTCAACTTTTCCATCTACACCAAGTAATCTTCTCAAGATATACTTGCTCCTGATGGGGATTTAACCCTTCAGATATAGCATCCAAAGTCCATACTTTGTTGGTGCACATGGATTCCATCTCAGATCGCTAAGCATCCAGCCATTCTTACAGAGTCCCTACTCTCGATGGCCTGCTCGAAACTAGTTGGGTCATCATCTCATGATGCAATCCTCGCTCCCACTGTCATCGAGAAACCGAAGTATCTCCCAGGAAGGTGAGGAACCCTGCTAGATCGGCGGAGGGGCTGAGGTTCGTCGGGGACTATTGAATCCTCTGGTTCTATCAAATCAGCTGCAGTTTTGTATGGTTAGAACCTTTCCAGTTCTACAGAACTGACCTTGCCTCGATCTTGTCCGGATTTTGCTTTTGACATAGGCCGGACAATCCCAAATCTTAACTTACTTAAGAGATAGGTTCTTCCGCTACCATATCTTATATGGAGTGGTAGGCACTGATTTGATTCGAATCCAATTCAATAGGTATGAAACTTCTCAAGTGCACAACCCCAAAAGGAAATAGGTAACTCAGTAGTACTCATCATAGAGCACACCATATTATATAGGGTGCTATTGCTCCGCTCTGATACACCATTGTGCTGTGGTGTATGCAGAGGAGTAACACCGAGAGAGAATCTCATTCTGCTTTAGAATAGTCCAAGAATTCCATGCACAAGTATTCTCCTCCCTGATCTCATCAAAGGACAAAATACTTATACCCGGTTTTGGTTCTCTACTTCTAACTTATATTCTGTGAATATCTCAAAAGTTTCGGACTTATGTTTCAACAGGAACATATGGCTGAATCTTGAGAGATTATCAGAGAATGTAATGAAGTACAAAGAACCGGTCCTGGCATGTGTAGACAGGGGACCTTACATACATCATCATGTATTAGTCCCAAGAATTCACTAACTCTTTCTCTGTTTCCAATTAAACAGAGCTATGGTCATCTAATTCTTGTGACATGACTGGCAAGTTCCACAAGATGTAAATTCAAACTGATTTAAATATGCATCTAAATGTAACTTCAGCCAGTCGGGTCGCATTGATATGACCTAGTCTACAATGCCTCAAGAAGGATTCGTTCATTTCTGAACTCTTCCTCTTATGCGTGTTCCGTATATTAGGAACTGTAGTTTGATTTAGAACGTCAATGCTTTTAGATAACGTGCCTGAACCGATCAACTCTTGATATAGGAAATGTTCAAAACATTATCCAACATTACAAAATTTTATCATTTCTTTACTCATAAAGAGACTGATATGATTTTGTATTTCAGGTTCGGTATCTAATAACATTCGTTCAGAATCAATGTATTGGTAATACAGGGTGACAGTGACCAACAGACTTGGCTGCAACACTTGTCCCGTTTTCTGTCTCATGAAACTTATCACCCGTTCTCAGTTCTCTGCCTTTTTGTAGCCTTATGTAACTTATTACATATCTGGGATCCTGATTCGGTATCAGATACCCAGGACGCAGAGGATACTGAGAAACAGTTCTGTGTAACGAACACACCCGAAGAAGATGCATCATATGCACTTTCTTCGTTTGTGCGGCATAGGAATTCTGGTATTCCCCTATTTCCTGCTCTGTCTAATAACAATTATAAGTTGGAGCGGGACCGACGTTCCCCAGCTCAGTATAACAAGCGGGTTCGGTCAATACATCCATATTATTATCTTGATTAAGGCGTGATATGGTCGCTACCTGGAGAGAGAGAGAAGAAAATACTCTGCGTGCGCTCCTGCAAGATTAGATTGGTTATTAATTTTATCTAATCAGGATGGCTCCCACTGTTTTTATCAAATCTTCCTTCAAACCCTAAAAGGAAAGACTAGCCGGGATTAATTACACTCTACAAGTTCGCCAATCTTTCAGCCAGGCCAGTGTCGGTACTTTGAGGGAGGTTCCCCGTGCTTTCGCACGGACCTAATTAAAGTAAACCTCGTTTTCCCAGAGGCGTAACCCTGTTGACACCTTTCTAGACACCTACTTGATCGGCTAATTGCAAAGTGCAAAACTCTCCCAGGAGTAACAATTACTCGCAGTGGGTATCGGGATCCAACTATCATATAGAAGGTATGCAATCTCATTGCAAATTTCAACACTTGAAACTCCCGATAAAGGTTTTTACCCCTAGCACCTATGACCTTGGTTAAGGTCAACAAATCATAAGCACTAGTCAAGTTCTACCCGTCATTTCGTGATTAATTAGACCCACCCACATGACCCTTGGCTAAGGTCAACAAAGCCACATGACTGTCCTAACTAATCGCATCATATGCGGTGTAGGAAGACATCACTTAGCTACCGTACATTGTGCCTTGACTATGGTCAACAAACACAGCACGAATACTAAGTACTCTACTTCCTAAAATGACGGAGGGTTGCGAATGGTTTTTATGAAAACCTTTAACGCTTTGAACTTGATCTCGTTGTGGAATCAAATGGTTTTTAAATGGAGTGTTTTTGAGGCTTTTCTAGTTTTGCTAAAGGGGTCACTCCCGGTGAAGGGATCGTCGGCCTTTTCCTCATCGAATAAGGTGCAGGATATATCATATATACCGCTGTGCAAAGCAAAAACTATAGAAGCAATCAAAAGACAAACCGAGGGTTGTAGCATCTGCCAGTTATTGCTAAAGGAGTCACTCCCGGTGAAGGGATCTCGGTCCTTTCCTTATCGAATAAGGTGCAGGATGTTCTACAAGGAACACCGCGATGCAAAGCAAGAACTGTAGCTACCTGCTTTATTTTTGAAATTCGATTCCACAACATATTTTAGGTTTATTTTCTTTCATTAATCTCATTAATGAATATCTCATCATTTAAGTCCACCTAAACATCACAGATAAATATAACGTACGCTTATGCCATCCGCATTCGCCTCGATGTCCTGTCTGCACCGTTAGGTTAGGTAACTAACGGCAGAGCGGGGCAGGGCTAGTGCGGGTGTAAAACATAAGCAACGTTTATATAATATATCATATATACTATATATAATATCTATCTGAACAAATCACATGATCACATCACAGATAACACAGCAGAAAATATCATATGAAATATTGGATATACTAGGACGTCCGTGTTTTTAATACGAGCCAGTATAAAATACGGATTCCACGGTCGCGATGAATAGCCAAACCCATACCCCTAGACCCCTACGAGAGCGGCAAGCAACCCTACCAATTCTAGAGTTAGGAGACCCGGACTCGACTCCTCGAGATGGCCTCCCACTGGACCCTAGAACCCGGTTACTTGTGCTCCCCTCCTTGGGTCTATCCTAATGCGGAAAAGTAAATAATATACATCAACAGTGACATCTTCCGCAACCTGGAAGTGCCCCAATAAAAGAATATTACATACAAGTTTTTATATGAATGAAAATGAAAAACACTCATCTCACATAAAAAAACCCCGGCTATTCAAACACGACAATCCAATATAACATATCCAGCAACACATAATATCACATGTCATCAACGTAAGTAAATATCCGCATCCCAATTGTCGTTGACATATAGCAACGAAACCGGCGATATCACATATTACACTTACGGTCACAGAAAAGAAAGTTTTAAACTATAACAGTTGGAATCCGCAACCTCTTTAGACATCGCATGCCTAATCAAATGAAATACTTAGACATCGCATGCCTAACAATTATAAACCCCGCATTTTAGTCTCATTATCGAAAACTCTTTTCAATATCAAGTCGAGCAATTCAACAGGATTCCCGGCATCCAGAACGAATGCTCGTCGCAAACTTTAGTGGACGGCCGCACCCCCCGATACCGTCGACGAAGTGCACCAAGGCGGAACACCGCTGCCGCGAGCACCCGAACGGATGCTTTCGGCGATGGGGTTCTTCTATAGTCACTTGGTCGGGGCTATGGGGTGTAGCTGTCTATTAAGTTTACCCGGCGAGTATCCGCATACGCTACGCGATTGCGACGGACTTTTGATCGCATCAAAATTCCGTGGCAACCGATCAAGTGAGACTAAACTGCTATGTTTATAACATTCATTCAGTTATCTCATAACTACTTGTGGATTCCAAATATTGTATCACATTCCGGATAAATAGAAAATGTTAAACTTTCCGATCGAACAATCGAACACCCAAGTTTTCCCGAAACAGCTCAACACATGAAATAAGTTTAAAAACATTCACTTCATGCCTCAGTAGCAACGGTCCATCCGTAGAAGGGTCAAGCCAACGCCTCACATGTGGCACTCCGTACTGCCCCAAACCCTAAGGTTCAAAGGGCAGTTCAAGACGGTCACATAATCGAGTTAAGGTTTGTTGTCTTCTAGAGGGACCATCGCGTTACTTGCACTACTTAGAACGTCATTAAACTACGGAAAAGTCCAACAATTGGAAATTTCCCGGCAGGGGAAAAAGTGGGTATTTATATCCGGTCGAACTTTTTAACATATTCTAAAATTACCCGGAAAAACACATAGACAAAGTTTGATAATCCGATCGAATCTACGAACTCCCAATATAACCCAGAAAACTCAACTATTGAGTAGAAGTTAAAAATTCCCAGAAAATACAGCACAACAATATAGGAATTACTGTGCAAATAAAAATGAATGATGCTTCCGTACGGCCGCGGAACCGCCGCACGAGCCATGCTCGTGCCGCGGAACTGCGGCGGTTTGATCGATTTAGCCGCTCGAATTTCACAGTAACTCCTACAAACTCCTGATGATTTTTCTGCATATTTTTAATTCGTAAAAATCCCCGATTTCAAAAAATGTACAGAGAGCAATTTTGCATTAGGGTTTCAGTTCGATCGGACTTCTAACTTCATCTACGCATCGCCTAAGGCTCTAGCTAGGCTCTGATATCACTGTAGGGTTCCTAGGCACACCCATGAGGTTCTACAACTGATCAAACATGGCCAATTCAAAAATTTCCTATGTGCCGAGAAACCCTAAACTAGATCGTTACTAGAGGTAAGGCGATGCAAGCAAGTAAACTACTTTATTGCTAAAGGAAAGTGACTACAACCTTTGTAGATCCGGTCCTCCACCTCCTTGGCTCCGTGATGACGTCCCTCCGCTGTACCCATCGGATCCTAGACTTTAGCATCGGTTTCATCGGAGAAATGTGCGGGCTAGGTCGTCGACTTCGATGCCGAAGATGATCTACGTCGAGGCAACTCAAGATCAAGCTCCAGCTTCACCAAGTCATGAAACTTGTGAAGAAAATACCCTATACTACATGGCAAGTGGTAGAGAATGAAGAAATAGAAAGTGAGTTCACTTTAGAATTGGATTTCTCACTCTTTTTCTTAAGGCACCATTGTTGGTAGCAAGCTTTTTCTTCATCTTGAAGAAGAAGAAGAAGAAGAAAAGAATATGATAAGTATGATAAAATCAATTGATTAATAATAATAAATCAAGTGATCTTATCATATAGCAACCATGGGTGAGGCTAACACTTGTAGAGGATAAACTAGGGTTTAGGTGAATGGTTAGGTTAAGGAAAGAAACAAAATGGTCAAAACTTTATGAAGCTTCAAGTAAAGAACAAAAGAAGCCACCATTTTCTTTCTTGCCAAAAAAGGAATAAAATGAATAAGTAATTAAGAAAAGATAACAAAACCCTAACCATTAACCTAAACAAGGTTTAAAGCATACACACACCCAAGTTTGCATGTATCATCAAACATGATACAATCTAGTGCACAAAACTATATCATATATACAATGTGCACATCAAGTGAGAAAATCCATCTTAAGTGAACAAATACTAGTTAATGTAAAATAATATATCAAATATATAATTATACATTAAATCATTAAATCAACACTTGATTTAACGATCCGGTCATACTGCATATAACCGACTAATATCAAGTGTATCAATGTATCGAATCAACACTTGATTCGGTAACCCGGCTATATCATATATAACCGTCCAATGATACAAATCGCGATAATGGAATACAGTATCACATACTGGTATTATTCTCGGTCCCGCACATATCTCATATGCGCTCCTATTTAGTTTCGCTTGAGCCAGGAAACCTCTGTGTAGGACTCTAAAGACTCGTCAATACGCCGGCAGCAGGTGATGATCATATCAAACACCCACAAGACGCAAGCGGTCTGCTAAACGTAAAGGCCACCCGGGTATTGAGCGATCAGAAGATCGACGAGCAAGCCCGCTCACATTCCTGTGAATCCAACCAGTAACACTTACCGTACAGTCCGGTCTGTTCGTCTGATATGTCGCATATCTCGCCTAGGGGTGGTAAACGTCAGACCCCAGTAGCTCGATAAGTCATACCGATATAAGGTCCATAACATTCGTGAAACTACTGATAGCTCTTACCAGTATATCACTGCAACCCTGGCCAGGGATTTCCTGTTATGGCCAGTCGAGCATAGCGCAACATCAACCCCTAATACCGGGAGAGACGAATCCCCTCCTATCGCTCATTGCCTCCATGTGAATCGGGACTGTACCCAAAAACCACCTGTTTGCATGACTTAGTAGAGCCGTGGTAGGGTGGAAATCAAAGCACAGTGGGAGACACACAAGACTCTATGACGATCTCGGGTCAACAGACTAAGCTGCACCAGTGTCACTAGAGAACTGCCATCTGACGTGAGGTATAATATTATCTGTGAGTTCTCGGCGAGTCCGTTCAGTGTACCCAGTTATCACTGAGCACCCGCATACCATCTCTGATGTCAAACACCAATGGATATGGGATCATCCATCGCCCATCACATGGGTCGAGAAGATATACGCTAGTCTACTCTGGAATATCGATGCCCCGTCTCGATATTCCCACGACTAGGAACATTGAAGGATGCACTCATGGACTACCCAGGCCCCACTAGCATGATCTTCATAATAGTCCTGGAAGTCGAGTACACATCCTAATGGCTTTATCAACATGTAACAGAGAGACTGCAAGTATACATGTTAAGATAAAGAGCAATCAGATAGCGTAATATCATGTCGAGCAAGAAAGTCCTACCTATATATGTCCTAGCATCCACTAAAATATACATCCTATGTACAGTAATGGTCTCTGGGGCAGTGATTCTGGGTCGACCTTTTCTTGCGACTTCCAACGCTGTAATCAATTGTCGAAACGGTCCTATGACCCTATCCTTCGGGAATAGGTCAATTGAACTTAACATTTACAAGTTGGGAAGTGAAGCCTCTGAACCTCATGCTCGAGTATGTTCTGTCGAATTAATGGATGTCGACAGCAGTGAATTTGAACAGCTTCATGATACTGATCTAGACTCTTTTCATACGTTGTTTATTTGACCCAGATATGTATTATACACATACGGACCCTTCTTTCGAGTTGTTCGGGTCAACATCTAACGCTTGTTCTGAACTTTTCATGGAGTCTGAGTATCATCCTGTTCTTTCCAATGACATTACTTCGGGATATCGATGAAAGCTTCGCCGATGAACTCGCATTTTTAGAAAACACGGGTGTTGAGATGAATCAACTCCAAAACAAAGAAATTGAACCTCCACCCCTTTTTCTTGACAATCACAAGAATGCGAGTAATCCATCATTATCACTGTATAGTCTCTCCAAATTGAGATGTAAACCCTTTCCATCACACCACTTATCTCTTCCCCACTTCTTCCTGGCTCTGTACAACATGTTATTCCACCAACCGGTGCATTTCATCGATAAAATCTTCGAGTGGTTGGTGTTGACTTTCGGTCTTTGTAAGGCTTTGCATTGACCAATAACTTTACCCCCACTTATGATTTTAAAAGCTTAACAGTGTTTAACTCAAGTTTGGGGGGGGGTATATTTTTATCTCTTGAAAATAAATTTTTTACACAAAATGGTGAGTCAAAAATAAGTTTGGGGGAGGATTTTCATGTTCACTTATTCATGTCCCCATTAATAACTTTTTCTCCTAAGCTTACAGGTTTTTGAGATTTAACAGACGACAACAGTGAGGACACTGTCATAAACAAGTTTGGGGGAGGTTTATACTTATTTACGCATCACTTTGCATCATACTTTGCATAAGCACAACATTTTCAAAAAAAAATTCAAAAATTTTCTTTATAATAAAAGATTAGAAAGTGAAAAATTACATCTAAAAGATTGGAAAAGTTTAAGAAAACCAAGAAAGTTAGATGGTTTCTTAAATGAACTAGTAATAAGTAGTTATGAGCCGTTGTCCCAAGGGTTAGTAAGATGAAAGAAGTCACTAATCCGAGGATAAAAATAAGTCTGAAAAATAGTTCCTATTCTTGAGGCCTAACATTTGAACGTTGATACCCTACTATACGCACTTACACACGTCTTGAAACTCGGGATAGTAGAGAATACCTTGAAATGCTCTTGTCTAAAAGGCAAAGTACGAAAATTATAAATGAAGCAATAAAATATAAAATGGTGAAGAAAAATGAACACTGTTCTTGTAATCACCAAGGCAGCATAAAAGAATATAGCGAGGGTGCTTCATCACTTAGTGCCTTAGACCAACTGGTTTGGGAGTCACTGCTAAGCCTTAGGTGTTGCAAGACGAGGAAAATACTAAATACACCTAATATAGAAAGCATATGAGTAATCGGTCGGTTAGTACCTCAAGAAATATTAACGGTCGTATGAAAAATGTGTGAGCAATTCCATCTAAATATTCACCAACTAAAAAAAAGTACTGAGGTAGATGGACAAGAGTATGATAGCTTGAATTGAATTCTCCGAGTGTAGGGATGTCCTTTACACACACGTAGGGGTATATGATCAATATTTGGAAGAAAGGTAGGAATGAAGACTAAAGGCGATGTTTTATTGAGGGATGATGTGATTTCCAACATTTTTCACGACCATTAAGATAGGGCTCATAGCAACTGAAAAGCTAGTATAGTTGGAAACTCTTATTTTCAAGTTCTTTTTTTTATAGTTATTATCTTTGTGTGTGACTTTCACTATCTTTATTTTATTATAGGATTTTGTGGGTGTAATCTGCTGAAAACCCTCAGGAGACAACACTCCTCCTACTAGGGACACCTAGAGGTTTAACGGCTTGTTGCACGTGCTCAGTACAATCGTGTTGCCTACGAAAGTGCGCTATTAGATTTTTCTTTCTTTTTTTCCTTCTCTTGAATAACTAGTTACTCGGGACGATCAAATTTAAGTTTGGGGGTATTTGTTCAGTTGATAAAACTGCAATTTTAATATGATATTTTCCTTACTATTTTTATTTAATAAAAGGTGTTTATTATAAATATGACACATATGAGGGTTTATCTATAAAAATACTATTTTCATGTATTTATATATTATAATTAATATTATGAAGGAAAATGTAAGCATATAATATTCATGTAATATTTGGTCTATTTAAATATGCTTACCTTATTAAATATCTTTGACCAATTCTCTTAAAACTAAAATATCATGACAAATGGTTAAGATAATATCTCAATAAAAACAAATTCTACTAATATCATTTATTGAGATAATTGTGCAGGAATTATATCATGACTGAAATCAAGGAAATCCGAGTTGGCAAAATCAAATCTGCCGAAGATATTCAAGTAAATTGAAGAAACTAATTCTGGCAGAAACATAGAAAAGATTTTCAAAGTCTAGATACTCAAAAGATCACCAAGTGTTACAGATATGAAGCTACAAAAATTAGAGGCCATGATCTCACCAAAAGGCGGCGGATCCGTGGCCAAACCTATCCAATGGCCGCGGTTTCGCCGCACTTCTGAGGATTTAGGGCTCGGGATTTTGGTGGTTAGGATCCTAACAATTAGTTTCCATATTATGAAACTAGGGTTCTGGCTTTGTGACTATAAATAAGGACTGAGAGCCTCTTGGAAAATTTATCAAACCGACGAGATCACGAAGTCCACGACGGCTCAAGAATCCAGGTTGATCATCGGCAGTTCATATACCTCTTTAAGAAGAAATCGAGAAGCAAACTAGGGTTTTGTAATCATTTTCTAAAGGAACAAAGTGTAATTGATATTATTGATTAATAAAGGTAGTTGTTTTCTTATATCATTTTATTATTATTGCATTTTATTTACATCATGATCTCTATCTTTTCTTTTATCTCCAACACGCGCGAGTAATTCTCCACTTGTTAGGGTTCATAGGATTAGGGTAGATCAATGGATGATGAAGATGCTTAAACTCCTTTTACGTCCTATAAAGTTTATAAACTTTACCAAAAGAATCGTTAACATCCTAATCGGGCGTGCTATCAATTCATTGATAGTCATGACCGCGATTTGAGATTAGATTAACGATTGTTTTGGTAAAGGCTAGACATGAACGGAGATCCATGTCAAGATAGGGGTTAAGAGTGGGAACCTTTTTCCCTCCAGAAACCTTAATCTACATGCATCACTGTCGATCTAGTTTTAAATCTATTAAAGGATAAAAGGGGTAATCTTTAATTAATCATCCATGACTACTAAATCTTAACGAACCCTACAAGCCCCCTTCTAATATAAAACCTACATCCATAGTTAATCTAGATCTATATCCTGCATTCGTGTTTGACGTGGATCTAGAATCTACAACCATTTTTCACCATTCTTTATTCTTCCCCTTTTTTTCAACACACCTAAAGTAAGATTAAAAGATTCAACGTTTCCCTGAGGACGACCCATACTTATCTCGGTCTAGCTACACGCGACACCGTTATTGATTGCGGTTACACACACAACTTTAAAACATCATTCAATCAGGCGCTGTGGGTAAGTGTTTGCTGGCCTGGGTGCAGCAATTGGATTTTGTCTATAAGGACAAGACCCAATATCATGAGCAGCTGAGCCGCAGATTAAGCAAAGGTTGTTCGCACGCCGACAATCTTTCGCCAGATACCCATTTCTCTTGCAGTAGTTACAAAAGGTTGGGCTGGACCTGTTGTTTGGTACTCCCGGTCGCCTTGGCTGGCCTGAACGAGGCTCCTCCTGTCATCTTGTTGACAGGGCGCTTAACTCCTGCAGACTGAGGTCTGCCCCTCGCCTTTATCACTGCGTCATAACGGCGGACAGCTTTCAGAGCCGATTCATGGGTCGGAAAAACTCCTGTGGCTAGTGCAGCCTAGATCTCCGAATCCAAACCCTGTTGAAATCGACGGGCTCTGATCTCGTCCGTCGGTATCAAGTGTGCCGCAAATATGTTTTAGTATTGTGTTAGCTGTGTAATATGTGATATTTAAAAATTCAATTATTGAGACATATCTTACCGACTGAGCATGGTGAACTCAGTGTCATACTCATCTACCGACTTGGTCCACATCGAACTTTGTTGCAGATGGATGAACTGCTGTTCCATGTCGAACTTGGCAGTCTCAGGGAAGTACTTCGTGTCGAACATATCGTGGAAAGTCTTCCATTCGATGGGTTGTTCAAGAAGGCTTTCTTCTGCCTTCCACCAGTTCCGTGCATTGTCCGTGAGCTGTAATTTTGCAACACGAATCCAAGCTATTTCAGGCACTTGTGCCGCTGCCAGATCATCTTCTATACTCTGAGCCCATTCCTCAGCTTCCAGTGGGCTCCCCTTTCCTGAAAACTGTTTGGGATGTAAAGCTCTGAATTACTTCACCCCAGGTGCTTCAGCCTCGGGACGGTTCAAGAGCGGCTGCTGTCCCTCTAGGAGGCTGCGGATTGACTCAAGCAGAACCGTTTGCTCGTTGGGTAGAGCAGGAACGGAAGGTGTGATTGGTAGTGGAGGTGGAGTGTTGTTGAAGTTGGTGCTGGTGTTGTTTGGAGAATCCATAACCTTGAAGAAAATTTTGGTTAGGACAGATTCGAAGTATATGAAATGATATGATTCAAGGAACATGAATTGTAAAGAATGTTTTAGTTGCTGGTTCTTGTGTTATATTGCTTAGGTTGTTCACGCAGAACATAATTGCATGGTAGTGTTCCATACAGCTCTGACCTGCATGGGCCACCAACAAAACCTGTCATGCCCCGCTTCCCAGAGTACGGGCAGAGGACGCGACGAGGCTGCGTATTTACTATGAAGTAAATACGCTAAGCGTATCTAAGTAATATAAAAATAAATGCACAAGAGACAAGATATAATAAAACATCAACTTTATTTATTCACATTCTTTCTGTACAATGCACGGAAAAGTAAATACAACTGAATGAAAGCAATGCCTAAATAATGGCGTAACAGAAAAGGAAAAGTACTGAAATAAAAGTGTACAATGAACTAAAGCTCTGGGTCTTCAATGAAGTGGTCCAAGTCTTCACTAGTGGGCTCGATCTCCAGAGTGTCCAGATCACCTGACGACATTCAAAGAAGAAAGAAAGAGAATGTCGTCAACGAACAAATCGCTCGGTAATTTCCAAAGATAAGGGAGAAATAGAATAGATAGAAAGAGAACGTAGCTTTTAAAGTTGTATTATATTGTTTTAGTGTTAAACGCTGTTGTTTGTAGCTTGGTACAGAAGGATGCCAGTGTATACGAGAGGAGTCTCTATATGTCAGAGACTAGAGGCAAGTATAGTACAAGGAACCGTTTATGCCACGGTACAACAGCAACTGGATTTAGGTTAGGTGTATTAAATCTTACTGTCTCGTGCCACTTCTAACACCTTCCGTACCAATCTACCCCTTAAACACCGAGATGTCTTGTTGTATAGTTGTATTGTATTGTCTTGTATTGTAAACTGTATAGATTGTATAATTGGTTGACTTACCGAAACCATGATATCAGTAAATGGATGTAACTGGAGAATCATGGATGTAACTGGATAATCATGTAAACGGAAGTATATCCATGGTTCGGTTCAGTCAAATATAGATTGAATATATGTATTCATGGATTCATATTGAATTGTAGATTATAGATTGTACTTGAATCATATTCAAGTCAGATTATTAATGAGAAGACTCATTCTGAGTCAGAAAATTAGAAAAGAAATTGAAGTCCTGATTGTTTTGATGTTATCGGTAACCGTTGCACATGGGCGACATGATTTGTGTGTTTTTCAAAGACGATTACCGTATTGATAACACCGTTGTTAAGTTGTCTACCTTAGATAGGCAAGCACCCATATCTCCGGCTCCCCGAGGCTCAAGAGTCTGGTCCCGCTTAAACCTATATTTACTAGGGTCCTTAGGGTAATTTATAGAACTTGAGGGGGTTTTATGTAAAAATACTTTTGCATAACTTTAAAAATACACCCCAAGTGTTTAATTATCGTGTTTAGAGTTGTAATAAATGTAGATTTTATATATGTGATGTTTCTAGTGAAATTAACCTAATTTCATAATATAGGGTATTAAATTGTAATATTGCACTTTGTATGGAATTCATGGTATTTTAATGTACAATGACTCTTGTGTTTTTAGAAAAAAGTTGGAACATTTATATTATCACAAAATAGATATTTTAATTATACATATATATATATATTTATATAAAAATAATTTTTAATATATATTATATTTCTAGAAATCTCATTTTCTTAAGATTTTGTATTTTGTAAATCTTAAGAGACCGAATGCCCCTTGCGGGGGTCTGCATCTCGCACTACTAAGCCTAGGGACGTGCGATAATCCGCACCATCCCAGTCGGGTTCCCCAAAATAGGTTGTAGCGGCGCTTTGCAAAGATTTTTAAAAAAATACTAAATCTTGTAAAAATGGTTTTATTAGTAAAGGGTATTTATATGTAAAGGTTCGTTTCCCGTATTCTATGTTCCCAAAAAGTATTGTGCTATGTTTCATATGAGTGTTGTGAGGAGGTAGGTCATTACCACGTGATCTAACTTAATGGTATTGCAAGATTGTGATGATTTAATGTAAAAGTAAACTACATGGTATTTTAGTGAAAGAAATACGATAGAAATTGGAATAGACATCCTTTTGATATGAAACTTGTTCATTATGAATTGTTAATGTTTGATAGTCAACATGTAATGGTTTAATAGGGTTGTGTTTAAGAAAAGTGGGATTTTTAGAAAGAAACCGAATCGGAAATCTGTTTGATTCCGATTCCGTCGGGTTTTATTAAAATATGTTTTTAGAGTAGCAAAGGAGAGAGGGAGATGGGACTTATGGGTTTAGCTTAAATAGGAGAGGGAGAGGGTGTGGACGTAGCTTCCGGTGCGTCGTTTCGTCGCCGGGATCTCCTAGGGTTGTCACCGAAAAAATCGCCGGAGCTTCGCCTTTCGCTTCTTCCAAAGTACACTAGGGTTCTAGGAAATTTCTTGAGAGTTTTGTTCAGAATTTTGGAGTGAGGGGGTAGTGTTTAGGGGTTGTATTTATAGGGTAAGGCTATGGTTAGGGTTAGGTGAAGGGTTGTAAAGAAAAATTGTATTAAATTGTAATAAAAATTGGGTTTAATGTGATTTAAAGGGGCTCTGGAACCGATCTATAGAAATAAAGTGTGCAGGTGTACAGGGGAGAGGAAAAGCCACATATTTTATGTTGGGGACTCGGCGGTCCGGCCGAGTCCGGCCGGCGGCGCCGTCCCGAGTCGGCAGAGTCGCCGGCCGACTCGGCCGATTCCGGCCGAGTCAAGGGTGGTCGGCGTTCCTCAACAATTCATTATCCCCTTGGCACAGTTAGATTTTTGGGTGAAGTGGGGTTTTTGTGAGATATGTACGTGTAAACCCTTGGTATTCTAAAAATTCAAAATAAAACAATATTAAAAATAATGTGGGGTATGGGATTTGAACTCTGGTGGCTTGGTTCAACAGTGCAATGTATTACCAATGAGCTACAAGCTCCTTCTTATAATTAATTAGCAAAACAAGTATTTATGGTACTCACAGAATGTAATTACTCCAAGTATACATCAACTTTTAAATAAATCTTTGTACACTAAAATTGGAGTTGTTACAGTACCAATCTACCCCTTTATCCCCGTATATTGTATTGTATAGATTTTGTTTACAGGTCTTGCTGAAACCATGTGTACAAAATGTTCAAGAAGTCATGTTCAGGATGTATTCATGTATTCAAGTAGTCAAGTCAAGTTATAACCATGGTTCGGTCAAGTAAAGTCAAGTATACATGTTTGATATTGATGTTTGGATTCGAGTATTCATATTCATGATCAAGTATTCAGGTTTGATTTTAGATTCGGGTTTAAATTAGACTCAGACTGAGTCAGACTCTTGTAAACAGATTTAGCTCTTGAATTAGGTTCGGGAGTCATCGGTAACTGCTGCACATGGACGACAGGATTTGTGTATTTTTCCAAGACAATTACCTTTGATAACTCCGTTAAGTTGTCAACCTTAAATAGGCAAGCACTCACTTTCTTTGTTCCTTGGGGCTCAAGAGAATTGATCTCGCTTAAACCTATATTTACTAAAGTCCTTAAATATTGTTTTATATATCTCGAGGGGGTTTTATGAATTTTTTTAATATAGTTAAAAGTAAACTTCGAGGGTGATTAATATTACTTAGGATTTTCATGTGTGTGGATTTTAAGTATTGGGTATTTTAGTGTTAATTACTTAGCTAGAAATGTTCATGGTATTTTATTGTAAAACTTGCATTTTTGGTATCTTGATGGTATTTTATTGATATTTGTTAGTCTTTTCATTTTTGAAAAACATAGGTTTATTATAGTTTGAAAATATGGATTTATAATTTTATATAATTTTAATTTTAAAAATAATTTTATTTTATTTAGAAAATTTGTATTTCTTAAAAACCGTATTTAAATCCTTTCGAGATCGAATGCTCCGTGAGGAGGTCTGCATCTCGTTCTACTAGCCCAAGGATGTGCGATAATCCACACCATCTAATAGCGGGTCCCCTAAAGAGGGTTGTAAATGCATAATTGCAAAGGATATGAAATGCCGCTTTAAAAGAAATCCGGTTTTTAAACTTATGTGGTATTTTATTGTAAATTTTTCTTCGAAACGAAAATACATACAATGAGTATCGTGCTATGGAACCAAGTGTGCATGTGGGGTATGTCGTTACCCTATGAAGTTTTCCTAAGGTATTGTTAAGCAATTACTAAAAGAGTTGTTTATAAAGTTCAAGATATTTTAATGAAAAAGTGCTACTATGGTTGTTTCACATAAGAATTTTGATGAAATTTGATTATAAATATTAGGATTTAAGATTACAAGTATTGTGTAAGAACTTGGTTGATCAAAGAATAAAAGAGAAGGAGTTTTTAGGGTTTAGAAAAAGGATATCGGTATTAACTCAAATTACCGATATAAGTTTTAAAAATGGAATTTCAATGAAGAGAAAGAGAGATTGGGATGGACTTACGGTTTAGAAAGCTCAACGAGAGGTTGAAGAAGAGGGGATGAGCTTCATGGTGTTGCGGGAGCTCTGGAATAGGCTTCGGTCTTCGCCCGAACCAACTTTCTTGCTAACTCCTCTTTACTTCACTTGCATTAGGAACTTTTTAGAGAGTTTTGGCTAGAATTTTCTGAATGATGCTGAGCCAAGATAGGGGGTGGTATTTATATTGGAGAATTAGGGTTTGGGAATTAAAAGTGTGGATCAAAAGCATTAAAATTGTGATAAATTATGAATTGAAAGGTCTCTGTTTGATTCCAGGGAAATCAAACAGTACAGAGGAGTTAGGGGTAGCTGAAGAGACGAGTGTGCAGAGTATGGGGCCATTTGGCCACCATCTACCCGTCCCCGCCGGCCCCAAGCCCAAATCCGCCGGTCGTTTTGTGCCATTTGGCATCAAGATTCGTGCTAGCTGATTAAATCCCTGTTTACTCTATTTTCCACATGATTGATTTTTCTGAACTTTTCATTTCCCGTGTATTGTACACGCAAACTTTTTGGCTTCCAAAAAGTTTTAAAAAATTCAGAAAAAATAATGTGTCTGATGGGAATCGAACACAAGGGCTACGTCACAATAGTTCAAAGGCTTTACCAGTGAGCTACAAGTTGCTTCTCGCTGTTATTTAACAAAATTGATTTATAACTCAAACTCAGGCTGTAAAACTCATTTCTTATATATTAACAATAAAATTTTCGTATAAGATTTTAAAGTCGTTACATTCTACCCTCTTTATAAAAATTTCGTCCTCGAAATTTACATTTACATAGGGACTAATTTTCAAATAGGTAAGGGTATCTTGCACGCATGTCTTCTTCTCGTTCCCATGTTAATCTCTTAGTGAATCCTTTCTCCACATCACTCAGACCAAGTTTACTTCCTTGTTCCGTATGTCTTTACCTTTCGGTCCAGGATCTCAATGGATTGTTGCTCGCAAGTTAGGTCCGTTTTTAGTATGAGCTCTCAGTGATCAAGTATGTTGCTGGGGTCGCTCACATATCATCATACCTGGGATATGTAGAGCATGTTGTGCACTTCTACCAATGAGGGTGGTAGTGCTAAACGGTATGCTACTTCTCCAACTCGTTCGAGTATGTCGAACGGTCATATGTATCTTGGACTTAACTTACCCCTCTTGCCAAAGCGGATCACTCCTCTGTTTAGAGATATCTTTAAGAAAACATGGTCTCCAGGTTGGAACTCCAGATGTCGTCACTTTGGATCCGCCCAATGCTTCTGTCGGTCTTGGGCTATGCGCATTCTTTCCTTGATCGTGCGAACTACGTCCACAGTTGCCACGATCATCTCTGGTCCAAGGAGTTCACAATCTTCGACGTCGTCCCAACTTAGTGGTGAACGACACTTCCGTCCATAGAGTGATGTGAACGGTGCCATTCCAATGCTTGCCTGATAGATGTTATTATATGAAAATTCCACAAGGTGTAGGTGATCTTCCCACGAACCTCCGAAGTCTAACATACAAGCTTTTAGCATGCCTTCTAAAATCTGAATTGTTCGCTCGGACTGTCCGTCCGTTTGTGGATGATAAGCCGTGCTGAAATTCAGACTCGTTCCCAGGCTAGCTTGCAGACTCTGCCAAAATTAGGATCGGAATATTGTATCACGATCGGAGATGATGCAAACAGGTACTCCATGTAATCTCACGATCTCCTGCATGAGTTCATGAGTATCAAATATAGTAAACTTTGAAGGTTTAAATCTTACTTTAGATTTATGCTTACCTCCATGCACTTCTTTACGAACGTCTCGGTTGATTGGCCATCTCGAAATGGAATAAAGTGAGCCGACTTGGTAAGTCGATCCACAATAACCCATACTGCGTCATTACCATTCATGCCGCGAGGGAGGGCAGTCACGAAGTCCATGGTAATTTGCTGCTATTTCCATTCTGAGATTGGTAACGGCTGAAGTAGACCAGCAGTTCTGTGATGTTTGGCCTTCACTTGCTGACACACCAAACACTTGGCTACGATTCTATTTCCTTTTCGCTTCATTCCATGCCATGTAGAGACTCTGTTTTATTGTAAAAAAATATTTCAAGTTAATGTACAGAATGGAGTTTGCAAGCTTGAGTATATTTTAAATGTTGTTTTTATTGAAGAACAACAAGAAATAAATTGTAGCTCATTGGTAAAGCCTTGCACTGCTATGACATAGCCCCTGTGTTCGAATCCAATCAGCCTCATATATTTTTACTGATTTTTCTTTTAAACTTTTTGGAAGCCTAAAAGTTTACACGAGCAATACATGTAAAATGAAAAGTCACAGAAAATCAAAAATGTGCAAGTTAGAGTTAACACCAGCTAGGACACATGGCAAGAATCCAAGCCCTCACCTCACACACGTGGCCAGCGAGATCGGCCAAATCCCCGGCGCCGACGGTCCCCTTGTGGGGAATAGCCCCCGTGTTTTGCCCACAACACCCCTTGGCCTACCCCGCTATCCCTGTTCTATTTGATTTCCCTGAAATTTAACAGAGAATTAAAATGAAGCTTTAAATCCAATTTTAAATGCTTTTTAATTCTTTTTCAATTCCAAAACCCTAATTCCACCTTATAAATACAACCCCATACCTTAACCCTCTTCATTCTGAAATCTATTGCCAAAATTCTCAAAAAAAAATTCTAAGTCTAAGAAGAGTACAAGTGGAGTTATCCCTAGGTCAAATTTTGGCAAGAATTCGAGACGTTTCCGGCGACCCCACGACTCCACGAAGGATACTACCCTCATCCTCTACCTCCCCTCTCTCCTTTAAACTTGTAATTCCCATCTCCCCTCTTCTCTTTCTACCATAAAATTCTTCTTTTCAAAACTTGTCGGTAAGTGGAGTTATACCGACATTCGATTATATAATTTTTAAAATTACAATTTCTTCTTAAGAATCACTTGTACTCATATATATATCTTACTTGTAACCATTTAACTAATGTTTAGAAACTAATTTCACTCTAAAACTCCATGTTAAATAATTTTAATTAAGCTTTTACGTTTTAATACCATGAATTTTACATACGACATCTTTTAATTATTTTGCTTAGCATACCTTTAGAAAACCTCACGAGGTAATGACCTACCTCCCACATACACACATCTTGACATAGCACGATTCTCTTGAACAATATTTTTGTGGTAAAATACGACTTTTCATCAAAATACCTTAAACTATTAAAAACCCGGATTTCTTTAAATTGTGTTACTTATTTCTTTGCGATTATGCCTCTACAACCCATTTTGGGGAACTCAGCTTGGATGGTGCGGATTATCGCACATCCTCGGGACTGGTAGAGCGAGATCCAGACCTTCTCACGGAGCATACGATCTCGAAAGAATTTTAATACGATTTTTAAGAAAAACGAGATTTTCTACTTAATAAATAAAATTAATTTTTAATAATTATATAAATATTATAAAATTATATATTTTCAATATATAATAAAATTCCATATTTTCTAGAAAATAAAAGAATTACAAGTTTCATGAAAATACCATCAAGAATCAATACAAGTCAAACTTTACACTAAAATACCTTGAACTATTCAAGTTTCACTAATATACTTCATTCTTTAAAAATTTACATCCATGAAAACCTAAATAACATAAATAAATACTTGAGGTTTATTCTGAAAGTATACTAAAAATATTTTTTCATAAAACCCCCTCAAGTTATATAAAATTACATTAAGGACCCTAGTAAATATAGGTTTAAGCGTGACCAATTCTCTTGAGCCTCAGAGAGCCGGATAAAGTGGGTGTGTCACGCCCTACTTCCCGGTGTACGGTAAGGGGACGCGGCGATGCCTGCTACATATTTACTCAGAAGTAAACACACTAAGCGTATTTAAGCAATATAAAGTAAATGTACACAAGAAAGATGACAATAGATTTAATTGAACATCAACTTTATTTATTAATAATTCTTTACAAGTACAACTGGAAATGTAAATACATGAATGGAAAGCGATGCCTAAACAATAGCATAACTGAAATGAAAATGTACAAGTAAAGTCTAATGCTCCGGGTTTTCAGTGTACTGCTCCAAATGCTCCTGGCTGGTCTCGAGCTCTAGTGCGTCTGATCCACCTGACAACATTCCAAAGAAGAAGAGAAATAGGAATGTAGTCAGCGAACAATCGCTCGGTAAGTCCCAAAGAAGGAGAGAAGTAGAATATACAGAAAAGAGAGTATATCTAGTATAATATTTGATTGTTAGGTTAACGTAGTGTTTGTAGCTTGGTACAGAAGATGCCAGTGTATACGAGAGGAGTCCAACTTACACCGTGGACTTTGGTAACCCGTAATACAAGGCTCCGTCGAAAATACCACGGAACAACGGCATGGATGTAATTACATCTTAAGCGACCACATCGTGCCACCTTTAACATGTTCCGTACCAGTCTACCCCTTTATAAACCCCGCGATGTGTTATTGTATTGATTGTAGTGTATTGTCTTGTAGTAAATGGAAGACTTGCTGAAATTATGATATCAGTAAATGGAACGGATGTAAATGGATAGTCATGTAAACGAAATATATCCATGGTTCGGTTCGGTCATTATAGATTGATATAGATTGAATAGACGGATTCATGGATTCATGTTGTATTGTAGTTTATACTTGAATCACATTCAAGTCAGATTGATTAGATTGAGACTCAGTCTGAGTCAGACTCTTTAAAAAGAACTTGAAATCCTGAATTAGTTTTGATGTTATCGGTAACTGCTGCACATGGACGGCAGGATTTGTGTCTTTTTCCAAGACAATTACCGTATTGATAACACCATTTTTTAGACTGTCTACCTTAAATAGGCAAGCACCCATATTCTCCGGCTCCCTGAGTCTCAAGAGACTGGTCCCGCTTAAACCTATGTTTACTAGAGTCCTTATTGTAATTTAGTATAACTTGAGGGGGTTTTATGTAAAAATAGTTTGATAAAATTTTCAAAATACACCTCAAGTATTTAATTATCGTCTTTAGGGTTTTTATAGATGTATATTTTATAAAAGTGAAATTTCTAGTGAGTATAACCTAATTTTCATAGTATAGGGCATTTTATTGAAATATCGGTATTGTTTTGTATTTGGATGGTATTTTCATGTAATGGTGATTCCTTTTGAAAACTTCGAATATTTATATAATTAAAGTAGATATATATATATATATATATATATATTTAATGAAAGTAATTTTATTTTATTTCTTGTAGGAATCTCATTTTCTAAAGAAAAATGCATAAAAATTCCATCGAGATCGAATGCTCCTTTCGGAGGTCTGCATCTCGCTCTACTAGGCCCGAGGATGTGCGATAATCCTCACCATCCCGAACGGGGTCCCCAAAAGTGGGTTGTAGAGGCGCAATTACAAGGAATTGTTTAATACACTTTTTAAAGAAATGATTTTGCAAGTTAATGGTATTTATTTGTAATGTCGTATTATCCCATAATTATATTCCCAAAACTTCATCATGCTATGTCAAAGATGTGTGTTGTGATGAGTTAAGTCATTATCTCGTGAGTTATCTAAAGGTAATACAATTTTTATGTTGTTTTATGTTGAAACTAAAGTATGTGGTATTTTACTGTAAAAATACAATAAAAATTACATAAAAGATTATTTTGAGATGAAAATTGTTTTAAAGTGTTTGTTAATATTTGTTAAACATTATGTGAGAGTATGGTAATGATTTTTTAAAGAAAAATAACCTTTTTAAAGAAAAACCGAATCGGAAGTCGAATTAACTCCGTTTCCGTCGGGTTTTAGAATTGAAAATTTTTAGAATAGAAAATGAGAGGGGGAGAGGGGACTTACTGGCTATTGAACAAGAGAAGGGGGAGAGGGGACTTACTGGCTATTGAACAAGAGAAAGGAGAGAGAGAACTAAGGAAGGCTTCGCGGTGTCGTTTCGTCGCCGGAATCTCCGTGGAACGTTGCCGGAACTTCACCCTTTGCTAACTCCACTTGCACACTATAGAATTTGAAAGTTTTTGAGAGTTTTTATGGGGAAATTATGAATGAGGAGGGGTGAAATATGGTGTGGTATTTATAGGAAAAACTAGGGATTTGGGGTAATGAATAATGAATTAAAAATGCATTTAAAATGGATTAAAGAGGTGATTTAATATTCTCTGGATAAATGCAGAGAAAACAAACAATATAGGGTTAGTGGGGTAGGCGAGGAGATGCCAGGGAAATTTTTGGGAGCAGTAGGAACGGGGGGACCGGCGGTACCGGTTAAAAATGATGTTTGGCCGGTCATTTTCCGGCGGTGGAGGGTGAGATTTGTGCCACGTGTCAGGGTCGTTTGGTATACTCCAGTGCACGTGTTTGTTTATTTTGTGTCTCTTCAGTTTACGTGTAGCGCACGTGTAAACCCTTGGGGTTCTAAAAGATTAAAAGAAAAATTAATAAAAAAATATGTGGCTGGGGGGATTCGATCACAGGGGCTACGTCACAGCAGTGCAAGGTCTTTACCAGTGAGCTACAAGCTCTTTCTTTCTGTTCAAAAGCAAAACAAATTTATAACTTGTGCCCAGGCTTAGGTACTCCTTCTGTATTTTTGAAAAAAATCATACAGAAAGTTTAGGGTTGTTACATGGTGCTTGCCTATTTATGGTAGAAAACTAAATTGGAGTTATCAATGGTAATTGTCTTGGAAAAAGACACAAATCCTGCCGTTCATGTGCAGAGTTATCGATAATTCCTAAACCTGTTTCAGGATCCAATTCTGTTTAAAGTGTCTGACTCAAGTCTGAGTCCAAGTCTAAATCAATCTGAACTTAATACAAATATGAATCCAAGTCAACATGAATCTAAATATGAATACTTGAACATGAATACCAGAACAATGTCAAAAATGCAACATAACTTGACTTGACTGAACCATAGCTATATCTTGAACTTGACTACATGACTACTGTTTACACCCTGAATCAGTTTACATGAACAACTTATACCATGGTCTCGGCAAGTCTGATAACCCTAATTCAATACAATATACACTACGAAGTAGATTGGTACGGAATGTGTTAAAAATGGAATGATGATGGTCACTAAAAGACACCTACATGAACATCCTGAGCCGTTATCCCGTGGGTTTTGATGGGGCCTTATACTTACATGTTACCTTAGTCCACAGAGCAAGTTGGACTCCTCTCATATACACTGATACATTCTGTACCAAGCTACAAACAACTAAGTTAGCATAATAAACACATACTTTACCTATTCTATTATCTTTACCTATCTATTACATTCTATCTTTTGGAACTTACCGAGCGCTAGTTCACTGACGACATTCATGTCCCTTCTTTCTTTGGAATGTTGTCAGGAGGACCCGACTCTCAGGAGATCGAGCCCAGCCAGGACGACTTGGAGCAGTTTACAGAGGTGGCAGACTTTTAGGCCTTACTTGTACTATTTTCTTTTCAGTTCATATGCCATTGTTTAGGTATCGCTTTCTATCATTGTACTTTACTTTTCAGTTGTATGTAAAGAATGATTATCAATAAAAAGTTGTTTTATTAAATCTCTTGTCATTCTTGTGATTTACATTTATATTGCTTATTTACGCTTAACGTGTTTATTTTTGAGTAAATACGTCGCGGCCCGCCACGTTTCCTTCCCCGTACACTGGGAAGCGGGGCATGACAGGTTTTGTTGGCTGCCCATGCAGGTCAGTTCTGCATGGAAATCTAAGCAATATATCACAAGAATTATAAGAATCAGCAACTATACATTCTTTACATTTCAATTCCTTGAATCTATTCTAATCCAACATTTTCTTTCAAGGTTATGGATTCTCCCAACAACACGAGTACGAACGTGAATGGAAACACTACACCTCCTCTACCACCACCACTTACCGTGGCAGCTCCTATCAATGAGCAGATGGTATTGCTTGAGGCAATCAAGAGCCTCTTGGAGGGTCAGCAGTAGCAGACTGCTAATCTCTTGCACCGCCCTGAGACCGAGGCACCTGTAGTGAAGCAATTCCGGGAATTGCACCCTAAGAACTTTTCTGGGAAAAAGAGCCCCCTGGAGGTAGAGAAATGAGCTCAGTCTATTGAAAATGACCTGGCAGCAGCACAAGTGCCAGAGATTGCTTGGGTGAGAGTTGCGAAGTTGCAACTAACTGACAACACCAGAGTATGGTGGAAGGCTGAAAAAAGTCGACTCATCCAGCCGATTGAATGGAAGACATTTCGCGACATGTTCGACGCGAAATATTTTCCCGAGACTGCCTGTTTTGACATGGAGCAGCAACTCATCCACCTACAACAAGGTTCAATGTAGAACAAATCAGTGGATGAATACGATGCTGAGTTCACCATACTTAGCAGGTAAGATATGTCTCAATATTCAATTTCCTAATATCACATATTACACTGCTAACACAACGTCGTAACAGGTTCGCGGCACACCTCATCCCGACCGCTAAGATCCGGGTAAGAAGATTTCAGCAAGTGTTGGACCAGGAGATCCAAGCTGCATTAGCTACAGGGGATTTTCCAACCCATGATCTTGCTCTGAAGGCTGCTCGAAGATATGAGGCAGTTGTAAAGAAGAAGGGCAGACCTCAGTCTGCCGGTGTGAAGCGCCCTGCTACTCAAATAGCGGGAGGAGCCTCTTCCAGTCCACCTTTTGTACCCAGGAGACCGGGAATAACTTTTAATCGACCCAGTCCAGACTTTTGCTTCTACTGCAACAGGAATGGACACCTGGTGAAGGACTGCAGGCGTGCTAACCATCTTTGCTTAGTTTGTGGCGCATCCACTTACGCCATTGGAGATTATCCCCATCGTCTCACCCCAGATCCCACACCCCGACCAACAATCACTTTTCTGCAGCGGCCAGCTATTCAGGCTCCTGCACCTCGCTTAGCCCTACCTGCTCCACCTCCTCGTGGACCTCCTACACGGCCTACTCGTCAGTTCCATCAGGCACAGAGGAATATGCCGCAAGGACAGAGGAACGGATAGAGGAATGTGCCTCCAGCAAGGAGGAATATACCTAGGCGTCAGGCTTTCACAATGACTGTGGAAGAAGATGAAGCCACTGGCCAAGTCATCACTGGTAACTTCCAACCTTTCAAACCTTTTCAATCCTTGTATACATCAATATATTTTTCTTTTTCTATACCTAAATATATCCCACAACTTAGGTACATCTTAGTAGCCTCCCTACATGCCTTAGCACTCTTCGATACCGGAGCATCACATTGCTTTATGTCGCAACGGTTCATCTGAACTCATGCGATTCCAGTTAAACCGCTCGTATCCAGCTAGAATGTCTGTTCAAAGAACGGAGTTCTAAAGGCAACTCTGGGATACGATCTGTGTCCAGTGGTCGTCTGCAGTAGAGAATTTTATGCGGACTTCAAGGTGCTGGATATACCGAACTTTAACATAGTCTTGGGAATGGACCGGCTAGGAACTTTCTTCGCTACCATCGACTGTCGTCAAAGGAGGGTAGCAAGGCTAAACCAAGGAAGGCAGTGATTACAACAATACAAGCGGAAGAAGACAAGCTAGAGGTAGTTCGAGAGTTTGAGGATGTATTCCCTGAAGACATCTCAGGTTTGCCTCCCGATCGAGCTCTTGAATTCAGTATTGACTTAGTACCTGGTGCACAACCGGTGATCAAAGCACCATATCGCTTAAGTCCAGAAGGATTGAAGGAGATCCGTACTCAATTGGACGAACTTTTGAAGAAAGGATGGATTCGTCCCAGCACTTCAAGTTGGTGATCTCCAGTTTTGCTCGTGAAAAAGAAAGAAGGTTCATACAGAATGTGTATAGACTACCGAGCTTTGAATAAAGTGATGATAAAGAACAAGTATCCACTACCGTGCATCGACGATCTGTTCAATCAGCTAAGTGGGTCTTGTGTTTTCTCAAAACTAGATCTTCGTTCAGGTTATCATCAGGTGAAGGTCAAAGAGTCTAATATTCCGAAGACGACATTCAGGACTCGCTATGGTCATTATGAGTTTCTCTTGATGCCATTTAGAGTGACCAATGCACCTGCTATTTTCATGAATCCGATGAACCAGGTTTTCCGAGAGTACCTAGACAGGTTTGTTGTTATTTTCATCGACGACATCCTGGTGTATTCAAAAAATCGGAAAGAGCACGCTGAGCATTTGTGGATTGTCTTGGAGACATTACGAAAGCATCAACTTTATACCAAGTACAACAAGTGCGAATTTTGGCTAGATCAAGTCGGATTTCTCGGACACATTGTTTCGGGTGAAGGAATCTCAGTAGATCCAGCTAAGGTATCAGCTGTCAGCGAATGACTGACACCAAAGACGGTGAAGGATATTCGAAATTTCTTGGGATTAGCAGGATACTACCGAAAATTCATAGAAGGCTTTTCGAAGAATGCAACACCCCTGACCAAGCTCACACGTAAAGATGAAACATTCGTGTGGTCAGAAGCATGTGAACAAGCTTTTATAGAACTCAAGTCAAGATTAACATCAACACCTATTCTCATAATACCAGATCAATCTGGAGGTTTCGTTGTGCATTGTGATGCATCCAGTAAGGGATTAGGATGTGTTCTACACCAGCATGGAAAGGTTGTAGCTTTTGCATCAAGACAGATGGACATTCATGAGTGCAACTATCCAACATATAACTTGGAGTTGGCAGCCGTTATCTTTGCACTTAATATTTGACGCCATTATCTGCTTGGAGAGCGATTGGACATATACACTGATCACAAGAGTCTGAAGTATGTGTTTACTCAGAAGGAATTGAATATGCGGCAGAGAAGATGGCTAGAACTTATGGCGGATTTCGACATCAACCTACAATATCATCCAGAGAAGGTGAATGTAGTTCCTGATGCACTTAGTCGCCAGCCACTATCAATGAATCTCATCGCGCAGTGGAAGCTTCAACAAGAATTGCAAGGGATGGATATAGAAGTGGTTATGCCAGGTAACACTTCGTATTTGATGAACTTACAAGTTTTGTCTACTATTATCAATCAGATCAAACCAGCTCAAGCTAATGATACCAAGTTGCAAAAGATCTGAGAACAAGTAGAAAGTGGACTGCGAACAGACTTCATAATCCATGAAGACAGATCTTTAAGATATGGAAGCAGGTTGTGTGTAGCACAAGGTTCTGTTCGGGAAGAGTTGATGAAGGAAACTCACAGCTCTCCATACTCAGTACACCCTGGTGGTACAAAGATGTACAAAGATCTATGTCAACATTACTGGTGGCATGGAATGAAGCGTGAAGTGGAGAGAAGCGTAGCCAAGTGCTTGATGTGTCAGCAAGTAAAGGCTGAACATCACAGAACTGCTGGTTTACTTCAACCGTTACCTATCCAAGAATGGAAATGGCAGCACATCACCATGGATTTCGTGACTGCACTTTCTTGCAGCACGAAAGGTAACAATGCAGTATGCGTTATTGTGGATCGACTCACCAAGTCGACTCACTTCATCCCATTTAGAGTTGGCCAATCTACAGAGACTTTAGCAAAGAAGTATATGGAGGTAAGTCTGAATCTATGTAAAATTTAACACTTCATAATGTACTATTTCTGATACCCATGAACTCATACAGGAGATCATGAGATTACATGGAGTACCGGTTTGCATCGTCTCCGATCGTGACACTAGATTTCGATTGCAGTTTTGGCAGAGTCTGCAAGCTAGCATGGGAACATGTCTGAACTTCAACACAACTTATCTTCCACAAACAGATGGACAGTCTGAGCGGACAATTCAGATTCTAAAAGACATGCTACGAGCTTGTATGTTAGATTTCGGAGGATCATGGGAAGATCACCTACATCTTGTGGAGTTTTCATACAACAAAGCTACCAGGTGAGTATTGGTACGACACCTTTTGCAGCGCTCTATGGAAGAAAGTGTCGTTCACCACTAAGTTGGGACGACATAGGAGATAGGGAACTCCTTGGACCAAAGATGATCATGGCAACTGTGAACATAATTCGCACGATCAGGGAAAGAATGTGCATAGCCCAAGACAGACAGAAGCACTGGGCTGATGCAAAGCGCCGAAATCTGGAGTTCCAACCGGGAGATCATGTCTTTTTAAAGATCTTTCCAAACCGTAGAGTAATTCGCTTTAGCAAGAGGGGTAAGCTCAGTCCCAGCTATATTGGACCGTTCGACATATTCGAACGAGTCGGAGAAGTGGAATATCGTTTGGCACTACCACCATCATTGGAAGGAGTGCACAACGTGTTCCATATATCCTAGCTTCAAAGATATGTGAGTGACCCCAGCCACATTCTTGATCACTCCGAGCTTACTATACAGATAGACCAATCCTGTGAGCAACAACCCGTTGAGATCCTGAACAGAAAGGCGAAGACACTACGGAACAAGGAAGTAAACTTGCTCCGAGTGATGTGGAGAAAAGATTCACCAGGAGAATCAACGTGGAAACGTGAGGATGACATGCGTGCAAGATACCATTACTTTTTTGTAAATTAGTCCTTATATAATTGTAAATTTCAAGGACGAAACTTTTATAAGCAGGGTAGAATGTAACGACTCTGTTTTATTGTACAAAAAATATTTCAAGTTAATGTACAGAATGGAGTTTGCAAGCTTGAGTATACTTTAAATGTTGTTTTTATTTAGAACAACAAGAAATAACTTGTAGCTCATTGGTAAAGCCTTGCACTGCTGTGACATAGTCCTTGTGTTCGAATCCCATCAGCCACATATATTTTTACTGATTTTTCTTTAAAATTTTTTGGAAGCCCAAAAGTTTACACGTGCAATACACGTAAAATGAAAAGTGATAGAAAATCAAACATGTGCAAATTAGAGTTAACACCAGCTAGGACACGCGGCAAGAATCCAAGCCCTCACCTTACACATGTGGCCGGCGAGATCGGCCAAATCCTCGGTGCCGACGGTCCCCCCGTAGGGAATAGCCCCCGTGTTTTGCCCACAACACCCCTTGGCCTACCCCACTACCCCTGTTCTATTTGATTTCCGTGAAAATTAACAAAGAATTAAAATGAAGCTTTAAATCCAATTTTAAATGCTTTTTAATTCTTTCTTCAATTCCAAAACTCTAATTCCACCTTATAAATACAACCCCATACCCTAGCCCTCTTCATTCTGAAATCTATTGCCAAAATTCTCAAAAAAAAATTCTAAGTCTAAGAAGAGTACAAGTGGAGTTAGCCCTAGGTCAAATTCCGGCGAGAATTCGAGACGTTTCCGGCGACCCCGCGACTCCATGAAGGCTACTACTCTCATCCTCTACCTCCCCTCTCTCCTTTAAACTTTTAAGTCCCATCTCCCATCTTCTCTTTCTACCATAAAATTCTTCTTTTCAAAACTTGTCGGTAAGTGGAGTTATACCGACATTCGATTCTATAATCTTTAAAATTACAATTTCTTCTTAAGAATCACTTGTACTCATGTATATACCTTACTTGTAATCATTTAAGTAATATTTAGAAACCAATTTCACTCTAAAACTCCATGTTAAATAACTTTAATTAAGCTTTTACGTTTTAATACCATGAAGTTTCCATACGACATCTTTTAATTATTTTGCTTAGCATACCTTTAGAAAACCTCCCGAGATAATGACCTACCTCTTACATATACACATCTTGATATAACACGATTCTTTTGAACAATATTTTTGTGGTAAAATACGACTTTTCATCAAAATACCTTAAACTATTAAAAATCCGAATTTGTTTAAATTGTGTTACTTATTTCTTTAAGATTATGCCTCTATAACCCATTTTTGGAAACCCGGTTGGATGGTGCAGATTATCGCACATCCTCGGAACTAGTAGAGCGAGGTGCAGACCTCCTCACGGAGCATACGATCTTGAAAGAATTTTAATACGATTTTTAAGAAAAACGAGATTTTCTACTTAATAAATAAAATTAATTTTTAATAATTATATAAATATTATCAAATTATATATTTTTAATATATAATAAAATTCCATATTTTCTAGAAAATAAAAGAATTACAAGTTTCATGAAAATACCATCAAAAATCAATAGAAGTCAAACTTTACACTAAAATACTTTGAAATATTCAAGTTTCACTAATATACTTCATTCTTTAAAAATTTATATCCATGAAAACCTAAATAACATAAATAAATACTTGATATTTATTTTTAAAGTATACTAAAAATATTTTTTCATAAAAACCCCCTCAAGTTATATAAAATTACATTAAAGACCCTAGTAAATATAGGTTTAAGCGGGACCAATTCTCTTGAGCCTCAGGAAGCCGGAGAAAGTGGGTGCTTGTCTATTTAAGGTAGAAAACTAAAATAGAGTTATCAATGGTAATTGTCTTGGAAAAAAACATAAATCCTGCCGTCCATGTGCAGTAGTTACCGATAATTCCTAAACCTATTTCAGGATCCAATTCTGTTTAAAGTGTCTGACTCAAGTCTGAGTCCAAGTCTAAATCAATCTGAACCCAATACAAATATGAATCCAAGTCAACATGAATCTAAACATGAATACTTGAACATGAATACCAGAACAATGTCAAACATCCAACATAACTTGACTTGACCGAACCATGGCTATATCTTGAACTTGACTACATGACTACCGTTTACATCCTGAATCAATTTACATGAACAACTTATATCATGGTCTCGGAAAGTCTGATAACCCTAATTCAATACAATATATACTACGGGGTAGATTGGTACGGAATGTGTTAAAAGTGGCACGATGATGGTCACTAAAAGACACCTACATGAACATCCTGTGCCGTTGTCCCGTAGGTTTTGACGGGGCCTTGTACTTACATGTTACCTTAGTCTACAGAGCAAGTTGGACTGCTATCGTATACACTGATACATTCTGTACCAAGCTACAAACAACTACGTTACCATAACAAACACATATTTTACCTATTCTATTCTCTTTACCTATCTATTACATTCTATCTTTTGGGACTTACCGAGCGCTAGTTCGCCGACGACATTTCTGTCCTTTCTTTCTTTGGAATGTTATCAGGAGGACCCGACTCTCAGGAGATCGAGCCCAGCCAGGATGACTTGATGTAGTTTACAGAGGCGGCAGACTTTTAGGCCTTACTTGTACTATTTTCTTTTCAGTTCATATGCCATTGTTTAGGCATCGCTTTCTATCATTGTACTTTACTTTTCAGTTGTATGTAAAGAATGATTATCAATAAAAAGTTTTTTATTACATCTCTTGTCATTGTTTTGCTTTACATTTATATTTCTTATTTACGCTTAACGTGTTACTTCTGAGTAAATACGTCGCGGCCCGACACGTCTCCTTCTCTGTACACTGGGAAGAGGGGCGCGACATACCATCAGTAGTGTTGACGTAGATCCTTGTACATTTCGTACCATCGGGGTGTACAGAATAAGGAGAGTTGTGAGCTTCTTTCATTAACTCTTCTCGAACTGGGCCGTGTGGCGCACACAATCGACTTCCATATCTCAAGGATCCATCTTCGTGAATGAAGAAGTCAGTTCGAAGTCCACTTTCTATTTGTTCTCGGATCTTTTGTAGCATGGAATCATTTTCTTGAGCTGTCTTAATCTGATTGACAAGAGTGGACTGGTGTAAGTTCATCAAATCTGAAGCATTACCAGGCATAACTACTTCAATCGCCAATCCGTGCAATTCTTGCTGTAGCTTCCACTGGGCGGTGAGATGCATTGCTAATGGCTGGCAGCTAAGTGCATCAGGAACTACATTCACCTTCCCAGGATGATACTGTAGGTTGATGTCGAAGTCCGCCATGAGTTATAGCCATCTTCTCCGCCGCATGTTTAATTCCTTCTGAGTAAATACATACTACAGACTCTTGTGGTCAGTGTATATATCCACTCGTTTTTCAAGAAGATAGTGACGCCAAATCTTAAGTTCGAAGATGACGGCTGCCAACTCCAGATCATGTGTTGGATAGTTGCGCCCATGAACCTTCAGCCGTCTTGATGCAAAAACTACAACCTTTCTATGCTGGTGTAGAACACATCCTAACCATTTACCGGTTGCATCACAATGCACAACGAATCCTCCAGATTGATCTGGTATTACAAGAATAGGAGCAAAAGTTAATCTTGACTCGAGTTCTACAAAAGCGTTTTCATATGCTTCTGACCACACGAATGTTTCATCTTTACGTGTGAGCTTGGTTAGGGATGCTGCAATCTTCGAAAAGCCTTCAATGAATCGTCGATAGTATCCTGCTAATCCCAAGAAACTTCATATATCCTTAACCGTCTTTGGTGTCGGCCATTCGCTGACAGCTGACACCCTAGCTGGATCTACTGAGATTCCTTTTCCTGAAATAATATGCCCGAGAAATCCGACTTGATCTAGCCAAAATTCACACTTTCTGTACTTGGCATAGAGCTGATATTGTCGCAATGTCTCCAGGACAATCCGTAAATGCTAGGCGTGTTCTTTCCAATTCTTTGAATACACTAGGATGCTGTCGATGAAGATGACAACGAACCTGTCTAAGTACTCTCGGAAAAATTGATTCATAAAGATGGCAGGTGCATTGGTCACTCCAAATGGCATTACGAGATATTCATAATGACCATATCGAGTCCTAAACACTGTCTTCGGAATGTCGGACTCTTTGACCTTCACTTGATGATAACCCGAACGAAGATCTAACTTCTAAAATACGCAAGACCCACTTAGCTGACCGAAAAGATCATCGATGAGTGGTAGTGTATACTTGTTCTTAATCGTCACTTCGTTCAGAGCTCGATAATCTACACACATCCTGTATGAACGTTCTTTCTTCTTCACAAGTAACATCGGAGATCCCCAACTTGAAGTACTGGGATGAATCCAACCTTTCTTCAGGAGTTCGTCTAACTGAATGCGGATCTCCTTCAATCTTTCAGGACTTAGTCGGTATGGATCTTTGATTACAGGTTTCGCACCAGGTAATAAATCAATACTGAATTCAAGAACTCGATCAGGAGGCATACCTGATATATCTTCAGGAAATACATCCTCGAACTCTCGAACTACCTCTGGCTTCGATTCTTCTGTTTGTAATGCTGCAACCACTGCCTTCTTTGGTTTTGCTTTGTAGACGCTAGGTTCTAAGGTACGGTCTCCACTCTTGAAATAGAACACTGGATGATCTGTCATTTTTAACACTACCCTTCTTTGGCGACAGTCGATGGTAGCGAAGAAAGTTCTCAGCCAGTCCATTCCCAAGACTACATCGAAGTTTGCTATGTCCAGCACCTTGAAGTACGCATAAAATTCTCTACTGCAGACGATCACTGGACACAGATCGTATCCTAAAGTTGCTTTTAGAACGCCGTTCCCTGAACTGACATTCCAGCTAGATATGAGTGGTTTAACTGGAATCGTATGAGTTCGGACGAACCGTTGCGACATAAAGCAATGTGATGCTCCAGTGTCGAAGAGTGCTAGAGCAGGTAGGGAGGCTACTAGTATAGTACCTAAGTTGTTTGAGGTTGGGTTTAGATATAGAAAAAAGTTATAGAGATATACAAGAATTGCAATATTGAAAGGATTGGGAGTTACCGGTGATGACTTGTACTGTGGATTCGGCCTCCTCGACCGTCATTGTGCAAGCCTGACGTCGTGGTACATTCCTCCTTACTGGAGGCACATTCCTCTATCCTTGGGGCATTTTTCTCTGCCCTTGAGACATGTTTTTCTGTGCCTGATAGAACTGACGTTGAGGATGTGCAGGAGGTCCACGTGGAGTTGGTGCAGGGAGAGCTAGGCGAGGTGCAGGAGCTTGAATGGCTGGCCGTTGCAGGATCGTGATTACGGGTCTGGGTGCTGGAGCTATGTTGAAATGGTATGGACATGCTCCTATGGCGTGAGTGGATGTGCCACAAACCAAACACAAGCCATTTGCACGCCTGCAGTCTTTCGTCAGGTGTCCCGTCCTTTTGCAGTAAAAACAATAGTCTGTACTGGGCCGGTTAAACGATCTTCCCGGTCTCCTGGGTGCAAATGTTGGCCTAGAAGATGCTCCTCCTGTCATCTGGGTGGCAGGGAATTTCACACCGGCAGTCTATAGTCTTCCCTTCTTCTTCACAACTGCTTCATAGCGTCGGGCAGCCTTCAAAGCAAGTTCATAGGTTGGGAAATCCCCTGTAGCGAGTGCGGCTTGGATTTCCGGGTCCAACCCTTGCTGAAAACGTCATGCCCGGATCTCAGCAGTAGGAATCAGGTGTGCAGCAAACCTGTTACGACCTTGTGTTAGCAGTATAATGAGTGAAACCATGAATTAGAATTTGAGACAATATCTTACCTGCTAAGCATGGTAAACTCAGTATCATATTCATCCACAGACTTGACCCACATCGATCCTTATTGTAGATGGATGAACTGCTGCTCCATATCAAAACGAGCAGTCTTAGGGAAGTACTTCGCATCGAACAGATCGCGAAATGTCTTCCACTCGATTGGTTGGGTGAGACGGCTTTCTTCAGCCTTCCACCAGACTCTGGCGTTGTCGGTCAGTTGCAGTTTCGCAACTCTCACCCAGGAAATATCTTGCACTTGAGCTGCTGCCAGATCTTCTTCAATCGATTTAGCCCATTCTTCTGCCTCCAGTAGGCTCTCTTTTCCTGAGAAGTGCTTTGGATGCAGTGCCCGGAATTGTTTGACTCCGGGTGCCTCGGCTTCGGAGCGGTGCATGAGGATAGCAGTCTGCTGCTGCTGACCCTCCAGTAGGCTTTTGATAGCCTCAAGTTGTACCGTTTGCTCGTTGATGGGAGCCGCAATGGTAGGTGCTGGTGTTAGAGTAGGCGGTAGGGTGTTGCCATTGACATTCGTGCATGTATTGTTGGGAGAATCCACGACCTTGATAGAAAAAGGAATGGTTAGGATAGATTCAAGAAATTTGAAATGTAAGAAATGTATAGTTGCCGATTCTCATAATTCTTGTGATATATTGCTTAAGACTTCATGCATAACTGACCTGCATGGGCCTCCAACAAAACCTGTCACGCCCCGCTTCCCACTAGACGGATACGGCGACGTGGCAGGCCGCAACATATTTACTAAGAAATAAATACGTTAAGCGTAATTAAGCAATATATAAAATGTACAAGAAAGAAAAGAGTATAAAAATAAAACAACAACTTTATTTATATTCATATTTACATACAACTGTTTGAAAATGAAAAGATACAATGATAATAAGCAGTGCCTAAACAATGACATACATGAAAGCAAGTACAAGGAACTAGAAGTTAGGCTGTGTCGCGAGCTGATCCAAGTCCTCCTGGCTAGGTTCGATCTCCTGAGAGTCCGATCCCCCTGACGTACATTCCAAAGAAAGAAACAGAAAGGAATGTCGTTAGCGAACTAACGCTCGGTAAGTCCCAAAAGAAGAAAGAGAATATACAAGTAATGTGAAATGAATAGGTGAGTTATGTATGATTGATTACGGATATGTAATAGTTATTATAACGTGGTTGTTTGTAGCTTGATACAGAAGGTATTTATGTATATGAGAGGAGTCCATCTTACCCCGTGGACTATGGTAACATGTAGTACAAGGCCCCATCATAACCCACGGGACAACGGTACGAGAATTCATGTAGGTGTCTTTTAAGTGACCTCTCGTGCCACGATATACGTTCCCTACCAATCTACCCCTTTATCCCCACGTATTGTATTGTATAGATTTTGTTTACAAGCCTTGCCAAAACCATGGGTACAAAATGTTCAAGTAGTCATGTTCAGGATGTAGTCATGTATTCAAGTAGTCAAGTCAAGTTATAACCATGGTTCGGTCAAGTCAAGTCAAGTATACATGTTTGATATTGATGTTTGGATTCGAGTATTCATGTTCATGATCAAGTATTCATGTTTGATTTTAGATTCAGGTTTAAATTAGACTCAGACTGAGTCAGACTCTTGTAAACAGATTTAGCTCTTGAATTAGGTTCGGGAGTCATCGGTAACTGCTGCACATGGATGACATGATTTGTGTCTTTTTCCAAGACAATTATCTTGATAACTCCGTTAAGTTGTCTACCTTAAATAGGAAAGCACTCACTTTCTCTGGCTTCCTGAGACTCAAGAGAATTGATCTTGCTTAAACCTATATTTACTAAAATCCTTAAATATTGTTTTATATATCTTGAGGGGGTTTTATGAATTTTTTTATAAATATAGTTAAAAGTAAACATCGAAGGTGATTAGTATTACTTAGGGTTTTCATGAGTGTGGATTTTAAGTATTGGGTATTTTAGTGTTAATTACATAGGTTGGAAAGTTCATGGTATTTTATTGTAAAACTTGCCTTTTTGGTATCTTGATGGTATTTTATTGATATTTGTTAATCTTTTCATTTTTGAAAAACATAGGTTTATTATAGTTTGAAAATATGGATTTATAATTTTATATAATTTTAATTTTAAAAATAATTTTATTTTATTTAGAAAATTCGTATTTCTTAAAAACCGTATTTAAATCCTTTCGTGATCGAATGCTCCATGAGAAGGTCTGTATCTCGTTCTACTAGCTCAAGGATGTGTGATAATCCGTATCATCCATTAGCGGGTCTCCTAAAGTGGGTTGTAAATGCATAATTTCAAAGGATATAAAATACCACTTTAAAAGAAATCCGGTTTTTAAAGTTATGTGGTATTTTATTGTAAATTTTTCTTCGAAACGAAAATGCATACAATGAGTATTGTGCTATGGAACCAAGTGTGCGTGTGGGGGTAGGTTGTTACCCCATAAAGTTTTTCTAAGGTATTGTTAAGCAATTACTAAAAGAGGTTTCTATAAAGTTCAAGGTATTTTAATGAAAAAGTGCTACTATGATTGTTTCGCATGAGAATTTTGATGAAATTTGATTCTAAACATTAGGGTTTAAGGTTACAAGTATTGTATAAAAACTTGGTTAATCAAAGAATAAAGGAGAAGGAGTTTATAGGGTTTAGAAAAAGGATATCGGTATTAACCCCACTTACCGATATAAGTTTTAAAAATATAATTTCAATGAAGAGAAAGAGAGATTGGGAGGGACTTACGGTTTAGAATGCTCAACGAGAGGTTGAATAAGAGGGGATGAACTTCATGGTGTCGCGGGAGCTCCGGAATAGGCTTCGGTCTTCGCCGGAACCAACTTGCTAACTTCTTTTTACTTCACTTGCACTAAGAACATTTTAGAGAGTTTTGGTTAGAATTTTCAGAATGATGTCGAGCCAAGGTGGGGGGTGGTACTTATAGTGGAGAAATAGTGTTTGGGAATTAAAAGTTTGGATTAAAAGTATTAAAATTATGATAAATTGTGAATTGAAAGGTCTCTGTTTGATTGCAGGGAAATCAAACAGTGTACAGAAGTTAGGGGTAGGTGAAGAGACGCGTGTGCAGAGCATGGGGCCATTTGGCCACCATCTACCCGTCCCTGCCGACCTAAGCCCAAATCCGCCGGTCGTTTTGTGCCATCTGGCATCAAGATTCGTGCTAGCTGATTAAATCCTCGTTTACCCCATTTTCCACATGTTTGATTTTTCTGAAATTTTCATTTCCCATGTATTGCACGTGCAAACTTTTGGGCTTCTAAAAATTTAAAAAAATTCAGAAAAAAATAACGTGTCTGATGGGAATCGAACACAGGGGATACGTCACAGCAGTGCAAAGGCTTTACCAGTGAGCTACAAGTTTCTTCTTGCTGTTATTTAAAAAAATTGACTTATAACTCAAACTCAGGCTGTAAAACTCATTTCTTGTATATTAACAGTAGAATTTCCGTACAAGATTTAGAGTCGTTACACAAACCAAAGCTTCCCGGTACTTTGTGAACCCCTAAAATGCTGAGCCACAACTGATCGAGAATAGAATGGCTCCAAAACTCAAAAGTAGATCTGAGCTGGCTGACACTTTCAAAGGCAAAACCCTCCAAGTGTGTCCGCATTTCGGCAGTGACACTGATGAGTCCGATGCTGGAATTCCGTCCTTCCGTAAAACTCGCCCTCATTTTGGTAGCGATACGAATGAGCCTGATATTGAAGGCCTATCCGGCAGCAAAATTTGCCCTTATTTCGGCAGCGATACTATCGGAGGAAGAGGACTCGTCTTGCAACAGCTGTGCAGATTGAGCTCTGATGCAAAAAGCGAAGTTCAGAGAGAGCTTCAAAGTTACAGAAGGGTCCCTAACCATCACAAGGGTGTCATAGATGATGTGCAAAGAGCTTGATGCATTGTCAGTCTCCACCATGGACCAGCTGAAAATCTTTTACATTCCCGGAAGGAAAAGTGGACAGAAGGGCACCCTTTTTATGGGTCAAATCCTGTCGTGCATCTGGATGATTTGTCTGTCACGTGCCTACCCTATGAGATAGGCATAAAAGCCATCCTTAATTCTAGATATTATGCGTCCGAGATGCGGGAATACTTTAAAAAGTGCGGGTGTCGGTTATATCAAACGGACACCGAAGCGAAGTTTTATGAGAGGCTATGGCTTCCGCCTCAGGTCCGAGTACTCATCGATGGACGGATCCTAGATAGAAGGGGTATAGGTTTCATTCGACCTGATGTCAAAGTATACTACATGATCCATGTTAGTGAAGCCGGCGAAAGGTCAAATGATGACGATGAGCTAGCCGAGCCAGAAGAAGCCCCTCGAATGCTCGAAGATGGCGGACATGCAACTTTCGACGAGCTAACCGAGATTGATTTGGAAATGCCTGATAATTCAAGGCTGACCTACATCAGCTCACTCTTGCTAGAAGAAATGAAAGAGCAGATAATTGCCCTGCTGCACGAATTTATCGACTGTTTCGTGTGGACGTGCAAAGAGATGCCTGGACTCTCTCCTGAAGTGGCCATGCATAAGCTGGACATTTCTCCGAATGCCAAGACAGTCAAACAAGCTCCTCGAAGAATAAGAAGGGATCTATAAGAAAAGGTCATCGAGTAAACTATGAAACTTATCGATGCCGGCTTCATCAGAGAAGAGAAATATGCGGACTGGATCGCATGCATCGTCCTAGTGAAAAAGAAGAATGGGCAGATCCGAGTTTGCATCGATTTCAGGGACCTCGACAAGGCATGCCCTAAAGAAGATTTCCCGCTTCCGGTCATGTAAATGATTGTCAACAATACCTCAAATTACGAGCTGTTCACCTTCATGGATAGCTCGTATGGATATAATCAGATCAAGATGTCATCCGAAGATGAGAAACACACAGCATTTCGAATCCCGATCGGCATATACTGTTACAAGGTGATTCCGTTTGGATTGAAGAACGCATGCGCCACATATCAAAGGCCATTGACTAAGATCTTTGATGAATTAATCCATAAATTCATCAAATGTTATGTTGATGATTTGGTCGTCAAAACTAAAGCCAAGGCCGATCACATCCAAGATCTCAGGACCGTTGTCACCAGACTAAGGGAACACGATCTAAAGATGAATCCTCTGAAGTGCGCTTTTGGCATGTCGTCGGGAAAATTCTTGGGTTTCATAGTCCGACATCGGGGGATCGAAGTTGACCCGTCGAAGATAAAGGCTATCATGGAGATGCCTCCTCCGAATAATCTGATGTAGTTAAGATCCTTTCAAGGCAAGCTCGCTTACATATTAAGGTTCATCTCAAATCTATCAAGGAGATGTCGGCCTTTCTCAAAGCTCACGAAGAAAGGATCTCTTTTTGCCTGGGATGCCGAATGTCAAGAAGAATTCGAAAGTATCAAACAATACCTTTTGCACCCTCCAGTGCTTGCTGCTCCTATTCCAAATAAACTACCGATTCTCTACACTGCCGTGCTAGATGAATCACTCGGCGTGCTCCTTATCCAGAATAACGAGGAGGGAAAAGAAAATGGCCTCTACTACCTCAGTTGAACATTAGTCGGGGCTGAACATGACTATGCCCCGATCGAAAAGCAATGCCTGGCTCTGATATTCGCCGTGAAGAAGCTAAGGAACTATCTGGCTCGCTCATCGGGTTATACTGATCTCCAAGGTCGACCCGTTTAAACACTTAATGACCAAGGCAAGCCTAACCGGTAGAATGGCAAGATAGGCTGTCATACTGCTTGAGTTCGACATGGTCTATACTCCTCAGAAAGCAGTAAAAGAGCAAGCCCTCGCCGAATTCCTCGCCGCTCATCCCATACCAGAAGGGTCACCGCTAAATTGCGAGTTACCGGACAAATAAGTGCTGCACCTCGAGGATAACGAGCAATGCTGGGAGCTCTATTTTGATGGAGCCTCATCAATAAGGACCTCCAGCAAATTAAGCGTCCCGGAGATAAAAGCAGAGATAAGATTGGTGTTCATCACGCCATCGGGAGGAACCCTACGACGTTCCTTCGCTCTTACCGAGCCTCGCACAAACAACGAGACTGAGTAGGAAGCTCCGATAGATGGTCTGGAGCTCGCCATAAAAATGGAGGTCCTTCGGCTACGGGTCTACGGTGACTCCCAGCTTGTTGTCAACCAAGTGAGCGGCGACTACAAGATATATAAGCCCGAATTAGCCCAATACAGAAGCCAGGTGGTGGAGTTCATGAAACAGTTCACCCACACTAAACTAATGAGAGTTTCTACGGCATTGAACAGAAAAGCCGACGTATTTGCTCGCTGTATCCCCAACAAAAGAGCAAAGCTCTGTGAGGCAGCGCCCAGCGCTCAGGTGCCTCACATGCCTTACACGAGGGCGCCAGTGCCAAAGTTAAAAACTCTTATATGAGCGGCGCCAATGTGCAAAGCACACAAAAATCTTAAGCAGCGCCTACATGCACAACACGTGAGCGCCGGTGCCCTGTAGAATTAAATTCTACTCTCTGTTAAACAGAGCTGTTGGATCAAAGATCCAACGGAGATGATAAATCATCAGGATGCAGAATTAAATTCTGTTTAGAGGAAATATTCCTCAAATCTCTCTAAACAAGAAAGATTGCCCTCTGTAAAACAGAGTACCTTTGGATTAAAAATCTAATGATTAAAGAATCACCAATCTACAGAATAAATTCAGTATAGGTAAATATTTCCCATTCTTGTTAAAAACAAGAAAATACTTTCTGTAAAATAGAAGTCCTTGGATCAAAGATCCAATGGTGTGTAAAATTCCCAAATCATTTGGATCTCTTAACGAGAGATTTCTTTGGAGCTAATCAACAAACTGCCCCTACTATATAAAGGACCCAAGACTTCAAGCCTGAGAGAGAGAAACCCCCCCATAAGCTTTAAAAAAGAGAGAAAGCTTCGAAAGAACAGAGAATTAAATTCTCGAGGAAGAAGAACTCTCTTCTTTGAAATTTTATGTAAATAAAAGTAGATAAAGATCCTGTGGATCATTCAAGAAAAAAGAAGAAGAAGAACTCAGTACCCAGCGCCCCACGTGTTCCTTACGTGGGCTCTACAAGAGTGCCTAGCACTCATTGAGCGGCGCTCAGCGCCAAGTGACCCCACGTGCCCCTCACGTGGGAGCCACAGAATAAAAAAAACTCAGGGAGTGGCGTTCAGCGCCCAGCGCCCCATGTGCCTCTCACGTGGGTGCTACGAAAGAACTCAGGAGTGCTTAGCACTCAGTGGGTGGCGCTCAGCGCCCAACGCCCCACGTGTCTCTCACGTGGGCGCTATAAAAAAGGAGTGTTTAGCACTCAGTGGGTGACGCTCAGCGTCCAACGCCTCACGTGACCCTCACGTGGGCGCCACAGAATAAAAAGTGCTTGGCACTCACTAGGCAGCGCCTGGCGCCTAGCTCCTCACGTACATCGCACGTGGGCGCCTTAAAGAGTGTTTAGCACTCCATATAAAGACAAAAGGGGTAAAGTGTTTAACACTTATTGGGCAATTCCCATGACTGAAAACCCCACATGATTATATGTGAGTGTCAGAACTTACATAAGTGCTCAGCACTTTTTGCACAAAAAAAGGGACTGGGCCCAAACAACTGCTTAGCACTCTTTTTCAAATAAAAAGAAAACTGAGTGGACCAAGCCCAAGTTGGTTAGGTCCCTTGAGAGTAGAAACTCCCTAATTCAGATCAACCGAGCCCATGTGTTCACTACTTCCCAAACCGATCTTAGTCCCAAATACGACTATCGATCTTCCAACTGATGATATCCCAAAACGATATCCGTCCCACATTCTCCTGAGGAAATCTTAGTCTCAAAATACGACTAATGATTTCTGGGTTTACCGTTAATCCCTTTTCCCTCAATTACAGGAATTAGTTCAAGGGTACATCTCTGTACACCTCTGATACATGTCGTTGTAATTCCTCAACGTCTTAAGAGAGGTGGCGGGTCCTGACAACCAATTGCTTTTTGGTGCACTTTCCAAACTGACGTGCGTATCCCAAATCGAACCATATCCCAAACTGGATGCATCCCATATCATCGTTGCTCATCCCGTCACGTAACAAATACACGTGCACACAAGACGAACAATGGAACGAAACGTCCTTAAACTAACAATGGACCGAGACGTCCCTAAACTAACAACGGACCGAAATGTCCTTAAACTAACCGTTGCCTCCAAAGTGGAAACAATGGACCGAAACGTCCTTAAACTAACAACGAAACGTAACATCCTTAAACTAATAACGGAACATAACATCCTTAAACTAAACTCTCACCTCCAAAATGGTGATCAACGGACCGAGACGTCCTCAAAACTAAACTCTCACCTCCAAAATGGTGATCAACGGATCGAGAAATCCTAAAACTAAAACCTTACCTCCAAAATGGTGATCAATAGACCGAAATGTTCTCAAACTAAAACTTCACCTCCAAAATGGCGATAATGGACTGAAACGTCCTTAAGCTAAAACAACAGAGCCCAAATGCTCTTTTGCTGGATCTGAAGCAAAAATGATTCTAAGACCTTGTTGAGTAGATCTTAGTCTCAAATTGGACTAACGTATCCTTAAAAAAAAACCAACCAAGCCCCAACTGCTCATATACATTTAAGTTGATCTTAATCTCAAACCAGATTAACGATCCTTAAATCAAACCAAGCCCAAATCTAAAAATATACGGATTTGGACTAATCCACAGCCTACAGGTGACAACATAAATTAGTCTTCGTATACAATCCACGGACAACCAAAAATAAAACAAACACACATGACACGAAGTGAACTTCCGGAGCAGGAGAAAGTGGTTATCGCGATGCGGTAGCGTAGTTAACTGCAGGGGATTGTGTCTGCAGGGAAGAGCGTGCCCACAATCAAAAACCCCTAACAAACGAGGGGGAATCTGACGAAGTCCGCTACAACGGCCGCATCCGTCCAAACCTCCGATATACGGTGCCATAAATCAACTTGGCATCTTCGGAGAGGTGGACGGATAAATCCAAATAGCATCTTCCCCTAAAATTCAGGCCAGACATCTTAACGTACCGATCGCGTCTTTCGGCGGTGAACAGATTCTGGCATGTCCAGTGGGGCCTTTTCCTCTTTCCACTCCACACTTCGTGTATCGTATTTCGCGAACAAAATCGCGGTTCACTATGGTTGCCGTTGGATTCGAGGTACTAAGATTTGGTGTCTTGCTCCTGTACAGAAAGAAGAAGTGAACATCAATGGCTTCAAGATGCAAAAACTGCAATAGCAACTCCCGCTCCGCCCCAACTGGAGGAGTGACATATGGGCCCAATGCGGCTTCTATCTTTTCAATGTCGGTGGGGCAGGTAACTCAAACCACCACTAGATTGTTTTTCGGGACCATGCTCCCGCCAGCAAGCTTCAGCGCCCCAGTTCCACCACAGGAAGCTCCCAAGAAGTCGGTCTTCGATCGACTTGCAACCACCATAGCCCCTCTCAACGGGTCGTCCAAGTCTGCCGACTCAGTCTTCAACAGGCTGAGCCGAAGCTCAAATGGGCCCGCAAAGAGGCTCGCGATACCTGAAGGGGCTATACCAAAATGGATAGTCCTCCCAACTCCTGCTGCGGGTAAAGTCGTCAAAGGTGCTTTCCTTACCAGAAAATCGGCTTTCGAAATATTGGCCATTCCCTCTCAAAGGACGTCAGTTTCGACAGGCTGGCACCAGCAGCAGCCCCTTACCAAAGAAGGGGGCACGATAGAGCCGCTTCCACAATTGGTTGGTCCCTTCTGCAAGGCACGCTCGACGTCGCCACTGGCGCCGAGTGAGAACAGCTGGGGGCAACTCCCCCTCTGGACTTACTCCACGAGCTCCAATGGTGGAAGTTGACGCTGTTGTTCCAACCGGGAACAACTTTGAACTGCTTAGGAGGGTGCGGAAGAACTCCCCAACAGCGGTGTTGAAGAAATCTTCACTTCCTGCTAAAAATATGACGCAGGCAAAGCCGGAGCAGCCCCCTCATCGACCGTCCTCCAAATCCACAGAGTCTGGCGGAAAGTCCAAGATTCTATGATCAACTAGAACTACTCTCATCAACCGGAGAAAATGAAGGTTCGACAAGAGGAAAATCATCCCTCCAGCATACAGCGAGGGACTTCTTTCACACATGCGCCTGCTACAATGGCTCCTTCAGCTTTGACCTCCCACAAAAAAAGAAGGCCGGAGAATCTCCCACCACTGGCGGCAAATCCCAAAGGTGATGGATCCAAATGCCCCAAGTCTGGAAGCATGATCATGCACACGGTTTACATGGCTTCCGGGAAAGAGGAAAGCCGTACTTCCGTAGGTCATCGACCGCAAACTCGGCCGTTGAAAAAAGCTCAAGAGCAGCAACAAAAGCTCCAGGAGATGCTGATGAAAATGTCAGCACTCACCGGGCAGAAAGAATGCCCGGAACCAGCGTCTGAACAGCGCCAGGAACAGGAGATCGATACAGAGTTCCTGCGAAGGGTGCTGGAAATAAAGGATAAGGAGGCCGCGGAACAAGCTGCTAATATAAAACAGATGGCGCTCCTGTTCCAAGACATGGTTGGAACAATGATCGAGCCAGAACCTCCAGTTGAAGACCCGCCGATAATTATTGAGGACGACAGAGGGGAAACATCAAACCCTCTTCCAACTTTATCGACATCCAGGGAGGAAATGATCTCCAAAGCTGCCCTTGATGATTACATACCTCAACAAATACGAGCTCGTCAGGAAAGTGAAGCGGCTGGCCAAGTCGTCAGAACCAGATGACCGTACCCAGGCTGGTACGATCAAATCAAATACCCGCCGGGATATACGATCCCCAAATTCCATATGTACAAAGGAACAGGAAACCCGCATCAGCACGTCGCTCAGTTCAGAGCTTTATGCGGCAATACTCGAGGTGATGACAAATTGCTACTTCACCAGTTCGTTAGCAGCCTGTCAGAGACGGCGTTTGAATGGTACTCGAAGCTCCCAAATGACTCCGTTAAAACATTCACGGAAATGGAATTGCTATTCATGCAGCGGTTCTCCAGCGCAAGCGAGCGCACCCCGATCACGGCGTTAATCAACGCCAGGGTAAAGCCGGGAGAGACCTGGGTTCAATACGCAATCCGGTGGCGGAACTTATGGTCAAAATGCGAACAACGCATCGAAGAAGCTCCGGCCGTGGGCATGTTCATAGGGACTCTAGATCCTCAGGAGACTGTGTCCCAGTTTATGACGTTCTTTAAGCCGACCACCTTCCAGGCTCTGATCGACAAGTTAGCCTAAATGGACCAGATAGGCCATGGGCCTTCCTCTTTAAAAATGGACCCTCAGAATGCAAAGGGTAAAGGGAAAGTGGCCTGCCAATACTCAATAACAACCAAGTGACCCGAAACTGGTTGCTCGCCAAAACAACGCGCACCCGTGCTAATCCCTGGAAGAGAAGCTAGGACGTGCTTACTCGTTTCCTCATGATAAAATGAGGAGACTGTTCGAACTGGCAGTGCATAACAAACTCATCACTTTGCCAGAACCAAAACGTCCACCGCAGCCAGGTGACGTCAACAATCCCAACTACTGCTCCTATCACCGATTGGTGAGCCACCCCATTGAGGACTGCTTCGTCTTCAAAAATTGGATTGAGGACCAGTATCAATGGGGGAAATTTGCGCTTTCCGAGAACTGGAGGGTGAACCCGCCACAGAGGCACGCTCCTAAAAAGGTAGATACGCCGGGGGCATCATGCTTATTTGTGGAAGAAGCTCCGTGGGAAGTTTCCTTTTCAGCTAAAACCTAAAAAATGCTGAAGGATCTTCAAGCATGTCCGGTGATCAGGTGGAAAAGACCGCTGGTGCCCGAGATCATTGAGGAGATGCTGAAACCGCGTCCCATACTGAAAACTGCTAATGATAGGCAAAACACCCAGGTCAAGCCTTCAAAGTCTTCAAAGGGAAAGAAGAAGACCATGAAGATCGTACAACCTGACAACCAACACACGGACCTGCAAAAGTATATCGACACACTGGAGGAGTATAACTAGAAGGCGCGGACCCCAGTCACTCTCGAAGAGTTTCTCGAGCATATCCTTAAGAATGGAGATGGTGATGATGATGATGAGGGAAATAACCCGTCAGGAGAAACCGAAGATTATGCAGCAAGTTGCCACATGGTTTCTCATTCGTCGTTAAATAACGAAGAAACTCTCTCGGCGTCGGAAAGCAACGCAGAGGAACCGGGGGGGGGGGCAGGATCGGTGCCAAAATCCCTGGAGCTGCCAGAAGACCCAATTGACAGGTTGTTAAACGAAGCTTTTCAAAAGAGCAGAGCTGACCGAGAATGTGAAACGTCCATATATGAAAAGACCAAGTATTGACGTCAGGATGAAGAAGCTGCGGTAAGGATGAGTCATAAAGCACTCCAACCAAGCCAAAGCACGCCTGCTACAACCAAGAGCAGGATCAAAGCAGAGAAGCAGTTCGCCAAATCCATGCCAATGGGAATGAAGCTGCCACCTCTCAAGGGAAATATTCCCGGGGCCACATGCCTCAATGGAGAGGTTTCACATCCGAACTATTGCCTATATCATCGAAGGGTCACCCACCCTACCGAAGAGTGCAATTCCTTCAAGAAGTGGTGGTAAGTATACGTTTCCCACCGACAACACTTCAAGCAGATGAGGAGCAAAGCTCGTCGGCAGCAAAGAAGCGCGACAGATGAGTGTGAAGGAACGGCTGGCAACTGTCATATGGTTGATACCAGTTCGAAAAAAGGAAAATCTCAAGTTCTTACATTCGGGACCGATTCGGAGGAAGAAATAACTCTCGGCCCTCTCTTCAAAGAGTCCACCTCTGGAAAAGAAGAAGAGCAGAAGAACTGCGAGAACATTCAGCTGCGTAACCGTACGTTGCCCGAAAAGAACCTCGGACCTACAAATAAAGGATCGAGCAAAAGAGACAAGGGGAAGGAAAAAGTCCCTGAGGGAATTTCCCTCGATGATAGAGTCGTCAAAGAGCTCGCAGCCAAGGACACGCCTAAGAAAAACAAGGTGGATTATAATTTCCTGGCACATCTGAGGAAGATACCCTCACAACTGAGCATATTGGATGCTCTCCTCCTATCTAAAGAAGCAAGAGATTCTCTGATCAGGGCGTTACAGGAGCCCGATCAGTTTCAAGCTTTCCTTGCAGAAGAAAAGATGAAGGACGAGCTGGTAGAGGTTCATGCACCTGACATCACATTCGGCGATGAAGATCTTCTCCTCGGAATGTGCGAGCACAACCGTCTTCTATATGTCACCGGGTACTGCCATGACATCTAGATAGGGAAGGTCCTGGTCGACTATGGGTCCTCCGTCAACCTTCTCAACATGAAGGTGCTGAAGGAGATCTGCATGAACGTTCAGCACCTGGCTCGGGACAAAATTACCATCTCTGGGTTTGACTCACAGTCATCACGAACGATTGGGTCCGTAATACTAACATTACGCTTCGGGCTACTCGTCACTGACATCAAATTTCATGTCATCGACGCCAAGACTTGCTACAACGCTTTGCTCGGCAGGCCTTGGTTGCACGAATACAACGTCATCCCTTCTACACAACACCAGTGTATGAAGTATTTCAAAGACAGCCTCGAGTACACAGTTACATAGGAGCTAAATCCATTCTCCGTAAACGAAGTCCAAAAATATGAAGACATAAAGTACTTCCTACCAGACTTCAATGACACGGAAAGATGTCATAAGCCGGAGAATAAACAAAAAGCCGTCGCCACTATCCCGATCTTTGGGAGCGATACCGAGGAAGATGAGGAAATAATCTACTCGGGACAACCCCAGTGCAACAGGCCCGGACCATCTACTCCTATTTTGGTCTTTGGCAGTGAATCTGAGGACGTGGTCAACGCCGTGTTCTCCACTCGTCCGTCAGCACAAACCGTTACTGGAGCCAATCAGAGTTTACAAATCACCATAGTTCCGCCGCGACATTACAAAGAACTTGATGCACTCAATACATACAGCGTACAAGAGCTGCAGACTTTCTATGTCCCTCCCAGACGAAGAGGTGAAAAGGCGATCCTCTTCTATCGATCTACGGAGACTAAAGTGGAGAGAGAAGTCTAACATGGTGCCGAACTTGCGCTTAACAGGCTTCAACTAATCCGTCTGCGTAGATATTATGCAGAGGGATCGAAAAGGCTATTAAGATGCTAAGGCGTACTCTTCAAATAAACCGCTCGACAAGCCCAGTTCTATAACAAGATCTGGGACGTTTCCAGGACTCAGCGAAAGATGCCCAACAGAAGGATGGAGACGACTGGGCTTGGATATGTTCGGTAAAATAAACGGGAGTGATTCCATGGCTGCTGCGTTATAAATAACTCTGGTGATGAAGGGAATGCTTTTCCAGATAGCTGTGACGTTGAAACAAAGAAAAATCCCGCCATAAGAATGTCAAGTCTGTCGTTCGAAGAGCAAGTTGACAAGATAATAAGTGAAGACGGTTAAAAGGTTCAGGATGATCACAACCGCGGAATGGCTATTTACAAAAAAGCCAGGACTCAGCGTTTCATTCAGTAGTCTGGGGAAAAGGAAAATTACGATGCCCTTCACCCTCAGCTCGCTGTACGTTCTTACGACAAGGAAAAAGCGCGACACAGAGGAAAAAACATGGTGGAGAACGATAATGACGTTCTAAAATAGCTAAGCGGATCCAAGAAGCCACGCAATCAAGGAAAAGTCAGTTGGAATCCGTCATTCATCAAGAAGATGGGTCGAGAATACTCTTTCCCTCAAGACAAGACAAGGAAAATATTCAACCTTGTCATGAAGCATCAAATGATGAAGCTTCCGGAGTCTCGGCATCCCGAACAGGTAAATGAGGTCCATCACCCGGATTATTGCTCCTATCATCGAGCGATAGGACATCCTCTTGAAGACTGCTTCACTTTTAAAGCCCGGGTCGAAACCAATATCAACAGTGCAGGTTCGCTTTATCCGACAGCTGGAGGGTAACCCCACTGCAAAAACATGAGCCAAAGATGACCTATACCGTGAGGACAGGACCAGCTCAACGTCAAGAATGGAAGCAAACCTATACCTGCCATATGGTAACACTTTCAAAGGAGGGAGGGCACGAGACTATAGATGACTTCTTCAGGTGCTTCGTAAATAAAGACGAGGATGAGGTGATCTCAGAGTTTCCACCAGCACCAAAAGAGCTGGAAGATGGGATACACACTACGGCAGGCAACCTGAGGAAAATCGACTTGGGCAAGGAAAATGAGCCGAGACCCATGTTCGTCAGTGAGTTGTTGTCTAAAAAATAGGTGGCCACACTAAAGGACGTGCTTATGCAATATTAAGACTGCTTTGCATGGAACTATTCCGAGATGCCGGGACTGGATCCAAAAATAGTGGTGCATAAACTGGCTATATCGCCGGACGTCAAGCCAGTCAAACAGGCGCCAAGAAGAATGCGGCTCGAACTCGATATGAGTATCAATGCCGAAGTCAAGAAACTAATTGACTCCGGCTTCATTCAGGAAGTTCGATACCCTGACTGGATCGCTAACATCATTCCGGTGATGAAGAAAAATGGGACGGTGCGCATCTGTGTAGACTTTCGGGACCTCAACAAAGCTTGCCCAAAGGATGACTTCTCAGTACCAGTTACCGAGCTGATGATAGATAACACGTCTACCTATGATGTCTTCTCCTTCATGGATGGATCTTCAGGCTACAATCAAATAAAAATACATCCAGAAGACCAAAAGCACACCGCCTTCCGAACTTCGCTATGCATATTTTGCTATAAGGTGATGCCCTTCGGTTTGAAGAACGCAGACGCTACCTACCAAAGGGCCATGACGAAGATCTTCGATGACCTCATACATGAAATTGTCGAATGCTATATTGACGACCTTGTGGTGAAAAGCAAATCGTACGAAGAGCACTGGGAACATCTGAACATAGTGTTCCAGTGTCTTCGGAAATACAATCTAAAGATGAATCCTCTAAAATGCACGTTTGGAGTCTCCTCAGGCAAATTCCTAGGATTCATCATACGACATCGAGGCATCGAAATAGACCCATCAAAGATCAAGGCGATTATGGAAATGCCCATGCCAAGAAATCTTAAACAACTGAGTCTCTCCAAGGAAAGCTCGCGTATATCCGGCGGTTCATAACCAACCTCTCCGGAAAATGCTGCCCATATAGCCATCTAATGAAGAAGAGGACCCCGTTCGTTTGGGATCATAAATGCCAAAGTGCACTGGAACAAATCAAGCAATACCTGTATAACCCGCCGGTACTGACCGCTCCGGTTAAGGGAAAGCCCCTCATCCTGTACACAACGGCCCTTGAAGGTTCTCTAGGCGCGCTATGAGCACAAGAGAAAGACCAGGGGAAGGAGAGAGCTCTCTATTATTTGAGTCGAGTTCTCCCGGGGGTAGAAAACAACTACTCCCCCATCGAAAAGCACTGCCTGGCACTGATCTTCGCTATAACGAAGCTCAGACACTACGCCTTGGCACATAAGGTCCATCTTATATCAAAGGTGGATCCTCTCAAATATTTGATGTCAAGAGCCATACTAACAGGAAGGCTAGACAAATGGGCCCTCCTCTTAATGGAATTCTCGATAACGTATCGACCCCTCAAAGCAGTGAAAGGCCAGGCCATCGCCGACTTTTTCGCCGAGCATCCGATACCGGCTGATTCTCCCTTAAATTGTGAATTGCTAGACGAACACGCGTTCAAAACAATGGAAGGGGAGAAGGAAGAAAATAATGTCCAATGGGAACTCTACTTCGATGGAGCATCTTCCATGAAGAAGCGGAAGCATAACACCCCTATAATTAAAGCCGGGGTGGGCCTCATCTTCATGACTCCGCAATGAGGGATAACGCGTTTCACCCTTTCCTTAACAGAACCAAGAACAAACAATGAGGCTGAATATGAAGCTTTGATAGCGGGTCTTGAGATCGCTGTCGATATGGGAATCGAAAACCTCCTCATATATGGAGACTCCCAGCTGGTCGTTAGCCAAGTAAATGGCGACTATCAGACGTGTAAACCAGGGTTGATAAAATATGGTAGGACAGTGCAACAACTGCTGATACAAATCCCCTCCTACATCCTGGAAAGCATACCGCGTGCGGAAAATAGCAAGGTGGATGCATTAGCCAAGCTTGCTAAAGAGCCGACTGACGAAAACCTCGATGACGTAAGGATAGTTGTGCAAAGCCGCCGGGTTCTCGTGCCAGCAGAAATATCTTCAGAGGATTCGATGGATCCATCTGAAGGAAAAGAAACAACCAAAAAAGCGGTCCTCCTAATAGAAGACGAAGAAAAGGTCAAGGATTGGAGGGAAGTCTTCATAGACTACTTCAAATCCCATCGAACGCCCGAAAACGTGTCGTCAAGACATCAGCTCATGAAACAGGCTTTGTCTTTCGCCTTCGTCAATAATACTCTATAGAAGATGTCGCTTGACGGTTTGTGGCTAAGGTTCTTGAGGCCAGCAGAAGCAAGGAGAGTCGTCCAAGAAACTCACAACGGACTCTGCGGTTCTCATCAAGCCGGGCCAAAGTGTTAGTTATATGTATGCCCTAGAGGCCATTACTATACATAGGATGTATATTGTAGTGGATGCTTGGACATATATAGGGATGACTTTCTTGCTCGATATGATAGTATGCTATCTGGTTACTCTTTACCTTAACGTGTACACTGATTGTCTCTCTGTTACATGTTGGTAAAGCCCTTAGGATGCGTACTTGACTACCTGGACTATGATGCGGATCATACTAGTGGGGACATGGTAGTCCATAAGTACATCCTTCAAAGTCCCTAGTCGTGGGTGTATCGAGACGGGGCATAGATATACCTGAGTAGACTAGCGTGTAGCTTCTCGACCGATACAAATGGGCGATGGATGATCCCATATCCATTGGTGTTTGACATCAGAGATGATATACAGGTGCTCAGTGGAGACTGGGTACACTGGACGGACTCCCCGAGAACTCCCAGATGGTATTATACCTTATGTCAGATGGCAGTTCTCTGGTGACACTGGTGCAGGTTAGTCTGTAGACCCGAGATCGTCATAGAGTCTTGTGTGATTCCCACTGTGCTTTGATTTCCATCATACCACGTCCAAGAGGGTGTGCAAAAAGGTGGTTTTTGGGTACAGTCCCGAGTCACATGGAGGCAATGAGCGATAGGAGGGGTTTCGTCTCTCCCGGTATAGGGAGTTCATGTTGCGCAGTGCTCGATTGGCTATAACAGGAAGTCCTTGGCCAAGGCTTCTTTAGGGATTTACTGGTAAGTGTTACCAGTAGTTTCTCGACCCGTTATGAGCCTCATATCGACATGACTTATCGAGTTATTGGGGTCTGACGTTTACCATCCCTAGACGAGATATGCGACATATCAGACGAACAGACCGGACTGTACGGTAGTGTTACTCGTTGGATTCACTGGAGTGTGAGCGGGCTTGCTCGTTGATCTTCTGATCGCTCAATACCCGGGTGGCCGTTACGTTTAGCAGACCGCTTGCGGCTTGTGGGTGTTTGATATGATCATCACCTGCTGCCGGCGTATTGACGAGTCTTTAGAGTCCTACACAGGAGTTTCCTGGCTCAAGCGAAATGAAATAGGAGCGCATATGAGATATGTACGGGACCGAGAATAATACCTGTATGTGATACTGTATTCTATTCTCGCGATTTGTATCATCGGTCGGTTATATGTGATATAGCCAGGTTACCGAATCAAGTGTTGATTCGATACATTAATACACATGATATTAGTCGGTTATATGCGATATGACCGGATCGTTAAATCAAGTGTTGATTTAATGATTTAATGTATAATTATATATTTGATATATTACTTTATATTAACTAGTATTGGTTCACTTAAGATTGATTTTCTCACTTGAATGCGCATATTGTTTATATGTGATATATGCAAGTGTACATGTTTGTATCATGCTTGATGATGCAAACAAGTTGTGTGTATGAGACTTGAACCAACTCAAGGTTAAATTAGGGTTTACTATTTTCCTAGAAAATAACAAAAGAATTGAGACTTTGGTCAAAGTTATCAAGCTTCATGAAGCTTGATAAGTATTGACAAAGTCAACCCTTTTGTCATTTGTGTAGGATATTAGTTAACCCAACCCTTAACCTAATGGTTTGGTTAAATCTCTACATGAGTTAAGCATGAGGGCTTAACTCAACCATGGTGCCATCATATATTGGATAAGTTTCATTTTGGAAATGATTCATATCATTCTTTCTTCTTCTTCATCTTCATCAAGCTTGAAAAAGCTTTCTAGCTCCAATGGCATCATGAGATAAAGAGTGAGAAATCCAATTCTAAAGTGAACCCACTTCCTATTTCTTCATCCTCTACTACTTTCCATATAATATAGGGTGTTCTCTTCACAAAGTTTTTGACCAAGTGAAGGAATAACTTGAGTTTGAGTCTCCCCGACGTAGATCATCTTCGGCCTCGAAGTCAATGACCTAGCCCGATCATTTCTCCGACGAAACCATCGCAAGAGTCCAGGACCCGATGATCGCAGCGGAGGGACGTCATCTCGGAGCTAAAGAAATGGTGGAGCGGATCTACAAAGGTTGTAATCCCTTTCACTTAGCAATAAAGTTGTTTACTTGCTTGCTTTTCGCCTTAACTTCTAGTTAACGATCTTCATTAGGGTTTCTCGGCACCGGAAAATTTTTGTTTGGCATGGTTGATGCCTTGTGGAACCTCTTGAGTGTGCTTAGGAACCCTACAGTAGTATTAGAGCCTAGCTAGAGCTTTAGGCGAAGTGTAGACGATGTTAGAAATCCGATCGAACCCCGAAACCCTAATTTTCACCCCTTTCTGTACATTTTTTGAAACTGTGCATTTTTCCTAATTAAAAATATTCAAAAAATTCAGCAGGGTTTTTTTAGGAGTTACTGTGGAGCACGTGCCCCTAATTCGTCTAATGCATCACGGAACCGCGGCCCCACCCTACCATACGCGGCGGTTCCGCGGCCATTAAATCGAATTTTGGCACGTGACTTCCACAGTAATATCTCTCTGTCAGTGCTGTATTTTCTGGGAATTTTTTAAAGTTTGCTCAACAGTTGAGTTTTTCAGGGTTGTTTTGGGGATTCGACGATTCGATCAGAATCTTTAACTTTTTCTGTGTTTTTCCGGATAATTTAGAATATGTTAAAAAGTTCGACCGGATAAAAATACCCAATTTTTCCCCTGCCGAAAAATTTCCAATTGTTGGATTTTTCCGTGGTTTAAGAACGTTCTAAGTAGTGCAAGTAACACGATGGACCCTCTAGAAGACAACAAACCTTAACTCGATTATGTGACCGTCTTGAACTGCCCTTTGAACCTTCGGGTTTGGGGCAGTACGGCGTGCCACATGTGAGGCGTTGGCTTGACCCTTCTACGGCTGGACCGTTGGTACTGTGGCATGAAGTGAATGTTTTTAAACTTATTTCATGCGTTGAGCTGTTTCGGGAAAACTTGGGTGTTTGATTGTTCGATCGGAAAGTTTAACATTTTCTATTTATCTGGAATGTGATACAATATTTGGAATCTACAAGTAGTTATGAGATAACTGATTTGGATGTTATAAATATAGCACTTTAGTCTCACTTGATCGGTTGCCACGGAATTTTGATGCGATCAAAAGTCCGTCGCAATCACGTAGCGTACGCGGATACTCACCGGATAAACTTAATAGACAGCCATGTCCCATAGCCCCGATCAAGTGACTGTAGGAGAACCCCGTCGCCGAAAGCATCCGTTCGGGTGCTCGCGGCAGCGATATTCCGCCTTGGTGTACTTCGTCGACGGCATTGGGGGTGCGGCCGTCTACTAAAGTTTGCGACGAGCATTCGATCAAAATGCCGGGAATCTTGTTGAATTGCCCGACTAGATATTGAAAAGTGTTTTCGATATAGAGACTAAAATGCGGGGTTTATAATTGTTAGGCATATGATGTCTAAGGAATTCATTTGATTAGGCATGTGATGTCTAATGAGGTTGCGGATTCCAACTGTTGTAGTTTTACACTTTCTTTTCTGCGACCGTAAGTGTAATATGTGATATCGCCGGTTTCGTTGCTATATGTCAACGACAATTGGGATGCGCACATTTACTTACGTTAATGACATGTGATGTTATGTGTTGCTGGATATGTTATATTGGATCTTCGCGTTTTGAATAGCCGGGGGTTTTATGTGAGATGAGTGTTTTTCATTTTCATTCATGTAAAATAAATTGTATGTAATATTCTTTTATTGTGGCACTTCCAGGTAGCGGAAGATGTCACCCATTGTATATTATTTACTTTTCCGCACTAGGATAGACCCAAGGAGGAGAACACAAGTAACCGGGTTCTGGAGTCCAGTGGGAGACCAACTCGAGGAGTCGAGTCCGGGTCTCCTAACTCTAGAATTGGTAGGGTTGCTTGCCGCTCTCGTAGGGGTCTAGGGGTGTGGGTTTGGCTATTCATCGCGACCGTGGAATCCGTGTTTTATACTGGCTCGTATTGAAAACACGGACGTTCTAGTATATCCAATGTTTCATATGATTCTTCTGCTGGGATATCTGTGATGTGATCATTTGATGTTCTGTGATAGATACTGTATATAGTATATATGATATATTATATAGACGTTACTTATGTTTTACACCCGCGCTAGCCCTGCCCTGCTCTGCCGTTAGTTACCTAACCTAACTGTGCACGAGGGGATATCGAGGCGAATGCGGATGGCATAAGTGTACGTCGTATTTATCTGTGATGTTTAGGTAACTTAAATGATGAGACTTCATTAATGTGATTAATGAAAGAAAAGAAACCTAAGATGTTGTGGAATCGAATTTTCAAAAACAGGTAGCTACAGTTCTTGCTTTGCATCGCGGTGTTCCTTGTAGAACATCCTGCACCTTATTCGATAAGGAAAGGACCGAGATCTCTTCACCGGGAGTGACTCCTTTAGCAATAACTGGCAGATGCTATAACCCTCGGTTTGTCTTTTGATTGCTCCTATAGTTCTTACTTTGCACAGTGATGTATATGATATATTCTGCACCTCATTCGACGAGGAAAGGGCCGACGATCCCTTCACCGGGAGTGACCCCTTTAGCAAAACTAGAAAAGCCTCAAAAACACTCTATTTTAAAATCATTTGATTCTACAACGATATAAAGTTCATTACGCAAAGGGTTTTCATAAAAACCTGACGTAGCCCTCCGTCATTTCAGATAAGTAATAGTTAGTATTCGTGCTGCGTTTGTTGACTCAGTCAAGGCGTAGTGTGCGATAGCTGATTAGTGCTTGTCTGCAAAGCATATGGTGCGATTGGATTAGGGTAGTCGTGCGGCCTTGTTGACTTAGTCAAGGGTCGTGCGGGTGGGTTTAATTCAATCGGGAAATGACGGGTTGAACTTTACTTGCGGTCTATGGTTTGTTGACTCAGTCAAGGTCATAGATCGCTTGGGGCAAAATATTATCGGGAATTTCAAGTGTTGAAATTTGCAATGAGATTGCATACCTTCTATGAGATAGTTGGATCCCGATACCCACTGTGAGTAATTGTTACTCCTGGGAGAGTTTTACACATTACAATTAGCCGATCAAGTAGGTGTCTAGAAAGGTGTCAACGGGGTTACGCCTCTGGAAAAACGAGGTTTACATTAATTAGGTCCGTGCGAAAGCACGGGGCACCTCCCTCAAAGTACCGACACTGGCCTGGCTGAAAGATTGGCGAACTTGTAGCGTGTAATTAATCCCGGCTAGTCTTTCCTTTTAGGGTTTGAAGGAAGATTTGATAAAAACGGTGGGAGCCATCCTGATTAGATAAAATAATAACCAATCTGATCTTGCAAGAGCGCACGCAGAGTGTTTTCTTCTCTCTCTCTCCTGGTAGCGACCATGTCACGCCTTAATCAAGATAATAAAATGGATATATTGACCGAACCCGCTTGTTATACTGTGCTGGGGAACGTTGGTCCCGCTCCAACTTATAAATGTTATAAGACAAAGCAGGAATTAGGGGATTACCAGAATTCCCGTGCCGCCCAAACGAAGAAAGTGCATGTTGATGCATCATCTTCGGGTCTGTTCATTACAGAGAACTGTTTCTCAGTATCCATTACGTCCTGGGTATATGATACCACATCAGGATCCCGCATATGTAATCTGTTACATGGGCTATAGATAGGTAAAGAACTGAGAACGGGTGATAAGTTTCATGAGGCAGAAAACAGTGCAAGTGTTGCAGCCAAGTCTGTTGGTCACTGTCACCCTGTATTACCAGAATACATTGATTCTGAACAAATGTTATTAGATACCGAACCTGATATACAAAATCATATCAATCTCTTTATTCATTAAAGAAGGATACAATTTTGTATTGTTGGATAATGTTTTGAACATTTCCTGTATCAAGAGTTGATCTGTTCAGGCATGTTATCTAAATGCATTAACGTTCTAAATCAAACCACAGTTCTTAGTATATAGAACACACACAAGAGGAAGAGTTCAGAAATGAACGAATCCTTCTTGAGGTATTGTAGACTAGGTCATATCAATGCGACCCGACTGGCTGAAGTTACATTTAGATGCATATTTAAATCAGTTTGAATTTACATCTTATGAAATTTGCCAGTCATGTCACAAAGATTAGATGACCATAGCTCTGTTTATTGGAAACAGAGAAAGAGTTAGTAAACTCTTGGGATGATACATGTTGATGTATGTAGGTCCCCTGTCTACAAATGCCAATACCGGTTCTTTGTACTTCATTACATTCTCTGATAATCTCTCAAGATTCAGACATATGTACCTGTTGAAACACAAGTCCGAACCTTTTGAGATATTCACAGAATATAAGTTAGAAGTAGAGAACCAAAATACGGGTAAAAGTATAATGTCCTTTGATGTGATCAAGGAGGAGAATACTTGAGCATGGGATTCCTGGACTATTCTAAGAATGAGATTCTCTCTCAGCATTACTCCTCCGTATACACCACAGCACCTCGGTGTATCGGGGCGGAGCAATAGCACCCTATGTGATATGATGTGCTCTATGATGAGTACTACTGAGTTTCCTATTTCCTTTTACGGAGTTATGCACTTATGAAGTTGCATACCTATTGAATAGGGTTCCGATCAAATCAGTTGCCTACCACTTCATATGAGATATGGAAAGGGAAGAGCCCATATCTTAAGTTTGTTAAGATTTGGGGTTGTCCGGCCTATGTCTAAAAAGCAAAATCCGGACAAGCTCGAAGCAAAGTCAGTACTGTAGAAGTTTGTAGGATATCCCAAGCATTCGCAAGGGAATATCTTCTACCTAACCAAGGAACAAAAATATTTTGTTTCTCAGCATGCCACCTTTGTGAAAGGGGATTTCTTATGAAGAAATTAGTGGACATGAGGTAGAACCGGAAAGAGTTTCAGCTATACAAACTGCAGCTGATGATTTGGTAGAACCAAAGGATTCAATAGCAACCAACGAACCTCAGCCTCTCCGCCAATCTAGTAGGGTTCCTCACCCACCTGAGAGATACTTCGGTTTCTCTATAACAGTGGGAGCAAGGATTGCATCATGAGATGATGACCCAACTAGTTTCGGGCTGTCCATCAGGAGTAGGACTCTGTAAGAATGGCTGGATGCTTAGCGATCTGAGATGGAATCCTTATACACCAACAAAGTATGGACTTTAGTTGCTTTATCTGAAGGGTTAAATCCCCATCAGGAGCAAGTATATCTTGAGAAGATTACTTGGTGTACATGAAAAAGTTGAGACTTTCAAAACTAGACTCGTTAAAGGTTTGCATAATAGACCAGTTGTGGCTAATGATGAAACCTTTTCTGGGGCCTATGCTTAAGTCCATCCAGATCCTACTTGCTACGGCTACATACCATGACTACGATATCTGGCGGTTGGGTGTCATGACTGCTTTTCTAAATAATGATTTAGAAGACAGAGTCTATAAGTACACAGTCAGAGGACTTCGTAGACAGTGGGAGCAGCGGAAACGTGTGCAAGATGTTTTATGTGATAAAGCAGGCATCGCGGAGTTAGAACATCTGTTTTGATGAGTTAGTCAAAGAGTTTGACATCATCAAAATGGTAGATGAACCTTGTATATAAAAGAAGGTAGTAGGGAGTATGGTGATGATCCTCGTAGAGTACGTGGATGACATACTCTTGATAAGAAAGGAGTTTCCTATGCTACGCTCGGTCAATCTCCGCTTATCATAAGGATTCTCCATATAGGATCAAACTGATACCTCCTAAATCCTGAGTTTTCATCTATGAGATAGATGTAATTGGATGCTAGGATACTCACTAGTTGTAGTGAGAAGGTATCAATCGGTCCTGGGGAGAATCACTGAAAATGTTTCAGGGTGATAAGAACGACTGAAAGTCATTTACAGGCATTGTCTTTACCCTCAGTAAAGGGACGGTATGTTGGAAGAGTTCCAAGCTAGATACCGTGATATACTAGAAGATTAAAGGCAAGATACATCGTTACCAAAGATGCTACCAAAGAGGAAGTCTGGATGCATATTAGTTCATGAGATGAACTTCATTCCTCCCATTGTGTGACAATGGAGTTGTGGCTTACGCCAAGGAACGCCCGTCCCATCAGTGATCCAGACATATTCTTAGGCAGTATCACCTGATCGTGGAGATGGTTGATCTCCAGGGGATCAAGGTTAGGAGAGTAGACTCAGAGGACGATATGGCGGATCCACTCACGAAAGGCCTTTTCCCAGAGGGAGACTTTTATGGGATGGTTGAGTATGAGATACTACAACCACTGCTATCAGATGGCCCTAGTGCAAGTGGGAGATTGTTAGTTATATGTATGCCCTAGAGGCCATTACTATACATAGGATGTATATTGTAGTGGATGCTTGGACATATATAGGGATGACTTTCTTGCTCGATATGATAGTATGCTATCTGGTTACTCTTTACCTTAACGTGTACACTGATTGTCTCTCTGTTACATGTTGGTAAAGCCCTTAGGATGCGTACTTGACTACCTGGACTATGATGTGGATCATACTAGTGGGGACATGGTAGTCCATAAGTACATCCTTCAAAGTCCTTAGTCGTGGGTGTATCGAGACGGGGCATCGATATACCAGAGTAGACTAGCGTGTAGCTTCTCGACCGATACAGATGGGCGATGGATGATCCCATATCCATTGGTGTTTGACATCAGAGATGATATACGGGTGCTCAGTGGAGACTGGGTACACTGGACGGACTCGCCGAGAACTCCCAGATGGTATTATACCTTACGTCAGATGGCAGTTCTCTGGTGACACTCGTGCAGGTTAGTCTGTAGACCCGAGATCGTCATAGAGTCTTGTGTGATTCCTACTGTGCTTTGATTTCCATCATACCACGTCCAAGAGGGCGTGCAAAAAGATGGTTTTTGGGTACAGTCCCGAGTCACATGGAGGCAATGAGCGATAGGAGGGGTTTCGTCTCTCCCGGTATAGGGAGTTCATGTTGCGCAGTGCTCGATTGGCTATAACAGGAAGTCCTTGGCCAAGACTTCTTTAGGGATTTACTGGTAAGTGTTACCAGTAGTTTCTCGACCCGTTATGAGCCTCATATCGACATGACTTATCGAGTTATTGGGGTCTGACGTTTACCACCCCTAGACGAGATATGCGACATATCAGACGAACAGACCGGACTGTACGGTAGTGTTACTCGTTGGATTCACTGGAGTGTGAGCGGGCTTGCTCGTTGATCTTCTGATCGCTCAATACCCGGGTGGCCGTTACGTTTAGCAGACCGCTTGCGGCTTGTGGGTGTTTGATATGATCATCACCTGCTGCCGGCGTATTGACGAGTCTTTAGAGTCCTACACAGGAGTTTCCTGGCTCAAGCGAAATGAAATAGGAGCGCATATGAGATATGTGCGGGACCGAGAATAATACCTGTATGTGATACTGTATTCTATTCTCGCGATTTGTATCATCGGTCGGTTATATGTGATATAGCCGGGTTACCGAATCAAGTGTTGATTCGATACATTGTACACATGATATTAGTCGGTTATATGCGATATGACCGGATCGTTAAATCAAGTGTTGATTTAATGATTTAATGTATAATTATATATTTGATATATTACTTTATATTAACTAGTATTGGTTCACTTAAGATTGATTTTCTCACTTGAATGTGCACATTGTTTATATGTGATATATGCAAGTGTACATGTTTGTATGATGCAAATAAGTTGTGTGTATGAGACTTGAACCAACTTAAGGTTAAATTAGGGTTTACTATTTTCCTAGCAAATAACAAAATAATTGAGACTTTGGTCAAAATTATCAAGCTTCATGAAGCTTGATAAGCATTGACAAAGTCAACCCTTTTGTCATTTGTGTAGGATATTAGTTAACCAACCCTTAACCTAATGGTTTGGTTAAATCTCTACATGAGTTAAGCATGAGGGCTTAACTCAACCATGGTGCCATCATATATTGGATAAGTTTCATTTTGGAAATGATTCATATCATTCTTTCTTCTTCTTCATCTTCATCAAGCTTGAAAAAGCTTGCTAGCTCCAATGGCATCATGAGATAAAGAGTGAGAAATCCAATTCTAAAGTGAACCCACTTCCTATTTCTTCATCCTCTACTATTTTCCATGTAGTATAGGGTGTTCTCTTCACAAAGTTTTTGACCAAGTGAAGGAATAACTTGAGTTTGAGTCTCCCCGACGTAGATCATCTTCGGCCTCGAAGTCAATGACCTAGCCCGATCATTTCTCCGACGAAACCATCGCAAGAGTCCAGGACCCGATGATCGCAGCGGAGGGACGTCATCTCGGAGCTAAAGAAATGGTGGAGCGGATCTACAAAGGTTGTAATCCCTTTCACTTAGCAATAAAGTTGTTTACTTGCTTGCTTTTCGCCTTAACTTCTAGTTAACGATCTTCATTAGGGTTTCTCGGCACCGGAAATTTTTTGTTTGGCATGGTTGATGCCTTGTGGAACCTCTTGAGTGTGCCTAGGAACCCTACACAAAGATGAAGCTGAAGATCAAAAGAATGGGTTACTATTGGCCCACAATGATTCTGGACTGTCTCGAATATGCGAAGCAGTGTCATTCGTGCCAGATTCACGGGGACTTCATCCACCAACATCCAAATTCACTACACCCAATGATAACTAGCTGGCCGTTCGAAATGTGGGGAACCGATATAATCGGCCCCATTGAGCCAGCATCATCCAAAGGACACCGGTTCATACTGGCAACGACCGACTACTTTTCTAAGTGGGCAGAAGTAGTACCACTAAGGGATGTGAAGACGGAGAATATTCTTCATTTCTTCAAGACACATATCATCTACCGGTTCGGCACTCCGCGACGGATAATCTCGGATAATAGACCAGCCTACAGGAGCCATAAAATCAGCCGCTTCGTAGAACAACATAGAATAGACTGGAGATACTCTTCCGTCTATAATCCCCGAGCTAATGGTCTAGCTGAAGCTTTCAACAAGACCTTGATCAAGATTATAAAGAAAACGGTGTCCAGAAACAAAAAGGACTGGAATGAGAGATTGCACGAAGCTCTCTGGGCGTACCGAACAACGTTCAAAACGGCTACGAACACAACACCATACGCGTTGGAATTCAGAACTGAAGCAGTCCTTCCTTTGGAAATAGAACTCCCTTCTCTCGGAGTAGCGGTTTGATACGATCTGACAGATGACGAAAATTCCCATCTTCAGCTTGAGGAGCTTGACGCCCTCGATGAAACTCGCCTCATGGCGCACTAAAACCTAGAATCTTACAAGGCAAGGATGGCGCGCTCATATGAAAAACTGACTAGGCCAAGAACATTCCGCCAAGGCGAACTCATGTTAGTCGTCAAAAGACCTATGATCCCCAATCATGCAAAACGGTAGAAATTCGAGCCGAACTATGAAGGCTCGTACATCATAGACAAGGTCTACCAAGGTAGGGCCTATTTGCTCATGGATATGCATGGCGAAAGACCTTTTTGGACAATGATCAGTCGAAAATATTGCATTTTTAACACATCAATTTCCCTACCCTTTGTAGTCATCTAAAGGTGTCTGGTATAAATATAGCACATGTTAGCAATTCGTCTGCAAAATATCAAATAACATGTGTTATACGTTATAACCGGCATTTTGAGGGAAATTGAGTGTTTATTATTACATGCATGATCTTTGTGTATCAAACACTTTCTCGAGATTGTGTGCAGGAAATTCTCCAGGTAAAAGAAGCCGGAACTGCTAAAAGTGCTGATAAAACGCATCAAGTCCAAGACTTGTGATCTGGCAGTAAACAGGAAAGTATAAAAATATTCCAGACATCATAAAAGTGCCATAAAGCCAACACCAAACCACACTGGAAATTACATGCAGTAACTCACCAACATGGCCGCGGATCCGTGACCGAATCGGCCGAGTTGCCGCGGTTCCGCGGCCTTGTTAGCTCATCAGCGCGTCAAATTTCTCCACGTGGCTTCTTGTAACGGCATAAGCTTCCAGAAGACTCTCAAAGAGCACGTAGCTTTATCCAGAAGGCTCGGCCTAACAACCTCATCCTAGAATATTCCTTATTCTAGAATATTCCCTCTAACAAACTTCTTCTAGAAGACTCTCTCTAACAACCTAGCTTTGGAGGGAAGATTCAAATGAGTTGTTATAAAAATAGATCTAGATCTAGAATTTGGGGGTTGTTCATTAGTTGAGTGGTTGTTGATTAGTTGTTCGGTAGTTCATTTTTTTAGGGTAAAAATTGTAGTGAGATCCAAGTCAATTGTAAATCAAATTGAGTGACACAATTTGATCAAAATCAAGATCCATCGAGTACCAAATCAAGAAAGCATTCAACGAGCCTTTTGAAGCAATGCCAATCTTCATCCGAGCAAGAGATCCATGACGATCCGCGACTCAAGAAGACGATGCGAAGCTAATTTCGACGATTGAGTTCTCTCCTCAAAATCTTGTATTCTTTGAGTGAATTGTAACGAAACGTTGATAAATAAAAGGTGAAGATTCTTGATCTTGCTTTTCTTTACATTTGAACATTATGAAGAGTTTTCGATTCTTGATTGTTTTCTTTTTCATGATGTTTGAGTGAAAACTCCGCTTGTGGAGGAATCGAGAAAATAGGTAGATGATGATGAGTAAATTCTTGAACGATTCTTAAGTCTTATGAGTTTTGTAAACTTTAGGAAATTGAATCAAAGATAACCTAGTTTTGAGCGAGATACTTTCTTGAATGTTTTCGCTCCAAATTAGAGATCAACAATCGATGATTGAATTTCCTAGAGGCTAGAATTTGAATGCTAATCAACGAAAGGACAAGTGATGATGATGAAACCTTAGTTTCTTCAATAGATCCCTAAACCTCGTTGATCATCATCGATATAGCAACAAATCTTCAATAGATAAGAATTTGTAATCATAAGTATTCATCATCACTATCGATTGGATCGATTCCTACAAGCCTTTTTACAAATCTTGATAATTCATTCGATTTGGACATCTTCTTGAACTTTAGTATTTCTTGATTTTAGATCTATTTCTTGATGATTCTTGAAACTAAATTTCACAAATATTGAATCAATTTTCTTGCATTCTCTTTTATCCTTTAATTTTCAACTCAACTAAAACAAGATCGATCAAATCACACTTTCCCAGTGGACGATCCGCATTCACCGACGAACCTACAATAGACACCGTTAATTGATTGCGGTATAAATTTCTTTGGTTGTGATATATTTTACATTTTCCAAACACGACATGGAATTTTAAGATCAATCGGCCAATAAACGGCTGATTCCTCAAGAAATACCACGCATGACGAGTCACGACTTAGGTCAATGATAGATGACGACGCTCGTGTCCGCTCGCTATCTTCCTGAGTCAAAACTCTAAGTGGTATTCGGAAAAGCTTCACCTCAAAAATGGTGATAATGGACCACTACGTCCTTAAACTGGCAATGAACCACTACGTCCTTAAACTGGCAATGGACCGTAATGTTCTTAAACTAAAGCTTCACCTCAAAAAATGGTGATAATGGACCACTACGTCCTTAAACTGGCAATGGACCGAAATGTCCCTAAAGTAGTACTCCGCCTCAAATATGGCGCATCGCCCCAAATACGGTGATATCTTCTTTTGGGATCTATGTTGCAATCAAAGATCCAACGGCGAAGACAGCAACCCAAGTTAAAAAAAAGGTATGTCCACAAGCAAAATGGGCACGGATGAAAACCCGAAAGGGCGCCGTGAGTAAAAACAGCAGGGCTACCAGCGAGTTTGTGAAAACCCGAAAGGGTGGAATCTCGTTGTTAAAAAAAACTGTATGTCCACAAGCAAAATGGGTACGGATGAAAACCCAGAAGGGCAACGTGAGTAAAAATAGGAGGGCTATCGACGAGCTTGTGAAAACCCGACAGGGCGCAATCTCATAAAATTTTCACTTATGAGATCCTCTCGACTTGTAAGGAGAACTTCCCCTATGAGACCCTCACGGCTTATAGAATTTGAAAGTCTTAAGCTACAGGGACCTGGACCTGTTCTTAAGCCATCGTATTCCCCAAGTTGCCCTACAGGCGGTCCGTTATTGGCCCTTGTATACAATCCACGGGCACAAATAAACGTTTCCCCCACCAAGTTCCACCAATCAAGAGGAATGTCCTCATATGGTGAACGACACTTGTAAGTCATCTCGACTTATAAGGAGAAAACACTCTTGTAAGATCCTTACGACTTATAAGAGAACACACACTTAGGAATCCCTACGATTCCTAAGGAGAAAATACGCCTACGAGATCCTCATGACCCGTAGGGAGAAATAACTTTATGAGACCCTTACGGCTCATAAAGTCGAAAAGTCTTAGTCAACAGGATCCTAACCCTGTGTACTAAGCCATCTTTGTTCAAATCAGCACAGGCAAATGATGATTCCCTCCTGGCGATGTTCCATTAGTAGTGATGCTGATGCCTAAATCGGTGTCAAACTCCAAGTCCTTTCACGGCAAATGATGATTCACTCATGGCAATATTCCAGTCATAACGATGCTGATGCCTAAATCGGTGTCAAACTCCAAGTCCTTTCATGGTAAATGATGATTCGCTCCTGGCAATATTCCAGTCACAGCGATGCTGATGCCAAGATTGGTATTAGATCTTAAGTTCCATACTCGTAATAAAAATCAGTGAGTAAAAAATGCATATAAAATAGCCGAAATGATGGGGCAACTCGCAATAAACATCAGCGAGCAAAAAAAAGTATGCATATGAAATAGCCGAAATGATGGGGCAACTCGCAATAAATATCGGCGAGCAAAAAATATATGCATATGAAATAGCCGAAATGTTTGGGCAACTCGCAATAAAAAGCAGCGAGTAAAAATATAAAAATAGCCGAAATGATTGGGCACCGCGATAAATAGACGAAATGATTGGGCAATCGCAACTTTCGCGATATGAAAAGCTGAAAAGATAGAGTATCGCGGAAATAAAAAAAAATCCTCTGCCCTGCAGGTGAGTCTACACCCACCCCTGTATACAGTCCATGGGCACAAATGAAAAAGGGAACCATGTTTTCCCACCAGGCTCCGTCAAAGGGAGAGCCAAGTCTTGACGGTTTACAAAACAACCTAAAGACTACCTCAACATTCGTCTCGTTACAGCAGACGCAATGTTAACAATGGTGTTCCCTCTCACTCCAGCAGGATACAGACACGACGTCAACAAAAGACCCCAAGGTCGAAACAAAACGGAGCCATGAAAAAATTCCTATCTCCAAGTCTTGACGGTTCACAAAACAACCTAAAAACCACCTCAACATTCATCTCGTTACAGCAGACGCAATGTCAACAATGGCGTTCCCTTTCACTTCAGCAGGATGCAGACGCGACGTTAACAAAGACTCCAGGGTCAAAACAAAATGGAGCCATGGCAAAATTCCTAGCTCCAAGTCTTGACGGTTCACAAAACAAACTAAAAACTACTCCGAAATTCTTCTCGTTACAGCAGACGCAATGTCAACAAAGGCTCCAAAATAGCCAAATCAAAAGGAAGCGAACTTGACGGCAACTCAAATAAAACCCGAAAGACTATCGGAGATCATCCCACACCAGTGCAGAGTGATTATGACTCATCGGGGCTCCCAAACTGAGCCTAACCTCAAGTAAAAAGCGACATGGCAAAATTCTTAACGCTTGCTCTTCCGACGGTGAAACTGCCTTAGAAGATTACTTGAAGACGGCTTGTCTAGCCCCCGAAGGGATCAGAGACACGACAGTCGCGGGGCTACTCGAACAGCAGCGTAAAGTTTGCATATCGAGGAACGCATCAGCCAACGCGATGGTACCACGGACTAAAACCCTAGTACCACAAAACCTAACGGACCTCTGTCGTAAAGAGCAGGGGTTAACTATAGCGTTAGGACAAGTTTGCCTATAAGCCCAAAGGAGGTAAACTAAATAAACTCCGAAATGAGTCCATAAACTAGAAACTCTGGAATGAGAGAATAAACTACAAACTCCGAAATGAGTCCATAAACTAGAAACTCCGAAATGAGTGAATAAACTACAGGCTCCGAAACGAGCGCATAAACTACAGGCTCTGAAATGAGTAAGTAAACTAATTACCTCCACATTAAGGAATCAAGACCGCATAAAAGAGAATGTATTTTCTTATTCATGAATCAAAATGTATAAGAGATACAACCAATGCAAAAAGGGGAATAAAATTACAATGATTAAGAAGGAGGCGCTTTCAAAAAACTGACGACCCGCTCACGCGCTCCCTGCAATTCCACCTCGCGTTCAGCTACGGCGGCCAGCTCCGCTTTGATTTGAGCTCGTTGTTGCAAGCAGGATGAAAGCTTCTCAGCAATTTCCCGTTTGGCAGCTTCGCAACTTTGCGTGACCCGCTCAGTGAAGTCAACCTTCTGCCTTAGCACCAAAACGTCAGAAATACATCGTTAGAGGTTTTCAAAAATAGCTTTCAGCTGCACGGCATTCGCTTCAATTTGGGCACGCAATTGGACGGATTCGCCGGAAGCCGTCTCATGCGCCTTTCGCCTCAGAGTCACCTCTTGTTCAAAATATTGAATGAAAGCGATACTCTGCTCGATCCACGCGGTTCGCTGAGATTTCAAAGTTAATACCTCAGGAGCGAGGCGCTTATGCTCAATCTCATGCAGACAAGCCTCGATCTTCCTGCAATAATCAACCTAAGAATCGACAAGGTCTTCAGTGAAAGTCTACCCTAGCACCACCATTAAGTTTAACTAGCATCAAGCATACCAAATTTTAAAATTTTTAGGTGCTAAGTTAGACTAACCTAGATCTTAACTAGATGATTAGGGTTTAACCTATGTGATGATATGAAAACTAAATAAGAGAAGATGGCTATACCCTCGTAGATCGAGTCCTTCGCTTCTAGAGCTCCGAGTTATGGTCCACGCGACTCCACTAGGCTCCACTTCGAGTTGAACAAACCTCCTCGTAGATCTTCGCGCCGAAGACGATCCACCCGATGTCCCTCTAGCTCAAACTACCTCTTCACTAAACTACCTTTAGCGAAGAAAACACGCTATAATTGATTGCTAGTCAAGTGTAGGATGATGAAGTAGGGGTTTGGTTTAGCTCACTAGTTTGTTCAAAACTCCATGGTTCACATCACATGTGAGGGGTTGGAGTTTTGATTCTTGAGGAGGAGGAAGAAGAAGAGAGCAATCTAGAGAGCAACTCAAGAAAATGGCTTAACTAGAGAAAATGAACTAAGTGTGGTCAAGAATGAAGAATGGCTCATAATATCTTCCTCACTTATTGAAGCATGATATATTTTTCAATAAAAATATGAAGCCATGCTTCAATAGTGAAGTAAGATGAATAAACAAACATAAAAATCCATGCTTCACCCATGCCCTCCATATCTCTTCACTTTCCACCTCATTTTTCCATTTTCTATAAAATAGAAAAACATGTCATGCTTCATAAAACATATATATATATATATATATCATATATATATTAATATATATATTATGAAGAATAATTAGTGAGCTAATGATATTAGTTAAGATATAATTATATCAAATATAATATATATCACATTATTAAATCAACACTTGATTTAATAATCCGGTTATATCATATATGACCGACTAATATCATTTATCTGTGCATCACATTATCAAATCAACACTTATTTTGATAATCTGGTTATATCACATATAACCTAACTTGATAACAGACAAATGCCAGATTACAATACGGTATCACATACACGTATTTAATCAGGCCCACGCACATATCACATATGTGCCTTACTTCGTTTCGCTTAAACCAGGAAACTTCTGTGTGGGACTCTAAAGACTCATCAATACGCCAGCAGTAGGTGATGATCACATCAGTCACCTTCAAGCTGTCAGCGGTACTAGCTGGACGTAACGGCTACCAGGGTATTGAGCGATATGAAGATCAACAAGCAAACTTATCCATACTCTCCATGGAGTCTATCAGTAACACTACCATACAGTCCGGTTTCTTCGTCTGATATGTCGCATATCATGTCTAGGGATGGTAAACGTCAAACCCCAGTAACATGATAAGTCATGCCGATGTCTGGCGTATAACGGTTCGAGAAACTACTGATAACTCTTATCAATAAATCTCAGCAGCAGCCCTGGCCAGGGACTTCCAGTTATAGCCAATCGAGCATAGCGCAACATCAACCCCCAATACCGGGAGAGACGAAACCCCTCCTTTCGCTCATTGCCTCTATGTGACTCGGGACTGTATCCAAAATCCACCTGTTTGCACGACTCCTTTGAGCGTGGTAGGGAGGAAATCAAAGCACAGTAGGAGCCACACAAGACTCTATGACGATCTCGGGTCTACAGACTAACCTGTACCAGTGTCACCAGAGGACTGCTATCTGACGATAGGTATACTACCAACTAGGAGTCATCGGCGAGTCCTGTTCGGTGTATCCATTCTCCAATGAGCACCTGTGTACAATCTTTGATGTCACACACCAATGGTTGTGGGATCAACCATCGCCCTCTAAGGGACATGAAACATACACACTAGTCTACTCTGGAATATCGATGCCCTCTGTCTCGATATTCCCTCGACTAAGAACTGTTTAAAGGATGTACTTTTGGACCACCCTGGCCCCACTAGTAGGATCTCATCATAATCCTGGTAGTCAAGTACATATCCTAAGGGCTTTATCAACATGTAAGGGAAATACAGTATAAGAATACCATTCCACATGTTAAGATAAAGAGTAACCAGATAACATACTATCATGTCGAGTAAGAAAGTCCTCTATATATATGTCCAAGCATCCATTATAATATACATCAATGTACAATAATGGCCTCTAGGGCATACATATTCCTAATAATTTCCCACTTGCACTAAGGCTATGTGTTGTAGTATCTCATACCCAACATCCCAAAAAGTCTCTCAAACTGCATCTGGGGGAGGGCCTTCGTGAGTGGATCCGCTACGTTGTCCTTCGTGTCAACTCTCCTGACCTCGATCTCCCGGCGATCTACTATCTCCATGATCAGGTGATACTGTCTAAGAATATGTCTGGATCACTGATGGGACCTGGGTTCCTTGGCCAAAGCCACAGCTCCATTGTTATCACAATACATAGGTATTAGATGCTCAATGGATGGAACTACACCAAGCTCAGCAATGAACATCTTCATCCAGGCAGCCTCTTTGGCAGCATCGTTGGCAGCGATGTATTCAGCTTCCATCGTCGAGTCTGCTATGGTGTCTTGCTTGGAACTCTTCCAACACACCGCCCCTCCGTTGAGGGTAAAGACAAAACCCGAGACCGACTTATTGTCTTCCTTATCACTCTTGAAGCTCGAATCGGTAAAGGACTCCACCTGGAGTTCACCGTTACCATACACCAAGAACATTTCTTTAGTCCTTCTCAAGTACTTAAGAATGTTCTTCGCAGCTGTCCAGTGTTTCTCCCCAGGATCTGATTGATACCTTCTCACTACACCTAGTGAGTAAGCTACATCCGGTCTGGTACACAATATCGCATAATGATTGACCCGACTGCCGAAGCATAGGGTATCCCTTGCATGCGAGCCCTCTCCAAATCAGTCTTGGGAAACATCTCTTTGGAGAGAGTGATTCCTGAGCAAGCCGGTAAATTACCTCGCTTGGAATCTTCCATACTAAACCTCTTTATTATGGTGTCTATGTACCTAGATTGGGACAATCCCAGCATCCATTTAGATCTATCTCTATAGATCTTTATCCCCAGGATATATGAGGCATCACCTAGATCTTTCATGGAGAACTTATGTGATAAGAAGAGCTTGACCGAGTGTAGATAGGAACATCGTTTCCTATCAAGAGTATGTCATCCACGTACAATACGAGGAAGACCACCTTACTCTCTACAACCTTCTTATATATACAAGGTTCATTTACATTTTTGATGAAGTTAGACACTTTGACAGCTTCATCAAAACAAATGTTCCAGCTCCGTGATGCCTGCTTCAATACGTAGATGTATTTAAGCAGCTTGCACACCTTCCCGCTGCTCCCACTGTCTACGAAGCCCTCTGGCTGTGTCATGTACACGCTCTTTTCTAAATCACCATTTAGAGAAGCGGTTTTGACATCCCTCTGCCAGATTTTGTAGTCATGGTATGCAGCAAAGGCAAGTAGGATCCTGATGGACTTAAGCATAGTGACCGGAGAAAAGATTTCATCATAGTCGACACCAGGTCGTTGAAGAAAACCTTTTGCTACAAGTCTAGCTTTGAAAGTCTCAACTTTTCCATCTACACCAATCTACTTTTTGAAGATCCACTTGCTCCCAATGGGTTTTACCCCTTCAGAAGCAACTTCCAAAGTCCATACTTTGTTGGTGTACTTGGATTCCATCTCGGATCGCATAGCATCCAGCCATTTCACAGAGTCACCACTTGTGATGGCTTGCTCGAAACTAGTCGGGTCATCATCTTCCATGATGCAATCCTCGCTCCCACCGTCTACGAGAAAACCGTAGTATCACTCAGATGGATGAGTAACCCTACTAGATCTGCGGAGTGGCAGGGATTCATTGGGTACTATTGGATCCTCTGGTTGCACTAAATCGTCAGTTGTAGTTTGTGCCGCTGGAACTTCTTCCAGTTCTACCTCGTTTCCACTAATTTCTTTTACAAGAAATTCATTTTCTAAAAAGGTGGAATGAGCAACAAACACCTTTTGTTCCTCACTTTGGTAGAAAAAATATCTATGCGAATTCTTTGGATATCCTATAAACTTACATAGAACTGACCTTGCTTCGAGTTTGTCCGGATTTTGCCATTTGACATAGGCCGGACAACCCCATATCTTAACTCATTTAAGATATGGTATCTTTCCACTCCATATCTCATATGGTGTTTTAGGCACAGATTTTGATGGAACTTGATTCAATAGGTATGCGGCTGTCTCAAGCGTATTACCCCAAAAAGAAATAGGCAACTCAACAGTACTCATCATAGAGCGCACCATATCTAATAGGGTGCGATTCCTCCGCTCCGATACACCGTTGTGCTGTGGTGTATACGGAGGAGTAAGCTGAGAGAAAATCCCATTCTCTTTTAGATAGTCACGGAATTCCGTGCTCAAGTATTCTCCTCCTCGATCAGATCGTAGGACTTTAATACTTCTACCCGTCTGGTTCTCAACTTCGTGCTTATATTCCTTGAATTTCTCAAAAGCTTCAGACTTGTGTTTCAACAAGAACATATGTCCGAATCTTGAGAGGTCATCGATGAATGTAATAAAGTACGAGAAACCATTTCTGGTATGTGTAGATATAGGACAGCATACATCACTATGTATCAGTCCCAAGAGTTCCGTAGCTCTTTCTCCGTGTCCAGTAAACGGAGTTTTGGTCATCTTACCTTTGAGACATAACTGGCAAGTTTCATAAGATGAAAATTCAAACGGATTCAAATATCCATCTTTATGTAACTTAGTCAGCCTTGTCGCATTGATATGACCTAGTCTACAGTGCCACAAGAAGGCATCGTTCATTTATGAACTCTTCCTCTTATGTGTGTTCTGTACGTTAAGAACTGTACTTTGATTCAGAATGTATATACCGTTACATAACGCACCAAATCCAATCAACACTTGATTTTGGAAAATGTTCATAACATTATCCTCTAATGTGAGATTATATCCTTCTTTAGTTAGCAAAGAAACCGATATAATGTTGCACATCATCTTTGGTACGTAGTAACAGTCGTTCAGAATCAATGTATTACCAGTTGGTAATACAAGGTGATATTCGCCAACTGCCTTGGTTGCAACAATTGCACCATTCGCTACTGTTAGAGATTTAGCACCTTTTCCCAATTCTCTACCTTTTTTAGCCCATGTAACAAATTACATACGTGTGATCCTGATCCGGCATCCAATACCTAGGACATTGAACAAACTGAGAAACAATTCTCGGTAACGAACACACCCGAAGAAGGTGCATCAACATACTGTTTCTTCGTATGGGTGGCGCGGGAATCCTGATATTCCCCTATTCCTACGGAACCAACGTTCCCCAGCTTAGTATAATAAGCGGGTTTGGTCAATACATCCATATTATTGTATTGATTAAGGCGCGCCATTGGTTGCTGCCTGGAGAGAGAGAGAGAGAAGGAAACGCATTAGCGTGCGGTCTTTGCAAGATTAGATTGGTTATTATCTTATCTAATCAGGATGGCTCCCACTGTTTTTATCTAATATTCCTTCAAACCATAAAAGGTAAGATTAGCCGGGATTAATTACATTCTACAAGTTGGCCAACCGGTTAGCCAAGCTAGTGTCGGTACTCCAAGGGAGGTTCCCCGTGCTTTCGCACGGACCTAATTAAAATAAATCTCGTTTCCCTAGAGGCATAACCCCGTTGACACCTTTCTAGACACCTACTGGATTAGCTAATTGTAAAGTGCACAACTCTCCCAGGAGTTACTCTTACTCGCAGTGGGTATCGGGATCAAACTATCATATAGAAGGTATGCAATCTTATTGCAAATTTCAACACTTGAAATTCCCGATAATGGTTTTTACCCCTAGCCACCTATGACATTGACAAGGTCAACAAATCATAAGCGCTAGTCAAGTTCTACCCGTCATTTCTTGATTGAATTAAACCCACCCGCACGACCCTTGACAAGGTCAACAAGGTCGTACGACTACCCTAATCCAATCGCATCACATGCTAGCAGATAAGCACTAATCAGCTATCGCACACTACGCCTTGATAAGGTCAACAAACGCAGCACGAATACTAAATAATACTTATCTGAAATGACGGAGGGCTATGGTTGGTTTTGAAGAAAACCTTTAACGTAATGAACTTGATATCGTTGTAGAATCTAGTGATTTTTGAAAAGAAGTGTTATTAGGCTTTTGCTAGTTTCGCTAAAGAGGTCACTCCCGATGAAGGGATCTCGGCTCTTTCCTCATCGAATGAGGTGCTGGATATTCAGGAATACCACTATGCAAAGCAAGAACTAGAGAAGCTATCAAAAGACAAAACCGAGTGGGTTGTAGCATTTGCTAGTTTCGCTAAAGAGGTCATTCCTGGTAAAGGGATCTCGGCTCTTTCCTCATCGAATGAGGTGCTCGATATTCATCAAGGAATACCACTATGCAAAGCAAGAACTAGAGCTACCATTTTTGAAAATTTGATTCTACAACATCTTTAGGTTTCTTTTGTTTCATTAATCTCATTAATGAAGTCCCATCATTTAATATTTCTTAAACATCACAGAAAAATGAAACGAAAATAGAACGTACGCTTATGCCATCCGCATTCGTCACTGGGCCCCATCATGCACCGTTAGGTTACTTAACTACCGGCAGAGCGGGGGCTGGACTAGTGCGGGTGCAAAACATAAGCAACGTTTATTATATATCATATATATAATATAAAATTCGTCTCACGCAGTTATATGATCACATCACAGAACCAAGCAGCATAAGCAACATATGGAAATATTGGATATACTAGGAGGTCCGTGTTTTAAATTCAGCCAGTAATGTAAAACACGGATTCCACAGTCGTGATGAATAGCCAAACCTACATCCCTAGACCCCTATGAGAGCGGCAAGTAACCCTACCAATTCTAAAGTTAGGAGATCCGGTCTCAACTCCTTGAGATGGTCTCCCACTGGACTCTAGAACCCGGTTACTTGTGCCCCCACCTTGGGTCTATCCTAATGCGGAAAAGTAAATAATATATATCAATGGTGACATCATTCTCAACCCGGAAGTGTCCCAATAAAAGAATATTACATGAATGAAAATAAAAACTCTCATCTCACATAAAAATCCCCGGCTATTCATTCACGACAATCCAATAAATCATATCACCAGCAATACATAATATCTCATGTCATCAACATAAGTAAATATGCATATCCCGAATTTTGTTGACCTATAGCAACGAGATCGGAATACCCCACATATTACACTTACGGTCGCAGAAAAGAAATGAAAAACTAAAATAATTAGAATCTGCAATATTCTTAGACATCATGAACCTGAAATATCTCATATTCTGGATTTCATGCCTAACCTATAAACCTAGTATTTTAGTCTCAAATTGAAAACACTTTTCAATTACTTTAGTCAGGTAATTCAACAGGATTCCCGACTACATTATCGAATACTCGTTGGAAACTTTAGCAGATGGCCGCACCCCAGATACCGTCGACGAAGTGCACTAAGACGGAACACCGTGGTCGCAAGCACCCACGTGGGTGCTTTTGACAACGGGGTTCTCCTACAGTCACTTGGTCGGGGCTATAGGGCGTGGCTGTCTAGTAGAGTTACCCGGCGAGTGTTCACGTGCAATACGTGATTGCGACGGAGTTTTGATCCGAATCAAAACTCCGTGGCAACCGATTAACCGAGACTAAAACACTAGATTTACAATATACTAACTAGTTTTCACAAAACTAATTATTCCAGATTCTAACAATTGCATCACATATCATCAAAGTCTAAATGACATTAAACATTTCGATCGGTTTAACAAACATCCACAAATTCTAGAGACCAGAAAATTCTGCAAGGGTTCAGTTGAAGAAGAGAGCTCTCTGATATTTGTTTGTAAATAATATGCTATACCGCAGATCATACGACCAGTTCTGGCTCAGGTGTGTGTCCTCCGCCGAGGCCCATAAAGTCATGAAAGAAGTTCACTCGGGTGTCTGCATTGAATTAATATTTTAACTACACACATAATCCTTATCAACCTTTGTTGTTCGTTTGAAAGTTTATATGACTTCTTAATCAATACTTTTCCTATTTGTTGTTTTATTTGGGTGAATATTCCATCCACCTCATGTCACGGGTGCGATTGTATGTATGTAGTTTCACTCGAGTTGCAAAATCTATTTTTATTCATTTGCTGAAACTGTTTTAATATGAGATTCAAATGATCATAACTATTAACTTTGGAGTCAATTGAGCAAACTCAAGTTGTTGGAACATCTACAGAGAGTTAGCTATATTTTATTCCTAGGTTAATTTACCTGAAATGTTTCCTAAGTTTACAAAAACATGACATTAACAAAATATGACGAGTCTAGACTGCAGCAGAAACTATCTGCACGGCTGTAGTAAAATAGGCATATCTCCCCTCTCGTTTATCGTAAGCTGGATTTCCTTATTGGAAATCATTCACAACATCCCAAACTTTAATTCTTGTTTGAATTTAAAAACCATAAATTGAACGTAAAATTCTCAAAAATGCAAAATACCATCAGTATATGAATTCTGAAATCTGCATTGGCATGCTCTGCGCAATATTACGGAAACTTCCGTAACTCTCTCATTAGGAACCCAATCGAGGCAAAATTAGTCTCGTTATTTACACGACTCTATGAACTACAATTTATCTCTTGTATAAGATTCCCTAATTCTAAACCAGAACCATAGATTTCTGCATGCGAACTTATACTTATTTCTGGCTTGAAACTATTATTACATGCTTGTTATATATACATGGAGACGACTTGACCTATATTCTCAGTAGTCTCATGACCAGCTCTATGAGCGCGCCCTTGTTTTCTTAACTCTGGGGCTATATCTTTGACCCTTGGGTTTGTGAATACTTCTGCAGTTGACCTGACTTCACATATTCCTGTATTCATGTATATCCGTATTTCTGTATTCATGTATTCCTGTACTCATATATTCAAGAATTCTTATACATCCTGTATTCATATATTATTCTATCATGTATTTAAGTTTATAATTAAATTATAAACCGTTTGATTAATGTTTGCTGGGGGTGTTAGGGGTAGTTAAGGATGAGTAGTTCATCTCCTTCGGACCCATCATGTATGTATCGTCCCGGGTACTCTAGTATTATGTACCGCCCCAGGTACTTTAGTATTTTGTACCGCCCAAGATACTCTATTATTTTTCTGTGCTCGATGCACTCTTGAAGGGGTTGAACACCTATCTTAACTTACGTTTTAAATGGTCATGACCGAGATATATACCGGAGGGTGTTGGGAGTTAAGGATGTGTCGTCCAGTTGATTTACGGCTTGGTTGGAAGCTATCTTAACTTGCGTTAGAATGGAAAACTTTCATACTGTTGATACCGCCGTCTCTATTTATTCATGACATGCACCTCATTCTAGTATTATTGTACTTGTTTACATATGTCATTCTGCTACAAGATCATCATGCCTTGCTATTTATTTATAACCTGCTTGTTTCCATGATTATAATTTAAATCCATGAACTAAACTATCATGTATATATTAACATTATAGTCTTCGTTATTAATCATTTCTAAGAACATGTTTATTTTATGATGCTTCTCTTATATGTTTTGCTCTTGTATGTGTTGCATATTTTAAAGTCATTTATAACTAAGATCATACCTTTCCAATTTATTAACGTCTTTTAAATCTTTGTATTTTATCCTTTATTTTCCAAGCTTAAATATTTTTTATAATGAGGAATGTTCCTGCCAATTTTTTTTGGCTCAGACCTTGTTGTTCCCTTATAAAAATAAAGGGAAACCCCCACGTGTTAAACATGTGCACTCACATGCAAAGCATGTAGGTACCGCCTCAGATAGGATTAAATCCTATATTGGGTCCTCACGTGTTTCCTACGTGAGCGCCAGTGCCAGCCTCTATCAGGATTAAATCCTATAGTGGCGTCTCACGTGGAACACACGTGAGCGCCGACATGCAAAACACGTGAGTAACTATTTATAAAAGAATTAAATTCTTAGGCGACGCTCACATGCATTGCACGTGAGCGTCAGCGCCCAAATTAAAGAGGATAGAATTAAATTCTACATGTGGAATATTTCCCTAAAATCTGGGATATTCTCTGTTAAACAGAGCCGTTGGATGAAGGATACAATGGTGATTAAAAATCATCAAAATATAGAACTAAAATTCTATTAGGGAAAAATATCCCCCAGATCTTTCTCAATAAGGAAAATATTATCTGTTGGATCAAAGATCCAATATTAGAATTAAATTCTATTTGTGGGAAATATTTCCCAGATCTTTTTCAAACTAGAAATATCCTCTCTGTTAAACAGATGATCCTTGGATCAAAAATCCAACGGTGCTTATAAAATCACCAATTAAACCATCTAATAGAATAAAATTCTATCTTAGAAAAATATTTCCTAATCTTGTTAAACAAACAAGAAATCTTCTCTGTTAAACAGAGATGTTCCCCTAATATTTAAATATAATAAAAAGAGCTAAGCTCTGTTAAATTTTAATGAGGAAGCGCCTCACGTACTTCCCACGAGGGCGCCAGCGCCAACCCCTTAGGATTAAATCCTGTAGTGGCGCCGCACGTGAAGCTCACGTGGGCACCAATGTGCAAAGCACATGAGAGCCTATCATATATAAGAATTAAATTCTTAAGCGGCGCCCATATACAAGACACGTGAGCGCCAGTGCCGAAGTTAAAATCAAGTAGAATTAAATTCCATAAGAATATTTCCCTAAAATCTGGGATATTCTCTGTTAAACAAAGCCGTTGGATCAAAAATCCAATGGTGATGATAAATTATCAAATAATAGAATTAAATTCTATTAGGAGAAAATATTTCCCAAATCTTTCTAAGTGAGAAAAAAAACTTTCGGTTGGATCAAAGATCCAATGAAAGAATTAAATTCTATTTTGGGAATATATTTCTTCAATCTTTCTAAACAAAAAAAGATTGCTCTCTGTAAAACAGAGAGCCCTTGGATTAAAAATCCGATAGTGATTAAAAATCACCGTTTGACATAATAAAATTCTGTATGTGGGAAAATTTCTTTAATCTTGTTAAAAACAAGAAAATACATTCTGTAAAAACAGAAATCCCTGGATCAAAGATCCGACAGTGGATAAAATTCCCCAAATAATCTCTGAGACCAATTAAATCAATTTTTATCTCTCAGATGAGAGATTTTCCCAAAACTGATCAACAGTTTGCCTCCATTATATAAAGGACCCATGTCACGACCCGAATGTGGCATGTGACCGGCACTTAAATCACATGACATCTAAAAACGTCGACGTGGTTCAAGTAAGCCGAAACCCGGAATCTAAACCCTTTTTTGAAAACATTAGAGGTGAAAATTGAAATAGTCATCAGATGGAATAAGTTTAAAATAAACATTTAAATCCAACTAAGTATGTTTGAAGAGCATCTATGACATTTTGAAATTCGACAGCACCTCTTTTGAAATTTTGCATAAAACCCGAAACAACCACAACAATAAAATAGCATCCCAACGGGAGCTAGCTTCTACGCCCAAACGGTGGAGCAACCAAGCAAACGATATAAAAAGTCGACTCCAACGAGTACGACATCACAACACACAAATTCTAAGTCTCGCTTCTAAGTCCATAATATACCATTTCTAAGTTAATGGAGTTTTTACTAGATACAAGAATATATAAATAACCAAGTGTGAGTACGATACCATAGTAACCCACTTACCAAAGCAATCACCGAAAGGAATGTGTGCCCAAGCCGTTGATAATCCAAGCGGTAAAACCTGCTAGAAACCATGGCACAACGGGGGTGAGTTTCCAACTCAGTGAATAAAAGTACATCACAAGGTAGAAATCGAAATGCACGACGATATCTAGGTCATAAGTATAGTACTGTCATAATCTATACCAATATAATATATGATATGCATATGTATCGTAAATACAACACTATCTATCATGCGATCCCAAAGTAGAACATATCAACTGCAAATGACCTATATCTAGGTATACGCCCAAAGGTAGCCGAAAATATATATATAAACCTCTTCTTTAAAATAACCGCTGAATATATATGTCACGGCATAAAAGCAGACGTAATAATATGAATTATAATAGGTATCTTACTTAAGATATACGTCCTGCTGTTTTGGTGAAAACTGTTAAGAGGTTTACCATTTAAGGATCCCAGTGTCATATCAGACATATCAAAGTAATGAGACTATAGCTCGTTTTTGAATTCCTTTTATGTATATGAATGCCCGTAAAAAGATATGCATGTACTGTCCCTCGGATCAGTCCTAGCAGCTACAATAACTGTAATCTATCTATGTACCTCATGGGAGAAACATATCAATATATATATGGATGTCCAGCATCGACACCCGAAATCAGAAATCTCTTGTGTCCATCACCGACACATAAATCCTCAAATCTCTCGTGTCCATCACCGACACGCAAATGCAGATATCGTCGACACCATCTCAACAAATGATTGCCACACGATATCCCTAGCCCCGGTCGGTATCCTCGGATATCCACCGTGCCCAAATCGAACCCCAGTCAGTATCCCTATATATCTGCCGAGCTCATCTCTATCTCCGGTATCGAGTATCCTCGCTAGGCTCCCCGCCTCACATGCGGCTATCCTGCCCCTCGATCTCGACCGGGTCCACCATGTATCCGACAGTATAGCTCCCCCACTCAGTCTGGATAAGTAGCAATTCCGAAACCGTATATCTCCTCCACTCGGTTCGGATAAAACAATCAGAAAATATCAAGCTCATGGTGGATGTCAACTCATCATATCCAGAATTATCGAGTAAAGAATGAGAATACTTGCATAGATTATTCTGATGATATATTATATATATACATATATAATAGTGTCCCATACCACTGATATATCCATCCAGAAAATCCATAAGAATCAAATATAAACATCCATGGTACTGGTATTTGCAATACGCAACAGGTAATAAAGGAAGACCGCGTAAATAATCATACAAGCACAAAGATATCAATTCTAGTGTGTCATGGCACTACTAATGATGTGTAGTGTAGCATACGCGTTTGTGCTCGTGAAGTATGGCAATCATTAGTATTTGTGAAAGTGTTCTAAAGGTGTAATAGCCTACTCTTATCAACATCTATATATGTATTACATAACATAACGGTTCTATAGTGACATGGCAGTACCAATGAGGTGTAGTGTAACATATGTGTACGTGCTTGTGCAACATAGCAATCATTGGTAGTTGTGCAGTGTTCTATCAGAGTGTTCGTATTACGGAAACGTATAACATTGATAATTATATCGCGAATATGTAAAGTAAGTCTAAGCGTAACTAATAAATGTATCTACTTGCTATGAGCTATACCATTTTCTATGAAAATGAACGAAACGTCGGTTTTGAAATTAGGAAGCTGCCTCGGATTAAAAATGGATATTTGTTTTGGAAATTGGTATCGCATCCTTGTCTTTTATCATCAAAAATGGAAACGAATCGTTAGTTTTTAAAAGAGTATAGCTCACTCAAGTATTATGTTCTAAAACGAAATAAAACATAACGCTACGAGTCTAAAGGAAATTTGGCCGTTATTCAGCATACGAACTCATCACCACCAATACGGTATAATTCCTCATATAATATCTCTCATTATCATTATATCTAAATCATCACAAGTACGGCATGATCCTTCGTACCATTTACCAAACCATAAGTAAAATACATGCAAATGAGTATCATGCTAAATGCAAATTAACTCCAATATCCGTATCTTGAACAAATACTAAAACTAACTATATATCATACTACTATTTATAAGGTTGCGGGGGTGTTATACGCCATCCACCCGACTTCCCTCGTAGATGTAAATCTACTCACCACGTATTGAGCTCGCTGAAATCCATGTTGCTATGTCCGCCAACTCCATCTCGAAAACCTTCGCGATCGAACCTATAATCGTAGTTATGAATATCGGCATAAATATCATATCAAACTCAAAACAACGAGATATGCACCCATAGGTTAGAACCTACAGTATGCTTAACCCAAAAACGATAATATGCCACTGAAATTAACGTACGAACGTCGATGTTTCAGTCGCAGTATAGAAATACGAAAAACCCGTATCGGAATATCGGAAACTTGATAAAACCCTTACTAAAACATTCCTAGATTTTGGCTTAGGTAAATAGGAACTAAACAAGCAAGTATAGGGGATAGGTTGTATTGAGTGTATGCTACAGGCAAAACCATAACTCCATAGGAGATAGGGGGTCTGGCGACATCGCCAATAAGTCCGGTCTCGCCGGCCAAAATAAGGAGATTGGGTCTCGGGCTTTGAGTAAAGTCTCCTAGTGGTCTATCTAGGTTAATGGACTTGCTATATTTTCTAGTGATTACACCTAGTGGTTCCAGATTCAATATCTGTAGGCTAAATATCACAAAACACACTGTTTTTATAATACTGCACATGAAAACAGATTTTGAACAATACCGAATATGCAAGGAGAGAAGGATTTATACTTATGGAGATTGTGTACAATGAAATACTAGCTCAAGAATTGTATGATGGAAGCTCCTAGGGATAGGGGTTGCTCAAGCTTGAATATGTGAACAACTTTCATGAAGGAAATCATGGCTTTTCTCTCTTAATATGAAGAACACTTAGAATTTTCAGTTTGGAACTTGAATTAGCTATGTTTTGTTCAGTTTATAATAACTAAAGAATTTCTAAGTGTGGTGATAAGATAAGATGGAGGTGTTAGGATTTGTGTAAAGAATGCATGAGGTGGAGGGTGGTGAGATGGGGGTGGCATGATGGAAGGAGGAAGTGTCAAATGTGAAGGAGGAGGTGTAAAGTTGAGAAGAAGGAGGTGGAGGGAGTTGAGCATGGTTGAGGGTGTAGTGTTGTGAGGGTTTAGCCTAGGTTATGATATATTAATCTTTAAAAAGAATTATCAAATAACAATATCTTTTAGGTTACAATTTGAATCCATATGCAATAAAAGATATGAAATGATTAATCTATCACTTAAATGTTATTAGCTTAAAGAAAAAATTCAATATCATATTAAAATAATTAAATGTATCATTTTTATGATATCACGCACTTTTATAACTACATTTTTCGGATATAATTCCGATACCAATTTCATAAGCGATATCATTTAGTAAACTTATTAAATTCGTATTTAAAATTATAAATTAATATTTATAATTTTCCAAAATGTTACAGTCTCTCCCCCATAAAGAAATTCGGTCCCCGAATTTAAATTAAATCCTCTTCTTGAAATATTTTCTTAATCCAATCAACTCCATTTAAAACAATCTTCCGGGGTCCAAATTTAAAATATAAAATACGCTCGATATTACGGAACTCCAAAGTCCCATACGAGTTAAAACGCATCATAACGCAACGGTGTGCGTGAAACATCAAAATATATAAAACTCACATAACTGTCACTCTAGCGGGTGCTATGAGAATTACTCCAGTTATGATGCAAAATACCAAATACGAAAGTCGTTGTGTATATCAACTACACAATCAAGGTCATAGTAGTGAAAAATATATAAATTAATTCTATAACATATCCTATCAAGTGCAAGGCATGAAAACAAAATCAACCCTAACGGGTTTGCATGCAAATCTCAAACCACACGTTACGGTGTACATGAAACCAAAACAGCGTTAAGTGCAATAGGCGTGCACGAAACGATATCCACTGCATCAACCGTGCATGGAACAAAAGTGTACAAATAGTATCAAGTGCATCGGGGTGCATAAATCAAAATCAAGTGCATCAGGGTGCACAAAATATAAAAATGTGCAATGGGTGTGCACAAAATCATACCAAGTTTACCTAGAGTGTGTATATATATATAATCTCTTAATCATGTGCCACTGATGTGCACGAAAAATATTATTTTAGTGCATCCGGTGTACACAACACTCCAATCGAGTGCAGTCACCTCGTACGAAAACATCAAACAAGTGCACCTGGTGTGCACAAAAAAACATCAATCAAAATGAAATCACTGTGCACGGAAATTTCATCAAGTGCACCTGGTGTGCACAAAACATTATATAACCCTCAAATCCTCAAAATACATAAATCAAAATAACAGACATTGAGTTGTCCTTTCTTCAATATTGAAAACAAAATATTTGGATTATAAGAACTCAAATGACAAAACAACGGACATCGAAGTATATCTTCTTCAATGTCAAAAGGTGTTTTAAACACCCGGAACTGGCATATCAAGGATTTCTACTTGCCGTCTGCCACGATCTAACATTCTCTGTCTCTGAATTCTGGTTCTTCTTGCGGATCTTTAACGCCATGGTCTCTTATACAATCGTCTGGTGAGGAACAACGACGCAATCAGTCCTACTGCTGATACCTCTCACCACATCTCCTTGGCCAGTAGTCCAGTCTCTCGCAATGCAACATGTTGATGACAGCAATCTCTAATCTCTGTTTGTGTGCCAACAACTCATCTTGGGTCCAATCTTACTTATTAACAACTCCTAGAAAGAACCCTTTCAAGTCTCCTGCTGATCTCAGCTATCCAGCCTGCCCGGAACTAGCACTCATTACTGAATCCACTTTCTCTTTAGTAACAACTGTCATTTCCTTAAGATTTCCTCCTGAAAGTGTAGTCATACACGTCTCAGTATATGCATCAAATCTTCAATATCGACGGTGAAGAACAGTTGTCCACTGAAACTTCGCACCAACCTCCTATTCTATTACTCTCCAATATCAATCAATTAAGGAGCATATCGCGATAACCACGCGAATTGTATGTCATACTTGGTTATGGCCAAGCTCGGAGTCTTACAAAACTCGGAAACACGAATCCGACATCTCTGATACTCTGTAGAAGAATCTGGCTAAACCTACCTTCGAAAACTCATCCCAATTCATCGGAGGAAAACTTACCGTCCGAGCTCTTTCTCGAGCGACTTGCATCAGGTCTGAGCAAGATCTATCGGAAGAAGCTAATCAATTTCACCGATCTCGTATTGGAGCACCACAACGGATTAAAAGTTCTAACCATCCCACATCTGAACGACTACGAATCCTTCTGATCCATTTACACTTGTAAACATCGTCAACTTTTAACTTCATGAACTCTGGAAGCAACATCTCGATAACCTTAGAAATGATTGGTACCGCTGCCTGAACAGTACGCAACACCACGATCTTCGGAGAGGGGAAACATCACGTCTCAAGTCCGGCTGATCTCCAGCAATGACTTGACCATCTGGTGCGGATCCAGAAGAAACTCTCTTCAACATTAGAACCCGATCGAATATAAATAAACGACATGTCTCTATATTATCGGAATATCACCCTGGTCAGTCCTTGTCCTAGAAAAGTCTACTCTGACCGAATCTCTCACTGCAGCTCTCTTGGCTTCCATAAGCATGGTGACCGGAACAATCAACATGCATTGACGAGGATAGATCAACGGAATGAATAGAAGAAAGATCTCAAGATATAAGTCCTAAGGTAACTTAGGCGGAGTATCATATCGTAAATATGCAGCAGAACATATGTACTGTACGTCACTTTACTTAGTACTTACTCCATCAACCAAGGTCATCCTATATAACGAAAGTTTGGGTATAAGACCCCTAAAGTCAAGTTTAAGTCCTATAAGGTAAAGTCCAGGTAACAAAAGTGCATACCTAGACCCTATATAGCCAAACCTAGACTCGAACAAAGGTTAAACCAAACACTCTGATACCAACTTTGTCATGACCCGAATATGGCACGTGACCGGCACTTAAATCACATGACATCTAAAGACGTCGACGCGGTTCAAGTAAGTCGAAACCTGGAATCTAAACCTTTTTTGAAAACATTAGAGGTGAAAATTGAAATAGTCATCAGATGGAATTAGTTTAAAATAAACATTTAAATCTAACTAAGTATGTTTGAAGAGCATCTATGACGTTTTGAAATTCGGCAGCACCTCCTTTGAAATTTTGCATAAAACCTGATACAACCACAACAATAAAATAGCATCCCAACGGGAGCTACCTTCCACGTCCAAACGGCGGAGCAACCAAGCAAACGATATAAAAAGTCGACTCCAATGAGTACTACATCACAACACACAAATTCTAAGTCTCGCTTCTAAGTCCATAATATACCATTTCTAAGTTGATGGAGTTTTTACTAGATACAAGAATATATGAATAACCAAGTGTGAGTACGATACAATATTAACCCACTTACCAAAGCAATCACCGAAAGGAATGCGTGCCCAAACCGCTGATAATCCAAGCGGTAAAACCTGGAAGAAACCATGGCACAACGGGGGTGAGTTGCCAACTCAGTAAATAAAAGTACATCACAAGGTAAAAATCGAAATGCACGACGATACCTAGGTCATAAGTATAGTACTTTCATAATTTGTACCAATATAATATATGATATGCATATGTATCGTAAATGCAACACTATCTATCATGCGATCCCAAAGTAGAACATATCAACTGCAAATGACCTATATCTAGGTATACGCCCAAAGGTAGCCGAAAATATATATATAAACCTCTTCTTTAAAATAGCCGCTGAATATATATGTCACGGCATAAAATCAGACGTGATAGTATAAATTATAATAGGTATCTTACTTAAGATATACGTCTTGCTGTTTTGGTGAAAACTGTTAAGAGGTTTACCATTTAAGGATCCCAGTGTCATATCAGACATATTAAAGTAATGAGACTATAGCTCGTTTTTGATTTCCTTCTATGTATATGAATGCCCGTAAAAAGATATTTATGCACTATCCCTCGGATCGGTCCTGACCGCTACAATAACTGTAATCTAACTCTGTACCTCATGATAGCAACATATCAATATATATGGATGTCCAGCATCGACACCCGAAATCAGAAATCTATCGTGTCCATCACCGACACGTAAATCCTCAAATCTTTCATGTCCATCACCGACACGCAAATGCAGATATCGTCGATACCATCTCAACATATGATCGCCATCCGATATCCCTGGCCCCGATCGGCATCCCCTGGATATCCGCCGTGTCCAAATCGAACCCCGGTCAGTATCCCCTGGATATTTGCCGTGCTCATCTCTATCTCCGGTATCGAGTATCCTCGATAGGCTCCCCGCCTCACATGCAGCTATCCTGCCCTTCGGTCTCGACCGGGTCCACCATGTATCCGACCGTATAGCTCCCCCACTCAGTCTGGATAAGTAGCAATTCCGAAACCGTATATCTCCCCCCACTCGTTTTGGGATAAAAAAATCAGAAACCATCAAGCTCATGGTGGGCGTCAATTCATCATATCCAGAATTATCGAGTAAAGAATGAGAATACTTGCATAGATTATTCTGATGATATATTACATATGCATATATAACAGCGTCCTATACTACTGATATATCATCAAAAGTAAACATCCAGAAAATCCATAAGAATCAAATATAAACATCCATGGTACTGGTATTTGCAATACGCAACAGGTAATAAAGGAAGACCGCGTAAATAATCATACAAGCACAAAGATATCAATTCTAGTGTGTCATGGCACTACTAATGATGTGTAGTGTAGCATACGCGTTTGTGCTCGTGAAGTATGGCAATCATTAGTATTTGTGAAAGTGTTCTAAAGGTGTAATAGCCTACTCTTATCAACATCTATATATGTATTACATAACATAACGGTTCTATAGTGACATGGCAGTACCAATGAGGTGTAGTGTAACATATGTGTACGTGCTTGTGCAACATAGCAATCATTGGTAGTTGTGCAGTGTTCTATCAGAGTGTTCGTATTACGGAAACGTATAACATTGATAATTATATCGCGAATATGTAAAGTAAGTCTAAGCGTAACTAATAAATGTATCTACTTGCTATGAGCTATACCATTTTCTATGAAAATGAACGAAATGTCGGTTTTGAAATTAGGAAGCTGCCTCGGATTAAAAATGGATATTTGTTTTGGAAATTGGCATCGCATCCTTGTCTTTTATCATCAAAAAGGGAAACGAATTGTTAGTTTTTAAAAGAGTATAGCTCACTCAAGTATTATGTTCTAACACGAAATAAAACATAACTTTACGAGTCTAAAGGAAATTTGGCCTTTATTCGGCATACAAACTCATCACCACCAATACGGTATAATTCCTCGTATAATATCTCACATTATCACTATATCTAAATCATTACTAGTACGGCATGATCTTTCATATCATTTACCAAACCATAAGTAAAATACATGCAAATGAGTATCATGCTAAACGCAAATTAACTCCAATTTCCGTATCTTGAACAAATACTAAAACTAGCTATATATAATACTACTATATATAAGGTTGCGGGGGTTCTATACGCCATCCAACCGACTTCCCCCGTAGATGTAAATCTACTCACCACGTATTGAGCTCGCTGAAATCCATGCTGCTATGTCCGCCAACTCCGTCTCGAAAACCTTCGTGATCGAACCTATAATCGTAGTTATGAATATCGGCATAAATATCATATCAAACTCAAAACAACGAGATTTGCACCCATAGGTTAGAACCTACAGTATGCTTAACCCAAAAACGACAACATGCCACTGAAATTAACGTACGAACGTCGATGTTTCAGTCGTAGTACAGAAATACGAAAAACCCGTATCGGAATATCGAAAACTTGATAAAACCCTTACTAAAACATTCCCAGATTTTGGCTCCGGTAAATAGGAACTAAACAAGCAAGTACAGGGGATAGGTTGTATTGAGTGTGTGCTACAGGCAAAACCATAACTCCATAGGATATAGGGGGTCCGGCGACATCGCCAATAAGTCCGGTCTCGCCGGCCAAAACATGAAGATGGGGTCTCGGGCTTTGAGTAAAGTCTCCTAGTGGTCTATCTAGGTTAATGTACATGCTAGATTTTCTAGTGATTACTCTTAGTGGTTCCAGATTCAATATATGTAGGCTAAATATCAAAAAACACACTGTTTTTATAATACTGCATATGAAAACAGATTTTGAACAATACTGAATATGCAAGGAGAGAAGGAATTATACCTATGGAGATTGTGTACAATGAAACACTAGCTCAAGAATTGTATGATGGAAGCTCCTAGGGATAGGGGTTGCTCAAGCTTGAAGATGTGAACAACTTTCACGAAGGAAATCATGGCTTTTATGTCTTAATATAAAGAACACTTAGAATTTTCAATTTGGAACTTGAAGTAGCTATGTTTTGTTCAGTTTAGAATAACTAAAGAATTTCTAAGTGTGGTGATAAGATAAAGTGGAGGTGTTAGGATTTGTGTAGAGAATGCATGAGGTGGAGGGTGGTGAGATGGATGTGGCATGATGGAAGGAGGAGGTGTCAAATGTGGAGGAGGAGGTGTAAAGTTGAGAAGAAGGAGGTGGAGGGAGTTGAGCATGGTTGAGGGTGTAGTGTTGTGTGGGTTTAGCCTTGGTTAAGATATATCAATCTTTTAAAAGAATTATCAAATATCAAAACCTTTTAGGTTACAATTTGAATCCATATGCAATAAAAGATATGAAATGATTAATCTATCACTTAAATGTCATTAGTTTAAAGAAAAATTCAATATCATGTTAAAATAATTAAATATATCATTTTTATGATATCACGCACTTTTATTCATATTTATCAAAATAACTACATTTTTCGGATATAATTCCGATATCAATTTCATAGGTGATATCATTTTTGTAAACTTCTTAAATTCATATTTAAAATTATAAATTAATATTTATAATTTTCCAAAATGTTACAACCCAAGACTTCAAGTCTCAGGGAGATAGATACCCTCTAACCTTCTGCAAACAAAAAGATAGAAACTGCAACGGAGAATTCAATTTTCCTTCAACGAAGATCCACTTGTTCTTTCAAACTATAGGTAAAGAAAAAGAAGAGATCAAATATCTCTTTTGCCTAGTATAAAAAAAATAAGTTTTAACCCTTCATAAAAAGAACTCCGGTCTTCCTCTGATCTGAGATTTGCAAAGCAAATCTTCCCACAAGTTGACAATTTAATTCTCATCGGGGCGATTTTGTCTTTCAAACTCAAAATCTAGGGAAAAGAACTAGATTAAAAAGAAGAATCTATATTCTACGAATTTAATTCCTCTGAAGATAGGGTTTAACCCTAAAAAAAATATAAGAACTTAGTTCTTAAAGAAAACTTGATCCCAGATCATCAAAACAAAGATCTTGGTGATCATTAATGGTCAAACTGCCATTAATAGAGATTCAATCTCTAAAAAACAAAAGGAATTAGCGCCTCACGTGAATAAAACGTGGGCGCTCAAAAGATTCCTAAAAAAAGGAATCAGTGCCTCACATGCTTCCCATGTGGACGCTCAAAATAGAAGGCCAGCGCCTCACGTGAAGAATACGTGAGCGCTGAGTAAAAGTGCTTAGCACTCCATATACGGCCATAATTGCTGAGTGCTTAGCATTGATTGGGTAGTGCCCATCTGATTGGTAGAGTTTTTACGTGCTAAGTTTGTTACCGCAATCAAGACGGTTTCGCTTGTAGCTAGCCGGTTGAGTACGGGTCGTCCGCAGGGAGATAGGAATCTTTTTCTATGCGCTTTAACGAGTTAAGTCCAATTTTCCAGGTTTGTTTTGAGATTAACTATGTGCTAAAATGATATATATGGAGAGCTTGTTAGGGTTAGGATTAGGTTAGTTTGAGTTAGGAGTCGCTCACTTCTTTCGTTGCCACTCTTAATGTCGGTGTTACGGTAATCGGCAACAACGGGGATTAGCACGATTAGGAAGGAACTTGCGAGTATAAGATAGGCTTTCCAACGCATAAGTTCTTTCTTTTGGTGCTTGTCCGTCCGTTCTTGGCTCTTAGCCTTAACCTCCGGTTAATTCAATCACAACCGGTCTACTAAGGAATCACCGCTATCATGTAGGATAGGGTGCCGTAGGGAGCGGATTGTGGTTCAATTAACGGGAGTCCGAATCAAGATGTTGGGCAAGAAAAGAGTGAAAGAGATTTCCTTCTCTCAAACTTTCCTTATCCTACCCTAACAAGTATGGAAACTACTCACCCATTATAAGAAAAAGAAAATAAAACAAAGGAGAAAGATAGAAAGAAAGAGGTTAGAAGATTACAACTAGCTATTTGCGACCTCACCTCGGCAAAGATCAAGCGTAAGCATCATGGTTGTTAAAGGATAATGGAAAAGAGAACAAGAAAGAAACAAACAATAAATAACAACAACTAGATTAGCAAAGGAAAATTACAAGCAATAATAGTTAACAAAATAAAAAGACAAGTATGGTAAGAACAAGAACTCCTTTATTCATTCTTCACTCACAAAAGCTCACTACAAGTTTTTTAATGGAGAAGAGATGAGAGGAAGAAGAAGAACAACAACATCTAACCTAAAATCTAAATATAAGATTATGGACCTTTGGCTTTGACAAGTTCTGGACTATTTATAGGCAGGGAACTGGAAATCTAGGGCAAAATTCTGCCTCTACATGAAAAGTCAAAACTACCCCTGAAATTTCATCAGCTGAGGAGACCGTGCGGCCGCGGTTCCGCGGCCCATACCCCCTATTGGCCGCGGTACCGCGGCCCTATAGTGGAGTTGTCTTGTCGTATTTTGTGTGCTGCCCTGGTCTGCTGTTCCCTTTAGTCTGGCACATGTTTTTTCTGATAATCTTTCCACATTTCTTCCAGAATCAAAGGTGATTGAATGTGGATCTTTTTGTCATGATTTTCTTGAGCTCCGCGTAGATTTCTTGGACTTGGTGTTGCTATTGTGCTTTGTGCATGAAGATGACAATCGATTTGCCATTTTGTCTCTTAAACTGGTGTGTGGCAACATACGGATAGAGAGCGGAGACCCGTGTTTTATCTGTGGTTGGCAGGAATCCGGATTTTGTCGTGCTTTTCCATGAATTTCATCGTTTAGAGCCTAGAACCTGTATCCTGCAATTGACTAGCAAACACGGCTCAAGAGTACCTACCGATAAGTAATATGATAAAAATTGGACGGTATAAAAATGCAAAAATCTGATATGAACAAATACCCCCAAACTTATCATTTGCTCATCCCGAGCAAAGCCAATTTATTCACAAAAAATCCTAACCTCACTTTCGCAGGGAACACGATTGCACTGAGCATGTGCAACAAGCCGTTAAACCTCTAGGTGTCCCTAGTAGGAGGAGTGTTGTCTCCTGAGGGTTTTCAGCGGATACTACCCACAAAATCCGGTCAAGCTAGTTTTTGCAAAATTACTATGATTCAAACCCCTAAAGTTTTGTTTCAGAAAATAACAATTCTATGATCCTAAGTCTAGACTATCGAACCTTTATTTTTCACATCTCGCTTCTTATTTAACTTAAGATTTTATATGTCTTTACGTGCAGTGTAAATAGTGTCGTTAAGTTCCAGAAGGATCGATTAAAGTCATCATGTCACACAATAAAGCCCAGATAACAATTTTAAAAGGATCACATAAGTTTTATAAAGAGTTAAATATTTTTCAAGTTTCGTTTTCCAGTAAGGTTTCAACTTCAGAATTTCTATCTTCCTTAACAGGAAACTAGGTCTTATTTTTCACTACACCTTTTTCTTGTTTTCATTTCATACACACCTCTGTGAACGTGCAGTAGTCATTATCATAGAATAAAACCTTCATATCTCCGCTAGAAATATTTTTTATAAAAACCTGTCTTTTGTCAAGATTATTCTCACACAAAGAACTGTTAGGAATTTTTACTCGGAGAGAACACTTGCTTGACTTTGTTTTAATCTGGACTTTCTAGGCTTCTTAGCGAGCTTTGGGCCAATGCACCCAAACCAGTTGGTTTTAGGGCATTAGGTGTAGAAACACCCCAGCGGACTTAATTACTCAAGTTACCTAGGTCCAAAAACAAAAGACAGTTTGGCGTGAAAATCATGATGATTTAATACGAACGGAGATATAATCGGCAGTTCAATTATTTTTTGGATAAAAGACGTGTTTAGCGGGTTCGGTGTATAATCATTCTAATCAAGTTCCAGATGGGTTATTTTTCAGACTTAGTTCCAATTAAGGCATCAATAACATTTCTTCATATTCACTTCACTTCATAAACTATTCTTGGTATTACTTATTTCAGAAAAAACCTATTTGATCCTTAGAAAATCATTTATCTATTTTAAAAGTTTTTAGACATAAAAGACTTGTCATCTAATTTCCAAAACTCACGACACGTGTAGTGTGTTGTAAAGACTTATATCAGCTATAGTTAACTTCAAAGGAGAGTTATCTTTCAGGTTTTCAAAATCTAAACATAAGATTTAGTTATTCTTATTTTATCAAACAAAACCGTCGAAATGTTGAATCAGAGTCCTCCCACTAGCTAACTCGACAGAAAAGTTTTTATGTTTTTAAAATTTTTTCAGATTTTTATGGATTTTATGGATTTTAATATGCAGATGCAAAATATACATATGAATGCAAAGGTTAGAAATGCGTACCGAGCGTACCCCCAAACTTAAACTGGACAGTGTCCACACTGTCATTGCATGAAGAGATCATTGAAGGGTCAAAATTGTCGGTTAGATATACATATTTTTTTTGTGTTTTTTAAAGAGAAAAGAATATCCACAAATAAATACAAAATGGTATATACATACCCCCAAACTTATTTGGAACAGTGTCCACTGTTCTTGGCTGGATAACCGAAGTTTGGTGGTAGGCAGAGAAAGATTATGCAGGGTAAACCGGCTCCTGTAAGACCAGGAGCTCCTCTGTTGGTTCGGCGCTAAGGTACGGTTTTAGTCGGTGTCCGTTCACTTTGAAAAATGAACCGTCCTTTGGATTCTCCAAATCCACAGCGTCCTGCGGATACACATTCCGCACAAAATACGGCCCTTTCCAGCAAGATCTGAGCTTTCCTGGATGGAAGTGTAGCCAGGTGTCGTAAAGCAGTACTTGCTGACCAGGTACGAAGGTTTTGCGTAAAAGGTGTTTATCGTGAAACACCTTCGTTCGGTTCTTAACGACAACCGTATTATCGTATGCCTCATCCCTAAGTTCGCTCAATTCGTTCAGTTGCAGCTTCCGATGGCTGCCCGCATCTTCGAGAGACAGATTCAGTTCTTTTATCGCCCAAAATGCGCGATGCTCTATTTCGACAGGTAGGTGGCAAGCCTTTCCGTACACAAGCCGATAGGGAGACATGCCAAGATCGGTCTTATAAGCGGTTCGAAATGCCCAAAGGGTATCAGTGAGTTTCAGCGACCAATCCTTACGGTTCTTGGAAACCGTCTTCTCCAGTATCTGCTTGATTTGCCGATTTGAAACTTCGGCCTGCCCACAGGTTTGGGGGTGGTAGGGCGTAGATAGCTTATGATTAATGGAATATTTCCGCATCAAGGCCTCGAAAGTCTTATTGCAGAAATGAGTTCCATTGTCACTAATGATCGCTCGGGGGTGCCCAAACCGAGAGAAAATGTTTTCTTTAAGAAACCTAATGACAACCTTGTTGTCATTAGTACGGCTGGGCACAGCCTTGACCCACTTAGAGACGTAATCAACAGCGAGAAGGATGTACAGGTTCCCAAAAGAGCTGGGAAACGGCCCCATGAAATCTATCCCCCAAACGTCGAAAATCTCCACAACCAAGATTGGTTGGAGCGGCATCTCGTTCTTCCGGGATATCCGGCCCAAGTGTTGGCACCGGGAGCAAGTCTTGCAATAGTCATGAGCGTCTTTGAAGAGTTGTGGCCAGTAGAAACCACATTGCAAGATCTTCTCAGCTGTCTTTCTGGGGCCAAAATGTCCGCCACATGCTTGATCGTGGCAAAATGACAGCACACTCTTGAATTCCTCGTCAGGGACACACCGACGAATAATCTGGTCGGGACAGTACTTGAACAGATAGGGTTCGTCCCAGTAAAAGTGTTTTACTTGGGATAAGAATTGAAGTCTGTCCTGACTTGACCATTCAGTCGGTAGTAGCCCTGTGGCCAAATAGTTCACAATATCTACGAACCAGGGTTCGCAAGATACTGTCAAGAGTTGTTCATCTGGAAAAACGTCGTTGATCGGAAGTTGAGGCGACGGCGAAGAAGGAAGTCGTGAGAGATGGTCGGCGACTACGTTTTCACATCCTGTTTTGTCCTTAATGACAAGGTCAAACTCTTGAAGCAAGAGGATCCAACGTATTAGCCGAGATTTTGCATCTTTCTTCGCAAAAAGATGGCGCAGAGCAGAATGGTCTGTGTAGACAATGACTGGAGAGCCGATGAGGTTGGGCCTGAACTTTTCTAAAGCAAATACAACAGCTAAGAATTCCTTCTCAGTTGTTGTATAATTAAGTTGGGCGTCGTTCAGGGTTCGGCTAGCATAATAGATTACGTGCGGCATCTTGTTGATGTGTTGTCCAAGGACAGCACCAATGGCAAAGTCGGATTCATCACACATAATCTCAAATGGGTGCGTCCAGTCAGGTGAAGAAAGAACGGGAGCAGAAATGAGAGAGCTTTTTAATGACTCGAACGCAGTCACACAGCTCGAGTTGAAGTCGAATGGCGTTTCCTTGGCCAGTAGAAGAGTCAAGGGCCTAGCAATCTTGCTAAAGTCCTTGATGAACCGTCTATAGAAACCGGCATGGCCAAGGAAGGCTTGGATGTCTCGGACGCATCTGGGAGGAGGGAGATTGGAAATGACCTCAATCTTCGCTTTTTCAACCTCTATGCCATTTTGTGAGATGATATGTCCTAAGACAATACCTTCGCACACCATGAAGTGGCATTTCTCCCAATTCAAAGTGAGGTTCTTGTCCTTACATCAGGTAAGGACAGCGTCAAGATACAGCAAACACTCGTTAAAGGAATCGCCGAAGATGGAGAAATCGTCCATAAAGATCTCCAGGAATTTCTCCACCATGTCTGAGAAGATTCCCATCATACACCGCTGGAAGGTAGCGGGCGCATTGCATAACCTAAAGGGCATGCGACGATATGCGAACGTGCCGAAAGGACAAGTGAATGTGGTCTTGTCCTGGTCTTTTTCGGCGATGGGAATCTGATGATAGCCGGAGTAGCCATCAAGAAAGCAGTAGTACTCATGTCCGGCCAATCGTTCAAGCATTTGGTCAATGAAAGGTAGCGGAAAGTGGTCCTTCCGCGTTGCGTCGTTGAGTTTTCTGTAATCGATGCATACTCGCCACCCAGTTTGGGTGCGAGTAGGGATTAACTCGTTTGCCTTGTTAGTGATGATCGTTATACCTGATTTCTTGGGGACAACGTGAATGGGGCTAACCCACTGGCTATCAGAGATAGGGTAAATGATACCACTATCCAGACATTTTACGATCTCCTTCTTCACAGCCTCCTTCATGACTGGGTTGAGTCGTCTTTGTGGATCTCTGGCTGGTTTAGCATCATCCATCAGATGAATGTGATGTTCAACGATCAGGGGACTAATCCCCTTGATGTCCGCCATGGACCAGCCAAAAGCTTGCTTATTGCTGTGCAAGACCGCAAGAAGGGTTTTCTCTTGCTCTGGAGCTAGAGAAGCCGAGATGATAACAGGAAGGGTCTCGTTCTCACCCAAGTAAGCGTACTTAAGGTGAGACGGCAAAGGCTTGAGTTCGAGCGTTGGAGGTGAAACGATTGAAGGCAAGATTGGTGAAAAGGTCTCGAACTCAAAAGATTCCAGCAAAGGTTCAAAACGAGTGTAAGCGACCGAGTTGGATGGTTCAGGTAACTCATCCGGAAATTCGAAGGATTCAAACTCGGGTTGTGAGCGGCTAAGATCGTTCGAGAACGTGAAACACTCGTAGTCGTTGTCGGGCGCAGAAACAGCAGCAGGTTCGAAGAGGAACGCACTAGTGGAGTTAAGGTTATCGTGATCGAACAAAAACTCCTCGAATTCACACTCTTCAGGGGTGATCTCCTGGATTGAGCAAACGTCCAGTATATGAGCATTAGGTTCGGAGGGCTGATTCCCCAACCTAAAAATGTTGAGTTCAATTGTCATGTTTCCAAAAGAGAGGTTCATCGAACTATTGCGACAATTGATCACAACATTTGAGGTTGCAAAGAATGGGCGACCGAGTATCACCGGAATTTGATTCCGGGGGTTAGCTACAGGCTGTGTGTCTAATACAATGAAGTAAACAGGGAATATGAAGTCCCCGACTTTGATTAACACATCGTCTAGCTCACCCCTAGGATGGGTGATCGATCGGTCGCCCATTTGGAGAGTACAGTGTGTGGGTTTCAGCTCTCCTATGCCTAATTGCTCGTATACTGAGTACGGAAGCAGGTTAACACTGGCACCAAGATCTAATAGTGTGCGGTTGATGTTCTTATCACCAATGGTAATAGAAATCGTAGGACAGCCAGGGTCCTTCCGTTTTTGTGGTAAAGATTGGGTAAGAGAATCACTCACAGCACTAGCCAAGAAAACTTTCTTGGGTACCTAAGACTTCCTCTTTTTCGTGCACAAGTCCTTTAAGATTTTCGCGTAGAACGGGACTTGTTGGACAGCATCTAAAAGTGGAATGTTAATGTTAACCTGCTTAAATAACTCCAGAATCTTCTCCATTTGTGGATTTTGTTTATTGGACCTCAACCGGTTTGGAAATGGAACGTTTTTAAAAGTGGTTGAGTCCAATGCTTATGGAGGAGATTATGGAGTTGGACGGATCCCAGAGCTGGTGTTTTCGTGGAGTAAGAAGTGGGTCCGTTCAGCACAGAAGAAGAAGAAGAAAAGCCTTTTGAAGAATGAAGAATAGGCTCAGAAGAAGAGGAAGCAGCAGCAGAAGAAGAAGCAGCAGCGGCCGGGGTGTCATCGTCGATTCGTGTGCCAATGTTGTTTTGCAGCCTCCTTCCCGATCTCAATGTAGTCACAGCACTCACATTATGGTTCTGTTGTTCAAGAGCAACATGTACATTATGTGGGTTACCGGGATTTGGGAGTGGTTGAGATGGGAGCTTCCCCTTTTCTCGCTCGCTTAACGCCGCATTCAGCTGTGCAATCTGGGCTTCGATGGTCTTGATGCTTTGCCCGTGTGCAGCAGTGTGTTGTACCAAAGACTGAATGGACGACTGGATGTTGGCGGTGGATTATGTCGATTGTTTAACGAACGCCTCCAGACTTCGTTCTAGCGAGGAAACCTTATCGTTGTTTGACGGAACAAAGTTGTTTGGTGAAAAAGAATTGTTGGGTGCAAAGTTGTTCGTCTGATTTTGAAAAGGTTGGGGTTGGAAGGGCTGCTGAAACTGATGTTGAGTTTGTTGTTGCGCTTGTTGTTGCGGAGGAGGTGGCCTTTGGAAATTATTGCCTTGGAATTGATTCTGATTCTGATTCCAGGCGAAATTGGGGTGGTTCCTCCAACCGGGATTGTAGGTGGAAGAGTATGGATCATTCCTCGGTCTTTGCTGAAATGCAACATTAATCTGATCCTGTCCTTGAGATGGTGGATTGTAAGGACACTCTTCGGTTAAGTGAGAAGGATCGGAACAACAAGCGCAAATGGTACGAAGGGGAAGAACAGGGATAGGAGCAGGAGAAGAAAATTTGCTCTCTATCGCTTCAAACTTTCTCGTTATTGCAGCCATTACAGCTTTCATCGCAATAGAGACATCAAGTTGGTGAATTCCTACCCTAGACTGACCGGTAGAAGTGGAGGTAGAAGATGAAGAAGTCGGTCTGGTGCTCTCCCATTGTAGCGTTTGCTACGCAAGGTCGTCGAAGAATTTCCAAGCTTCCTCGTCAGATTTCGATAGGAAGTGGCCGTGACAAATGGTTTCCAACAACTGCTTGGTTGCTGGGTTCAGGCCCTCGTATAAGGTTTGGCAAAGTTGCCATCTCTCGATACCATGGTGAGGACACTGAACAAGAAGGTCTTTATACCGGTCAAAGCACTTCCAGAAGGGTTCAGAAGGAAGCTGAGAGAATTGGTTGATTTCGTTACGGATCCTTGCGGTTTTATGATTCGGATAAAATTTCTTGAGAAACGCTTTCACAAACTCTTCCCAACTGGTTATGGAGTGGGAAGCGGTGCTATACAGCCATTTTCAGCAAGATCACATAAAGTGAACGGAATGACCCGTAGCCGTATAGCATCGTCCGACAGCTAGGTGGTTTTCATCATGGCACAAACATTTTGGAACTTGTTGATGAAGATATAGGCATCTTCAGATTCAAGCCCATGAAATCGCGGAAGCATGTTAATGAAGTGGGGCTTAATTTCAAAGTTATCCCCATTGGCCGGTGGAAGAGAAAGACAGGTGGGAAGTGCAGAACGGGTGGGATAGAAACGATCCTGGAGCGCGATTCGCTGCGGCGCTACAACAGGCGGCGGTGGTGGGGTAGTTGCCTCCGTAGGAGGTGGAGTTAATGAGATGTTTGCATTAAATCCTGACATCGCGGAAGAAGAGGTTGGTGAAGGTGAAGGTGAAGATGTATGAATAGAATTCCGGTCAACGTCGGAGTTGGCCGGCAAAGGTAAGGGTGAAAGAGGCGTGGACGGAGTTTCGACGTCTGAGTCGATCGCGTAGTCGGTAGCGACTAACGTAACGCGGACTAGACGGGCGCTAGTGTTCCGAGTCCAAGCGGACATACACTAAACGAGTTTAGTATAGTCAAAGCGGAGAAGGTGAGGGTAAGAAAACGTTAATGGAGAAATACGATAGGTGGTGGGTGAAAAAATGGATTCTGGCGACAAAGGGCAAGTTTTTATAAATGTTTTTGGTTTTCTGTTTTTTTTAGAAAGAGATTTATAGAAATGTGTACGGACTTATGGCTTCAAGCAATCACAAACAAGATATGCACAATCACACCTAGATCTAGGGTCACCTAGGTCAGCTAGACAGCTCTTAACTGTTCCAAAGGGCTAGAAATAGGACCTCAAACCGCCTCTTCTCCAACAATTGCGGCCAGGTAAGTGCCAGGTAAGTGGGAGGCTCCCCACTACGTAAGTAGTGGTCCTAATTAAGTAACCACTTGCCTTGGACACACTTGCCTAGACACCGCAAAAAGTCAGGATAGGATAAACTGCTGATGCCTGTAACTAGTCCTCTGTCCTATTGAGCGCGAAGTCCTTAGGACCGAGTCTAGTATTTTTTAATTAACAATGGTCAATGCATATGCTTTTGTGATTTCTGGGGTCCTGGGAAGGGTGATGAAATCCCCACCCAATCTGAATTAGTTTCAAGCCCCTTAAAGTCTGTATTAATAAATGCAAAGCAGTAACAAATCAACTGCAAACAATTTTTATTTTAGCGTGGCGCAAAGAATCCTGCACAAAAACAGTTTATTGGAAGGGGGAAGAGAGTTTGCGCAAAGAATGCTGCAGAAAACACAGTTTAGTGGAGTTCAGAGGAGTGGGAAAGAGATAAGGAACACTTACAGGGAGTTTTTGGAAATGAAAGGCACAAATGGCCGCGGTTCCGCGGCAATAGGGCTCTAATGCCGCGGTTCCGCGGCTAAGTTTAGGAATTGGAGCTCCAGTTTGCTGGTCTGTGCTTCTTTGGGTGTCCTCTACTTGTCTAGATTTCCTGAATCTTGATTTGCTCACTGTATCTGCTCCAGATTTTTACAGAAGACCGTTGGTTCCGTTTTGTTCACCCGCGGTGTAGCCGCAAAGATATGGGTCTAACTTCCCACGTCTTTGGAACTGAACTCGAACTTCGTTTTATCCTGCACACTTGCACAAAAATTAATCAAAAATAACAAGATGATGATTTTTTTTTTACAATATATATTTTTTTTGTTTTGGTTTTTTCGGTTAGCTTTATATTCACAAATTAAACCGAAATTACACAAAGAAATAAACTACCGTCTCCCCAGCAACGGCGCCATTTGATTGGTAGAGTTTTTGCGTGCTAAGTTTGTTACCGCAATCAAGACGGTTTCGCTTGTAGCTAGCCGGTTGAGTACGGGTCGTCCGCAGGGAGATGTGAATCTTTTTCTATGTGCTTTAACGAGTTAAGTCCAATTTTTCAGGTTTGTTTTGAGATTAACTATGTGCTAAAATGATATATATAGAGAGCTTGTTAGGGTTAGGATTAGGTTAGTTTGAGTTAGGAGTCGCTCACTTCTTTCGTTGCCACTCTTAATGTCGGTGTTACGGTAATCGGCAACAACGGGGATTAGCACGACTAGGAAGGAACTTGCGAGTATAAGCTAGGCTTTCCAACGCATAAGTTCTTCCTTTTGGTGCTTGTCCGTCCGTTCTTGGCTCTTAGCCTTAACCTCCGGTTAATTCAACCACAACCGGTCTCACTAAGGAATCACCACTATCATGTTGGATAGGGTGCCGTAGGGAGCGGATTTTGGTTCAATTAACGGGAGTCCGAATTAAGATGTTGGGCAAGAAAAGAGTGAGAGAGATTTCCTTCTCTCAAACTTTCCTTATCCTACCCTAACAACTATGGAAACTACTCACCCATTATAAGAAAAAGAAAATAAAACAAAGAAGAAAGATAGAAAGAAAGAGGTTAGAAGATTACAACTAGCTATTTGCGACCTCACCTCGGCAAGGATCAAGCGTAAGCATCATGGTTGTTAAAGGATAAAGAAAAAGAGAACAAGAAAGAAACAAACAATAAATAACAACAACTAGATTAGCAAAGAAAAATTACAAGCAATAATAGTTAACAAAATAAAAAGACAAGTATGGTAAGAACAAGAACTCCTTTATTCATTCTTCACTCACAAAAGCTCACTACAAGTTTTTTAATGGAGAAGAGATGAGAGGAGGAAGAACAACAACAACATCTAACCCAAAATCTAAATATAAGATTATGGACCTTTGGCTTTGACAAGTTCTGGACTATTTATAGGCAGGGAACTGGAAATCTAGGGCAAAATTCTGCCTCTACATGAAAAGTCAAAACTACCCCTGAAATTTCATCAGCTGAGGAGGCCGTACGGCCGCGGTTCCGCGGCCTATACCCTCTATTGGCCGCGGAACCGCGGCCCTATAGTGGAGTTGTCTTGTCGTATTTTGTATGCTGCCCTGGTCTGCTGTTCCCTTTAGTCTGGTACATGTTTTTTATGATAATCTTTCCACATTTCTTCCAGAATCAAAGGTGATTGGATGTGGATCTTTTTGTCATGATTTTCTTGAGCTCCGCGTAGATTTCTTGGACTTGGTGTTGCCATTGTGCTTTGTGCATGAAAATGACAATCGATTTGCCATTTTGTCTCTTAAACTGGTGTGTGGCAACATACGGATAGAGAGCGGAGACCCGTGTTTTATCTGTGGTTGGCAGGAATCCGGATTTTGTCGTGCTTTTCCATGAATTTCATCGTTTAGAGCCGAGAACCTGTATCCTGCAATTGACTAGAAAACACGGCTCAAGAGTACCTACCGATAAGCAATATGATAAAAATTGGGCGGTATAAAAATGCAGAAGTCTGATATGAACACCATCGCTTCACGTGAAAAATACATGGGCGCACAACAAAATTAAACAAGACAACGCCGCACGTGCTCTTCACGTGGACGCCATATAAAAGTGCTTAGAGCGCACACACACACACACACACACACACACTCTCTCTCTCTCTATATATATATATTCAATCAAAAGGACTGAGTGCTTAGCACTGATTGGGCATCGCCCATAACTGAAGGCTTCACATGATACCCATCTGAGCACCAGAACTCCAAACAAGTGCTTAGAACTTTCGCATAAAAACAGGGGGCTGAACAAACAGAACCCAAATAAGTGATTAGCACTTTTGAACAAAAAAAAGACCGAGCAGACCAAGCCCAAATTGGCTAAGTCTTGAAAAGTTTTTTTCTTGCAGCTGAGCCTAGATGCTCTGTTGTTGGATCTTAAATAAAAATGATCCTTAAAATATTACTAAGTTGATCTTAGTCTCAAATAAGACTAACGTATCTTTAATTAAAAATAAATTGAGCCCAAATGTTCATATATTTAAGTTGATCTTAATCTCAAACTAGATTAACGGTCTTTAAATAAAACAAAACATTTTTGAACTAAAGGAAAATATATAACCTAAGTTCAAAACCCAAATCTAAATCTAAAATATACGGATTTAGACTGATCCGCGCCCTACGGGCGACGACATAAATTAGTCTTTGTATACAATCCACGGGCAACCCAAAATAAAACAAACACAACACGACACAAAGTGAGCTTCCATAGCAGGGGAAAGTGGTTATCGCGGCGCGATAACGTAATTAACTGTGGGGTCTTGCGCCTGTAGGGAAAAGCGTCCCCTACAATAAAAAACCCCTCACAAATGAGTGTGAATCTGATGAAATCTAATACAACGGTCGCATCTATCCAAACCTGTGATATACGGTGCCATAAACCAACTTGGTATCTTCGGAGAGGTGGATGGATATGTCCAAATAGCATCTGCCCCGAAATTCAGGCTAGACGTCCTAACGTCTTAGTCCGGTCTTTCGGCGGTGAACAGATTCTGGCACGTCCGGTCGGACTTTTCTCTTTCTACTCCATATTTCATATGTCGTGTTTCGTGAAAAAAATCGCGGTTCGCTATGATTGCCCTTGGATTCGAGGTACTAAAACTTGGTGTGTTGCTCCTGTCTAGAAAATCGATGGCTTCTCAATGCACTGCATGCAACAGCAACTCTCGCTCCACCCCAACTGGAGAAGTGACATATGGGCCCAACGCGGCCTCTATTTCCTCAATGCCAGTGGGGTAAGTCGCACAAGCCACTACTGGATTGTTCTTTGGGTCCATGCTCCCACTTGTGAGTTTCGGTGCCTCAGTGCCGCAAGAAGAAGCTCCCAAAAGGTCAGTCTTCGATCGACTTGCAGCCACAACGGCCTCTCTCAATGGGTCGTCCAAATCTGGTGTCTCGGCCTTCAACAAGCTGAGCAAGAACTCAAATGGGCTCGCAAAGAAGCTTGATTGATTTGAAAAAGTGTGTTTTTAGTAACCGCAATCAATAATGGTGTCGCGTGCAGCTAGCCGAAATGAGTACAGGTCGTCCGCAGGGATGCATGGAACTTTTAATCTTGCTTTAGACGAGTTGAATAAAATAAAAGAAGAAAGGAGAATAGATTCTAGATCTATGTTAAACACGGATGTAGAATATATATAAACAAGGCTTGTAGGGTTCATCGGATTTAGTAGTCATGGATGAATACAAAAGATGACTCCTTTTATCTTTTAATAGATTTAAAACTAGATCGATAGCAATGAATGCAGATTAGGGTTTTTGGAGGGAATAGGGTTCCCACTCTTAACCCTTATCTTTTTATTGACCTCTATTCATTTCTAACCTTTACCAAAACCATTGTTAATCTAATCTCAAATCGCGGTCGTGACTATCAATGATTTGATAGCGCGCCCGATTAAGATGTTAACAATTGCTTTGCTAAAGTTTATTAACTTTATAAGACGTAAAAAGAGTTAAGAAATTTTCATCATCAATTGATCTACTCTAATCCTACGAACCTTATCAAGCGGAGAATTACTCGCGCATGATGGAGATAGAAGAAGAAAGGATAGAGAAGCAAATCATAATAAAAATGAAGAAAGTAAAAATGCGATAAGAAAAAAACAACTACCTTTATTAATCAACTAGATCAATTACACTTTTTGTTCCTTTAGAAAGTAGAATACAAAACTCTAGTTTGCTTCTCGTTCTCTCTTGAAGGAGGTAGCTGAACAACTGATTGATCAACATGGATGCGTGGATCGTCTTGGACCTCGTGATCTCTTCGGTTTGATCCTTTTCATATGAAGCTCTTGATCCTTTATATAGCACTAGAAGCAGAAACCCTAGTTACCTAATATGGTGATTTCCTATTTTGATCCCACCCAACAAATCTTGAATTCCAAATCCACATAACGGCTACGGATCCGCCGCAATATGTAGAGTTTGTCCACGGTCGGGCGGCGGATTGGAGGAATTAGGGTTTGTGATTTCTGGTGCTTCCTCATGTTGACACGTGGAGATTTATGTGATTTTTTTTTTCAAATCCTCCCTGAGTCTCTTCCAGTATTGATTTTATGATTTAATTAAACTTCATCGGCAGATTTTTGATTCCCGACATCTCGAATATCTCGATCTCCTGACCTGAGCTAAATCTGCACAACATCTCCATGAATAATATTAGTAATATTTGTTAAATTAAAGATATTATTCTAACCATTTGTATGATATTATATTTTTTAAAGAATCTTGATTAGAATATTTGATATGATATGCATATTTTAATTACCAAAATATCATATAAATATAATATGCATATAATTTCCTTCATAATGTTAATTATAATATATAAACATATGACAATAGATATTTTACAGATAAACCCTCATATGTTTCATATTTATAATAAACACCTTTAAATATTTAAGAAAAGTAAGGAAAATGTATATCAAAAGTGCAATATTTTCAACTGAACAAATACCCTCAAACTTAACTTTGATCGTCCCGAGAAAACTAGTTATTCAAGAGAGGGAGAAAAAAGAAAAAGAAAAACCTAAGTAGAACACTTTCGTAGGCAACCACGATTGCACTGAGCACATGCAAGAAACTGTTAAACCTCTAGGTGTCCCTAGTAGGAGGAGTGTTGTTTCCTGAGGGTTTTCAGCTGATTACACCCACAAAATACCATAATAAAATAAAGAAAATGAAAGGTTACATACAAAGATAAGAATATATAAAAGAAATAACTTGAAAAAAAGAGTTTCCAACTACTCTAGCTTTTCAGTTGCCATGAGCCATATCTTAATGGTCATGAAAAGATGTCAGAAATCACATCATCCCCCAATAAAAGACCGCCTTTAGTCTTGCTCCCTATCTTTCATCCAAATATCGATCATATACCTTTACGTGTGTGTAAAAGACATCCCTACACTCAGAGAATTCAATTCAAGCTAGCATACTCTTGTCCATCTTTATTAGTACTTTTTAGTCGGTGAATATTTTAGATGAAATTGCTCACACATTCTTCATGCGACCGTTAATACTTCTTGAGGTACTAACCGAACAATTACTAAATATGCTCACTCTTTTAGGCGTAATTAGCAATATCCTCATCCTGCAACACCCAAGGCTTAGCAGTGTCTCCCAAACCAGTTGTTCTAAGGCACTAGGTGATAAAGCACCCTCGCTATATTTTTTTATGCTGCCTTAAGTAATTACAAAACCAGTGTTCATTTTTTTTCCTTCACCACTTATACCTTTTTTAATTTTTATTTTCCTTCATACTAAGGTTTTTAGACAAGAGCATTTCAAGGTATCCTCTACTATCCTAAGTTTCAAGACGTGTGTAAGTGCGTATAGTAAGGTATCAACATTCAAATGTTTGGACTCAAGAATATGGACTATTTTTCAGACTCAATTCTATCCTCAAATTAGTGATTTTCTTCATCTTACTAACCCTTGGGACAACGGCTCATAACTACTTATTACTAGTTTCGTTTAAGAAAATATCTAATTTTCTTGCTTTTCTTAAATTATTCCTATCTTTCATATGTAATTTTTCACTTTCAAACTTTCATTATCAAAAACATTTTATGCTTATATTTATGATAATGCAAAATAATACGTGAATAAGCACATACCTCCCCAAAACCTGTTTCTAGCAGTGTCCTCACTGATGTCCTCTATGAAGCTTAATAACTGTAGACTTGGGAGAAAAAGTTAGTAACGGGGACATGAATTAATGACAGTGAAATCCTCTCCCAAACTGATATTTGGCTCACAATTTAAAAAAAAATTTATGTTCTTTTAAGATCCAAAATATATTTATCTCCCCCCCAAACTTGAGTGAAACCGTATTAAGCATTTAAAATTATAAAAGGGGGGATAAAGTTATTGGTCAATATAAAGCTTTCCAAAGACCAAAAGTCAACACTAACCATTCAAATTTTTTATCAATATAGCACCAAGGGTGGTAGAAGAACATGTCACATATAGACATAAAGAAGTGGGGAGGAGATAAGAGGTGTAATATAACGGGTTTACGTCTCGGTTTATAGAGACGAAGCAATGATGATGGATTACTCGCATTCTCATTCTTGATAAGAAGAAGAGGTGGCGGTTCAACTTCTTTGGGTTGGGCTTAATTCATCACAACTCCTATGTCTTCTAAGAATGCGAGTTCGTCGGCGAAAATGTCTTCAAAGCTTTCATCGATATCTCGAATAATAATCTCATCGGAAAGAACAGGATGATACTCGGACTCCATAAAAAGTTCATATTTAGCGTTAGATGTTGACCTGGACAGCTCGATAGAAGGGTCCGCATGTGTATGAAAAATAGCATGATTAAACAACAACGTACTAGCGGAGTCAAGATCAGTATCGTGAAGCTGTTTAAATTCGCTACTGTCGGAATCCATCGTTTCAACAGAACATTCTTGAGCATAGGGTCCGGAGGGTTCACTTCCCAACTTGTAAATGTTAAGCTCAATTGACATCTTCCCGAAGGATAAGGTCATAGAATCATTTCGACAATTGATTATTGTGTTGGAAGTCGCTAAAAAAGGTCGACTTAAAATCACCGGGATTTGGCTTCGTGGGTTTGCTACAGGCTGTGTATCTATAATGATAAAGTCCACAGGGAATATAAATTCCCCAACTTTGATTAACACATTCTCTATCTCACCCTTAGGTTGGGTGATACATCGATTGGCCATCTGAAGAGTGCAGTGCGCTGGTTTTAACTCTCCGATCCCTAATTGCTCATAGACAGAATATGGAAGCAAGTTAACACTAGCATCTAAATCGAGTAGAGCACGATTGATATTTTTACCCCCAATAGAAATAGATATGGTAGGACTTCCGGGGTCCGTTCGTTTCTTGGGTATTTGTTGTGTAAAAGCAGTGCCTACATTACTCGCTAGGAAAACTTTTTTAGGCAATTGAATTTTCCTTTTCCTAGTGCACAAGTCCTTTAAAATTTTCGCATAGGACAGAACTTGTTGGATAGTATCTAGGAGAGGAATATTTATGTTAACCTGCTTAAAAATTTCCACAATCTTCTCCATTTGTGGACTTGGTCTGTTGCCCCTTAACCTATATGGATAAGGAACTTTATCAGTAAGGGTTGGGTCCAATATTTGTGGAGAAGTTTGTGGAGATAGAATAGGTCCTAGAATTAGAGTTGGGATCGTTTGAGGTTGACTCGAGGAAGTGGGATGCGGGTTCGAGCCTAGGGGAAAACGGAGAATAGGCTTGGAAGAAGTTGTTGGATTAGACGAAGGAGGAGTAGAAGTAGAAGCCGGGGTATCAATTGATTCCTCATCATCAACCTGTTCATCCACTTGGTTGTTCAGCACTTTTCCCGATCTCAACGTGGTTGCGACACACACATTACGACTTTGTGAGTGGCCAAGATTCGGTAGAGCTTGAGATGGAAGTTTCTTTTTCTCTCTCTCACTCATCGCGACATTTAACTGTGCAAGTTGTGCTTATATTGAGTTTATGCTTTCACCGTGGGAAGTGGTGTGCTGCAATAATGTTTGGATAGAAGATGTAAAATTAGCCGTCGTTTGTGTAGATTGGTTAATGAACGTTTCTAAGTTACGTTCGAGTGCAGAGGTTTTATCGGTACCGGCAGTTTGGAAAGAATTATTATAAGGTGCAGAATTGTTGGCCGGATTTTGAAAAGGTCGCGGTTGAAAGGGGTGCTGACTCGGTTGTGATGGTTGCTGTTGCTGTGGGGGAGGTCTTTGATAGTTGCTTGGGAACTGGTTTTGATTTTGAGTTTGGTTTTGGTTCCAAGCAAAATTAGGATGATTCCTCCATCCCTGATTGTATGTGGAAGAATAAGGATCGTTTCTAGGTCGTTGCTGAAAAGTAGAATTAATTTGTTCTTGACCTTGAAATGGTGGACTCAAAGGACATTCTTCCGTTAAATGTGATGGGTCGGAACAGCAACCGCGCACGGTTTTGGGAAGCGTAACTTGGTTTAGGGAGGCTGATGAAAATTTGTTTTCCATAGCTTTGAGTTTCTTTTCCATCGCTACCATTTCGGCTTTCACCTTGATGGAAATATCGAGCTGATGGATACCCCCTAGATGATGTTGGTCTAACGCTTTCCCATTGTAAAGTTTGTTCAGCGAGATCTTCCAGAAATTGCCAACCTTCACCATCGTCTTTAGATATGAAATGGCATTAACAAATGGTTTCAAGCATCTGCTTTGTCCCTGGATTAACACTCTCATATATAATTCGGCAAAGGTCCCATCTATTGATTCCGTGATGAGGACATTGGACAAGCAGATTTTTAAACCGTTCAAAGCATTTCCAAAATGGTTCGTTGGGAAGCTGGGTAAACTGGTTAATCTCGCTTCGAACACTGGTGGTCTTATAATTGGGATAAAATTTCTTAAGGAATGCTATAAAGAATTCATCCCAATTAGCAATAGAGTGTATGGCAGTGTTATAAAGCCATTTTCTGCTAGGTCGCACAAGGTAAAAGGGAGAAGACGTAATCTCATAGCATCCACTGAAAGTTGTGAAGTGCTCATCATTGCACATATGTTTTCGAATTTGGTTATGAAAACGTACGCGTCTTTGGATTCAAGCCCGTGAAATTTTGGCAACATATTGATGAAGTGGGGTTTAATTTTAAAATTATCCCCATTGGCTGGTGGAATAGATAGACAAGTAGGAAGGGGATCGCGTATAGGGTTGCATCTTTCTTGGAGAGAGATACACGGTGGATTCTGCGCACCTATGGGTGGTGGCAGGGTTGTGTTGGTAAAACCTGATGGAGAACTTTCCATCTCGGTCGATGTGATGGGTGGAGGAGAAAAAGAAGATGAAAAAGTACCGACTTCGGAGTCGATAGCAATAACGCGGACAAGACGGGCACTAGAATCCCGTGTCTAACCGAGATGCACTAAGTGGGTTTAGCGCACATGGTAGCCTGTGAGAACGATTTTTAAATGGTTTGTTTTGAAAAGTGTTGGACGTAAGACAAATCACACAAAAATGCACAATCAACCCTAGAACGAAGGTCACCTAGGTCAAGTCACTAGACCGCTCCTAGACTTCCAAAGGACAAGTCGCAGTATCAATCCTCTACCACCTCTTTATTACTCTTGTAGCCAGGTAAGTACCAGGTAAGTAGGAATTATCCGCTATAAGAATCACCAAAATTAGCGGGCCTAATTAAGTAACCGCTTGCCTTAGTCACACTTGGCTAGACACCACAAAAGAAATGCGGATAAGCGATAGATTACCCACGACCCTCCTCTGTCCTAATTGAGCACGACGGTCTTTAGAGTCTTGGTCTAGATATTTTTTAATTAATTAGGGTTATGCGGATGCTCGTTTTGTGATTAGTGGGGCCTAGAAAGGGTGATTAAATCCCCACCTAATCTGAATTTTGATTTTGCCCCTTAAAGTACGTATGAAAATATGCACAAACAAAACCAATTACAAAACACACAAAAGATTTTTGAGCGGCGATATTTTGCAAAGAATCCTGCAGAAAAATATATTATTGGATTTCAGAGGAGAGAGAAAGATATGTGGAAGATACCAGAGGATTTTGGAGACATAATTCCTCCAAACTGCTGCCCAACCGCAGCACTTTGCACACAATTGCCGCGGTTCCGCCACAGAAAGGAGGGATCTTTTGACAATTTTTCTACAGTGTCTTCCTTTTCTCCTCTGGTCGTCTCTGAAAGTCTGTGAATCTCAAATTCCTCGCTTTTGTTACTCAAGATTCCCTCACAAAAATTTGCACAATAATTGTTAAATATGCATCTTGCGGTTTTGTTTTATTTTTATGATATTTTTATGGACCAGATAAGAAATCAACCCGAATAGCAAGAAAAAACAATTGACGCACGTATCCCCGGCAACGACGCCATTCGATTGATTTGAAAAAGTGTGTTTGTAGTAACCACAATCAATAACGGTGTCGCGTGTAGCTAGCCAAGATGAGTACGGGTCGTCTGCAGGGATGCATGAAACTTTTAATCTTACTTTAGACGAGTTGAATAAAATAAAAGAAGAAAGGAGAATAGATTCTAGATCTATGTTAAATACGGATGTAGAATATATATAAAGAAGGCTTGTAGGGTTCATCGGATTTAGTATTCATGGATGAATACAAAATATGACTCATTTTATCTTTTAATAGATTTAAAACTAGATCGATAGCGATGAATGCAGATTAGAGTTTTTGGAGGGAATAGGGTTCCCACTCTTAACTCTTATCTTTTCATTGACCTCTATTCATGTCTAGCCTTTACCAAAACCATTGTTAATCTAATCTCAAATCGCGGTCGTGACTATCAATGATTTGATAGCACGCCCGATTAGGATGTTAACAATTGCTTTGCTAAACGTTATAAACTTTATAAGACGTACAAGGAGTTAAGAAATTTTCATCATCCATTGATCTACCCTAATCCTACGAACCCTATCAAGCAGAGAATTACTCGCGCATGATGGAGATAGAAGACGAAAGGATAGAGAAGCAAATCATAATAAAAATGAAGAAAGTAAAAATGCGATAAGAATAAAACAACTATCATTATTAATCAACTAGATCAATTACATTTTTTGTTGCTTTAGAAAGTAGAATAAAAAACTCTAGTTTGCGTCTCGATCTCTCTTGAAGGAGGTAGTTGAACAGCTGAATGATCAATCTGGATCCGTCGATCGTCTTGGACCTCGTGATCTCTTCGGTTTGATCCTTTTCATATGAAGCTCTCAGTCCTTTATATAGCACTAGAAGCAGAAACCCTAGTTACCTAATACGGTGATTTCCTATTTTGATCCTACCCACCAAATCTTGAATTCCAAATCCACATAACGGCCGCGGATCTGCCGCAATATATAGAGTTTGGCCGCGGTTGGGCGGCAGATTGGAGGAATTAGGGTTTGTGATTTCTGGTTCTTTCTCATGTTGACACGTGGAGATTTATGTGATGTCTTGATTCTTCAAATCCTCTCTGGGTCTCTACCAGTATTGATTTTATGATTTAATTAAACTTCATCGGCAGATTTTTGATTCCCGACATCTCGAATATCTCGATCTCCTGACCTGAGCTAAATCTGCACAATATCTCTATGAATAATATTAGTAATATTTGTTAAATTAGAGATATTATTCTAACCATTTGTATGATATTATATTTTTTTAAGAATCTTGATTAGAATATTTGATATGATATGCATATTTTAATTACCAAAATATCATATAAATATAATATGCATATATTTTCCTTCATAATGTAAATTATAATATATAAACATATGACAGGAGATATTTTAAAGATAAACCCTCATATGTTTCATATTTATAATAAACACATTTAAATATTTAAAAAAATTAAGGAAAATGTTATATCAAACGTGCAATATTTTCAACTAAACCAAGCTCGTGATACCTGAAGGGGCTGCCCCAAAACGGCTAGCCTTCCCAACTCCTGCTACAGGTGATGCGGGCAAAAGTGCTTCCCCTATCAGAAAGTCGGTCTTCGAAAGATTGGCCGGCCCTCCTCAAACCTTAACATAGACGTCGGTCTTCAACAGGCTGACACCAAATGCAGCTCCTCAGCCAAACCAGGGGCGTGATGAAGCCACTTTCAAAACTAAGGCAGTCCCTTCAGCAAGGCATGCTCGACGTCGCTACAGGCGCCGAGTGAGAGAAACTGGGGAAACTCCCCCTCTGGACTCACCCCACCAGCTCCAATGTTGGAAGTCGACGCTGTCGTTCCAATCGTGAATAGCTTTGATCCACTTAAGAGGGTGCGAAAAAACTCTCCAACGACAGTGCTAAAGAAATCATCCCTACCTGCAAAAGTTACAGTGCAGGCAAAGCCGGAGCAGCCTCATCAGCGGCTCTCCTCGCAAATTCATAGGGTCTGGCGAAAAGTCTAGGACTTTGTTAATGACCAAAACCACTCTCGTCGACTAAAGAAATTGAAGGCTCGACAAGAAAAAGACCAATTCTCTGCCATACAACGGGGGACTTCTGCTAAACAGGCGCCTGTCACAATGGCTTCTTCAACTCCAATCTCTCATAAAAGAACGAGGCTGGAGAAAACTCTACAGCCCGCGGCAAATTCCAAAGGCGATGGATCTAAACGCCCTAAGTCTGGGAGCATTATCGTCCATACGGTCTATATAACCAATACGCGGGAGCCGTACTTCGGTCCCGCAAACTCGGTCGCTGACAAAGACTCGGGAGCAACAACAAAAGCTCCAGGAAATGCTGAACAAGATGACGGCACTCACTGGACAGAAAACAAGTCCGAACAAAGAGGCTGAACAGCGCTTAGAGCAAGAGACCGATACCGAGTTTTTGCGAAGGTTGCTCAAGAGAAAGGATAATGAGACCGCCGAGCAAGCTGCTAACATGAAGCAAATGGCTCTCTTGTACCAAGACATGGTTGGAATGATGATCCAGCCAGACTCCCGGCCGAAGATCCACCGATAATCATCGACGATGACAGAGGGGAAACATCATACCCTCCTCCGACCTTATTAGCGGCCAAAGAAGAAACAATCTCCAAAGCCCCCCTTGATGATTACATTGCTCAACAAATAAGAGGTCATCAAGCTAATGAAGCTGCTGGCCAAATCATCAGAACCGGGCGATCATATCCAGGCTGGTATGATCAAATCAGGTACCCGCCGGTATACAAAGGGATAGGCAACCCTCATCAGCACGTCGCTCAATTCAGAGCTCTGTACGGCAACAATGGAGGCGATGACAAACTGTTGCTTCGTCAGTTCATTGGCAGCCTGTCAAAAACGGCTTTTGAATGGTACTCAGAGCTCCCAAATGACTCCGTGAAAATATTCACAGAGATGGAACTGCTGTTCACACAGCAATTCGTCAGCGCGAGCGAACGTACTCTAATCACGGCATTAATCAATGTCAGGGTAAAGCCGGGAGAAACCTGGGTCCAATATATGATCCGGTGGCGGAACCTATTGTTTAAGTGCGAACAGCGCATTGAAGAGTCTCCTGCTGTAGGCATGTTCATCAGGACCCTTGATCCTCAAACGACCGTGTCCCAGTTCATGACATTCTTCAAACCAACTACCTTTCAGGCACTGATAGATAAACTGGCCCAAATAGGCCAGTGTCACGACCCGTAATTTAGCACATAACCGACACTTAAATTACACAACGTCTAAAGGCGTAACATAAATCAAGTAAGCCGAAGCCCAGAAAATTTAAACCTCTTTGCGGAAAATAGTGGGGGTGCAGTTTTGAAATAAATGTATAATGAATCATGTTTTTCTTTAAATGCATAACTAATGAGACATGAAAATGCAAGTGGATTTTACTACAGTTGAAAACATGTTTCGTCTATAAAAATTTGGGCAGCACCTCCCTTGTATATTTTGATCCAAAAACCACATACATACAATAAAGGCATCCCCAAGCGGGAGCTAGCTTTTTGCCAACTGGCGAAATTACAACCACGTAATAACATATATATACGATGCCCAACGGCGAAGATCAACCCAAAAAGAACAATAAATAACCAAGACATCAAAACTCAAGAAAGCGATCATAAACCCATCGCTCTAAGTCTCGCACAATACCTAAGTCTGACTATGTATACCAATATACAATTTCTAGTTTCTGATTTGATTTGATGGAGTTTATCTAGATACAATGGAATATAAAGTATGAGAGTGGGCACGATCCAACATGTGTCCCACCTACCAAAGCAAAGCATCCTGGATGAAGCCGTGTGCCAGCAATACCATAACTGATCCCAAGCAGTCAAACCTACAAGAACTGTGGCACACGGGGGTGAGTTTCCAACTCGTGAGTGGAAAACATCAGCAGGTAGAAATTGAATAAAACAACGATTTCCTAGGTCACTATATCCTGAAGGTAATATTATGATATCTACGGTGACCACATATGCATATATGTCAACAATCGATCAATGCAATGGCATATATAAATAAACATCCGACATCATATGCCTATATGCATGTGGATATCATCCACATGTCCATCAACGACACAAACAATATCATGGAACCTGAGTGTCCCACACCGACACTCGAAACATCATGAAAACATATGCATGTATATATATGAGGATATCAACCACGTGTGTCCATCAACGACACATCAAAATCATGGAACCTGAGTGTCCAACACTGACACTCGAAACATCATGAAACCCGTTTCTAGCATCGACACGTAAATCTTCATATCTCAGGCTCCGTCAGTCCGGATCAGCCCATATCACGACTACGGTCGGTATCCTCCAGATATCCGCCGTGCCAAACTATCTCGGGCTCCGTCAGTCCTGATCGGCCCATATCATCTCACGACTCCGGTCGGTATCCTCCAGATAACCGTCGAGCCCAAAAACTATCACCGGTAGGTAGTGCTCCCCTGCCAGGCTCATCATCTACATCTCGAGCTTCTTGCCCTGGGGAACCTCACCAGGTCCACCATGTACCCGCAGACGGTGCCTACCGCTCCTCGAATCGGGTATAATCATAGCTCAGAACCGAGAAAACTCATGATGGAAACCTCAAAATATTATACCAAGAGAAACCGCATTTTTAAAGCAATACATAATCCCCTTTGAAATATAACCACGGTTCTTAAATCCAGAGATCTCATGAAAACAACATCTCAAGCATATAACCATAAAGTACGATGTATGCAACAGAGGGTAGCAATATGAGCATATCGAGTATATCATGCAAGCATGTCAAGTGATAATACTGAAAAATGAATGTATTTTTACGTTTAAGATTAATCTCATGATATGGCAGTTCTACTGTGTAAGTGGCATGGCGATTACCGATGAAGAATGTGTGTGAGCCGGCAAATCTGTGTAAGTGTAACATGTACATCAATGGTAATTGTGCAGGTGTACTAGCAAATGATATCATATAGCATTAAATACCGGAACGTGGTATGTACATCACGAGGGGTAATATCCGACGTAACATGAACAATAAATGGGTATATCTATCTACACATGAACCATACGGTCACTTTTAAAAGATACGAATCGTTGTTTTGAAAATAGGTGTGGTTCATGTGGCAATCTTTACGTCGGCGATCCCGCCTCATAACATCCGATATGACAATTGTTCCCGCCAAAATTTTCGGCCAAGAGCTATTTGTTCCTGTTTACACCGGTTTAAGTTTCGTTTACAGATATGTTTAAAATCAGGCTCATTCATATACGCACATACACGCATCAGAGGAAGAACAGGTGTTAGAAAGGGAGCACTTGGTGGTCAACGACAAAAACAAAGCATTTAATTGAACATTTTATTCTACAGGAAATAGATCACCATACATGGGATCGAAAGTACAGGGATTCACAAAACTATGGATAAAATTCTCTAACTCTCTCTCTGCCTTCTCCACCATGGCAAAGCGGCGATCTTCACGAAGAGTCGCTCCCCATCGGTCAGCACCGTGCCATTAAGAGAAGGCAGACATGATGGCCCGCTGAGCCCGTATCTGGCTTAGCAGATGAACAAAGCGATCCCTCAGAGCCATGGTAATCAAAAGTGCCTCATGAAAGCACTCGATCTTGTCCTCCGCTGCGTCGAGTATCGCCAGAGTCATCTCCGCTGGATGAGGGGGAATATCATCGAGCACGGACAAGAAGACCATCCGGAGCCAAATGGAGCCGATGGGAAGAGGAGATCCTCTACGAGTAAAGAGCTCGTGCATCACCATATCGCATTGGTCATCCGTAAGAGCAGGGTTCACCAAGCGGGCAACAAAACGAGAAACAATTGCCTTAATAGGCACCTCTCATGGCTGCCGACGAGCATGTGGACGATTACAAGCCATAGCTCTTCTCTGTTAAAATAATTCTCTAAAATTGAAAAAGAAGAGAAGTATTGCTTCAGATTATGAAGGGAGACATTTAAGTCTAGGCACAGAAAATTTTGTGCATGATGGAACTATTTCCAAGCATTGGAAAAGAAAAGTTTGACCCAGAAAAAGCAAAGAAAGAAGGCAAAAAGACACCTTCAGTAAAGAGGCAGCGCCAGAGCCTAATCTCTCTGTTAAACAGAGTCGTTGGATCAAAAATCCAACGGAGATGATAAATCATCAGAGTACATAATTAAATTCTGTTGAGGAAATATTCTTCAAATCTTTCTAAACAAGAAAGATTACTCTCTGAAAAACAGAGAACAGTTTGATTAAAAATCCAATGGTGATTAAAAAATCACCAAGCTACAGAATAAGTTCTATATGGGAAAATTTTTCCCAATCTTGTTAAAAACGAGAAAAATATCTTCTGTGAAATAGAAGTCCTTGGATCAAAGATCCGACGGTGAATAAAATCCCCAAATCAATTAAAGATCTCTCAATGAGAGATTTCTTTAACCAAATCAACAAATCTGCCTCTACTATATAAAGGACCCAAGACTTCAAGTTTTGTAGAGAGGAGACCCCCCATAAGCTTTGAAAAACAAAAAAAGGAGAGAAAAAGAGAATTCAATTCTCTAGAGGAAGAAAATCCCCTTCTTAAACAAAAATCCTTGGAAAGAAGAAAGTACAGAGAATTTAATTCTCAAACCAAGAGTTTAACTCTTAAAAAAAGAAGTTAGTTCTTACTCTGGTTGAAGTCTGCAGAAGCAGATCTCCCCACAAGTTGAGAATTTAATTCTCACCGGGGAGATTCTGTTATGCAGATTCAAAACTTAGAGGAAAGAACTAAGTTCTAAGAATTTAATTCTTCCAAAAGGATATAGGAATTTAATTCCTCTGATAAAACTAGGGTTTAAACCTGCAAAAGAATTTAATTCTTATAAAACAAGGGACTTGAAATTCTTAAAACTCAGATCAGAATCTCCATGCATATAAAAGAAAAGACTGGTCACGTGTTACCACGTGAGCACCTCTGAGGAACAAAAAGAAAGGACTAAGATCAAATCACGTGTTCCCATATGATACCTTAAAACGAGCGTTCAGCAATTACATGAAAAAGAGAATAAACCCAAAGACAGTTCCCATTTTAAGGCGCCTCATGTGTTCCCACATGACCCTCAAGCATTTGCTTAATACTTATAGGGAAAAGGGGAAAATTCCAAAGACAGTGCTCACATTTTGAGCGCCTCACATGTCCACACATGATGGCCACAAGACTTAAGTGTTTAACACTTGTATATATAGACGGGGATTTGAACCAAGGGCACAACACCAACTTTCAGGTGCCTCACGTGCCACACGTGAGCACCCCAAATTTCAGTGTTTAACACTGCTGTAGAGACTCACGTAAGAGCACATGAGCAACGAGCATATATTAGTGTTTAACACTATAAGAAGCCAACTTCAGCCCCAAATTGGCTAAGTCTTCTTGAGATTAAAACGTCTTGGATCTCCAAATAGACTGAGCCTCTATGCTCATGACTTCCCAAACTAATTGACCAGAAAGATGTCCCTCAAACATCTCCTAAGTTAATCTTAGTCTCCCAAAAATGACTAATGATTCTTAGATGGTCCACCATGATCTCTCCCCTCAATCTGGAATTTGGTTTAAGGGTACATCTCTCCACCCCTCTGATACATGTCGTTGTAGTTCAACGTCTTCAGAGAGGTGGAGGGTCCCAATAACCAACAACTCTTTGGTGCACTCCCAATACCGATGAGCCCATCCCAACGGACCGCAACGTCCTTAAACTAGCTATGGACCGAAACGTCCTTAAACTAGCAACGGACCGAAACATCCTTAAAGTAAAGCAATAGAGCCCAAATGCTCTTTTGTTGGGTCTGAATGATCCCAAAATCCTGTTGAGTAGATCTTAGCCTAAAATTAAACTAACATATCCTCAACAAACATTTAAGTTGATCTTAATCTCAAACGAGATCAACGATCATTAAATCAAACCAAACCCAAATTTAAGAATATACGGATTTGGACTAATCCACGCACTACGGGCGGCAACATAAATAAGTCTGCATATAAATCCGCGGGCAACCAAAAATAAAACAATCACACACGACACGAAGTGAACCTCTGGAGCAGGAGAAAGTGGTTATCGCAATGCGGTAACGTAATTAACTGCAGGGGCTTGCTTCTGCAGGGAAGAGCGTCCCCATAATCAAAAACCTCTCAGAAACGAGGGGGAATCTGATGAAGTCTGCTACAACGGCCGCATCCGTCCAAGTCTCCGATACACGGTGCTATAAATTAACTTGGCATCTTCGGAGAGGTGGACGGATAAATCCAAATAGCATCTGCTCCCAAATTCAGGAAAGACGACCTACGCGGTTCCGTCTCCAGTTTTCGTCGGTAAACAGATTCTGGCATGCCCGGTGGGACCTTTTCCTCTTTCCACTCCACACTTCGTGTGTCGTGTTCGCGAACGAATCGCGGTTTAATATGGTTGCCCCTGGATTCGAGTACTAAGATTTGGTGTCTTGCTCCTGTGCAGAGAAAGGAAATCGATGGATTCCAGCTGCACCAACTGCAACAGCAACTTCCACTCCGTCCCCGCCGGAGGAGTGACTTATGGGACCCAAGCGGCCTCTATCTTTGCAATTCCAGTGGAACATATGACTCAGGCCACTACTGGACTGTTCTTTGGGACCATGATCCCGCCATCAAGCTTCAGCGTCCCGATGCTACCATAAGAAGCTCTAAAGAAGTCGGTCTTCGATCGACTTGCAACCACCACGGTCCCTCTCAACGGGTCGTCCAAGCCTTCCACTTCGGTCTTTGACAGACTAAGCCAAAAATCCAGTGGGCCTGCAAAGAGGCTCCCAATACCTGAAAGGGTTATCCCGAAGCGGATAGCCATTTCAGTTCCGGCAGATAAAGTCATCGAAGGGGATTCTCCTACCAAAGGCTCAGTATTCGCAAGATTGGCCGTAACATCTCCTGCTTCCGGCAAAGTCGTCAAGACTGCTTCCCTTACCAAAAGGTCGGCCTTTGAAAGATTGACCGTCCCCTCTCAACGGACGTCAGTCTTCAATAGGCTGGCACCAGCAGTAGCCCTTCATCAGAGCAGGGGGCATGACAAAGCCATTCCCATAACGGAGGCAATCCCATCTGCACGACATGCTCGACGTCGTCACTGGCGCCGGGTGAGAAGAGCTGGGGGCAACTCCCCCTCTGGACTTACCCCACTAGCTCCAATAGTGGAAATTGACACTGATATTCCGACTAGGAACAGCTTTGATCCGCTCAGGAGGGTGTGAAAGAACTCTCCAATCGCTGTACTGAAGAAGTCGCCTCCACATATTGAAAACACGGTACAGGAGAAGCCGGAACAACCCCCTCAGTGGCTGTCCTCCCGAATCCACAGAGTCTGGTGGAAAGTTCAGGATTCTGTGATCAACAAGGACTATTCTCGTCGACCGGGGAAAATGAAGGTTCGGCAGGAGGGAAATCATCCCTCTAGCATGCAGCGAGGGACTTCTCGGGCGCCTGTTACAATAGCTCCTTCGACTTCGGCCTCCCACCAAAAGAGAAGGCCTGAAAATCTCCCACCACCGGCGCCAAATTTCAAAGGCAGTGGATCCAAACGCCCCAAGTCTGGGGGCATGGTAGTACACACAGTGTACATGGCTTCCGGGAAAGAGGAAAGCCATACTTCCACGGGTCATCAACCACTCACACGGTCTGTGACGAAAGCTCATGAGCAACAACAAAAACTCCAAGAAATGCTAATGAAGATGTTAGTACTCACTGGGCAAAAAGAAAGCCCGGAAGCATCGTCTGAACAACGCCGGGAGCAGGAAACTGATACAGAGTTCTTGCGAAGGGTGCTGGAAAGAAAGGATAAGGAGGCCGCGGAATACGCCGCTAATATAAAGCAGATGGCGCTTCTGTTCCAAGACATGGTTGGGATGATGATCCAGCCGGAACCTCCAGCCGAAGACCCTCCATTAATTATCGAAGACGATAGAAGGGAAACGTCAAATCCTCCGCCGGCTTTCTCAGCAGCCAAGGAAGAAACAATTTCCAACGCTGCCCTTGACGACTACATAGCTTAACAAATACGAGCTCATCAGGAAAGCGAAGTGGCTGGCCAAGTCGTCAAAACTGGGCGACCTTATCTAGGCTAGTACGATCAAATCAAGTACCCGCCAGGATATACATTCCCTAAATTCCACGTGTATAAGGGGACATGCAATCCCCATCAGCACATCGCTCAGTTCAGAGCTCTATGCGGCAATACTGGAGGCGGCGACAAACTGCTGCTTCGCCAGTTCGTCGGCAGCTTGGCGGAGACAACATTTGAATGGTACTCGGAGCTTCTGAATGACTCTATCAAAATATTTACAGAAATGGAGCTACTGTTCACGCAGCGTTTCGGAAGCGCAAGCGAGCGCACCCCGATCACCACATTAATCAATGCCAGGGTGAAGCAGGGAGAAACCTGGGTTCAATACGCAATTCGATGGAGCAACCTATGGTCAAAATGCGAACAACGCATAGAAGAAGCTCCTGCCGTGGGTATGTTCATAGGGACCCTTGATCCTCAAGCGACTATATCCCAATTTATGATGTTCTTCAAGCCGACCACCTTCCAGGCCTTGATTAACAAGCTGGCCCAAATGGACCAGATGGGCCATAGGCCGTCCTCTTTAAAAACGGATCTCTGGAATGAAAAGGGCAAAGGAAAAGCGACCTTCGTTGCCAATGCTCAACAACAACCGAGTGACCCAAAACCGGTTGCTCGCCAAAGCAACAAGCCACGATCCCTTGAAGAGAAGTTGAGACGTCCTTACTCGTTTCCCCGGGATAAAACGAGGAGACTGTTCGAACTGGCGGTGCGCAACAGGCTCATCACTCTGCCGGATCCGAGACGCCCACTGCAACCTGGTGACGTCAACAGTCCCAACTACTGCCCTTACACAGAGTAATGGGACACCCAATCGAAGATTGCCACATCTTAAAAAATTGGGTTGAGGACCAGTACCAACTAGGCAAGTTCGCGCTGTCCGAAAAATGGAAGTAAACCCGCCACAGCAGCACGCTCCTAAAAGGGTGGACACGCCGGGGGCATCATGCTCATTTATAGAAGAAGCTCCGTGGGAAATTGTCCTTTCGGTTAAAACTGAAAGAATGTTGAAGGATCTTCAAGCATGCCCGGCAATCAGGTGGAAAAGCCCGCTGGAGGCCGACATCATTGACGGGATGCTGAAACCGCACCCAACACCGAAAGTTGGTAGCGATGGGAAAAACACTCAGGACAGGCCTTCAAAGTCTTCGAAGTAAAAGAAGAAGCCCAGGAAGCCCATGCAGTTCGACGACAATCGTACGGATCTGCAAAAATACATCGTCATACTGGAGGAATACAACCAAAATGCAGGGTTCCCTAGGCGGCCGCTGGGTTTCGGGAGGCATCGACCATGCCGTTTTCAAAAATTTGGCACGCTAAAGGACCCTAACGCTAGAATCTAAACTAGAGAATTAGACGAACAAGCATGTAAACATCTTTACATCTAAGTGAACAAGGAATACAACCTTTGTAGACCGGTCCTTCACTTCAATAGCTTCGTATAGTAGTCTCTTCGCTCTTAGTAGTGATCTCCCGGACTCTAGTGAGACTCCACAAGGTGAAATGAACAAACTTGCTTGAATTCTTTGAGGCCGAAGATGATCTACGTCTAGGAGACACTATCTCAAGCTACCTCTTTACTAAGTGATGAAATAGTAAAGAAACAACCAAATCTAAATGGCTAGTAGAGAAGAGGTTGATGAAGTAGGAATTTTGCTCACTTTAGAAATAATTTTCTCACTATTTTTCTTCATCTCCCTTAAACCTAGAGAGCTAAGCTCTTGATGAAGAAGAAGATGAAGAGAGAAGAGAATGAAACTCATGATGTGAGAATAGAAACCATGGGTGAGTTAGTATCATACACTAACTCAGGTAGAGAATAAACTATGGCTAACAATAATGGTTAGGTTAATTAATATCTACAAGTAAAACAAAATTAGTGGACTTGGTCAATGGTTCTATAAGCTTCTACAAGATTCAACCATGTGACTAAATTCCAACTAATTTTATTTACTTTAAATAAATAAAACCTTATCATTATTATAAGCATGGTGTGAGTCTCATACACCCATGTAGCATGTGGCATCAAGCATGACACAAAATAATGTACATTAATATATATCACATATATACTAAGTGTACACAAGTGAGAAAAAGAAATCTTAAGTGAGCTAATATTAGTTAATGTAATTTAATATATCAAATATATAATTATACATTAAATTATTAAATCAACACTTGATTTAATAATCCGGCTATATCATATACAACCGGCTAATATCAAATGTAACAACCTATCGAATCAACACTTGATCCGATAACCCGGCTATATCACATGTAACCGTCCGATATCACATATCGTGAGAATAGAATGCGGTATCACATATGCGCATTAATCTCGGTCCCGTACATATCACATATGTGCTCCTACTTCGTTTCACTTGAGCCAGGAAACCTCTATGTAGGACTTTAAAGACTCGTCAATACGCCGACAGTAGGTGGTGATCATATCAGTCACCCACAAGCCGCAAGTGGTCTGCTAAACGTAACGGACACTCGGGTATTGAGCGATCAGAAGATCAACAAGCAAACCTGCTCATACTCCTGCGAATCCAATCAGTAACACTACCGTACAGTCCGGTCTCTTCGTAAGATATGTCGCATATCACAGCCTGGGGGTGGTATAACGTCAGACCCCAATAGCCTGATAAGTCATGCCGATGCAAGGTCCATAACGGTTCGAGAAACTACAGATAACACTTACCAGTAGATCTCAGCAACCCTGGCCAGGGATTTCCCGTTATGGCCAATCGAGCATAGCGCAACATCAACCCCCAATATCGGGAGAGACGAATCCCCTCCTATCACTCATTACCTCCATGTGACTCGGGACTGTACCCAAAAACCACCATTTTGCACGGTCTCTTGAAAGTGGTAAGGTGGAAATCAAAGCACAGTGGGAATTACACAAGACTCTATGATGATCTCGGGTCGACAGACTAACCTGTACCAGTGTCACCTGAGAACTGCTATCTGACGATAGGTATAATACCATCTAGGAGTTCTCGGCGAGTCCGTCCAGTGTACCCAGTCTCCACTGAGCACCCGTATACCTTCTCTGATTTCAAACACCAATGGATGTGGGATCATCCATCGCCCATCATATGGGTCAAGAAGCGTATACGCTAGTCTACTCTGGAGTATCGATGCCCTGTCTCGATACTCCCACGACTAGGAACTATTGAAGGATGTACTTACCGATTACCTCTGCCCTACTAGTATGATCTGCATCATAATCCTGGTATTCAAGTACTCATCCTAAGGGCTTTATCAACATGTAATAGAGAGACAATAAGTGAACATGTTAAGATAAAGTGCAACCAAATAGCATACTATCATGTCGAGCAAGAAAGTCCTCCCTATATATGTCCAAGCATCTACTACAATATACATCACATGTACAGTAATGGCCTCTAGGGCATACATATAACTAACACAAAAGGCGCGGACTCCAATCACACTAGAAGAGTTCCTCAAGCACATTCTTGAGAACGGAGACAGTGACAATGACGAGGGAGACAACTCGTCAGAAGAACCTGGGGATTATGTGGAAAGTTGCCACATGGTCTCTCACATGCCGTTAAAAGACGAAGAAGATCCCTCGGCGTCGGAAAGCAACGCAGAGGAACTGGGGGCGAGACCGGCGCCAAAATCCCTGTAACCGTCAGACGACCTGATCGATAAACTACTGAACGAAGCCCTTCAAAAGAGCAAAGCTGACCGAGAACGTGAAACGGCCATATACGAAAAGGTCAAACGTCAGAGTCAGGACGAAGAAGATACGACGAGGAAGAGTCACAAATTACTCCAACCAGATCGAAGAACACCCGTGGCAGACAAAAGAAGGTTTAAGATGGGGAAACGGTTTGCCAAAGCCCTGTCAATGGGGATGAAGCTGCCACCTGTCAAAGGAAATACTCCTGGGAGTACATGCCTCGATGAAGCGGATGTACACCCAAACTACTGTTTATACCATCGGAGGATAACACACCCCACCGAAGAGTGCAGCGCCTTCAAGATGTGGTGGCAGGGATACGTGGCCCACTGACAACAATTCAGTAGGATGAAGCGTGAAGCTCGTCGACAACAAAAAATGTGACAGATGAGCGCGGAAAAACGACCGGCAGCTGTTATATGGTTGATCCCATTTCGACAAAAGCAAAAACTCAAGTTCTCACATTCGGGAGCGATTCTGAGGAAGAAATAACCTTCGGCTCTCTCTTTAAGGAATCCACCTCTGGAAAAGAAGAAGAGGTGAAGAATTATGAGAACATTCAGCTGCGTAACCGTACGTTGCCTGAGAAGGACCTCGGGCCTATAAACAAAGGTTCAAGCAAAAGAGACAACGGGAAGGAAAAAGTCCCTGAGGAAATAGCCCTCGATGATGGAGTCGTCAAGGAGTTTACAGCTAAAGACCCGCCTAAGAAAACAAGGTGGATTACAATGTCCTGGAACACCTGAGGAAGATACCGTCATAACTAAGCATACTGGATGCTCTCCTCCTGTCCAAAGAAGCACGAGATTCTCTAATCAAAGCACTGCAAGATCCTGATCAGCTCCAAGCTTTCTTTGCGGAAGTAAAGATGAAGGACGAGCTGGCGGAGGTTCATACAGCTGACATCACATTCGGCGATGAATATCTCCTCCTCGGAACGTGCGAGCACAACCATCCTCTATATGTCATCGGGTACTGCCATGACATCAAGATAGGGCAGATTCTGGTCAACAACGGATCGTCCGTCAACCTTCTCAACGTGAAGGTGCTAAAGGAGATCTGCATGAACGTTCAACACCTGGCCCGGGACAAAATTACTATCTCTGGGTTTGACTCGTAGTCATCACGGACGCTTAGGTCCATAATACTAACACTACTCTTTCGGATGCTCGTCACCGACATCAAGTTTCATATCATCAACGCCAAGACTTGCTACAACGCTCTACTCGGCAGGCCTTGGTTACATGAGTACAATATCATCCCTTCTACACAACATCAGTGTATGAAGTACTTTAAAGACGGCCTCGAGTACACAGTTACAGGGGAGCTAAATCCATTCTCCGTAAATGAAGTCCGAAAATATGAAGACGCAAAGTACTTCCTACCATACTTCGAAGACACGGAAAGATGTCATAAACCGGAGGATAAACAAAAAGCCGTTGCGACTATCCTGATCTTTGGGAGCGATACCGAGGAAGATGAAGAAATAGTCTACTCGAGGCAGGCCCAAGGCAACAGGCCAGGACCATCTATGCCTATTTTGTTCTTTGGCAGCGACTCTGAAGAAGAGGTCAACGCAGTGTTCTCCGTCCGTCCGTTAATGCAAACCTTCGCTGAAGCTGATCAGAGTTTACAAATTACCATGGTTCTGCAGCGGCATTATAAAGAACTCGATACGCTTGATACATACAGCATACAAGAGCTGCAGACCTTCTACGTCCCTCCAAGGAGAAGAGGTGAAAATGCGATTCTCTTCTATCGATCCACAGAGACCAAAGTGGAGAAAGAAGTCTGGCATGGTTCTGATTTTACGCTTGACAGGCTTCAACCGATCCGTCTGCCCAGATATTACGCAGAGGGATTGAAAAGGCTGTTAAGATGCCAAGGCATACCCTTCAAACAAACCGCTCGACAAGCCTAGTTCTGCAACAAGATTTGGGACATTCCCGGGACTCGGCGAAAAATGCCCAACGGAAGGATAGAGACGATGGGACTTGGATACATTCGGTCCAAAAAATGGGAGCGATTCTATGGTTGCCATGTCATAAATAACTCTGATAGAGAAGCGAATGCATTTCTAGATAGAAATAATATTGAACCAGAGCGAAATCCCGCTGTGAGAATACTAATCCCATCATTCGAAGAACAGATTGACAAGCTATTAAGGGAAGCGGGTCAAAAGGCTCGGGATGACCACAGCTGCGAAATGGCCATTTACGAGAGAGCCAGGACGCAACGTATCATTCAGCAGGCTATGGAGGATGACGATGCCCTTCACTCTCAGCCCGCCGTGTGCTCTCGTGGCAAGGAAAAAGTCTGACGCAGAAGCAACAACAAGATCAATAACGGGAATGACGTTCAAAAACAGCGAGGCGGATCCAAGAAACCATGCGATCGAGAAGAAGTCAGCTGGAATCCGTCTTTTATGAAAAAGATGGGTCGGGAATACTCTTTCCCTCAAGACAAGACAAGGAAAATATTCAACCTTGTCATGAAGCATCAAATGATGACGCTCCCGGAGTCTCGGAACCCTGAGCAAATAAATGAGGTCCATCATCCTTCTTATTGCTCCTACCACTGAGCAATAGGACATCCTCTTGAAGATTGTTTCACTTTCAAAGACTGGGTCGAAGACCAGTATCAGCAAGGCAGGTTTTCCTTGTCCGACAATTGGAGGGTAGTCCCACCGCGAAAGTATGAGCCAAAAGCAACCTACACTGCGAGGGTATGTCCAGATCAACATCGAGCTTGGAAACGAGCTTGTACCTGCCACATGATAACATTCTCAAAGGAGGGAGAGCATGAGAATATGGAAGACCTCTCGCAGTACTTCGCAAATGAAGTTGAGGATGAGGTGATCTCAGAATTTCCACCGGCGCCAAAAGAGCTGGAGGATGGGATACATACCACGGCGGACAATCTGAGGAAAATCGACTTAGGGACGACAAACGAACCGATGCCAACGTTCGTCAGTGAGCTGCTGTCTGAAGAGCAGGTGGTTATATTAAAAGACGTGCTTACGAAGTATAAAGACCGCTTCGCATGGAACTATTCCGAGATGCCGGGACTAGATCCAGAAATAGCCGTCAAACCAGTCAAACAGGCGCCAAGAAGAATTCGGCTCGAACTCGAGATGAGCATCAATGCCAAAGTCAAGAAACTAATCGACTCCGGCTTCATCTAAGAAGTTCAATATCCTGACTGGATCGCCAACATTTTCCCAATGATGAAGAAAAATGGAACGGTGCGCATCTGCATGGATTTTCGGGATCTCAAGAAAGCTTGTCTAAAGGATGACTTCCCAGTGCCTGTTATCGAGCTGATGGTCGATAACACATCCACCCATGAAGTCTTCTCCTTCATGGATGGATCTTCAGGGTATAATCAAATAAAGATGCATCCCGAAGAACAAAAGCATACCGCCTTCCGGACTCCGCTAGGCATATTCTGCTATAAAATGATGCCCTTCGGTCTGAAGAATGCTAGCGCTACCTACCAGTGGGCCATGACGAAAATCTTCGATGACCTCATACACAAGATTGTGGAATGTTATATGGACGACCTCGTGGTGAAAAGCAAATCGTACGAGGAGCACTGTGAGCATTTGAAAATAGTGTTCTAGCGTCTTCGGAGATATAACCTGAAGATAAACCCTCTGAAATGCGCGTTTGGAGTCTCCTCAGGAAAATTCTTAGGATTCATCGTACGACATCGAGGTATCGAAATAGACCCATCAAAGATCAAGGAGATTATGGAAATCCCCGCGCCAAGAACTTTCAAACAACTGCGGTCACTCCAAGGAAAGCTCGCGTATATCCGGCGGTTCATAGCCAACCTCTCCGGTAAATACCGCCCCTACAGTCATCTAATGAAGAAGAGAACCCCGTTCGTTTGGGATCATAAATACCAAAGCACACGGGATGAAATCAGGCAATATCTGCTGAACCCACCGGTACTGGCCGCTCTGGTCAAGGGAAAGCCCCTTGATCAGTCGAAAATATTGCATTCTCAACACGACAATTTCTCTACTCTTATCAATCATACAAAAGTGTTTATTGTAAATATAACACGGATTACGAATTCATCTGTAAAATACCAAATAACATGTGTTTTAGTTATATTCGACATTCTAGAGGGAAATTGAGTATTTATTACTACATTCATGATTTTTTATATCTCAACACTTGTATCAAGATTGTGTGCAGGAAATCCTTCAGGTCAAAGAGCCGGAATCACAAAAGTGCCGACAAAATACTGCAAGTCCAAGACTTGAGATCTGGCAGCAAAAAAGAAAGAAATATAATATTCCAGGCATCAGAAAAGTACCCAAAAGATAACAGAAAACACCCCTGAAGATTGAAGGCAGCAAGCCCACTATATGGCCGCGGATCCGCGGCCGAGTTGGCCGATCCGCCGCGGATCCGCATCCGAGTTGGCCGATCCGCCGCTGTTCCGCGGCCTGGTTAGCTCCTTGGCGCTCCAAAATCCTCTGGAATATTCCCTGTAACAACCCTAGCTTCCAGGAGACTCTCAATTACCACGTGGCTTCTTCCAGAAAGCTCTGCATAACAAACTTCTTCTAGAAGGCTCCTTGTAACAACCCCATTCTAGAATATTCGCTCTAACAAACTCATTCTAGAAGGCTCTCTCTAACAACCTAGCTTTGGAAGGAAATTTGAATTTGAATTTATAAAAGAAGATCTAGATCTAGGGTTGAGTTTGTTCATTTTGGGAGGGAAAATTGAGAGCCACAATTCAAATTCAAGTTGAGTGACACAACTTGATACCAAAAACCCTAGCCCAAATCCATTTTCCAAAGCCAAATCAAGATCATTTTGAGAAGCAAATCAAGAAAGCAACCATCGATCCTTTATCCACGAAGCCAATCTTCATCAAGAGCGCGAGATCTACGACGATCCAAGTCTCACGGAGATCGAGCGGAGCGAAATTCAACGGATCTAGTTACCTCTTCAAAATGAGCGATCGAGAGCAATATCTTGTAACCTCAAATTGAGGGAATGTGTAATTAGTCGTCGATTTAATAAAGGTGATAATTGTAATTCTTGCTTTCTTTACATTCTTACGTTATGAAACTTCTTGATCTTTGATTCATTAATTTTCATGATGTGTGAGTGAAATCTCCGCTTGTAACGGAATCGAGAGATTTGGTAGATCTAGTGATGATAAAATCCTAATACTAATATTAAGTCTTATGAGATTTGTGAACTTTAGGAAAAAGAATCATCAAATACCTAGGATCGAGATCACATTCTTGCGAATTTCGTTGCAAATTAGGAATCAAACGACTGATGATTCTCTTTACTAGAGGCTGGATCCGAATGATGATCAATGAAAAGATAAGGGATAGAGAAAGAGAAATTCTAGTTTCTTCAATAGATCCATAATCTTCATTCATCACCATCAATCTAGCTACAAATTATCCATAGATAAGATTAGTCATTATTAGACTCATCATTGCTACCACTTTGATCGATTCCTACAAGCTATTCTACAAATCTTGATAACTAAATTTATTGGGACATTTCTTAATTGTAGATCTATTTTCTTGATGTTTCTTAAGATCAAATCTTACAAATCTTGAATCAACTTTCTTGAATTTTCTTTTATCTTTTAATTTCAATTCATCTAAAACAAAATCGATCAAAACACACATCTCAGTGGACGATCTGTATTCATTAATGCGCTACCTCAACACCGTTAATTTATTGCGGTATAAATTTCTTTGGTTGTGAAACATTCCAAATACACACGAAGAATGATCAATCAAATGGCGCCGTCGCCGGGGATGTGTGCTATTTTGTTCGTTTTTGTTATTTGAGTTGAAAAATTATTATTCCATCAAATTTTCATCCAAGATTCGCTTCAAGTGCTTAACGATTAGTGTTTAAATTTTTTGCGAGGGAATCTGGAATCATTTCAGCAGTGAGATCAAGATTCAGAGAAGATCTGAAAAATCCAGAGAAGCACAGGGACCTGTAGAGAAAATTTCAAACCCTAATTCCCCCATAACGCCACGGATCCGCGGCCAGAGAGGCGTTTTTACGGCGGACCCGCCGCCCTTTAGGGTTTGCATTATGCCAAATTTCTCAGGTCTGCTCTCTGTTTACCCCTCTTCTCTCTGATCTTATCAAATAACACTTTTGTGCAAGATTCTTTGCAAAATTCAACGCCGCTAAAAAAATAAATTTATTGCGATTTTTGAAATTGGTTGTTTGCATATTTTAATACGGAAATTAAGGGGTAAAGACCAAATTCAGATTAGGTAGGGAGTTCATTACCCTTCCTAAACCCCGAAAATCACAAAACTTGCATCCGCATCACCCTTCATTAACTAAAAAAATATCTAGACAAGACTCTAAGGACCGTCGTGCTCAATTAGGACAGAAGGAGGTCGTGGGTAATCTATTGCTTATCCGCGTTTCTTTTGTGGTTTCTAGGCAAGTGTGTCTAAGGCAAATGGTTACTTAGTTAGGCCTACTACTTACGTAGTAGAGAACCTCCCACTTACCTGGCCACAGAAGGGACAAAGAGGCAGTAGAGGATCTATCTTGCGACTTATCTTTTGGAAGTCTAGGAGCGGTCTAGAGACTTGACCTAGGTGACCACTAGAATTTGGGTTGCTTGTGCATTGTTTGTGTGAATTTTTCAAAAATTCGTATTTTTCAAAACAAACACCAACTCATCTTTTCCTTAATTATCACAACGCTGCCACTTGTGCTAAACCATTTAGTGCATGCTCGGCTGGACATGGGATTCTAGTGCCCGTCTTGTCCGCGTTCCTCTTATCGACTTCGAAGTCGGTAATTCTACATCTACTTTTTCTTTACCCATTACTATACCCACTTCGATGGACGGTTCTCCATCGAACTTCTTTAACACTACTCTGCCACCGTCCGCAGGTGCGCAGACCCCTCCCCGCATCTCTCTCCAAGAGAGATGTTACCCTATGCGAGGTCGTCTTTCGACCTGTCTCACCATTCCACCAGCCAATGGGGACAATTTTGAAATCAAACCTCAATACATCAATCTTCTACAAAAATATCACGGTCTCGAGTCTGAAGACGCATACGTCTTTATTACCAAATTTGAAAATGTATGCGCTATGATGGGTACTTCACAGTTTTCTGTGGATGCTATGAGATTACGTCTTCTCTCATTTACCTTGTGCGATATAGCCGAGAAGTGGCTGTATAACACAGCCGCACATTCTATTTCGAACTGGGGAGAATTCGTAACAGTTTTCCTAAAGAAATTCTACCCTAATCATAAAACAGCTCGAGTCCGTAGCGAAATAAATCAATTTACCCAGCTTCCAAATGAACCATTCTCGAAGTGTTTTGAACGCTTCAAGGATCTGTTAGTTCAATGTCCTCATCACGGAATTCCTAGATGGGATCTGTGCAGAATCATATATGAGGGCATTAATCCTACCACTAAAAAGAACCTTGAATCCATGTATCAAGGCACCTTCATGAATAAAGATGATGGTGAAGCTTGGAGATTTTTAGAAGATTTCGCTGAAAAATCTTTACAGTGGGAGAGTGTAAACCAGTCATCATCTAGGGGTGGTATTCATCAACTTGATGTTTCCATAGGAGTTAGAGCTGAAATGGCAGCAATGCAAAAGAAACTCGAAGCTATGGAACATAAATTTTTAGCAGCCTCCCTAAATCAGATGTCACTCCCCAAAACTGTCTGTGGATGCTGTTTTGATCCATCGCATCTTACGAAAGAATGACCTTTAAATTCTACGTTTCAAGATCAAGAGCATACCAATGCTGCTTTCCAACAAAGATGTAACGTTTTGAAAATCGTTTCGGTGAAATTTCGGAAAAACGGTAAAATAAGGGGGTTTTCTGTAAAAAGTCAAAATACAAATATTTTTATTATAAAATTAAATATACATATTCTAGCTATGTAATTGCTAGTATTTAGTGTTTATTGAGCCACTGGTGAAATTTCACATTTTCTGAAATTTTTTCCGTAATTAATTATTTTAATATTATTTTAAGCCGTCCCTAATACATTTAATTAGGGAAAATTACAAATTGGAATGAGTTGAAACAAATTTTGTGCATCATAACTCATTAAACAAAATTTTAACATGTGGTTTTTTAAATTAAATGAAGTTGTTAAACGGTTTTAGAAAATATCGAAAAAAGGCTTAATTAGCGAAATTAGTGTAAATAGATATTGGGGTATAACATTTATCATTTTTTTTCCTCAACCACACCCTCTGTCCTCTCCCCAAATCAGTAGCCCCAAGTTGTCCCCCCTCATTTTCCCACTTGTATTGTTAAAAGAAAAATCATGAGAAAGGAAAAGGAAATGAAAGAAATAGTTTAATGTGTATGGGCTTTGACTTTTGGGGTTGACCCAATACTTTTCTCACCTCATTCTCTCTACCCTCTCCCCATCATTTGGCCGAGCCCATCCCCCCTCTAACAGCAGCAGCCCCTCCCCTTTTCTCCTCTCATTTCTCTTCAAAAAATTCTTCAAAATTGCCTCAAAATCCATCAAAAAAATCCCAAAATCCAAATCCAACTCTTACCCATTTTAGCTTAGCTTAACATGCATGGATTGTGGTGAAAAGAGATCATTTTGAGAGGCTAGATTTCATGTTGATCCATGGTTCATGAGGTATAATTTTAACCTTATGCTTATATTGTTGTTTAATTGCTTCAATGTTAACAATTTAGATGTTTCGTTGGGTTTTATTGCAAGATTGGAAAATTCAAGAAAGGGTTTGAATGCAAGTTAGGGTTTTGTGAAATTGGTGTATGGTTGTGTAATATATTTAGGCTCTTATGGCATGTTAAAACAAAGTTAGTAGCTAGTTGTTAATTGTTAGTTTAAAAATTGTGACAATTACGCTAATTTGCTAACTAGGTTTTTAAAATTGGTTAAATAATTGGGTTTAAAAATGTAATTAGGTTTTTCATGACTTCTTTAACATTATAAAATGTAGTTTAATACTTTAGCTCATGAAAATCCAAGCTAAATTGTTGTTTGTGCATTTTTGCTATAAAATTGTTAAAATTGGGTATATTGTAAACTAGAATTTTGGGATTAATGAAATTTAATGAGATTAAATTGTGGAAATTGTTTTATGACTTATTTAAGATGTTTAATAAGTATTATGGCCGCTAGATTTGTTTAAACGTCGATTTTTGTTCTAAAACGGGTAATATTTGCTTGGTAGATTTTCGGAAAAATGGCTTTTAAAGTGAGTTTGGGGTTTTTGTGAATTTTAACCTATTTTATAGTATAATTAGTGCTTGTGATCGTGCAAATGAGTGTGTTTGGGTTTTTCTCGATGGTTTGGCGTTTGTACGCCGACGTCGAGGGTTTTTGGGTTGAATTGTGAAAGCAGCCATACGTTTTGACCTATGTGGGATTCGTGTGTCGTTTTGGTCATGAGTCGGATTTTAATGCGATACGGTGCGTTATGATATGTAGGTACCCCATGTTAGTTATATGTATGCCCTAGAGGCCATTACTGTACATTGGATGTATATTGTAGTGGATGCTGGGACATATATAGGGAGGACTTTCTTGCTCGACATGATAGTATGCTATCTGGTTGATCTTTACCTTAACGTGTGCACTGATTGTCTCTCTGTTACATGTTGGTAAAGCCCTTAGGATGTGTACTTGACTATCTGGACTATGATGTGGATCATACTAGTGGGGACATGGTAGTCCATAAGTACATCCTTCAAAGTCCCTAGTCGTGGGTGTATCGAGACGGGGCATCGATATACCAGAGTAGACTAGCGTATACCTTCTCGACCCATACAGATGGGCGATGGATGATCCCATATCCATTGGTGTTTGACATCGGAGATGATATACGGGTGCTCAGTAGAGACTGGGTACACTGGATGGACTCGCCGAGAACTCCCAGATGGTATTATACCTCACGTCAGATGGCAGTTCTCTGGTGACACTGGTACAGAGTAGTCTGTTGACCCGAGATCGTCATAGAGTTTTGTGTTGTTCCCACTGTGCTTTGATTTCCATCTTACCACGTCCAAGAGGGCGTGCAAAACGGTGGTTTTTGGGTACAGTCCCGAGTCACATGGAGGCAATGAGCGATAGGAGGGGATTCGTCTCTCCCGGTATAGGGAGTTGATGTTGCGCTGTGTTCGATTGGCTATAACAGGAAATCCCTGGCCAGGGTTGCTGAGATATACTGGTAAGTGTTACCAGTAGTTTCTCGAATTGTTATAGACCTCATATCGACACGACTTATCGAGCTATTGGGGTCTGACGTTTACCACCCCTAGGCGAGATATGCGACATATCAGACGATCAGACCGGACTGTACGGTAGTGTTACTGGTTGGATTCACTGAAGTGTGAGCGGGCTTGCTCGTCGATCTTCTGATCGTTCAATACCCGGGTGGCCGTTACGTTTAGCAGACCGTTTGCGGCTTGTGGGTGTTTGATATGATCATCACCTGCTGCCGGCGTATTGACGAGTCTTTAGAGTCCTACACAGAGGTTTCCTGGCTCAAGCGAAACGAAATAGGAGCGCGTATGAGATATGTGCGGGACCGAGAATAATGCGTGTATGTGATACCGTATTCTATTCTCGCGATGAATGTATCGATTGGTTGTATGCGATATAACCTAGTTATCGAATCAAGTATTGATTCGATAAGCCGATACAAAGGATACTAGTCGGTTATATGCGATATGACCGGATCGTTAAATCAAGTGTTGATTTAATGATTTAATGTATAATTATATATTTGATATATTACTTTGCATTAACTAGTATTGGTTCACTTTAAATGATTTTCTCGCTCGGATGTGCACATTGTATATGTGATATACTTTTTGTGCACTTGATTGTATCATGTTTGATGATACATGCTCTTTAGGGTTTGTGTAAAGATTAAACCATGGTGTGTATTGGTTAGGGTTTTCTTTTTCAAATTAACTTATCATAAGATTTATCATCTTCTTCCTCTTCTTCTTCAAGAAGAAAGCTTGCTTCAAAAATGGCAACTTGAGCAAATGAGTGAGAAATCCAAATCTAAAGAGAACCCACTTCCTATTTCTTCATCCTCTACCTCTTGCCAAGTAGTAAAGTGTGTTTTCTTCACAAGTTTCATGACTTGGTGAAGTGAGAGCTTGATCTTGCGATGCTTCGACGTAGATCATCTTTGGCATGGACATCGACGACCTAGCTCGCCATTTCTCCGACGAAGCCGACGCTAGAGCCCGGGAATTCACTAGGACAGCGAGGGGACTTCGTTGCGGAGCTATGGAGGTGGAGCACCGGATCTACAATGGTTGTATTTCCGTATTCTTTATAGTTAAAGTTGTTAACTAGTTATCTTTTCGCCTAGAAATCTAGCCGACGATCCGTACAAGGGTTTCTCGGCACCCATAATTTTTGAAATTGGCATGGTTGATGCCTTGTGAGACCTCTTGAGAGTGCCTAGGAACCCTACACCCCATGTGGAATTCGAGATGACAAGCAAGCGCGTGGAGACGTCGGCACCGGCGAGCAAGGACCAGGTGAGTAGATTTATATCTACGGGGAGAAGTCGGGTGGATGACGTATAGCACCCCCGCAGTTCGTGGTGATGTATAGGAATACGTATACACACATATATTTTGATTATATATATTATGTTGATATGAGACTTGATGATAAAGGTAGATTCTAGGTGTTCATGGATTAGTTTAGTGTTAGTTGCGAAACCCTAGAGTAGTTGTTACACCCACACACGCACGCACACACATGCATACATCTATGTTATTACCTATGCGTATATGGGGATATGTGTTTATGTGTTCACCTGGGTATGGGACTAGGTGTTCACATACTAGATTTGCGGATGATACTTTGGATTGAGATGAGTCGATGAGATTTGAGTTGAGGCCGTGAGATCGGTGATATGGTAGGATTCGTACTTGAGATACGTCTTGATGTTATAGCGGATCTTTGGATGACGATGCCATGTGAATAGTGATATTAGTAGTGTACTAGACATAGGTCAGTACCCCAGATGATGATCTTGATAAAGAGGATACTAGATGAACAGCGTGATGAGTATGATATTGATCCGTACCCAGATTTGGGGATGCCGTACGACGGATTTACGTACGAACTATATATTGATGATTGATCCACACCCTTGACTTGGGATGTCTGATTATAGATATGGTATCGGATATGATATTATTGAGGCGGGATCACCGACTAATATATATACAGGTATGTATATGTATCGACTCAGATGTTAGGCGGTTTCCTTACCTGTAGTTCAGCTTGTTAGTTCAGCCGTATAGTTTAGTGTAGTTGTTAGACTAGATTAGACTCCTATCTATTTCAAAACTAACGAATCGTGGGTATTTTAAAAGACAGGTCAAGGGATTCTACGGATATTTCAAAAGACGTATTTTTTCTTAAAAACACCGTAGCCCTTATTTTCAAAACACCGCGATTCATGTTATTTCAAAAGGCACTATTGTAGGACTTATATTAGGGTAATGCAGATTAGTTATCGTTGTGTCTAGTATTCAGCTCCCGCATATTATTGCTGTTGCTCCGCATCGTATACTTATTGTAATTCATATTTCATTATTGATATCATGCTGTTAGGACACCATCACCATTACCGATGATGCGTATGTACCACGTACACTTACTTGCCGGCTCACACACATCTTCATCGGTAATTGCCATGTCACGTACACTTAGAAAATACTATTACATTGACATAGCCTGTTAGCTAATAGTTTAGACATGATATTAGTGTACTTGCCTTATATGCTAGTTTAGACATTGTAGTTATTACCTGCTACTTCATGCATGTTATTATTCACTTTTATGCCGCATCCATGGATTCTCATGCATATATTCACTATCTTACGTGCTATTGAGGTTTTGGATTCGGATTTCCATGAGATTTTCTGGATTTGGGGGAAAACCGCAAAACTTATACAAACTTCTTCTATCTTTTTAAATAAAAAGCGCGGTTTTCCCATGATGTATGAGTCGTCCACCATGAGTTTGCTGATGGATTTAGAGACCCGAGTTCGAGGAGTGGAGGAACCGTTTCGGGTACATGGTGGACCCGGTGCGGTACTTCGGGACAAGAGGATCGCAGATGATGGCGTTGAGCCTGGCAGGGGAGTACTACCGACCGATGATTTTACCCGACCCGTCGGATATCCGGAGGATACCGTCGTAGTCTTGAGATGGATGGTAGGGGCCGGTCTGGACTGACGGTGCCCTAGATATTGAGATTGAGACATTGAGATTTCGAGCTATTGAGGTACTGAGATTTGATGATATAGGCCAGTCCGGATAGCCGGAGCCTGAGATTTTGAGACATTGAGATTTATGTTTTGTGTCGATGCTAGACACTGTTTATGCTGATTTCACTTATGATACCTCTTTTAAAAAGATACAGAAATCTCACTAATTTATGAAAGCAGTTTTCTTCAGTACATGCATTCTGTTTCATGCATTCATACATCATCCATATGATACATTGCTACCTGACGCACTGACACGAGCACTTGGTATTACCGTTGTTTAGAGATATACCCTAGCCATTGTTATAGGCTGCTGGTTATATATTTGAGGATATATTATGATTGTATGACTTAGGATGCGTTGTTCATGCGATTCTTGTTCGTAGATGTATTCTATTCACGAGTTGGCAACTCACCCCCGTTGTGCCACAGTTCTTGCAGGTTTTGCCGTACAGGTTTCATTACAGTTTTGCTGGCACTGCTTCTTTTCGGGTGACTTGCTAGTAGGTGGGTTTATTGGTATCATACCCATCATTATACTTTGTATAATATTATTCAGTTGTATCTAGTAAATTTCATCAACCAAACATGTATTTATTTCAGAGATAGAGACCAGTGATATTTATTCTTTCGACCTTAGAGTCGCGCGTTGGATTTCTATGGATTTCTTGCTGTTTTGAGTTTCCTTTTGAGTTTTGATCCTCGCCCTTGGCGTTGTATATTATATTTCTTGTGTGGTTGTGACCGTCGATTGACGAAGAGCTAGCTCCCGCTTGGGGATGTCTTTTATTGATTTCGTATACTATTCATGTTGTATCCCGTTTGGGGGCCAGTATTTACAAAGGAGACTCTGCCGAAATTTTCAGTAAATATTTGATGTTTTTAAAAATGCATAATTCGGCTTATGCTATTAAAACTAATTGATTTAAATTGGTTTTCCTTCACTCAACCACTTTTCTTGGTTTGGATTTCTGGGTTTTCGGCTTACTTAGATTGCGTACGCCTCGAGACGTTTCGTAGTTTAAGTGCCGGTCATGTTCCGTACTTTCGGGACGTGACAAAAGACCTAGAAACGATCCGTATTCTTCCACGTATAATCAAGGTTGGAGGAATCACCCTAACTTTGCTTGGAACCAATCACAAAGTCAAAACACGGTTCCAAACCAAAACAATTTTCAAAGGGGTCCTCCACCACAATAGTGTAAGTCCACGTTGCCCACCCCGGTGCTTGCAGGGAGGCGGAAACGTTATGAAAAATTCGATTTTTACAACACTAGGCAACATGGACTAACCAAAGGAGGGAGCTTTGCTAAACATAAACTAACTACCAAGCTAAAAGAGTTAGCTACTCGGAAAGGGGATTATACCTAAGTCTTGAAGTCCTTCTCTTCTTGCTCCTTGGAGTGAAAGAACGGGTTCTCCTCATCGCCTTCTCTTGCCGAAGAAAGATCCACCCGAGGGCCTCTACCTTTGGCTCCAACCTCAAACTAGGAGTAACTAAGGTGCTTGGTGTGCTAAACCTAGAACCTTAGAAAGAGTAGAGAGTAATTTTGAGGGTTTTATCTCAAGCTCAAATGGTTCTAAACTCATGAGAGGGGAGAGCTAGAGAGAGAGGAAGAGGATGAGAGAGAATGAGAATGATAGAATGAGAAGAATAATACCAACCTTCTCACATATATGTGAATTATGATAAATAAATAATTAGCTAAAGATAATTGTGATGGTTAATCTTGAAATGACCATTATCATTTCACATTAATTACTTTTGCAAGAATCAAAGAGCATCTTTCATATGAAATGATGATGGTCAACATGTCAACCATAGTCAAATGGTCAACAACCCTAACCATAACACAATTATAATTAACTAATATAATAAATCATATTTCACACTTAAACATTAGGGTTAAGAAAATGACAATGGTCATCAACCCTAATGAAAGTCCTTTGCCTCTGCCTCAGTCAATTGTGCATACACACCCGTATCCGTGTTCCGAGGAACACGAATACAAACAGATAAAACCAATCCCAAAACATATACTAGGATCTGGCTTAAACCAAAGCCCGCTAGTACAAGCTGTCCGGACACCAAACGTGCACAAGTGCGCGGATGTGAACGAAACCCGTCGCAAAACCATGCAACCTCTACTCGTTTTGCCTAAAGGCGAATAACCCTCTGTGTGGGACTCTAAAGACTCGACACTACGCTGGCAGTGGGTTTAACCACAGACCGCAAGCGGCACTAGCTGTACGTAACGGTCTCCAGGTAGATGCCGATAAGAAGACTGACGAGGTAAACCCATCTGAACTCCTACTGAGCCTGAATGTGACAGTCTCCGTACAGTCCGGTCTGTTCGTCTAAGAGTATCGCATGGCGGGCCTAGGGGGCGGTAAACGTCAGTCCCCTAATAGCGGTACAAGTCGTGTCGGAGTGTAGCCCAGAACACCCTGAGATAACACTGGAAACCTACCAGTCTATCTCACTTGCCCTGGCCTGGGACTTTGTGTAATGGCTCTCTTAGACACAGCGCGATATCAACCCCTAATACCGGGAGAGACGAATCCTGTCTAACCGTCACTTCCTCCAAGTGCTTCGGGACTGCACCCAAAAACTACCTGTTTGCACGACTCCTTTGAGCCATGGTAGGGTAGTAATCAAAGAACAGTGGGAACACACTCGAGGCGAAGTAACAGTGTCAAGTCAACGGACTAAGCTGTACTCATGTCACCTGGGAACTGATAACTGACGATAGGTATAATACCAACCAACAGTTCCCAACGAGTCCTGTCCAGTGTACTCGTAACCTAACGAGCACCTGCATACTATCTCAAGTACGACGTACTGACGGCTGTGGGACAGACCGTCTCCCAAGCTGGGATGAGAAGCGCATACGCTAGTCTACTCCGGAGTATCGATGCCCTGTCTCGATAGTCCTACGACTAGGGACCTGCATAAGGATGTGCTTATGGATTACCCAGCCCCCACGAGTGTGACTGCCATCACAACGCTGGTAATCAAGCAAAGATCCTAAGGGCTCCACTAATGTGTAAAGGTGATATGCTAAAAGAAACACATGCACACATTAAAGCAGAAACAAACCAAGTAGCATACTACTATTTTGAGCAAGATTGTCAATACAAGGTGAATATCCCAAGCTTCCATCAAGTAATATACAAACTAGTATGATACAGTAATGGCCTCTAGGGCATATACACTAACAATCTCCCACTTGCACTAAGGCCATGTACTGGCGTATCTAAGACCTATCATCTCGATCAGCCGCTCGAACTGAGTCTGGGGTAAGGCCTTCGTGAATGGATCAGCAGTATTATCTTCCGTAGCAACTCTCCGAACCTCGATCTCCTGGTGATCCACGATCTTCCTGATCAGGTGATACCGCCTCAAGATGTGCCTGGACTTCTGATGGGACCTGAGTTCCTTCGCTAAAGCTATAGCCCCGTTGTTGCCGCAATACAGAGGTACTGGATCAACAATGGACGGAACCACCTGAAGTTCTGTCAAGAACTTCCTTATCCAGACGGCTTCTTTTGCGGCATCTGCAGCAGCGATATATTCCGCTTCCATCGTCGAGTCAGCAACGGTTTCCTGTTTGAAACTCTTCCAACACACCGCCCTTCCATAGAGGGTAAAGACATAACCCGACATGGACTTGGAATCATCCTTGTCACTCTAGAAGCTGGAGTCAGCAAAGGCCTCGATCTGGAGGTCTTTTCCGCCATACACCAAGAATATCTCCTTAGTCCTTCTCAGGTACTTGAGAATGTTCTTTACCGCTATCCAGTGTTTCTCCCCATGGTTTGACTGATACCGGCTTACTACACTCAGTGCATAAGCTACATCCGGTCTGGTACACAACATCGCATACATTATAGAGCCTACCGCAGAAGTGCAGGGTATAATAGACATGCGATCCCTTTCCAAATCAGTCTTGGTTACATCTCTTTGGAGAGGGTGATCCCGTGACAAGCCGGTAGATTACCGCGCTTGGAATCTTCCATACTGAATATTTTCAGTATGGTGTCGATGTACCTGGACTGTGAGAGTCCTAATATCCTCTTGGATCTGTCACGATAGATCCGGATCCCCAGAATGTAAGAGGCATCATCCAGGTCTTTCATGGAGAACCTGTGTGACAAGAACCCTTTGACAGATTGTAGCATAGGAATGTCATTTCCAATCAAGAGAATGTCATCCACGTATAAAACGAGGAATACTACAGTTCTTGCTACAAATCAACTATAGATGCATGGTTCATCTGGATTTTTGATAAAGCCAAATTTTTTGACCGTCTCATCAAAACAGATGTTCCAACTCCGCGATGCCTGCTTTAGTCCATAAATGGACTTAAGCAACTTGCACACCTTTCCGCTGCTCCCACTCTGAATGAAACCCTCTGGCTGGTCCATATAGACACACTCCTCTAAATTTCCATTTAGAAAAGCGGTCTTTACGTCCATCTGCCAAATCTCATAATCGTGGAAGGCAGCAATGGCAAGAAGGATCCGAATGGATTTCAGCATAGCCACTGGAGAAAAGGTTTCGTCATAGTCCAAACCAGGTCTTTGACGAAAACCTTTGCAACAAGTCTAGCTTTATAGGTTTCAACCTGTCCATCTACACCAATCTTCCTTTTGAAGATCCACTTGCATCCTACGGGTTTTACCCCATCTGGAGCAACATCCAACGTCCATACTTTGTTGGTGTACATGGACTCCATTTCGGTCCGCATTGCATCCAGCCATTTTACCGAGTCAACGCTCCGAATGGCTTGCTGGAAGCTAGTCGGCTCATCACTATCAATGATGCAATCCTCTCTATCCCCGTCTATGAGAAAACCATAGTATCTCTCGGGCGGATGAGACTGCCTACTACTTCTGCAGAGCGGCGTAGGAATGTCCTGATCTTTCGAACCCTCTGGTTCTACTAAGCTTTCAGTAATAGCTCGTGGTTCGGGAATTTCTTCCAGTTCTACTGCGCTCCCACTTATCTGATTTTCCAAAAACTCAGTTTCCAAGAAGTGAGCATGACGAGAAACAAAAACCTTTTGTTCCTCTTCGCAATAGAAGAAATATCCCTTGGAGTTCTTTGGATATCCCACAAACTTACACTGTACTGAGCGTGCCTCGAGCTTGTCCGCATGCTGCTTTTTGACAAAAGCTGGACATTCCCATGTCTTAATGTGATTAAGATAGGGTCTCTTCCCACACCACATCTGATATGGTGTAGTAGGCACAGTCTTAGTTGGAACTCGGCTCAAAAGGTATGCAGCTGATTCTAGTGCATATCCACAGAATGATCGCGGTAACTCAGCGTTACTCATCATGGACCGTACCATATCCAATAGGGTTCGGTTCCGTCTCTCCGATACACCGTTATGTTGCGGAGTGTATGGAGGAGTAAGCTGAGAGAGAATTCCAGTCTCTTTTAAGTAATCCAGGAACTCGGCACTCAAGTATTTACCACCTCGATCAGATCTCAGTGTCTTGATACTTTTTCCTGTTTGTTTTTCTACTTCATTCTTATATTCCTGGAATTTTCCAAAGGCTTCGGATTTATGTTTCATTAAGAAGACATATCCGTACCTTGAAAAGTCATCCATAAAAGTAATGAAGTAAGAATAACTGCTTCGCGCATGTGTAGACATTGGACCGCATACGTCGCTACGTATGAGTCCCAAGAGCTCGCTCGCTCTTACTCCGTGTCCAGTGAACAGAGTCTTTGTCATCTTTCCTTTGAGACAGGATTGACAAGTTGCATATGATTGATATTCAAACGAGTCCAAATATCCTTCTGTATGTAACTTCGTTAATCTTCTCTCATTGATGTGACCCAGTCTACAATGCCATAAGAAAGCCTGATTTGTTTCCGGAGACTTTCTTTTGTGTGTATTCTGGACATTGAAAATCTGTGGTTGGTTTAATACGTATATACCATTGCTTAATGTACCTGACCCAATCAGAACTTGATTAAGGTGAATGTTTACAACATTACTTACAAACGCAAATTCATAACCTTCTTTAGATATTAAAGATACAGAAATGATATTACAAGTTGCATTGGGTACAAAAAAGCAATTACGTAAAACCAAAACATGTCCATCTGACATTCCCAGATGATAGTCCCCCACGGCTTCAACATCCATGCTAGCTCTGTTTGCAACTTTGAGGGTCATGTCACCTGCCTTCAAAAACCTACGCTTTCTCAATGCCTGCAAAGAATTACAGATATGAGATCCTGATCCGGTATCCAATACCCAGGAAGTAGAGTTTATTGATAGACAGTTTTCAATAACATACACACCTGAAGCTGAAGCGCAACTTACTTCAGATCCTGGGTTCTGGCCTTCTAAGCCCTGCAATCTTTCTTCCAGTGTCCACTCTTGTGACAGTAAAAGCACTCTTCCTTATCCACAAGCTTTCCCGCTACCTTTGTTGCCTTTGCCTTTCCCTTCGTATCCACTTTACTAACATTGCCCCTTCGTTTGGCGGGGGTTTTCTTCTTCTTTCCCTTGGCTTTCGCCTTGGACCTAGAAGAGGAAGATCCTCCTACAAACAAAGTGGATGTTTTCCTACCTTTCTGTAGGGTGCCCTCTGCACTCCTCAGCATGTTGAGGAGTTCTGAAAGTTCAACCTCCTTTTCTTGCAAGTTGAAGTTCAGGATAAACTGGGCGTAAGTGGAAGGAAGGGACTGGATAATTAAGTTCGTATAGAGCTCATTCTCCAACGTGGTCCCAAGGTCCTCGAGCTCCTCTATGTAGCCAATCATCTTAAGCACGTGTTCCGCTACCGATGATCCGACGGCCAATCTCGCCGAAAACAGCTTTTTCGACACTTCGTATCTGGCGATACGGGATTGCTCTCCATACAGTTCTTTTGTATGGAGAAATATGGATCCGAGGTCCATATTCTCGTGCTTCCTCTGATGTTCATTGTCCATAGAGGCAAGCACGAGGCACTTGGCCTTCGCGCAGTCGATTTCTCAGGTCTTACGGATTTCCCTATCCGCGATGCTGGTTTTGGGACCTAGGACAGGGGGAGCTTTGGTGGTAAGAAGATACCCCAACTTGTCATAAGTGATTGCCATTTTGACATTCCTGAGCCAATCTTTGTAGTTTGACCCTGTCAGTATGTTTTTATCTAGAAGTAACTTAAGTCCAGTCATGATAATTGGTCGCTGCAATTAGGAGAGAGAGAGAGAAGAAACACTTTAGCATGATGCTCTTGCAAGTTTAGAGTGGTTTTTAATTTGTCTAAACAGGATGGCTCCCACTGTCTCTCGAATCCCTCCTCAAAAAATAAAGGAAGAATTAGTCGGGATCAATCTCACCGTACAATTCTTGCTTAACCGTTCAGCCAGGCTAGTGTCGGTACTTCGAGGGAGGTTTTCCAACGCTTTCGCGAAGTTCCTTAATTAAATAACCTCTTTTCCCTGTGGACGTAGCCCTGCTAACACCTTTCTAGACACCTACTAGGTTTATAGCATTGATCGTTAAGTGAGAAAGTTCCGGAAGAGTAGCATATACTCACAGTAGGATCGGGATCCAAATATCATCGCGTGACAAAACTGAAGGAATCCTACCAGAATCATCACATCCAAATGGTATGCAGCGCTAGCAAGTTTCAGTTTCTTTTGAAACTCCCGATGTGGATTTTTGCCCCATGCTCTTATGACCTTGACTTTGGCCAACAAATCATAAGTCACATGTCAAGTTCTACCCGTCATTCTCCAGGTTAATTTGAACCCACCCGCACATACCCTTGACTTTGGCCAATAAGGTAGAACGACTGTCCCAAACCAACACATCTATCTATGCTGCACATGAATACCCAATAGCTACCAATCACTATGCCTTGACTTTAGCCAACAAACATAGATTGAATACTTATTGACTATTCATGTGAAACGACGGAGGGCTACGAATGGTTTTGGCGAAATCGTGAACGTAGTGAACTTGATATAATCGAAGGAACAAGATAGCTTTCAAAAGTAGTAGTTTAAGCTCCGCAATTAAAATTTGGTTTTGAAAAGAACCGAGTGATTTTGAAAGTGTTCCAACGACTTTTTCTTGGTTTATTTTTCTTGCATTAATTTTAATGTGTCCCATCAATTAATCCTACCATTGCAGAAAACAACGAAAATATGACGTACGCTTATGCCATCCGCATTCGCCACGGGGTCCCGTCATCACCCGTTAGGTTACTTAACTAACGACAGAGTGGGGGCTGGACTAGCGCGGATGCAAAACATAAGCAACGCCTAAATAGATATCATATAGATATATATATACATTCGTCACATCCAATGATAGCCATTCCAGATCACAGATGAACACATTGGATATACTAGGAATCCGCATTTCGTACGAGCCTGTAACGAAGAGCGGATTACACGGTCGCGATGAATAGCCAAACCCCACCCTAGACCCCTATGGGTGCGGCAAACTACCCGCCAAGTACCCGAAGCGAAGTAACCTCCCTCAACACCGTGAGTAGGCCACTCGGCACTTTGAGATACCCGGTAGTTTGTGCACCCCACCTTGGGTCTATCCTAGGTGCAAAAAAGTAAAAGAAATTATACAATGACGGCTACAACCCCAACCTGGTTGTGCGGCCATACAAATAATATTACATCAATCTACATATTACAAGAATTGAAAGAATAAGAAAAATCTCATCTCACAACCCCCCGGTTACTCATCCGCGACAATCCAACGAATTCATATACACAAACCATCAACATTACAGATCACAGATATGTATAACCCCCACTAATCGACGTATAGCGATTAGCAGACGTTCAATACATATAACACATCACAGATATAACCCATTAGCCAAAGTGTAAAGAAGTTCGATCAAAATACGGATTTGTGACCACCCCAAAAACTAACATGTTCTCTGGAAAATCTGGGCAGAAACAAACCATCTCAAAAATCACAAAACAGCAACAGAAGAACACTGCAGGAAAAACGACCCACGGCCGAGTCAACTCGGCCGCGGATCCGGGGCAAGAGCATGCTCTTGCCGCGGTTCCGCGGTCAGTTGGTCGACTCGCTGGTTCATTTTTCTTGGGTGTTCTGTAAAAACCCTGAGCCGATTTTTAGTGAATGATTTATTATTTTTTGAGCAGAAACAAAAATCGGCAGAAACTTAGGTTTTAGAAAACTTGTTTTGCGATTTTTTCCGATCGAAGTTCTAGATACTTTGCTGACTAGTTAGTTTGTGTTTAGCCAGGCTCTGATACCACTGTAAGTCCACGTTGCCCACCCCAGTGCTTGCGGGGAGGCGGAAACGTTATGAAAAATTCGATTTTTACAACACTAGGCAACATGGACTAACCAAAGGAGGGAGCTTTGCTAAACATAAACTAACTACCAAGCTAAAGAGTTAGCTACTCGGAAAGGGGGTTATACCTAAGTCTTGAAGTCCTTCTCTTCTTGCTTCTTGGAGTGAAAGAACGGGTTCTCCTCGTCGCCTTCTCTTGCCGAAGAAAGATTCACCCAAGGGCCTCTACCTTTGGCTCCAACCTCAAACTAGAAGTAACTAAGGTGCTTGGTGTGCTAAACCTATAACCTTAAAAAGAGTAGAGAGTAATTTTGAGGGTTTTATCTCAAGCTCAAATGGTTCTAAACTCATGAGAGGGGAGAGCTAGAGAGAGAGGAAGAGGATGAGAGAGAATGAGAATGATAGAATGAGAAGAATAATGCCAACCTTCTCACATATATGTGAATTATGATAAATAAATAATTTGCTAAAGAAAATTGTGATGGTTAATCTTGAAATGACCATTATCATTTCACATTAATTACTTTTGCAAGAATCAAAGAGCATCTTTCATATGAAATGATGATGGTGAAATAGTCAACATAGGTCAACATGTCAACCATAGTCAAATGGTTAATAACCCTAACCATAACATAATTATAATTAACTAATATAATAAATCATATTTCACACATAAACATTAGGGTTAAGAAAATGACATGGTCATCAACCCTAATGAAAGTCCTCTGCCTATGCCTCAGTCAACTGTGCATACACACCCGTATCCGTGTTCCGAGGAACACGAATACAAAGAGATAAAACCAATCCCAAAACATATACTAGGATCTGGCTTAAACCAAAGTCCGCTAGTACAAGCTGTCCGGACACCAAACGTGCACAAGTGCGCGGATGTGAACGAACCCCGTCGCAAAACAATCCGACCTCTACTCGTTTTGCCTAAAGGCGAATAACCCTCTGTGTGGGACTCTAAAGACTCGACACTACGCTGGCAGTGGGTTTAACCACAGACCGCAAGTGGCACTAGCTGTACGTAACGGTCCCCAAGTAGATGCCGATAAGAAGACTGACGAGGTAAACCCATCTGAACTCCTACTGAGCCTGAATGCGACAGTCTCCGTACAGTCCGGTCCGTTCGTCTAAGAGTATCGCAAGGCGAGCCTAGGGGGAAGTAAACGTCAGTCCCCTAATAGCGGTACAATTCGTGTCGGAGTGTAGCCCAGAACACCCTGAGATAACACTGGAAACTTACCAGTCTATCTCGCTTGCCCTGGCCAGGGACTTTGTGTAACGGCTCTCCTAGACACAGCGCGATATCAACCCCCAATACCGGGAGAGACGAATCCTGTCTAACCGTCACTGCCTCCAAGTGCTTCGGGACTGCACCCAAAAACTACCTGTTTGCACGACTCCTTTGAGACGTGGTAGGGTAGTAATCAAAGAACAGTGGGAACACACTCGAGACGAAGTAACAGTGTCAAGTCAACGGACTAAGCTGTACTCATGTTACCTAGGAATTGATAACTGACGATAGGTATAATACCAACCAACAGTTCCCGACGAGTCTTGTCCAGTGTACTCGTAACCTAACGAGCACCCGCATACTATCTCAAGTACGACGTACTGACGGCTGTGGGACAGACCGTCTCCCAAGCTGGGATGAGAAGCGCATACGCTAGTCTACTCCGAAGTATCGATGCCCTGTCTCGATAGTCCTATGACTAGGGACCTGCATAAGGATGTGCTTATGGATTACCCAGCCCCCACGAGTGTGACTGCCATCACAACGCTGGTAATCAAGCAAAGATCCTAAGGGCTCCACTAATGTGTAAAGGCGATATGCTAAAAGAAACACATGCACACATTAAAGCAGAAACAAACCAAGTAGCATACTACTATTTTGAGCATGATTGTCAATACATGGTGAATATCCCAAGCTTCCATCAAGTAATATACAAACTAGTATGATACAGTAATGGCATCTAGGGCATATACACTAACAAACAGCAGCCATTACAAATAAGTCTGCACCCCTACCAAACACAAACTTTTGAAAATCCGGCCACAAATTCTGTACATGGGAATAATTCTTTCCAAACGGTTGGTTCAGATAACTCCTCTTCACTCGAACAAACCATGAATTTGCTTCTGACAAATTTCATGCAAGCTACGACAAATTTTCAGTCTTCCATCGATGACATAAAAAGGAACTCTGCCTCCCAAAATGAGAGTATTAAATCGATGGAAGCACAAATTGCTCGATTAAATACTGAGATGAGTGCTAGAGAGAAAGGGAAACATCCAGCTCAACCTTTACCAAATCCTGGCTATGCACATCATGTGAATGCTATTACAACGTTGAGATCTGGAAGAGTGCTTGACAACCATGTCGGTGAAGAGATTGATACTAATAATGATGAATCAATCGATGATACCCTGGTTGAGACTTTTCCTTCCACTTCTACTTCTAATTCTAACCCCAGTTCGTCCACCCCACCATTTTCTTCCGAGCCTATTCTCCGTTTTCCTCAAGGCTCGACACCTCAGCATACCTTTTCTAGTCTACCAAAGACGATCCCACTCCTGTTCTTGGATCTTTCCTACCCACACGATCTTCTCCAATGTTGGACCCCGCTATTATTGCTAAAGCTCCTTATCCGAATCGGTTAAGGGGAAACAAACCAAGTCGGCAAATGGAGAAGATCGCTGAAATGTTTAAACAGGTTAACATCAACATCCCTCTCCTAAATTCTATACAACAAGTCCCCGCTTATGCGAAAATTCTCAAAGACTTGTGCACTAGGAAGAGGAAGACTCAAGTGTCAAAAAAGGTGTTCATGTCAAAGACTGTAGACACGGCTTTTCCCCAACAATTCCCTAGGAAACGTAAGGATCCTGGCTATCCTACTATTTCTATTTCTATTGGGGTTAAACACATTAACCGTGCTCTACTTGATCTTGGCGCAAGTGTTAACCTGCTTCCTTACTCGGTTTATGAGCAGCTAGGGATCGGAGAGTTGAAACCAGCTCACTGCACTCTCCAGATGGCCGGCCGATCAATCACCAAACCTATGGGTGAGCTGGAGGATGTGTTAATAAAAATCGAGGAATTTATATTCCCTATGGACTTTATTGTTCTTGATACACAGCCTGTTGCGAACCCACGGAATCAAATTCCGGTGATTCTTGGTCGACCCTTTTTGGCCACTTCCAATGCTATAATCAACTGTCGTAATGGCTACATGACCCTATCTTTCGGGAAGATGTCAATTGAGCATAACATATACAAGTTGGGAAGTGTACCCTCCGAACCTACTGCTCAGGTCTGTTCTGTCGAATTAATGGATGTCGACAGCAGCGAATTTGATCAGCCTCATGATACTGATCTAGACTCTTTTCATATGTTGTTGTTTGACCCAACTATGTATCATACACATACGGACTCTTCCACCAAGTTGTCCGGGTCAAAATCTAACACTGATTATGAACCGTTTTTGGAGTCTGAAGATCACCCCGCGCTTTTTGATGACATTATTCTTCGGGGTATCGATGGAAGCTTTGAGGACATTTTCGCTGATGAACTCGCATTTTTAGCAAACACGGGTGTTGAGATGAATCAACTCCAAGAAAAAAAAATTGAACCTCCACCCCTTCTTCTGGACTATAAAGAGAATGCGAGTAATCCATCATCACTATCACTGTGTCGTCTCTCCAAATTGAGACGCAATCCTTTTCTTTTACACCACTTATCTCGTCCCACTTCTTCCTGACTCTATACAACATGTTCTTCCACCAACCAGTGCACTACGCTGATAAAATCTTCGAATGGTTGGTGTTGACTTTTGGTCTTTTCAAAGCTTGGCATTGACCAGTAGCTTTGATCCCCTCTTGTGATTTTAAAATATTAACATTGTTTAACTCACGTTTGGGGGGAGTATAATCTGGCTCTTGAAAATAAAATTGTGAGCCAAAAATAAGATTGGGGGAGGATTTTCACTTTCATATATTATTGCCCCCGTTAATAAATTTCCTCCCAAGTTTACAGGTTTTTATGATTTAGCAGAAGAAAACAGTGAGGACACTGTTGAAAACAAGTTTGGGGGAGGTTTGTGCTTATTTGCATCATACTTTGCATAAGCACAAAACTTTTAAAACATATAAAAATTTAAAAGATAAAAATATTTAATATTTATTTTTATAATAAAAGATTAGATAGTAAAAAATTACATCCAAAAGATTTGAATAGTTTAAGAAAACCAAGAAAGTTAGAAGTTTTCTTAAACAAACTAGTAATACGTAGTTATGAGCCGTTGTCCCAAGGGTTAGTAAGATGAAAGAAGTCACTAATCTGAGAATAAAAATAAGTCTGAAAAATAGTTCCTATTCTGAAAGCCAAACATTTGAATGTTGATACCCTACTATACGCACTTACACACGTCTTGAAACTCGGGATAGTAGAGGATACCTTGAAATGCTCTTGTCTTAAAACCAAAGTATGAAGGAAATAATAAATAAAAGATAAAAATGGTGAAAAGAAAAATGAATACTGGTTTTGTTATCAACAAGGCAGCAATAAAAAAATATAGCGAGGGTGCTTCATCACCGAGTACCTTAGACCAACTGGTTTGGGAGTCACTGCTAAGCCTTAGGTGTTACAAGAGGAGGAAAATACTAATACACCTTATAAGCAAGTGTAAAACCCGAGCCCAATACTACTATTTTCTGTTACTGTTTGAGCATAATGAGGTATTCATTTCATTTAACTTGCTTGTTTGTTGCTTACTGTAAAATTTACTCGGCAAAGTCATTTCTACATATAACAATTTTTAGCATCTAAAATAAAATTAAAAATATCCATCTTGTCCTACTCGACACCCCTAGCCTCGTGGTAGCGTTCGTGCTTCGTGTTCTCATCCCGTTCGGTAAAACGGGCGAGTTTGGATGGCTACGCGCGCGTACATGTGTCCATCTTGGGGGTATGCTTTTTAATCATAAAACACTCAATTTCAAAATTTGGAACCCGCTTAAAATCCTATTATTTAAATTTCGAATTTTTGGACCCGACCCGGGCGCAATTTGGAAATGTTTTATTTAGCGCCAAAATCCTAAATTTTAATAATATTCAAACCATAGTATATTTCGAAGATTTATATATATTTTCCACTGTTTATGTAATCTATTAAATCTTTTCATATTTCTTAAACCCTTAAATCATTCTTTCAGCCAATCAATTTTTCCCGTGGGCCCCTATCTCTTTCTCTCTCTCTCTCTATCTCTCTCTCTCTCTCTAACCCTTCAAATCTCTCTCTCTTTATAAATCTATTCTCTCTCTCTCTCTCTCTCTTATACAAATTTCCCTCTCCTTTATTTTTTCTTCAAACGCAGCAATAGAACCCAACCTCGTCGAGCCCGGCCACCTCTCTCCTCGCCGCTGCCGTACCAACGCCGACGCGAACGACACCAACATCCTTGCCTCCTCGCCCTCATCACAGCCACACCCACCTCCTTCCTCTATTTTTTTCCCATGCTCTCGAGCGCCTGCACACCCGACGAAGCTACCCGTGCATTCCCCAGCGAGCCCAACCTCGCCGGTGACTCGCCGTCGTCGCCCTCGTATCCTCCTCGCATCCCTCTCCACATCCCGGCCTCCCAAACCGCTTCCACCTCCCTCTGCAGACCCCCTCGGCCGCGGCTGCACACCATAACCCACTGCCTTCGCCGGAGTATCACCACGCCGACAACCTTCTTCGCCGTTGCCCCATGCCGGCTCCCCTGAAATCTCAGAAACCCTACCAGTAAGACCTTCTTCTCCCCTTCGTTTTTGTTTCCTTCTTTTCTTGATTGCAATTCTGGATTTTTACTGTTTACTGCTCGCCGGAATCCAGCCGTGCCGGCGGCGTGTCCCGACGTTCCAGCGAGGTACCCGACGCGTGTGGATCCATTGTTCGTCGTTTGGGTGTGTAGCAGATCGCGTCCTTATCGCGCCCAGATCGCGCACCAGATTGTGCAGCAGATCGCGTCCGTATCGCTCCCAGATCGCGTCCAGATCGCGCACCAGATCGCGCCCAGACCATGCACCAGATCGCGACTAGACCCAATACCGTGTCGTGCCGTTTCACACACCGTATCGTGTCACGTCGCACCAGGCCGCCTGCATATCAACATTTTGAGGCAAGTACCACTTGCTACATGCTATACAATATTTACATATATATCATGACACCGTAAACCTGTAAATTTAACTTGGTACGATCATTTCTCATTTTCGGGTACAATATTGCATTATATCATTTTACCGCTACACTTGGAACCTACAGTTTGCAAATTGAACCTGATAACCATATTTACCTGTTTAATCACATTTTAATGTTAACGTAGCTTATGGCATTTATCTCTATAGTTCTGTCCCATTCGGACACTCGTATGCTTTTAACCTGAAATAGCTATACTGAACCGTTACATAATCATTGCACCGCTAAGGGTGCTTAAACCTATTAACATGACTAAACGGCTATAACGTTTTACCGCACTCTTGTAATTTGAATGAAACTGCTTATTACGTAATTCATTGCTTATCTCATATTGCTAATACCCATGTTTGATTATATATCTAATTGTGAGCACACCCACGATATTGTTTACATCTTGACCTGACATGGCCACACACACACACACACACACACACACACACACATATATATATATTGATACACCTGACATGGTACCGTATACTGTTGAGTTGACCTGATGTACCATGACCCGACCTGTTACCTGATCTCGTGCCTAATGCCAACAAACCTGATATGTAGTCCTCATGGACCGTTCCTGTTGTCTATCCAGACAAACCTACTTTTACCTGATCCTGTGTTGGCATTAGTTCTAGATTACTGAATACCTGACTCGACACATATAACTTGAGGGCATAGGGAAATCAAAGGTGAAATCTGACTTGTAACTTGACAGTTCACTACCTGTATTGAGTGTACACATTCCTGTTTTGTGCCTAGCGGCATGTCTCGGTTTTAGCTGAGAATATTGTGGCCATGGTCGCGGGTATGTACGGGATACTATCGAGTGTACACATTCCTGTTTTGTGCCTAGCGGCATGTCTCGGCTGCAGCCGAGAATATTGTGGCCGTGGTCCCGGGTATCTACGGGATACTATTGAGTTACATTGACGATTCATCAATTGATTTCAAAGACTTTAGAATAGAAAACCTGATAGAACAGTTTAGTTACCGACTGCACACTACCCTGCACTGTTTGTTTCACATTATTGCTTTATTCATGTTTATTTTTGCATGGCATGTTACATTGTTCATATTATATTACTTGTTGACATGACGCGCTGACGTCTGGGTTTTGCATGGCCCGGATTCTGTACCGCTGTCGCAGTCCGAGCAGGAGTACTTCAGCCACCAGGCTGAGCTGTGAGTTCAGTAGTAGTTAGTTTTATTTTCTGCATTTATTTCCTGACGTGAGCCCGCATTATGGGACATACATTTCAGTTATTTGTATTGGATCATTTGCTTCCGCATTTATTTATTATTGACTCCTGTTATTCTGGATTATGGACATGTTTTAGATAGTTTTATCTTGTTCTTGATATCTCTACAGCCGTAATGTGACTGTGGATGGATACTTCCTACCCACAGGTAGCATAGTTGGCTATGTCACGTGCCTAATCTAGCGTACTCTGGGAAGCGGGGCGTGACATGGCTCTTTTGGTATCAGAGCCAGGTTGGTTGGGTTGATTCTTTTGTAGTTGGGTATTGTACCCAATACACGAATCAGAATGCCCGTATTTAGGAAACATGTCCTGCCACTTTGCCGTTTACCATTCTTGAATCACATTCTTCCTGATTATACCTTTTACGACGTGCAAGCTTACTTTGCATGTCGACTCGAAAAACATGATTTCTTGTTATCTCTAGGACTTAGACGACTTGGGTGGAGTTAAGTAATTGTGGCTATGATACCGCGGCATAGTTACAATGCGGTACTCTATTTAAGTATCTTGGAGTCCTATCCTTGATCTGTATTCAGAATCAATCATCATGCTAATGTTGGGTGTTTTGAGTTCAGGATTATGGCAGGTAGGAATTTGAAGACGTACCAGAGGCGTGTGGACGAAGCCGCCATGCTTGGAGTGATAAGAGGAATGCTGGAAAATCAAAGAGACAGACCGAGCTGATCCAGCAGCAAGCAGACTCGTTTCAGGAAGGTTTGCAGATCGTTCAGCAGTCTGTAAACAACGTTGGAGCTAAACCAGTTGACCGAGTAGGGACCGTGGCAGACTTCAGGCGTTTGGGTCCGTCTACATTTACTGATTTGGAGGAGCCGTTGCCAGCCGAGCAGTGCCTAGTTGACACGGAGAATTTGTTGATTGCGGCACAGGTTCCAGATGAAAAAAGAGTTGGTGTGGTACGCATTCAGTTAGTGGACTACGCCCGAAAATGATGGCTTTTGGAGGAGACCCGCTTGCCCAAGCCGATCAAGTGGGCGGATTTTTTCTAAAAGTTTCCTGGAGAAGTTCTTCCCGCGGACTGCACAGGAGGAAATGGAGGAGAAGTTATTGGGCTAAAGCAGAATGGAGCACCCGTAGATGTGCATGCGGCAGAATGGACGAGACTCAGTTGATTCGCTAGACCTTTAGCTGCCAACGATGCAGACAGCAGTTGCGATAAGGAAGCAGTTCTGTCAGGCCAGTCGAATTTAGGGCTAGGCTGACAAGCAATATCCTTACATCAATGGAAGTGATGAAAGTGAAGAGCTGGCTATTGTTCACAATTTTATGAATGTAATTGAAGATATATCGGGTTTACCGCCGAAGCAAGACGTGGAGTTCGCAATTGATCTTATTCCTGGTGCAGCACCAGTATCTAAAGCGTATTATCCAATGGCACCAGTAGAGTTGGAAGAAGTTAAGAAACAGGTTGCTGAACTACTTGAGAAGGGTTGGATTCGGAGCAGTAACTCGCCTTGGGGAGCTCCAGTTCTTCTAGAAAAGAAGAAGGATGGCACAAGAAGGATGTGCATCGACTATCGAGAATTAAACCGGGTGACTATTAAGAACAAGTACCCGATCCCTCGCATTGGAGAACTTTTTGAGCAGCTTAGTGGCGTGAGGGTATTCTCGAAGCTGGACTTGCGATCCGGATATCATCAGGTCCGAGTGAAAATAGAAGATATTTGCAAGACGGCGTTTCGAACTCGGGATGGACATTATGAGTACTTAGTGATGCCCTTCGGAGTAACGAATGCGCCGGCAGTATTCATGGACTTGATGAACCGAATCTTTTCACCGTTCTTGGACCAGTTTATCGTGGTCTTTATTGACGATATTCTGGTTTACTCGAAGAGTTTTGAGGAGCATGCTGAACATTTGAAGATCGCACTGCAGACGTTGAGATATGAGAAATTGTATGCGAAGATGAGTAAGTGCGAGTTTTGGCTAGAGGAAGTGAAGTTTTTGGGGCATGTTGTGTCTGGCGATGGAATTGCCGTCGATCCAGAAAAGATTGCAGCAGTTCGAGAATGGCCTATTCCAAAGAATGTTGCTGAGATAAGAAGTTTCTTTGGATTAGCCGGATACTACAGGAGATTTGTGGAGAACTTTGCTCGTCTGGCAGAGCGGTTGACCAAACTTATGCGCAAGGAGGTACCTTTGTATGGACGGATAAATGTGCGTTAGCTTTTGAGACGTTGAAGCAGAAGTTGATAACCGCCCCTATTCTGACCGTGCCAGACAATTCCGGAGGATTGGTGATTCACAGCGACGCATCTGGAAAAGGATTGGGATGTGTTTTGATGCAGCATGGGAAGGTTGTAGCATACGCATCGAGACAATTGAAGACCCATGAGAAGAATTATCCAACTCATGAATTGGAGCTTGCGGCTGTGATTTTCGCCTTGAAGATTTGGAGACACTACCTTTTGGGTGAAAGAGTCAAAGTTTTTACAGATCATAAGAGCTTGAAGTACATGTTCACGCAGAACGAACTTAACATAAGGCAGCGTAGATGGTTGGAGCTGATGGCTGACTACGGTCTTGATCTTAAGTACCATCCGGGGAAGGTGAATGTTGTGCCGGATGCGCTTAGTCGGTTACCAGCAATTCAGGTGTTAACTACGCAGAAGGAGATCATTGCAGGTTTTCGAAGATTTGACTTGGAGGTTATACTACCGCGTTCTACGGGACAGTTGATGCAGTTGCAAGTACAGTCGTCTTTGATTAAGAAAATTAAAGCAGCACAATCGCAAGATCCTAGACTGCAAAAGTTTCGAGAGCAAGTTGAAGCCGGACTACGAACAGATTTACTAATCCACGAAGATGGTTCGTTGAGGTATGGTAGCCGTTTGTGTGTGCCAAAGGGAGATGTCGTGAAGAGCTTATGAAGGAGGCACACAGTTCAGCTTATTCTGTACATCCAGGAGGCACAAGGATGTACCGAGATATTCGACAGCATTTCTGGTGGGAAGGCATGAAACGGGAGATTGCTCGCTTTATGGCTAAGTGCTTGGTGTGTCAACAAGTTAAGGCTGAACATCAAAGGGTTGCTGGTTTATTGCAACCACTTCCGATTCTTCAGTGGAAGTGGGAACATATAACCATGGATTTCGTGACGGCTTTACTGCGGAGTCTAAAGGGCAACAATGCAGTATGGGTGATTGTTGATCGGTTGACCAAGGCAGCTCATTTTATTCCTTTCCGGGTTGGTCAATCAACAGAGACTTTGGCAGAGCGGTACATGCAGGAGATTGTAAGATTGCATGGAGTACCGGTGAGCATCGTGTCCGATCGGGACACTCGGTTCTTATCACACTTCTGGAGGAGTCTACAGGAAAGTTTGGGGACTCGATTGAAGTTTAGCACAACTTATCATCCTCAAACTGATGGTCAGTCGGAGAGAACGATCCAAACTCTTGAAGATATGTTGAGAGCATGCATGTTGGACTTCAAGGGTTCGTGGGAGGATCATCTACACTTGGTGGAGTTTTCTTACAACAACAGTTTTCAGGCAACTATCCAGATGGCTCCATTTGAAGCATTGTATGGTCGTAAATGCCGTTCACCTATTTGCTGGGATGATGTCGGTGAACGAAGATTATTGGGACCAAATTTGGTTGTGCAGACAGTTGAGAAGGTTAACACTATCAGGAATCATATGAAGGCAGCTCAAGACCGATAGAAGAGTTGGGCAGACACGTCAAGAAGAGCTCTAGAGTTCGCCTGGGTGATTTGGTATTCTTGAAGATATCACCGACTAGAGGGGTGATTCGTTTTGGGAGTCAAGGAAAACTTAGTCCTCGATTCGTTGGACCCTTTGAGATCTTGGAGCGTGTTGGTGAGGTAGCGTACCGTTTGGCGTTACCGCGGTCCTTGGCAAGTGTGCATGATGTGTTTCACGTATCTCAACTACGAAGGTATGTTCGAGATAAAACACACGTTTTGGATCATTTGGAGTTAACAGTACGAGAAGATTTGACTTTTGAGGAGCGACCGGTTGAAATCGGGGATCGAAAGGAAAAGGTTCTCAAGAACAAGGTTATCCCCCTTGTGCTGGTTTCTTGAGGAAATCGATCGCATGGAGAGTCCACTTGGGAACGAGAAGGTGAAATCCGACAGAAGTTTCCTCACATTTTCCTGTAGTTTTCTATCTTTGTATTCTTGGAATTTCGAGGACGAAATTCTTTTTGTAGTTGGGTATAATGTAACACCCGAGCCCAATACTACTATTTTCAGTTACTGTTTGAGCATAATATGGTACTCATTTCATTTAACTTGCTTGTTTGTTGCTTACTGTAAAATTTACCTGGCAAAGTCATTTCTACATATAACAATTTTTAGCATCTAAAATAAAATTAAAAATATCCATCTTGGCCTACTCGACACCCCTAGCTTCGTGATAGCGTCCGTGCTTCGTGTTCTCGTCCTGTTCGGTGAAACGGGCGAGTTTGGACGGCTACGCGGGCGTACAGGTGTCCGTCTTGAGGGTATGCTTTTTAATCATAAAACACTCAATTTCAAAATTTGGAACCACCTTAAAATCTTATTATTTAAATTTCGAATTTTTGGACCCGACCCGGGTGCAATTTGGAAATGTTTTATCTAGCGCCAAAATCCCAAATTTTAATAATATTCAAACCATAGTATATTTCGAAGATTTATATATATTTTCCACTGTTTACGTAATCTATTAAATCTTTTCATATTTCTTAGACCCTTAAATCATTCTTTCAGCCAATCAATTTTTCGTGTGGGCCCCTATCTCTATCTCTCTCTCTCTTTCTCTATCTCTCTCTCTCTAACCCCTCAAATCTTTCTCTCTCTTTATAAATTTATTCTCTGTCTCTCTTATACAAATTTCCCTCTCCTTTATTTTTTCTTCAAACACAGCAACAGAACCCAACCTCGTCGAGCACGGCCACCTCTCTCCTCGCTGCTGCCGTACCAACGTCGACGTCAACGACACCAGCATCCTTGCCTCCTCGCCCTCATCACAGCCACACCCACCTCCTTCCTCCATTTTTTTCCCACGCTCTCGAGCGCTTGCACACCCGACGAAGCCACCCGTGCATTCCCCAGCGAGCCCAACCTCGCCGGTGACTCGCCGTCGTCGCCCTCGCCTCCTCCTCGCATCCCTCTCCACATCCCGGCCTCCCAAACCGCTTCCACCTCCCTCTGCAGACCCCCTCGGCCGTGGCTGCACACCATAACCCACTGCCTTCGCCGGAGTATCACCACGCCGGCAACCTTCTTCGCCGTCGCCCCGTGCCGGCTCCCCTGAAATCTCAGAAACCCTACCAGTAAGACCTTCTTCTCCCCTTCTTTTTTGTTTCCTTCTTTTCTTGATTGCAATTCTGGATTTTTACTGTTTACTGCTCGCCGGAATCCAGCCGTGCCGGCGGCGTGTCCCGACGTTCCAGCGAGGTACCCGACGCGTGTGGATCCATTGTTCGTCATTTGGGTGTGCAGAAGATCGCGTCCGTATCGCGCACCAGATCGCGTCCTTATCGCGCCCAGATCGCGCAGCAGATCGCGTCTGTATCGCGCACCAGATCGTGCCCAGACCGTGCACCAGATCGCGACTAGACCCAATACCGTGTCGTGCCGTTTCACACACCATATCGTGTCACGTCGCACCAGGCCGCCTGCATATCGACATTTTGAGGTAAGTACCACTTGCTACATGCTATACAATATTTACATATATATCATGACACCCTAAACATGTAAATTTAACTTGGTACGATCATTTCTCATTTTCAGGTACAATATTGCATTATATCATTTTACCGTTACACTTGGAACCTACAGTTTGCAAATTGAACCTGATAACCATATTTACCTGTTTAATCACATTTTAATGTTAACGTAGATTATGGCATTTATCTCTGTAGTTCTGTCCCATTCGGACACTCGCATGCTTTTAACTTGAAATAGCTATACTGAACCGTTACATAATCATTGCACCGCTAAGGGTGCTTAAACCTATTAACATGACTAAACGGCTATAACGTTTTACTGCACTCTTGTAATTTGAATGAAACTGCTTATTACGTAATTCATTGCTTATCTCATATTGCTAATACCCATGTTTGATTATATATCTGATTGTGAGCACACCCACAATATTGTTTACATCTTGACCTGACATGGCCACACACACACACACACACACACACACACACACACATATATATATATATATATTGATACACCTGACATGGTACCGTATACTGTTGACTTGACCTGATGTACCATGACTCGACTTGTTACCTGATCTCGTGCCTAATGCGAACAAACCTGACATGTAGTCCTCATGGACCGTTCCTGTTATCTATCCAGACAAACCTGCTTTTACCTGATACTGTGTTGGCATTAGTTCTAGATTACCGAATACCTGACTCTACACATATAACTTGGGGACATGGGGAAATCAAAGGTGAAATCTGACTTGTAACTTGACAGTTCACTACCTGTATTGAGTGTACACATTAATATTTTGTGCCTAGCGGCATGTCTCGGTTTTAGCCGAGAATATTGTGGCCGTGGTCCCGGGTATGTACGGGATACTATCGAGTGTACATATTCCTGTTTTGTGCCTAGCGGCATGTCTCGGCTGCAGCCGAGAATATTGTGGCCGTGGTCCCGGGTATGTACGGGATACTATTGAGTTACATCGACGATTCATCAATTGATTTCAATGACTTTAGAATAGAAAACCTGATAGAACAGTTTAGTTACCGACTGTACACTACCCTGCACTGTTTGTTTCACATTATTGCTTTATTCATGTTTATTTTTGCATGACATGTTACATTGTTCATATTATATTACTTGTTGACATGACGCGCTGACTCTGGGTTTTGCATGGCCCAGATTCTGTACCGCTGTCGCAGTCCGAGCAGGAGTACTTCAGCCAGCAGGCTGAGCTGTGAGTTCAGTAGTAGTTAGTTTTATTTCCTGCATTTATTTCCTGACGTGAGCCTGCATTATGGGACATACATTTTAGTTATTTGTATTGGATCATTTGCTTCCGCATTTATTTATTATTGACTCCTGTTATTCTGGATTATGGACATGTTTTAGATAGTTTTATCTTGTTCTTGATATCTCTACAGCCGTAATGTGACTGTGGATGGACACTTCCTACCCACAGGTAGCATGGTTGGCTATGTCACGTGCCTAATCTAGCGTACTCTGGGAAGCGGGGCGTGACAGCAAGCATGTTGAGTAATCGGTTGGTTAGTACCTCAAGAAGTATTAACGGTCGCATGAAAAATGTGTGAGCAAATTCATCTAAATATCAATTAAAAAGTACTGAGGCAGATGGACAAGAGTATGATAGCTTGAATTGAATTCTCCGAGTGTAGTGATGTCCAGTTCACACACGTAGGGGTATATGATCAATGTTTGGAAGAAAGGTAGGAATGAAGAATAAAGACGATATTTTATTGAGGGATGACGTGATTTCCAACATCTTTTCATGACCATTAAGACATGGCTCATAGCAACTGAAAATCTAGTATAATTGGAAACTCTAAATTTTCAAAGTCTTTCTTTTATAATTCTTATCTTTACATGTAACTTTCACAGTCTTCCTTTTATTATGGGATTTTGTGGGTGCAATCCGCTGAAAACCCTCAGGAGACAACACTCCTCCTACTAGGGACATCTAGGGGTTCAAAGGCTTGTTGCACGTGCTCAGTGCAATCATGTTGCCTACGAAAGTGTGCTAGTTAGTTTTTCTTTTTCTTTATTTTCTCCTTCTCTTAAATAAAAATAAAAGACGTTTGCTCGAGACGACCAAAATTAAGTTTAGGGGAATTTGATCAGTCGAAAATACTGCATTCTCAACACGTTAATTTTCCTACTCTTATCATTCATATATAGGTGTTTATTGTAATTATAACACAGATTACGAATTCATCTGGAAAATACCAAATAACCTGTGTTATAGTTATAATCGACATTCTAAAGAGAAATTAAGTGTTTATTACTACTTGCATTGATCTGTATATATCAACCCTTGTCTCGAGATTATGCACAGGAAATTCTCCAGGTAAAAGAGCCAGAACTGTTAAAGTGCTGATAAAATACATCAAATCCAAGACTTGTGATCCGGCAGTAAACAAGAGAGGTTAAGGAGATTCCAGGCATCAGATAAACACCAAAAAGCCAACAACAGGAAAAGCCCAGAGAAATGATGCACTGAGCCCACCACATGGCCGCGGATACGCGGCCGAGTTGGCCGATCCGCCGCGGAACCGCGGCTTGTTAGACACGTCATCAGCTCATATTTCCCCACATGCCTTCTTGCAACAGCCAAGCTTCTAGAAGACTCTCTAAAGATCACGTGGCTTTATCCAGAAGGCTCGGCCTAACAACCTTATCCTAGAATATACCTTATTCTAGAATATTCCCTCTAACAAACTTCTTCTAGAAGACTCTCTCTAACAATCTAGCTTTGGAGGGAAGATTCAAATGAGTGGTTATAAAAAGGGATCTAGATATAGAATTTAAGGGTTGTTGATTAGTTGTTCGGTAGTTGTTCATCATTTGAGTGGTAAAAATTATAGTGAGATCCAAATCATTTCTAAATCAAATTGAGTGACACAATTTGATCCAAATCAAGATCCATCGAGTACCAAATCAAGCAAGCATTCAACGAGCCTTTTGAATCAATGCCGATTTTCATCCGAGCAAGAGATCCATGACGATCCGCGACTCAAGAAGACGATGCGAAGCTTGTTCGACGATTTAGTTCCTCCTTAAATCTTGTAATCTCTGAGTGTATTGTAACGAAACGTCGATTAATAAAAGGTAAAAATTCTTGATCTTGCTTTTCTTTACATTTGAGCATTATGAAGAGTTATCGATTTTTGATTGTTTTCTTTTTCATGATGTTTGAGTGAAAACTCCGCTTGTGGAGGAATCGAGAAAATAGGTAGATGATGATGATTAAATTCTTGAACGATTCTTAAGTCTTATGAGTTTTGTAAACTTTAGAAAATTGAATCAACGATGACCTAGTTTTGAGCGAGATGCTTTCTTGAATGTTTTCGCTCCAAATTAGAGATCAACGATCGATGATTGAATTTCCTAGAGGCTAGAATTTGAATGCTAATCAACGAAAGGACAATGGATGATGATGAAGAAACCCTAGTTCCTTCAATAGATCCCTAAACCTCGTTGATTGTCATCGATCTAGTAACAAATCTTCAATAGATAAGAATTTGTAATCATAAGTAATCATCATCACTATCGATTGGATCAATTCCTACAAGTCTCTTTACAAATCTTGATACTTCATTCGATTTGGACATCTTCTTGAACTTTAGTATTTCTTGATTTTAGAACTATTTCTTGATGATTCTTGAAACTAAATTTCACAAATATTGAATCAATTTTCTTGCAACTTCTTTTATCTTTTCATTTCAACTCATCTAAAACAAGATCTATCAAAACACACATCTCAGTGGACGATCCGTATTCATTAACGCGCTACATCGACACTGTTAATTGATTGCGGTATAAATTTCTTTGGTTGTGAAACATTTCAAATACATACGAAGATAGATCAATCACCCCTCATCCTGTACACAACAGCCCTTGAAGGTTCTCTAGGCGCGCTATGGGCACAGAAGAACGACTAGGGGTAGGAGAAAGCTCTCTATTATTTGAGTCGAGTCCTTCTGGGGGCAGAAAGAAACTACTCCCCCATTGGAAAGCATAGCCTGGCACTGATCTTCGCGATAATGAAGCTCAGACACTATGCCTTGGCACATGAGGTCTATCTCATATCAAAGGTGGATCCTCTCAAATATTTGATTTCAAGAGCCATACTAACAGGAAGGCCTGCTAAATGGGCCCTCCTCTTGATAGAGTTCTCGATAATATATCGACCTTTCAAGGCAGTAAAAGGACAGGCCATCGCCGACTTTCTCGCTGAGCATCTGATACTAGCTGATTCTCCCTTAAATTGCGAATTTTCAGATGAACACGCGTTCGACACAATCGAAGGGAAGAAGGAGAATGTCCAATGGGAACTCTACTTCGACAGATCTTCTTCCATGAAGAAGTGTAACGTTTTAGAAATCGTTTTGCGAATTTTCCCGTTTTAGGGCAAAATTGTCGGTATTTCCCGTTTTAACCCGATTTCGATCAAACGTCCGTATAAACTTGCCGACACCTAGTTTAGCTAAAATAAAGCTAGTGCACGAACTTTGGGGGTATATGGGAGGTTTTGGTTCAGATAGAATTTTTTCCCAAAGAAAATATTATTTTAAGCGGTATATTGTGCACGTAAATCGGGAAATTTCTTCTCTTGAGAATAAATTAAATTTTTATCACCAGAAAATTTTGGAAACTTCTTTTCTAAATATCTAGATATTTTTAGAGTGCAAAAGGATTTAATTTAAAAAGAAAAGAAAAGATGTAAAGGTGGAAAAATTGCTTTAATTAGCATTTATTACCTAATTTCCTAGAACTTTCTTCACCCAAAATTCACAAAACTACCCCCATCTCCCCTTGGCCGGAACCTCTTCCCATTTCTGTCCAAAACATTTCCCAAGCTCATTTCTTCTTCTTTCTCACTCAAAAACACTTCAAAAATTCCAAAATAAATCCACAAAATCCTAATTAAAAATAAAACCATCATTTCCTTCATTAATCCTTCTTGGATCTTCAACAAAGCATGTTTTTTTTTATGCTAAGATGATGGATTAAGTTTCATTTTGGTGTTCTTGAGGATGTATAATTTCTTACCTTAATCCTTAATTAATTGTTTAAATCTTAATCTAGCTATTTAAGTTAGCTAATTATGTGTTTAATATAGCTTTTAAATCATGATAAATTCTTTATTCATAATTATTTAAAAATTCAAGTTAGGGTAAAGCTTGATTAAGTGCTTAATGTTCATTAAAGTGTTAATTTGTGATTAGGAAAAGATTAACCTAGTAGAAAATGATAATTATTGCTAATGAACACTTTGTTTAATTATACAATTTTGCTTACTAGGTTTTTGCTAAAACTTAATTAGCAAGTGTTAAAAATATAGGAATGGTTTAGATAGCTTGGTTAAGCTATTATAAGGTGATTGCAATCGCTAGATATGCGTTATCTTGAAACTAGTGCGAAATATTGCGATAAGTTGTTTACTAGGTTTCGGGGTTTTTCCGACGTGGGTTCGATTGGTCGTTGCGAGGTTATATCTATTGTATTCCTCGTAATTGTTTGTGTTGTGTTGCGTGATCGGGGTGATCGGGGTCTAGACTTCGTGTTTTGTAGTTTAGCGACCACAGTTAGGGTTTTTGGTCGATGTCGTGCGTGATAGATGTGCTAAGCGCACAGTGTAATTTTCCGGGAGCTTTCATCGCGTTTCGTTGTCTTTTCGTCATTATAGGATATTTAGCTTATGTGTTGTATTTGTGAAATTTTAGGTTCGCAAGCGGGGACTTCGGGTGCTGCGAACAAGGGGTAGCAGGTGGTCGGATTTTCATAACTCGAGACCATCGGTGAGTAGATTTACCATCTACGGGAAAATCGCCCGTATGGCGTTATGCGTCGGGGCTGATATGATATGTTAGCTGCATGTTATTGCATATTAGTTGATTTCATATGAACGTCATTGCATAGTATATCTATTGTACCTTGACTTGTACCTGTTGGATATAACACATTACTAACGGTTCATGTTGCACGAGCACTGATTTGTATGCTACACCCGCACCGTCGGTAATTGCCATGACACGCACAAACCACCTATATACGTGAGATTGTATCGGACATGGATAGTTAAGATATTAACCCTTATTCCATTTCATGTATATTCGATTACAGCTATATGTAAATCATGCATACATACTGATATGTACACCCACATATTTTTCTATAGTTGCTTATACCCTAAAGGTATAGTTTTGACATGTGATATTGAGACGTTGACTATTTCTCTTATGAAATGCATCATACCTGCTTGCTTACATGTAGATACTTAAACATGGTTACAATCACATGTACACCTCATATGATGCTGCACTTGTTTTCGGAGAATTTAGGAACCGCATGATATATTTTAAAGTGTGATTCAATTTAAAGAGAGGTTTTTCCTTGATATGCTCATATTGTAGTTTTATGTTGCATGTATCAGTTTTTCATGGATTTACGCAATGAGATATGGATTTCTTATGATTTATGGATTTGAGAACCGTGGGGGTATTTCATGAAAACTATGTATTGTTTGAAAACCCGGTTTCTCTTGATATGATATTTCAGTGCGTTCACCATGTGATTTCTCGGTTCTGAGATTTGGCTTGTGATACCCGATTCGAGGAGCAGGAGGCACCGTCTGCGGGTACATGGTGTACCCGGTATGGTATCCCAGGACGAGTGGTGATTTCGTGGTGTAGACGATAAGCCTGGCAAAGGGACTACTGCCTACCGGTGATAGTAATTGGACTCGGCGGTTGTCGTGAGGATACCGACCGGAGTGATGTATGACATATCGTCAGGGCCGGTCGTGGTGATAGCGCCTGAGTTATAAGGATTTACGTGTCGATGCTAGACACGGGTTTCATGACATTTTGAGTGTCGGTGTTAGACACTCAGGTTTCCATGATTTCTACATATCGTCGATGGACATACGGGGTTGATATCCTCATACTTATATATATATACATATATATACATGCGGTATATGTTTTCATGATATTTCGGGTGTCGATGTTTGACACTTAGGTTTCATGAGACTTACAGGATGTGTGGGCCGATCTGAGAATGCGGTGCCTGAGGATTTGGGATTTGATGTTTCAGTGAGGGACACTGGTTTTTTCCTATGCTGATGATTTTGCATGAGGTTTTATTATATCATCCCACACACTCGGGATTATTCTATATGCGTTGCTTCATGTAGTTGTAGTACCCTGCTGATGTACCTTTACATGATTTTTGCATATCCATACTGCCATACTTATGCTATCAGATTACATGTGCTAGATTTATCGTTGTTCGTGCATACTTGCGATTACAGTATGATGTTATTTACTATTCACGAGTTGGAAACTCACCCACGTTATGCCACAGTGTTTTGCAGGACTTACCCTCTGAGTAGTTGCGGCAGGGCGTCATATCATCTCTACTTTTGCGGATACCGCTACGTTTGGCTGTGAGGCCGTTGCTTTTAGGTGGGTTTGCGGTTATATTTTTGTTGGATCCAGTATTCTCCATCTACCACCTCTTGTATATGACCTAGAGATGAGTTGTGAGGTTTCTGTGTTATATTATTTGGTGACTTTGGGTGCCGTGCTCGTGGGAGCTGGTTATGTTGAAAAGTTTCACTTCTTTATGCAGTTTTTCCTTTATATTCTTCGCTTCGGCGTCGTATTTATATCTTGTGGTGGTTGTCTCCGCCGTTGGGCATGATTTGCTCATGTTTGGGATGCTTTATTTTATTATCTATGTTGTACCCGTTTTCGGGGCTAGTTTTTACAAAGGAGTTGCTGCCAAAATTTTTAAGAAATAAAACTAGAGTTAGAGATTTTTCTTGTAAATTTCTAAATGTTTACAACTATGTTTTTCTCCGTTGATCCAGTTTTTGGGTGGTTTAGATTTCTGGGTTTCGGCTTACTTAAGCTGCGTACGCCTGTAGACGTTACGTAATTTAAGTGCCGGTTGCGGGCAGAATTTGGGTCGTGACAAAGTTGGTATCAGAGCGCTAGGTTTTACCTTTCGGAGTGTAGGATGATCTTGGTATGATGGAGTAGGTAGCTTAAGCAGAGTGACATAGTGTGTGTATGTTCCGCGGCATACTTACGACACGATACTCTGCCTAAGTGACCTTAGGACTTATTGAAATTCTTTCCGTGATTTTGTACATCCTTGTGATTCGATTTCTGTATCCTTATCGAATCTTGTTTCAATTTCCAGCCTATATGCTGCCGAAGACTACGAGGGCACAAAGAGCGGCCGCGAGGCCCGAGGTCAGAGTCGACTCGTCTGAGGCGAGGACTGACCAGGGAAGTACGCCTGTTGTACCGGAGCACATTGCTATGTTTGGGGCTGGTATGCAGGACCTACGCCAGATGATGGGGACTTTAGTTGAGGCCATTAGAGCACAGGGGCAGGCAGTTGTTCCACCCGTTGCTGGGACCATGATGGTACCTACTGCTCCGGCAGTCACAGTTACAGCTCCGGAGGTTATTACCGTGTCACTGACAGAGTTCATAAAGCTGAGGCCTCCGGTGTTCACTGGCACAGATACTACTGAGGATCCGCAGTCGTTTATCGACCGGATGGACAGGATTTGTCGTTTGCTCCGATGCTCCGGCGAGAGATGGGTGGAGTTTGCGAGTTTCCGGCTGGAGGGTCTGGCCCAGAAATGGTGTGATTCCTTGGAGAGGGGCAGAGCCGCAGGTCTTGCTCCTATGACTTGGGCTGAGTTTGTGACAGTATTTCTCGCCCGCTTTCTTCCACCGAGCGTCAGGGATGCGCGAGTGGCCGATTTGAGTCGTTACGTCAGACTCCGGGGATGACGGTGTCTGAGTATGATGTACTGTTTACTGAGCTGTCTGTGTATGCTCCGTACTTGGTGGCGACTGAGGAGATGAGGGTGAAAAGGTTTGTTCGAGGCCTACTTACCCAGTTGTTCCTAGCCATTAGCATTCAGCATTGCGAGACGTATGCGGTAGCGGTGGATGCAGCCCTATTGGTGGAGGAGCGTCTATCTGAGTCGTCGGTTGTTCCAGAACCGAAGAGGACTCGTACTGATGTACCAGCACGGAGACAGAGGTTTACACGCCGAGGCAGAGTTCCTTTAGACTCGGGGAGTAGCAGAGACATGGGACATGGCCAGTTATTCAGTTCTTATTCCTAGGAGGGCCAGCATCCGTCTTATGGGTGCTTTGGGTGTAGCAGTCTACATCACCTTGTTCGAGATTGTACAGTGGTGCGTCAGAGAGGGCCAGCAGTACCCCAGGTTACCTTACCACCTTCTCCTCCTCAGAGAGAGTTGCCTCTTATTCCTGTTGTCGCGCCGCGTTAGACTCCTTCTCAGAGAGGTCGTGGTCGCGGTGGTTTTGTGCCAAGAGGACGAGGTGGCAGAGGCAGAGGACAGCCAGTAGCCGGTGGAGGACATGCTCGGGTTTTTGCCTTGACTCACCAGGACGCGCAGGCGTCCAATGCCGTGGTTTCAGGTACCCTTTCTGTATGTTCTTATGATGCACATATTCTTTTCGATCCAGGATCTACGCATTCGTATGTTTCTACGCACTTCGTGCCGAGGTTAGGCCGAGAGTCGTGTTCACTAGATCAGCCGCTTTTCGTGACTACTGTTGTGCGAGAGTCGTTTGTTGCGCGACGCGTGTTCCAGTCGTGTGCTGTCCGTTTAGGAGACAGAGATCTGTCCGTCGACTTAATCCATCTTGAGATGTTGGACTTCGACGTTCTGTTTGGCATGGACTGGTTAGCTACTTGCTACGCGTCCATCGATTGCCGAGAGAAGACAGTTAGGTTTTGTTTTCCCGGCGAGTCAGTGTTGGTTGTGCAGGGGGGACGTGGTGCCGCCCCTCACAGTTTGATTTCTGTCCTTTGCGCTAGTCGGCTTTTGAAGAGGGGATGTCGGGGATTCTTGTCTTTCATTCATGATACTGGAGCCACAGTGGAGTCGTTGGACCAAGTTCCTACCGTGCGAGAGTTTCCCGACGTCTTTCTCGATGAGTTACCTAGGTTGCTGCCAAAGCGCGATATTGAGTTCTGCATTGATCTGATTCCTGGCACGGAGCCTATTTCTATACCGCCTTATCGGATGGCTCCGACAGAGCTTAGAGAGCTTAAAGATCAATTGCAAGAATTACAGGATAGGGTACTTGTGCGTCTGAGTGTTTCGCCGTGGGGAGCTCCTGTTCTGTTCGTCAAGAAGAAGGACGGCGGTTTGAGGCTGTGTGTGAATTATCGTCAATTGAACCGAGTTACGGTGCGGAATAGGTATCATTTACCTCGCATTGACAATTTATTTGATCAGCTCCAGGGTGCGAAACATTTTTCAAATATTGATTTGCGTTCGGGTTATCATCAGTTACGGGTTCAGAATGATGACATTCCGAAGACTGCTTTTCGTACGCACTATGGGCACTATGAGTTTTTGGTGATGTCGTTCGGACTCACCAATGCGCCAGCAGCGTTCATGGATATGATGAACCGAATTTTCAGGTCGTTCCTTGACCAGTTTATTATTATGTTTATTGATGACATACTGGTCTACTCTAGGAGTCGTGAGGAGCATGAGCAATACTTGAGGATTGCTTTGCAGATATTGAGAGAGCACCAGCTGTATGCTAAGTTCTCGAAGTGGGCGTTTTGGCTTGTTAGTGTTAACTTCCTGGGTCATGTCATGACTGGTGATGGTATTCTTGTGAACCCGAGGAAGATCGAGGCTGTACAGCTTTGGCCCAGACCTGTATCGGTTGACTGAGGTCCGCAGCTTTTTGGGCTTAGCTGGTTATTATCGCCGTTTTATGCAGGATTTCTCAAGTATCGCTGCACCGCTGACTGGACTGACCCAGAAGGGAGTTCCTTTTTTTTGGACTTATGTGTGCGAGCAGAGTTTTCAGCAGTTGAAGACTCGGTTGACGACAGCACCAGTTCTATCTTTGCCTTCTGGATCGGGCGGCTACGTTGTTTACTGTGATGCTTCATGAGTGGGGCTCGGTTGTGTACTGATGCAGCATGATAGAGTGATTGCTTATGCTTCTAGGCTGCTGAAGAAGCACGAGCAAAATTACCCTACTCACGATCTTGAGATGTCCGCGGTGGTCTTTGCGTTGAAGATTTAGAGACACTACTTGTACGGAGAGTCGTGTCAGATCTTCACGGATCATAAGAGCTTGAAGTATATCTTCCAGTAGCGGGATCTGAATCTGAGACAGCGCCGTTGGATGGAGCTAGTGAAGAATTATGATTGTGAGATCCTTTATCACCCGGGCAAGGCGAATGTGGTAGCTGATGCTTTGAGTCGTAGGCCTAGGGGTAGCTTGTCCCAGTTGAGCGCAGTTCAGCGTCAGTCTTCTGCAGATTGGCAGCTCTTGTGTGATGGTAGAGTGCAGTTCGAGTTCACCTCCGCTGGGGGACAGTTTACTCATGTCCGCGCCCGTCCACTACTACTTGATCGTATCCGTGAGGCGCAGCCCAGTGATGCCCGTTTGTCCGAGATTCTTGAGCTTGTTCGACAGGGTACAGTTTCGGAGTTCATGATTGATGACCAGGGTGTGCTACGATGCAGGACTCGCTTGTGTGTACCAGATGATGATGGGTTGAGACGTGAGATCCTAGAGCAGGCACATCAGTCGGCCTTTAGCGTTCATCCAGGTTCCACCAAGATGTACCGTGACTTGAAAGACTTTTACTGGTGGGAAGGGATGAAACGCGATATTTCGGACTTCGTTTCGAGGTGCCTGACTTGTCAGCAAGTCAAGGCTGAGCACCAGAGACCGGTTGGAGAGTTGCAAACTTTACCCGTTCCGGAGTGGAAATGGGAGCAGATTTCCATGGACTTCATTGTGGGTCTACCCAGGACCAGTAGAGGGTATGACTCCATTTGGGTAATTATTGACCGGTTGACGAAAGCGGCTCACTTCCTTCCAGTGAAGACCACTTTCGGTTATTCTCAGTGTGCTCAGTTATACATAGATGAGATTGTACGTTTGCACAGTATTCCCACATGCATAGTATCCGACAGAGGCACCCAGTTTACTAGCTTTCTTTGGCAGAAGCTTCAGGAAGCTTTGGGTACCCGGTTGAGTTTTAGCACCGCTTTTCATCCACAGACCGATGGTCAGTCAGAGCGGACTATACAGACTCTGGAGAATATGCTCCGTGCATGTATGCTTGATTTTGGTGGCAGTTGGGATCGTCACTTGCCGTTGATTGAGTTCTCCTACAACAACAGCTTTCAGAAGACTATTCAGATGGCACATTTTGAGGCTTTATATGGTAGGAAGTGTTGATCGCCAGTCTGTTGGACCGAGCTTAGTGAGAGGCTAGTTTTGGGACCCCGGCTAGTTCAGGAGACTACGGAGAAGATCCAGCTGATTCAGGACAGGATGAGAGCAGCCCGGTGCAGGCAGAAGTCCTATGTCGACCGTCGTCGTCGCAGACTTGAGTTCGGAGTGGGGGATCATGTATTCCTGAGGATTTCTTCGATGAAGGGCGTTATGCGATTTGGGAAGAGGGGGAAGCTCAGTCCCAGATTTATAGGTTCTTTCGAGATCCTTGAGCGAGTGGGTTCTGTTGCTTATCGTTTAGCGCTTCCGCCTAGTTTTCCGGATGTTCACCCCGTTTTCCATGTGTCGATGCTTCGTAGATATCTTCATGATCCTTCTCACATGATTCAGCATGAGACCGTTCATCTTGAGCGCGATCTTTCGTTCACCGAGCAGCCGGTAGTTATTTTGGATCGGCAGGTGAAGAAACTTCGGTCAAAGGTCTTGCCATCTGTGAAGGTTCTTTGGCGTAGCCCGACTAGTGAGGAGATCACTTGGTAGGCCGAGAGCGAGATGCGGAAGAAATTCCCTCATCTCCTTGAAGGTACGTGTAGTTAAATTTTAATTCGGGGACCGAATTTCTATAAGGGGGGGATTGTAACGTTTTAGAAATCGTTTTGCGAATTTTCCCGTTTTAGGGCAAAATTTTCAGTATTTCCCGTTTTAACCCGATTTCGATCAAACCTCCATATAAACTTGCCGGCACCTAGTTTAGCTAAAAAAAAGCTAGTGCGCGAACTTTGGAGGTATATGGGAGGTTTTGGTTCAGATAGAATTTTTTCCCAAATAAAATATTATTTTAAGCGGTATATTGTGCACGTAAATCGGGAAATTTCTTCTCTTGAGAATAAATTAAATTTTTATCACTAGAAAATTTTGGAAACTTCTTTTCTAAATATCTATATATTTTTAGAGTGCAAAAAGATTTAATTTAAAAAGAAAAGAAAAGATGTAAAGGTGGCAAAATTGCTTTAATTAGCATTTATTACCTAATTTCCTAGAACTTTCTTCACCCAAAATTCACAAAACTACCCCCATCTCCCCTTGGCCGAAACCTCTTCCTATTTCTGTCCAAAACATTTCCCAAGCTCATTTCTTCTTCTTTCTCACTCAAAAACACTTCAAAAATTCCAAAATAAATCCACAAAATCCTAATTAAAAATAAAACCATCATTTCCTTCACTAATCCTTCTTAGATCTTCAACAAAGCATGTTTTTTTTATGCTAAGATGATGGATTAAGTTTCATTTTGGTGTTCTTGAGGAGGTATAATTTCTTACCTTAATCCTTAATTAATTATTTAAATCTTAATCTAGCTATTTAAGTTAGCTAATTATGTGTTTAATATAGATTTTAAATCATGATAAATTCTTTATTCATAATTATTTTGAAATTCAAGTTAGGGTAAAGCTTGATTAAGTGCTTAATGTTCATTAAAGTGTAAATTTGTGATTAGGAAAAGATTAACCTAGTAGAAAATGATAATTATTACTAATGAACACTTTGTTTAATTATACAATTTTCCTTACTAGGTTTTTGCTAAAACTTAATTAGCAAGTGTTAAAAATATAGGAATAGTTTAGATAGCTTAGTTAAGCTATTATAAGATGTTTGTAATCGCTAGATATGCGTTAGCTAGAAATTAGTGCGAAATATTGCGATAAGTTGCTTACTAGGTTTCGGGGTTTTTCCGACGTGGGTTCGATTGGTCGTTGCGAGGTTATATCTATTGTATTCCTCGTAATTGTTTGTGTCGTATTGCGCGATCGGGGTGATCGGGGTCTAGAATTCGTGTTTTGTAGTTTAGCGACCCCAGTTAGGTTTTTTGGCCGATGTCGTGGGCGATAGATGCGCTAAGCGCGCAGTGTAATTTTCCGGGCGTTTTCATCGCGTTTTGTTGTCTTTTCTTCATTATAGGATATTTAGCTTATGTGTTGTATTTGTAAAATTTTAGGTTCGTAAGCGGGGACTTCGGGTGCTGCGAACAAGGGGAAGCAGGTGGTCGGATTTTCATAACTCGAGACCATTGGTGTGTAGATTTAACATCTACGGGGAAATCGCCCGTATGGCGTTATGCGTCGGGGCTGATATGATATGTTAGCTGCATGTTATTGCATATTAGTTGATTTCATATGAACGTCATTGCATAGTATATCTATTGTACCTTGACTTGTACCTGTTGGATATAACACATTACTAACGGTTCATGTTGCACGAGCACTGATTTGTATGCTACACCCGCACCGTCGGTAATTGCCATGACACGCACAAACCACCTATATACGTGAGATTGTATCGGACAAGGATAGTTAAGATATTAACCCTTATTCCATTTCATGTATATTCGATTACAGCTATATGGACATCATGCATACATACTGATATGTACACCCACATATTTTGCTATAGTTGCTTATACCCTAAATGGTATGGTTTTGACATTTAATATTGAGACGTTGACTATTTCGCTTATGAAATGCATCATACCTGCTTGCTTACATGTAGATACTTAAACATGGTTACAATCACATGTACACCTCATATGAAGCTGCACTTGTTTTCGGAGAATTTAGGAACCGCATGATATGTTTTAAAGCGAGATTCAATTTAAAGAGCGGTTTTTCCTTGATATGCTCATATTATAGTTTTATGTTGCATGTATCAGTTTTTCATGGATTTACGCAATGAGATATGGATTTCATATGATTTATGGATTTGAGAACCGTGGGGGTATTTCAAGAAAACTATGTAATGTTTGAAAACCCGGTTTCTCTTGATATGATATTTCAGTGCGTCCACCATATGATTTCTCGGTTCTGAGATTTGGCTTGTGATACCCGATTCGAGGAGCGGAAGGCACCGTCTGCGGGTACATGGTAGACCCGGTATAGTACCCCGGGGCGAGTGGTGATTTCGTGGTGTAGACGATAAGCCTGACAGAGGGACTACTACCTACCGGTGATAGTAATTGGACTCGGTGGTTATCGTGAGGATACCGACCGGAGTGATGTATGACATATCGTCAGGGCCGGTCGTGGTGACAGCGCCTGAGTTATGAGGATTTACGTTTCGATGCTAGACATGGGTTTCATGACATTCCGAGTGTCGGTGTTAGACACTCAGGTTTCCATGATTTCTGCGTATCGTCGATGGACATGCGGGGTTGATATCCTCATACTTATATATATATATATATGTATATATATATATATACACACACACGCGCGCGCGTGCGGTATATGTTTTCATGATGTTTCGGGTGTCGATGTTTGACACTCAGGTTCTATGAGACTTACAGGATGTGAGGGCCGATCTGAGGATGCGGTGCCTGAGGATTTAGGATTTGATGTTTCAGTGAGGGACACTAGTGTTTTCCTATGCTGATGATTTTGCATGAGGTTTTATTATATCATCCCACACACTCGGGATTATTCTGATATGCGTTGCTTCATGTAGTTGTAGTACCCTGCTGATGTACCTTTACATGATTTTTCCATATCCATACTGCCATACTTATGCTATCAGATTACATGTGCTGGATTTGTCGTTGTTCGTGCATACTTGCGATTACAGTATGATGTTATTTAATATTCACGAGTTGGCAACTCACCCCCGTTGTGCCACAGTGTTTTGCAGGACTTACCTTCTGAGTAGTTGCGGCAGGGCGTCTTATCATCTCTACTTTTGCGGATACCGCTACGTTTAGCTGTGAGGCCGTTGCTTTTAGGTGGGTTTGCGGTTATCTGTCTGTACATCGTATATCTTTTTGTTGGATCTAGTATTCTCTATCTACCACCTCTTGTATATGACCTAGAGACAAGTTGTGAGGTTTCTGTGTTATATTATTTGGTGACTTTGGGTGCCGTGCTCATGGGAGCCGGTTATGTTGAAAAGTTTCACTTCTTTATGCAGTTATTCGTTTATATTCTTCGCTTCGGCGTCGTATTTATATCTTGTGGTGGTTGTCTCCGCCGTTGGGCGTGATTTGCTCACGTTTGGGATGCTTTATTTTATTATCTGTGTTGTACCCGTTTTCGGGGCTAGTTTTTACAAAGGAGGTGCTGCCAAAATTTTTATGAAAGAAAACTAGAGTTAGAGATTTTACTTGTAAATTTCTAAATGTTTAAAACTATGTTTTTCTCCATTGATCCAGTTTTTGGGTGGTTTAGATATCTGGGTTTCGGCTTACTTAAGCTGTGTACGCCTGTAGACGTTACGTAATTTAAGTGCCGGTTGCGGGCCAAATTTAGGTCGTGACAAGAAGCAAAAGCAAAACACCCCTATGGTCAAAGCTGGGGTGGGCCTTATTTTCGGGGCTCCGTAAGGAGGGATAATGTGTTTTGCCCTTTCCTTAACGGAGCCGAGAACAAACAACGAAGCAGAATATGAAGCTTTGATAGCGGGTCTTGAGATCGTTGTTGACATGGGAGTCGAAAACCTCTTCATATATGGAGACTCTCGGCTGGTCGTTAGCCAAGTAAATAGAGACTATCAGTCGTGCAAGACAGAGTTGGTAAAATATGGCGAAAGAGTGCAGCAACTGCTGACGCAAATCCCTTCCTACATCCTAAAAAGCATACCGTGTGCAGAAAATAGCAATTTAGCCAAGCTCGCTAAAGAATTGTCCGACGAAAACCTCGATGACGTGAGGATCATCTTGCAAAGCCGCCGGATTCTCGCGCCGGCAGAAATACCTCCGGAGTCGTCTGGAAGAAAAGAAGCGACCAGACAAGAAGCCTGCCAAAAAGAAGACGAAGAAAAGATTAATGATTGGAGAGAAGTCTTCATAGACTACTTCAAATCCCATCGAACACCCGAAGGCGTGTCGTCAAGGCATCAGCTCATGAGGAGAGCCCTGTCTTTCTCCTTCGTCAATGATACTCTATATAAGATATCGTTCGACTATCTGTAGCTGAGATGCCTGGGACCAGAAGAAGCAAAAATGGTCGTCCAAGAAACTCATGACGGACTCTGCGGTTCCCATCAAGCCGGGCCAAAGATGAAGCTAAAGATCAAAAGAATGGGTTAATATTGGCCCACGATAATTCAGGACTGCCTTGAATATGCGAAGCAGTGTTAATCGTGCCAAATTCATGAGGTCTTCATCCACCAGCATCCAAATCCGCTACACCCAACACTGGCTAGCTGGCCGATCGAAATGTGGGGAACCGATATAATCGGGCTTATCGAACTAGCATCATCTAAGGGACATCGGTTCATTTTGGTAACAACCGATTACTTCTCTAAGTGGGCAGAGGTAGTACCGCTAAGGAAGGTGAAGATAGAGAACATCCTCCATTTCTTCAGAACTCACGTCATTTATCGGTTCGGCACTCCGCGACGGATTATCTCCGATAACGGGCCAGCCTACAGAAGCCATAAAATCAATCGTTTCACACAGCAGCATAAAATAGATTGGATATATTCTTCGGTCTATAATCCCCGAGCGAACGGTCTAGCTGAGTCTTTCAACAAGACCTTGACGAAGATCATAAATAAAATGGTGTCCAGAAATAAAAAAGACTGGCATGAGAGACTGCATGAACGCCACGAATACAACGCCATTCACGTTGGTATTCGGCACGGAGGTAGTACTTCCCTTGGAGATAGAGCTACCCTCTTTACGAGTGGCAGTTCGATATGAGCTGACGGATGAAGAAAATTCCCATCTTCGGCTCGAGGAGCTCGATGCTAGGCCGAGAACATTCCACCAAGGCAAACTCGTATTAGTCGTACAAAGACCTATGATCCCTAACCGTGCAAAGCGGGGGAAATTCGAGCCGAATTACGAGGGCCCGTACATCATAGACAAAGTCTACCAAGGTGGGGCCTACTTGCTCATGGATAAGCATGGCGAAAGACCCTTCCGGCCAATAAACGGCCGGTTCCTTAAGAAATACTACGCTTGACAAGTCACGGCTCAGGTTAATGATAGATGACGACGCTCGTGTTCGCTCGTTGTCTTTCTGAGTCCAAAGTTTATAAGTAGTATCCGGCAAAACTTCGCCTCGAAGCTGCTTGGACCGAAATGTCCCTAAACTAGCACTCTTCGCCCCAAACATGGCGATATCTTTTCTGGGATCTGTGTTGCAATCAAAGCTCCCACGGCAAAGACTAAAAAAAAACAGTACGTCCATAAGCGAAATGAGCATGGATGAAAACCCGAAAGGGCTCCGTAAGTAAAAACAGCAGGACTACCGGCGATTTTGTGAAAACCCGAAAGGGCGCAGATTCGTAAAAAAAAAGAATTTTTTTTCATGCGCACTTGCAAGGTCCTCTCGACCTTTTAAGGAGAAAATACCTACGTGAGATCCTTACGTCTCACAAAAGGGAGCAACACACTTAGGGATCCCCACGATTCCTAAGGAGAAATTACACTTACGAGATCCTCACGACTCGTAAGGAGAATTCCCCCCTATGAGACCCTCACGGCTCATAGGATTCAAAAGCCTTAAGATGCAGGGACCTGAACCTGTTCTTAAGCCATAAAATTCCCCAAATTGCCCTACAGGCGGTCCAATATCGGCCCCTGTATACAATCCACGGGCACAAATAAATGTTCCCTCACCTAGTTCTACCAATGACGCGAAATTTCCCCATTTGGCACTTGTAGGTTCTCTCATCTTGTAAGAAGAAAATACTCTTGTGAGATCTTTATGACTTACAAGAGAAGATATCACTTAGGAATCCTCACAACTCCTAAGAAGAAAATACACCTATGAGATCCTCACGACTCGTAGGTATAAATAACTTTATGAGACCCTTATGGCTCATAAAGTTAAAAAGCCTTAGTCAACAGGATCCTAACCCTGTTTTCTAAGCCACCTTTGTTCAAATCGACAAAGGCAAATGATGATTCGCTCCTAGCAATATCCCAAATGTAGCGATGCTGATGCCTAAATCGGTATCAGATTCCAAGTCCTTTCACGGAAAATAATGATTCGCTCCTGGCAATATTCCAGTCGCAGCGATGCTGATGCTAAGATTGGTATCAGACCTCGAGTTCCATACTTGCAATAAAAATCAGCTAGTAAAAATGCATATGAAATAGCCAAAATGATGGGGAAACTCGCAATAAAAATCAGCGAGCAAAAAATGTATATGAAATAGCCGAAATGTTTGGGCAACTCGCATTAAAAAGCAGCGAGTAAAAAGAAAAAATATCCGAAATTATTGGGCGCCGCGATAAAATAGCTGAAATGATTGGGCAATCATGACTTTTGCGATATAAAAAGCTGAAATGATAGAGCATCGCGGGAAGAAATATAAAAAAATGATGATGATGAAACTTTTGCCCTGCAGGTGAGTCCACATCGACCCCTATATACAATCCATGGGAACAAACGAAAAGGAAACTATATTTTCCCACCAGGCTTCGTCGAAGGGAAGCCAGATCTCGACGTCAACATCGACAGCCTAGAGATCAACAACGGTGTTCCTTCTCAGTCCAAAAGGATGCAGATGCGGCGTTAACAAATGACCCCAGGGTCAAAACAACAGAGCCATGGCAAAGCCCCTAGTTCCAAGACTCGACGGTTCACAGACAACCCAGAGACAACCTCGACATTCGTCGCAATATTGCAGACGCAATGTCAACAAACGAAGCAAAGGAAGATTCATAGCTTCAGGGTCTTGACGGCAACTCAAATGTGACCTAAAAGTCAATCGGAGATCATCCCACACCGGCGCGGAGTGGTCTTGACTCATTGGGGCTCCCAAACTGAGCCTAACCTCAAGTAAAAAAAAGCGGCATGGAATATCCCTAACACTTTCTCTTCCGACGGTAATATCACCTGGAAGATTACTTGAAGAAGTATTGTCCAGTCGCCAAAGGGATCAGAGACATGACAGTTGCAAGGACACTCGAACAACAAGATTGCATATCGGGGAATGAATCAGCCAACGTAACGGATACAGATGTAACGTCAACAAAATGGAGCCATGGAAAAGTCCCTAGTTCCAAGTCTCGACGGTTCACAGACAGCCTAAAGATCAACAACGAAGTTTATTCTCACTCCAACAGGATGCAGACGCTACATCAACAAACAGAGCCATGGCAAAGTCCCTAGTTCCAAGACTCGACGGTTCACAGACAACCCAGAGACAACCTCGACATTCGTCACAATATTGCAGATGCAATGTCAACAAACGAAGCAAAGGAAGATTCTTAGCTTCAGGGTCTTGACGACAACTCAAATGAGACCTGAAAGACTATCGGAGATCATCCCACACCAGCGCAGAGTGGTCATGACTCATTGGGGATCCCAAACTGAGCCGAACCTAAAGTAAAAAAAGCGGCATGGAATATCCCTAACGCCTGCTCTTCCGACGGTAATATCACCTAGAAGATTACTTGAAGACTTCTTTTCCAGTCCCCGAAGGGATCAAAGACATGACAGTTGCAAGGACACTCGAACAGCAAGATTGTGTATCGGGGAATGCATCAGCTAACGCAACGGATACAGATGTAACGTCAATAAAATGGAGCCATGGAAAAGTCCCTAGTTCTAAGTCTCAACGGTTCACAGACAGCCCAGAGATCAACAACGACGTTTCTTCTCATTCCAACAGGATGCAGATGCGACATCGAAAAATGGAGTCATGGCAAAGTCCCTAGTTCTAAGACTCGACGGTTCACAGACAACCCAGAGACAACATCGACATTCGTCGCAATATTGATGTCAACAAACGAAGAAAATGAAGATCCTTAGATTCAGGGTCTTGACGGCAACTCAAATGAGACCTGAAAGACTATCAGTGATCATCCCATACCAGCACGGAATGGTCATGACTCATCGGGGCTCCCAAAATGAGCGTAACCTCAAGTAAAAAGGGACATGGAATATCCCTAACGCTTTCTCTTCCGACGGTAATATCACCTGGAAGATTACTTGAAGACGTCTTGTCCAGCCCCCGAAGGGATCAGAGACATGACAGTCGCGGGACTACTCGAACAGCAAGATTGCGTATCGGGGAATACATCGGCCAACGCGACGGTACGACGGATAAAATACCTAGTACCACAGACCCTAACGAACTTCTATCAGCAGAAGTTAACTGTGACGTTAGGACATCCTTGCGAGAACTTCTTGATTCATCTCGACTCGTAGGGAAAACAATGTTCCTGCGAGAACTTCTCGATTCGTCTCGACTCGTAGGGAAAAGCCTTAGACGACGGGGATATCAACCTGTTTCCTAAGCACTGTGGCCCTGCAAGTAGGTTCAAGATGGAATATTATATACTATCCACGGGCCACACTCTCCAAAGTCGAATATCGATAAGGAGGGAAAAAACCACTTACTAGTCCTCTCGACTTGTAAAGGGGGAAAATTCTCTTGTGAGATCCTTACGACTCTCAAGAGAAAACACACTTAGGAGTCCTCACGACTCCTAAGGAGAAAATACACCTACGTGATCCCTCTCGACTAGTAGGGAGAAAAGTTTTTATGAGACCCTCACGGCTCATAAAGTTGAAAAGTCTTAGGCGACAGATCTGAACCTGTTTCCTAAGCCATCGCTGCCCTATAAGGAAGTCAAGACAGACTATCTATGGGCCACACTCGCCAAATTTGAATATCGACAAGGAAGGAGAAAACACACCTACAGGATCCTCTCGACTTGTAAGGGGGAAAAATTCTCTTGTGAGATCCTTAGGACTCTCAAGAAGGAACACACTTAGGAGTCCTCACGACTCCTAAGGAGAAAATACACCTACGGGTTCTTCTCGACTCGTAGGGAGAAATAACCTTCTTGAGACCTTTACGGCTCGTGAAGACGAAAAAGGTCTTAGGCTACAAGGATCCTAAACTTGTCTCCTAAGCCCCAAATTCCATGGTCATGCATAACTCTGCACTACTTCATCTACGTACATACTTACGTGGGCAAAGTAGTAGGGGCATTTGTTCCCGCCAAAATCTTCGACCAAGAGCTATTTGTTCCTGTTTACACCGGTTTAAATTTTGTTTATAGATATGTGTGAAATCGGGCCCATTCATATACGCACATACACGCATCAGAGGAAGAACACGTGTTAGAAAGGGAGCACTTGGTGGTCAATGACAAAAGAAAGCATTTAATTGAACTTTTTATTCTACAGTAAATAGATCACCATACATGGGATCGAAAGTACAGGGATTCACAAAAATATGGATAAAATTATCTAACTCCCTCTCTGCCTTCTCCAACATGGCAAAGCGGCGACCTTCACGAAGAGTCGCTCCCCATCGGTCAGCACCGTGCCCATCAGCGAAGGCAGACATGATGGCCCGCTGAGCCCGTATCTGGCTTAGCAGCTGAACATAGTGATCCCTCAGAGCCGTGGTAATCAAAAGTGCCTCATGAAAGCACTCGATCTTGTCCTCTGCTGCGTCGAGTATCTCCGGATTCATCTCCGCTGGATGAGGGGGAATATCATCGAGCACAGACAAGAAAACCATTCGGAGCCAAATGGAGCCGATGGGGAGAAGAGATCCTCTACGATTCAAGAGCTCGTGCATCACCGTATCACATTGGTCATCCGTAAGAGCAGGGTTTACCAAGCGGGCAGGAAAACGAGGAACAATTTCCTCAATAGGCACCTCCCATGGCTGCCGATGAGCATGTGGACGATTACAAGCCATAGCTCTTCTCTGTTAAAATAATTCTCTGAAAGTGAAAGAGAAGAGAAGCATTGCTTAAGATTATGAAGGGAGACATTTAAGTCTAGGCACAGAAAATGCTGTGCATGATGGAACTATTTCCAAGCATTGGAAAAGAAAAATTTGACCCTGGAAAAGCAAAGAAAGAAAGAGAAAAGACACCTTCACTAAAGAAGCAACGCCTCACGTGGCTTGCATGAGGGCACCAGCGCCAAGAATTAAAAACTCTGAGGCAGCGCCTCACGTGCCTTGCACGAGGGTGTGCCAGCGCCAAGAGTTAAAAACTCGGAGGCAGCGCCTCACGTGCCCGCACGAGGGCGCCAGCGCCAAGTGTTAAAAACTCTGAGGCAGCGCCTCACGTGCCTCGCACGAGGGCGCCGGCGCCAGAGCCAAATCTCTCTGTTAAATAGAGCCGTTGGATCAAAGATCCAACGGAGATGATAAATTATCAGAGTACAGAATTAAATTCTGTTGAGGAAATATTTCACAAATCTTTCTAAACAAGAAAGATTACTCTCTGAAAAGCAGAGCACCGTTGGATTAAAAATTTAATGGTGATTAAAAAATCACCAAGCTACAGAATAAGCTCTATACGGGAAAATATTTCCCAATCTTGTTAAAAACGAGAAAAATATCTTATGTAAAACAGAAGTCCTTGGATCAAAGATCCGACGGTGGATAAAATCCCCAAATCAATTAAAGATCTCTCAATGAGAGATTTATTTAACCAAATCAACAAATCTGCCTCTACTATATAAAGGACCCAAGACTTCAAGTCTTATAGAGAGGAGACCCCCCACAAACTTTGAAAAACAAAAAAAAAAGGAGAAAAAGAGAATTCAATTCTCTAGAGGAAGAAAATTCTCTTCTTAAACAAAATTCCTAGGTAAGAAGAAAGTACAGAGAATTTAATTCTCAAACCAAAAGTTTAACTCTTCAAAAAAAAGAACATATTTCTTCCTCTGGTTGAAGTCTGCAGAAGCATATCTTCCCACAAGTTGAGAATTTGATTATCATCGGGGAGATTCTATTATGCAGATTCAAAACTTAGGGGAAAGAACTAAGTTCCAAGAATTTAATTCTTCCAAAAGGATATAGGAATTTAATTCCTTTGATAAAACTAGGGCTTAACCCTGCAAAATAATTTAATTCTTATAAAACAAGGGACCTGAAATTCTTAAAACTCAGATGAGAATCTCCATGCATATAAAAGAAAAGACTGGTCACGTGTTCCCATGTAAGCACAAAAAGAAAGGACTAAGATCAAATCACGTATTCCCACGTGATCCCTTAAAACGAGTGTTCAGCAATTACCTGAAAAAGGGAATAAACCCAAAGATAGTTCCCATTTTAAGGCGCCTCACGTGTTTCCATGTGACCCTCAAGCATTTGCTTAATACTTATACGGAAAAGGGGAAAATTCCAAAGACAGTGCTCACATTTTGAGCGCCTCACGTGTTCACACGTGAGCATTATATAAGCTAAGTGCTTAGCACTTATAAAGGGAAGAGGGAACAAACCCAGAGACGCAGGGACCAACTTTGGGGCGCCTCACATGTCCACACGTGATGGCCACAAGAATTAAGTGTTTAACACTTGTATATATATACGGGGATTTGAACCCAAGGGCACAACACCAACTTTCAGGTGTCTCACGTGCCACACGTGAGCGCCCAAAATTTCAGTGTTTAACACTGCTTTAGAGACTCACGTGAGAGCACGTGAGCACCGAGCATATATTAGTGTTTAACACTATAAGAAGCCAACTTCAGCCCCAAATTGGCTAAGTCATCTGGAGATTAAAATGTCTTGGATCTCCAAATAGACCGAGTCTCTATGCTCATGACTTCCCAAACTAATTGACCAGAAAGATGTCCATCACACATCTCTTAAGTTAATCTTAGTCTCCCAAAAATGACTAACGATTCTTAGATGCTCCACCATGATCTCTCCCCTCAATCTGGAATTTGGTTCAAGGGTACATCTCTCCACACCTCTGATACATGTTGTTGTAATTCTTCAACGTCTTTAGAGAGGTGGAGGGTCCCGACAACCAACAACTCTTTGGTGCACTCACAAACCGATGAGACCATCCCAACGGACCGCAATGTCCTTAAACTAGCTAAGGACCGAAATATCCTTAAACTAGCAACGGACCGAAACGTCCTTAAACTAAAGTAATAGAGCCCAAATGCTCTTTTGTTGGGTCTGAATTATCCCAAAATCCTGTTGAGTAGATCTTAGCCTAAAATTAGACTAACGTATCATCAACAAACATTTAAGTTGATCTTAATCTCAAACGAGATCAACGATCCTCAAATCAAACCAAACCTAAATCTAAGAATATACGGATTTGGACTAATCCACGCCCTACGAGCGGAAACATAAATTAGTCTCCGTATACAATCCACGGGAAACCAAAAATAAAACAAACATACACGACACGAAGTGAATCTCTGGAGCAGGAGAAAGTGGTTATCGCGATGCGGTAACGTAATTAATTGCAGGGACTTACGCCTGCAGGGAAGAGCGTCCCCATAACTAAAAACCCCTCAGAAATGAGGGGGAATCTGATGAAGTCTGCTACAACGGCCGCATCCGTCCAAACCTCCGATACACGGTTCCATAAATCAACTTGGCATCTTCGGAGAGGGGGACAGATAAATCCAAATAGCATCTGCCACCAAATTCAGGCAAGACGGCTTATGCAGTTCCGTCTCCGGTTTTCGGCGGTAAACAACAATAATCCTCGATCATCATCCTCAAATCACTAGCGCGGATCAATCATCCGGTACATCTCATCACGTACGGTAATCTATCGTACAGTGATATCAAACATAATAGGGATTCTATCGTCCTATTCATCAATAAGGGTAGGGATCTAAAATCTCGTACGTCATATCACTCTTTAGCCGCATAAATAAATATATACACACACATATATCTCAAGCCACATTTATATAAACGTCATATCTTATAAATCTCAAGTCGTATCGATCTCGATCTCATATCATACCACTATCAACTCATACTTGTTCTCCTTCGATTCATACTTATCATGATTCACTTTCTCATTTCATATTCTCATAACAATATATCCATTAGTGTCAACTTTTATCACATCATCTCTTACTAAAACCTTTAATCGTGTCCATGAGTTCGTAGCATATATTTTATCAAAATTAATATTTATATAACAATCTTTCCATATCAATGGTTGCGGGGGTGTTGTACGCCATCCACCCGACTTCCCCCGTAGATATAAATCTACTCACCTGCTAAACTTCTCTCTTAGCCGAAGTCGATGTGCTTCGTCGTCTCGGAAGTCCACGGGAAGGTACCTGCAATCAATACAATCTCGCAATACTATTAAAATCAAGTCCGGAAAACAGATATGGCACACGAATTGCTCATAGGTTAGAACCTATAGCTTACGCATGCAAGATCAACCAAATAACTCTCTTCCGTTGATGTACAAACGTCCAACGACGGAATCCAAACTCAAATATAAAAAACCAAGTTTCAGAAATCGCATAACAAGAAATCAGCAACATGAGAATTCACTCCCAGATTCCACCCTAGGCCAAACTAGGTAATTTTGCATATAGGGTTAGTCTAGATATCAGATAATAATGCCACACACCAAAAATCAACACTTTCCACCCTGATGTGGCCGCAATTTGCGGCCACAACTAATAAATCCGCGGCCAGAACTAAAGGGGAGGGGCTTGGGTTTCTAGGGTAGGTTCCTGGTTGCCTGCACGTCTCTTTGTAATCGCTAAATAATTTTTAGGGTCCCCAGGTTATAGCAGATTCATAATATCCCATTACAAATTCAACCAAATATGATATCGGCCAATTCAAAGTTCAAGTCATGGGGTTCTAACTCAGTTTTGGTCCGGATTTCTATCACTACAGGGGTTGTAGTCACAACTAAACCTCAAATACACCTCAATTTACCACTTAATATCAACTTGGAAATTTCCAAGATCACAAAACTCACTAAATCAATTTCTAAACTAAACTAGGATATATTAAACACAAATATTTAACTAAAAGTGTAGGGATTATCTCATTTGGCAACTTAGGAAAATTCTTGAGTTGCCCAAAGTCTTCAAACTCCAAACTTGAATGGTTCAAAGGGTTTAGGATGAACATATGCATCTTTTTAATGAAGGTGACATGGGGTTTTAATGATTAATTGAAGATGATACATGGAGGTAGATAAGGATGAAGGAGATGAAGGAATTGGATGAAGAAATGAAGAAGGAAGAAGAATAATGGAATGGTTAAGGTTACTCTCTCTTATGCTCACTCTCTCATAAATATCTATTTTGTTTCTCTCTCTCTCTCTCTCGTCAACCATGGCATCTCCTTTCTTTTCTTTTCTTTTTCCAAATAAATAAAACCAAAAACACTAAAACAATGTGCAACCAAAATGTCACATGACATGGTACACTAGCCATGGAAAATGTAAAAATATGGATTTGGCCTAATCATGATTAGTAGTGTACTAATCAATTTTAACTTAAACTTGCATATATTTAATTATAAAAATGCCAAAATCCGATAAATATCTTTTTAATGAATAAATCATTTTAATCTCCACTTATATTCTAAATATCGGTATATAATTATACTATTTAACGAAAACCCCCTATTCGCAAATCGAATAGTTTTTGCGAAATATATTATTTTAATATTAAATTTCCAAAATAATATTTTATATTTCTGAAATGTTACAATCTTCCCCCCTTAAATAAATTCGGTCCTCGAATTTAAATTTAAATCCCCAAATACTAAAACATTTCAATAATCAGCTCAAATCAACGGGGCTCCGAAATCACGAAAGATACAGAAATACTACAGCGCATCGTGTGCGCCTGAAAATGAGTACAAAACTCAAAATCAAACTCCGTAAAGTATCACACAATCACTGGAGTTATAAAGGAGATGTAAATCTCGAAATCCAATACCATACTCAATTATGCTATACTCAAAATCATAATACATACATAGTACGCATCCTTGTAAAACCATTTTAAAAAGCTGAATAACTCATGCCAAATCTTTTCCAAATCGCCGTGCTATGCGTAGCTCACGGCAAAAGTGGCGGACGATCATTTGTAAAATAGTAAATATATACTTATATATGTTTTTCTCAAATTATACGTCCCGCCTTTTTGAAATATCCCAGAAGGTTCTCTTTGTAAAATTTCGTGTCACTCGCGGACACGTAGGAAATAGCGAGACTATAGCTCATTTTTGAAAACCTCTTGGTAAACTTTTTATGCATGCAAAAGAACTCAGGCACTGTCCTTAGATCAGTTCTACTCGGCTACTATATAATATAGTGCCCATCATCAAAATACGATACTCATAAATAAAATCATCCTCAAAAGGCGTATCCAATATCACATGCGTCGGGTGCGCACGGAAAACCAAATCCAATACAAGTGCCACGAATATGCACAAAAGAAAAAATAAGTGCAACGGGTATGCACGAAAGCATCTGTCCAGTGCAACGGATGTGCACGACCACAATATCAAGCGCATCTAGAGTGCACGAAAATCTCAACCCAGTGCAACAAACATGGACGAATGAAAATCTCAATCAAGTGCATCCGGTGTGCACAAAATCTCATACCATGCGCCCAATATGCGCGAAAATCCAAATCAAGTGCTTCAGGTCCGTATAAAATATCCAGTGCAATAATATGCACGGTAATGAACATCAAGTGCAGACGTGCACGAAAACATAAATCTGGTGCAACAAATGCAAAAAATACAAATCTGGTGCAACCAATGCACGAAATACAAATCTGGTGCAACCAATGCACGAAATACAAATCTGGTACAACCAATGCACGAAAACTCATCAATATCTCAAATGCTCACAAAAACAACACCGAGTATACCAAGGTGTATAGAATCATAAACGTGTGCAACTGCGTGCACAAAATCCATCCCAATGCACTGCAAGCACATATGAGCTATACCGAGTGCATAAGTAAAGGAAAGTGCATACAACATGCACAAAATCAAATCGACAGTATCGAATCCACGAAACCATAAATACGTGCAACAAAGGTACAAATCGATAGCAAGTGCAATAGATATGCACAAATCATAAACCAATGTAGCGGTGTATAAACATAAATCAAGTGCAATAACTGTGCACAAAATATAAATCTCCAGTAGGTGCAGCCATGGTGCACGAAAACATAAATTACGAAACCCAATCATCGAAACTCAAGTCCAAGCGATAAAAGTGTGATACTCGGATCACAAAACACAATCGCAATAAATGAAATTGAGGTACACCTCCTACAATGTCGAAAAATGCTGGTACACCCAAGATGGAAAAGCAAGATCATCTACTTGCCTGCTGCTCACAGTATGGCGTCTTCGGTCTCAGGGTCCTCATTTCTCTGTGGATTACCAATCTCACGATACTTCTGCTCGTCGACCCGGTCAGGTGTACTGACGGAACAGTCCCACTCTGGAACTCCTCTGATCACCGTTTGTCCAATCAACATAACCACTCACAAACGGCACGTTACTGACGGCGGCATCTGGCCCTCTGAATATGCGCGATATAAGTGATCCTGGGTGCAATTCTTTATCACTGTGGTGCCCTGGAAAGAACCTACTCAAGGTCTCTTTCGATCTCACTTATGCCGAACTATACAAAGGTTGGCACTCTTGCTTAACTCTTTTGTCATAACCGGACAGCTGTGTCCTCAGCACGGCTTTCATCTGGAATTTGGCTGTATCTAATGCCTATGCACACATATCAATCTTATGGCATCAACGGAGCGTAACAACCGCTCGCCAACATCTCGCATGAACCTCTTATTCCACTCATCTTTATTATCGTCCACTTTGACGTCATCTCTTGCTGTCTGCATATTGCAATTCGTTCTCGGCTACAGTCCATCCGGAGTCTCTCACACGGACTCAAAATTACGAACTTGGTATCTTCATCACTCGGTAGAAGATATATAGCTGAACACGTCCTCGGGAACTCGTCCAAATCATCGTAGGAATACACTTTATTCGTCCGTTCTCGATCAACTCACAACGCATCTAGGTGAGGTCCTTCTATCCGAAACTGGTCAACTTACCAATCTCACATCGGAGCATCCGACGAACAATGTCCTCTCTTGATCGATCTACTCTAGATCCAAGTATGATCCTTCAATTGGAATTCTTCAACTCAACTGAGCCTGCATCGGCATATCAAATCTGACGAATCATATCAGTCGCCCAACAGGAGATTGACTAGCTATCTCCTGTCACATCTCTGCCTGAAAGCTCCAGCGGTTTCAGCTCATAAACTCTAGAAACGACATCCCATCAACCTCAGCAACAGCTGGGTCATCTGTCTGCACGGTAAACAACATCACGATCTCTGAGGTAGGCTGTATATCAACAACACTCTCAATTCGGCAGCCTCTATCAATGGTCCGATCATCCGGTGCAAAACCGAACACTCGCCTTAAACGAGAGGTCACGATACAAACACTATACCTACACGTTCCTATATCACCAGAAAACATCATGGTCAGCCCTCGTCCGTGACGAGCTCGCTCTGACCGCATCCCTAGCAGCAGCTCTCTCTGCGCTCAAACCAAGATGACAGGAACCTCAAGCAGGTATCGATGATGATAGATCAAGGAAAGAAATAAATCAACAGATCCCAAATGGATATATGATCATAGGAACGAATAGTATCACAGATCTTAAGATATGTACTTCCTAAGGTTACTTAAGCGGAGTATCGTAACGTAAGTATGCCACGGAACATACGTACGGTACGTCACTCTACTCAAGCTACCTACTCCATCAATCAAGGCAACCTATGAAACGAAAGTTCGGGTCTAATACCCCCTCGTCAAGTTTAAGTTCCGTAAGGTCAAGCCTAGGTTCTGAAATATATATTACGTCCAAGACTCCACATAGTCAAACCCAGACCTAAACCAAGGTTAAACCTAACGCTCTGATACCAACTTTGTCATGACCCCTAATTTAGCACGTGACCGGCACATAAATTACACAACGTCTAAAGACGTAACGTAAATCAAGTAAGCCAAAGCCCAGAAATTCTAAACCTTTTTGCGGAAAATAGTGGGGGTGCAGTTTTGAAATAAAGGTATAATGAATCATGTTTTTCTTTATATGCATAACTAATAAGACATGAAAATGCAAGTGGATTTTACTACAGTTAAAAACATGTTTCGTCTTTAAAAATTTGGGCAGCACCTCCATTGTATATTTTGATCCAAAAACCACATACATACAATAAAGGCATCTCCAAACGGGAGCTAGCTCTTCGCCAACTGGCGGAATCACAACCATGCAATAACATATATATACGACGCCCAACGGTGAAGATCAACCCAGAAAGAAAAATAAATAAGCAAGACATCAAAACTCAAGAAATCGATCATAAACTCATCGCTCTAAGTCTCGCACAATACCCAAGTCTGACTAGGTCTACCAATATACAATTTCTAGTTTCTGATTTGATTTGATGGAGTTTATTTAGATACAATGGAATATAAAGTACAAGAGTGGGCACGATCCAACATGTGTCCCACCTACCAAACTAAAGCACCCTGGATGAAGCTGTGTGCCAGCAATACCGCAACTGATCCTAAGCGGTCAAACCTGCAAGAACTGTGGCACAGTGGGGGTGAGTTGCCAACTCATGAGTGGAAAACATCAGCAGGTAGAAATCGAATAAAACAACGATATCCTAGGTCACTATATCCTGAAGGTAATACTATGATATCTACGGTGACCAAATATGCATATTGTCAACAATCGATCAATACAATGACATATGTAAATAAACATCCGACATCATATGCCTGTATGCATGTGGATATTATCTACGTGTCCATCAACGACACAAACAATATCATGGAACCTGAGTGTCCCACACCGATACTCGAAACATCATGAAAACATATGCCTGTATATATATGAGGATATCAACCACGTATGTCCATCAATGACACATCAAAATAATGGAACCTGAGTGTCCAACACCAACACTCGAAACATCATGAAATCCGTGTCCAGCATCGATACGTAAATCCTCATATCTCGGGCTCCGTCAGTCCGGATTGGCCCATATCACGACTATGGTCGGTATCCTCCAAAAATCCGCCGTGTCAAACTATCTCGGGCTCCGTCAGTCCGGATCGGCCCATATCATCTCACGACTCCGGTCGGTATCTTCCAGATAACCGCCAAGCCCAAAAACTATCACCGGTAGGTAGTGCTCCCCTGCCAAGCTCATCGTATACATCTCGAGCTTATTGTCCCGGGGTACCTCACCGGGTCCACCATGTATCTGCAGACGGTGCCTACCGCTCCTCGAATCAGGTATAATCAGAACCGAGAAAACTCATGGTGGACACCTGTTAGTTGTATGTATGCCCTAGAGGCCAGTATTGTACAGATGATGTATATTATATTGGATACTTGGACATATATAGAGATGACTTTCTTGCTCGATATGATAGTATGCTATCTGGTTACTCTTTATCTTAACATGTGTACTAGTCTCTTTAAACTGTCTTTTAGTTACATGTTGGTAAAGCCCTTAGGATGTGTACTTGACTGCCTGGACTATGATGCAGATCATACTAGTGGGGACATGGTAGTCCATAAGTACATATTTCAAGGTCCCTAGTCGTGGGTGTATCGAGACGGGGCATCGATATACCAGAGTAGACTAGCGTATAAGCTTCTCGACCCATGAGATAGGCGATGGATGATCCCATATCCATTGGTGTTTGACATCGGAGATGATATACGGGTGCTCAGTGAAGACTGGGTACACTGGACGGACTCGTCGAGAACTCCCAGATGGTATTATACCTCACGTCAGATGGCAGTTCTTAGGTGACACTTGTGCAGGTTAGTCTGTAGACCCGAGATCGTCATAGAGTCTTGTGTGATTCCTACTGTACTTTGATCTCCACCTTACCACGTCCATGAGGGCGTGTAAAACGGTGGTCTTTGGGTACAGTCCCGAGTCACATGGAGGCAATGAGCGATAGGAGGGGTTTCGTCTCTCCCGGTATTGGGGGTTGGTGTTGCGCTGTGCTCGATTGGCCGTAACAGGGAAGTCCCTGGCCATGGCTGATCAGAGATTTGCTGGTAAGTGTTACCAGTAGTTTCTCGACCCGTTATGAGCCTCATATCGGCATGACTTATCGGTTATTGGGGTCTCACGTTTACCACCCCTAGACTTGATATGTGACATATCAGACGAACAGACCGGACTGTACGGTAAGTGTTACTGGTTGGATTCACAGGAGTGTGAGCAGGCTAGCTCGTCGATCTTCTGATCGCTCAATACCCGGATGGCCGTTACGTTTAGCAGACCGCTTGCGGCTTGTGGGTGATTGATGTGATCATCATCTGCTGCCGGCGTATTGACGAGTCTTTAGAGTCCTACACAGAGGTTTCCTGGCTCAAGCGAAACGAAATAGGAGCGCATATGAGATATGTGCAAGACCGAGAATAATGCGTGTATGTGATACCGTATTACATTCTCGCGATGGATGTATCAATTGGTTATATTCGATATAACCTAGATATCGAATCAAGGATTGATTCGATAAGCCGATACATAGGATACTAGTCGGTTATATGCGATATGACCGGATTAGCTAATGAAAAGTAATATATCAAATATATAATTATACATTAAATCATTAAATCAAGTGTTGATTTAATGATTTAATGTATAATTATATATTTGATATATTACTTTTCATTAGCTAGTATTAGTTCACTTTAAATGGATTTTCTCACTTGATGTGCAAGTTGTATATGTGATATACTTTTGTGCACATGTTAGTATCATGTTTGATGATGCTTGCTCGTTTGGTTAAGTGTATAGAATTAAAACCATGGTTAAGTTGATGATTAGGGTTTTGCTTTTTCATTTATTTATTTATTTGTTTATTTATTTATTTGGAAAAGATAAAGATGAGAATGGTGGCTTTCTTTGTTTCTTATTGAAGCTTCATGAAGTTTTGACTTAGTCACCATTCTTGTCTCATGCTTAACCCTAACCATTTGAACTAACCCTAGTTCATTCTCTACACTTAACTATGGTTAAGATTATGATAAGTTTTCATTTTCTTTTTCATTTTATAAGACTTATCATATTCTTTCTTCTTCTTCATCATCTTCTTCTTCAAGAAAAGCTTAAGTCCATCAATGGCAACTTGAGCAAAAGTGAGAGAAATCCAATTCTAAAGTGAACCCACCTCCTATTTCTTCACCCTCTATCTCTTGCCAAGTAGTATAGGGTGTTTTCTTCACAAGTTTCACAACTTGGTGAAGTTGGAGCTTGACCTTGTGATGCCTCGACGTAGATCATCTTCGGCACGAAGCCGACGACCTAGTCCGCCCATTTCTCCGATAAAGCCGACGATTGAGTTCGGGATTCAAGATGGACAGCGAGAGGACGCCTACGTGGAGCTAAGAAAGTGGAGAACCCGATCTACAAAGGTTGTAGCCTCTATCCTTTAGTTAAGATGTTAACTAGTTTCGTTTTTCGCCTAAATTTCTAGTCAACGATCCGTACTAGGGTTTCGCGGCACTCATAAAATTTGAAATTGTCATGGTTGATGCCTTGTGAGACCTCTATAGTGTGCCTAGGAGCCCTACAGTGGTATCAGAGCCTAGCTAGAGCCTTAGGCGAAGTGTAGACGACGTTTGAAACCCGATCGAACCGAAACCCTAAAAACCTAAGTGCTCTCTGGACTTTTTCTAAAAACTGGGTTTTTTCCATATTAAAAATGCTTAAAAAATTCAGCAGGGAATTATAAAAATTACGGTGCAAAATTTTCAAAATGAAGAGTCCAATATGCGGCGGAACCGCGGCAGAAGCCTAGCTTCTGCCGCTGTTCCGCGGCCTTATGATGACGTCATCCTTCCCTGTTTGCACAATAATTCCTATTTTATTATGCTGAATTTTCTGGGAATTTTTAATTTGACTCAAGAGTTGAGTGTTCTGGGGTTGTATTGGGAATCGACGATTCGATCGGATTATCAAACCTTGCCTATGTGGCTTTCCGGATATTTTAGAATATGTTAAAAAGTTCGACCGGATATAAATACCCAACTTTTCCCCTGCCGGAAAATTTCCAAGTGTTGGATTTTTCTGTGGTTTAAGGACGTTCTAAGTAGTGCAAGTAACGCGATGGTCTCTCTAGAAGACAACAAACCTTAACTCGATTATGTGACCGTCTTGAACTGCCCTTTGAACCTTCGGGTTTGGGGCAGTACGGCGTGCCACATGTGAGGCGTTGGCTTGACCCTTCTACGGCTGGACCGTTGGTACTGAGGCATGAAGTGAATGTCTTTGAACTTATTTCATGTGTTGATCGGTTTCAGGAAAACTTAGGTGTTCGAATGTTCGATCGGAAAGTTTAATATTTTCTATTTATCCGGAATAGGATACAATAATTGGAATTCACAAACAGTTATGAGATAACTGAATGAATGTGATAAATCTAGCGGTTTAGTTTCATTTGATATTGAAAAGAGTTTTCGATAATGAGACTAAAATGCGGGGTTTATAACTGTTAGGCATGTGATGTCTAAGTATTTCATTTGATTAGGCATGTGATGTCTAAAGAGGTTGCGGATTCCAACTGTTGTAGTTTTACACTTTCTTTTCTGTGACCGTAAGTGTAATATGTGATATCGCCGGTTTCGTTGCTATATGTCAACGACAATTGGGATGCACATATTTACTTACGTTGATGACATGTGATGTTATGTGTTGCTGGATATGTTATATTGGATCGTCGTGTTCGAATAGCCGGGGGTTTTTATGTGAGATGAGCGTTTTTCATTTTCATTCATGTAAAAACTTATATATAATATTCTTTTATTTGGGGCACTTCCAGGTTGCGGAAGTTGTCACCTTTTGTATATTATTTACTTTTCCGCATTAGGATAGACCCAAGGAGGGGAGCACAAGTAACCGGGTTCTAGGGTCCAGTGGGAGACCATCTCGAGGAGTCGAGTCCGGGTCTCCTAACCCTAGAATTGGTAGGGTTGCTTGCCGCTCTCGTAGGGGTCTAGGGGTGTGGGATTGGCTATTCATCACGACCGTGGAATCCGTGTTTTACACTGGCTCGTATTGAAAACACGGACGTCCTAGTATATCCAATGTTTCATATGTTTCTTCTGCTGCAATATCTGTGATGCGATCATGTGATGTTCTGTGATAGATACTGTATATAGTATATATGATATATTATATAGACGTTACTTATGTTTTGCACCCGCACTAGCCCTGCCCTGCTCTGTCGTTAGTTACCTAACCTAACGGTGTACGAGGGGACATCCAGACGAATGTGGATGGCATAAGTGTACGTCGTATTTATCTGTGATGTTTAGGTGACTTAAATGATGGGACTTCATTAATGTGATTAATGAAATAAAAGAAACCTAAAGATATTGTAGAATCGAATTTTAAATAAAACAGGTAGCTACAGTTCTTGCTTTGCACAGCGATATATATGATATATCCCGCACCTTATTCGATGAGGAAAGGACCGAGATCCCTTCACCGGGAGTGACTCCTTTAGCAATAACTGGCAGATGCTACACACTCGGTTTGTTTTTGGTTGCTTTTAAAAGTTTTTGCTTTGCATAGCGATATATATGATATATCCCGCACCTCATTCGACGAGGAAAGGGCCGACGATCCCTTCACCGGGAGTGACCCCTTTAGCAAAGCTAGAAAAGCCTCAAAATCACTCCATTTCAAAATTCATTTGATTCTACAACGATATCAAGTTCATTACGCAATAGGTTTTCAGAAAAACCTGTCGTAGCCCTCCGTCATTTCAGATAAGAACTGTTTAGTATTCGTGCTACGTTTGTTGGCCTTTGTCAAGGCGTAGTGTGCGGTAGCTGAATAGTGCTTATCTGTTTATGCATGTGATGCAGATTGTTTCAGGGTAGTCGTACGACCTTGTTGGCCTTTGTCAAGGGTCGTGCGGGTGGGTTTGATTCAATCAAGAAATGACGGGTTGAACTTGACTAGCATCCTGTGATTTGTTGGCCTTTGTCAAGGTCATAGGACACTAGGGGCAAAATATTATCGGGAATTTCAAGTGTTGAAATTTGCAATGAGATTGCATACCTTCTATGAGATAGTTGGATCCCGATACCCACTGCGAGTAAGAGTTACTCCTGGGAGAGTTTTGCACACTACAATTAGCCGATCAAGTAGGTGTCTAGAAAGGTGTCAACGGGGTTACGCCTCTGGGAAAACGAGGTTTACATTAATTAGGTCCGTGCAAAAGCACGGGGAACCTCCCTCAAAGTACCGACACTGGCCTGGCTGAAAGATCGACGAAGTTGTAGGGTGTAATTAATCCCAGCTAGTCTTTCCTTTTAGAGTTTGAAGGAAGATTTGATAAAAACCAGTGGGAGCCATCCTGATTAGATAAGATAATAACCAATCTGATTTTGCACGAGCATACGCTAAAGTGTTTTCTTCTCTCTCTCTCCAGGTAGCGACCATTTCATGCCTTAATCAAGATAATAATATGGATGTATTGACCGAACCCGCATGTTATACTGTGCTGGGGAACGTTGGTTCCGTTCTTTCTTATAAGAGTTATAGGAATGAACAGGACATAGGGGAATACCAGGATTCCCATGCCACCCTATTGAAGAAAGTACATGTTGATGCATTTTCTTCGGGTGTGTTCGTTACAGAGAACTGTTTCTCCATTTGCTCTACGTCCTGGGTATTAGATACCGGGTCAGGATCCCATATATGTAATCAGTTACATGGGCTCAGGAAAGGTAGAGAACTTGGAGAAGGTGATAAATACATTAGAGTTGGAAATGGTGCAATTGTTGCAGCTAAGACTGTCGGGGAATATCACCTTGTATTACCAACTAGTAATACATTGGTTCTGAACGAATGCTATTACATGCCGAACCTGATATGCAACATTATATCGGTTTCTTTATTGAGTAAAGAGGGATATAATTTTGTATTACAGGACAATGTTATGAACATTTTCCGTAACCAAAAGTTGGTTGGATCAGGCACGTTGTGCAATGGCATTTATGTTCTAAATCAATCAACAGTTCTAAGCATAACTAACACACACAAGAGGAAGAGTTCTGAACTGAACGAATTCTTCTTGTGGCATTGTAGACTGGGTCACATCAATGCGACACGACTAGCTAAGTTGCATAAAGATGGATATTTAAATCCGTTTGAATTTTCATCTTATGACACTTGCCAGTCATGTCTCAAAGGCAAGATGACCAAAACTCCGTTTACAGGACACGGAGAAAGAGTTACCGAACTCTTGGGACTGATACATAGTGATGTATGCGGTCCCATGTCTACACATGCCAGGGATGGTTCTTCGTACTTCATTACATTCACTGACGATCTCTCTAGATTCGGATATGTGTTCCTGATGAAACACAAATCAGAAGCTTTTGAGAAATTTAGAGAATATAAACAAGAAGTCGAGAACCAAACCGGAAAAAGTATTAAAATCCTTCGATCTGATCGAGGAGGTGAATACTTGAGCAATGAATTCCTGGACTTCATAAAAGAGAATGGGATTCTCTCTCAGCTGACTCCTCCATATACACCACAGCACAACGGTGTATCAGAACGGAGGAACCGCACCCTATTAGATATGGTGCGCTCTATGATGAGCACAGCTGAGTTACCTATTTCCTTCTGGGGTTATGCGCTGGAGACAGCAGCATACCTATTGAATCAAGTTCCATCTAAATCTGTACCTACCACACCATATGAGATATGGAGTGGGAAGAGACCATGTCTTAAACGAGTTAAGATATGGGGTTGCCCGACCTATGTCAAAAGGCAAAATCCGGACAAACTCGAGGCACGGTCAGTTCTATGCAAGTTTGTGGGATATTCCAAACATTCATATGGATACCTTTTCTACCATACAGAGGAACAAAAAGTGTTTGTTTCTCGACATGCCACCTTTTTAGAAAAGGAATTCCTTGAAAAAGAAATTAGTGGCAAAGTGGTAGAGCTGGAAGAAGTTCTAGATACACAAACCGTAACTGAAGATTTAGTGGAACCAGAAGATTCAGTAGCTCCCAATGAACCTCAGCCTCTCCGCCGATCAAGTAGGGTTCCTCGCCAACCTGAGAGATACTACGGTTTTCTCATGGATGGTGGGAGCGAGGATTGCATCATGGATGATGATGACCCAATTAGCTTCGAGCAGGCCATCATGAGTAGGGACTCAGTGAAATGGCTGGATGCTATGCGGTCCGAGATGGAATCCATGTACACCAACAAAGTATGGACTTTGGATGTTGCTCCTGAAGGGGTAAAACCCATCGGGATCAAGTGGATCTTCAAGAAAAAACTTGGTGTAGATGGGAAAGTGGAGACTTTCAAAGCTAGACTTGTAGCAAAGGGTTTTCGTCAAAGACCAGGTGTGGACTATGACGAAATCTTTTCTCCAGTGGCTATGCTTAAATCCATCCGGATCATGCTTGCCATCGCTGCATATCATGATTATGAAATCTGGCAAATGGGTGTTAAGACCACCTTTCTAAATGGTGATTTAGAAGAGTGCATGTACATGACTCAGCCAGAGGGCTTCGTAGACAGTGGGAGCAGCGGGAAGGTGTGCAAGCTGCTTAAATCCATTTATGGATTAAAGCAAGCATCGCGGAGTTGGAACATCTGCTTTGACGTCGTTATCAAAGAGTTTGATTTCGTCAAAAACCCAGATGAACCTTGTATTTACAAGAAGGTGGCAGAGAGTAAGGTTGTCTTCCTCGTATTGTACGTGGACGACATACTCTTGATAGGAAATGATATTCCTATGCTGCAATCGGTCAAGCTCTTCTTATCACAAAGATTCTCAATAAAAGATCTTGGTGATGCATCCTGCATATTGGGAATAAGGATCTATAGAGATAGATCCAAACGGATATTGGGATTGTCCCAATCCAGGTACATTGACACCATACTAAAGAGGTTTAGTATGGAAGAATCTAAGCGTGGGAACTTGCCCACGATCTCTGGAGTCACTCTCTCCAAAGAGATGTCTCCCAAGACTGATTTGGAGAGAGCTCGCATGCAAGGGATACCCTATGCTTCGACTGTAGGCTCTATCATGTATGCGATGCTATGTACCAGACCCGATGTTGCATACTCACTAAGTGTAGTGATCAGGTATCAAGCTGATCCTGGAGAGAGTCACTGGACAGCTGTGAAGAGCATTCTCAAGTACTTACGAAGGACTAAAGAGATGCTCTTGGTGTATGGTAACGGAGAACTCCAAGTGGAGTCCTTTACCGATTCGAGCTTCCAGAGTGATAAGGACGACTCTAAGTCGCAGTCGGGATTTGTCTTTACCCTTTACGGAGGGGCGGTTAGCTGGAAGAGTTCCAAGTAGGAAACCGTGGCAGACTCGACGATGGAGGCTGAATACATCGCTGCCAACGATGCTGCCAAAGAAGCTGTCTGGATCAAGAAGTTCATTACTGAACTTGGCGTGGTTCCATCCATTGTGCATCCAATACCTTTGTATTTTGATAACAATGGAGCGGTGGCTTTGGCCAAGGAACCCAGGTCCCATCAGCGATCCAGGCATATTCTGAGGCGGTATCACCTGATCCGGGAGATTATTGATCGCCGGGAGATCGAGGTCAGGAGGGTTGACACGAAGAACAACACGACGGATCTACTCACGAAGGCCATTCCCCAGATACAGTTTGAGAGACTCTTCGGGATGCTCGGTATGCGATACTACAGCAGCTGGCCCTAGTGCAAGTGGGAGATTGTTAGTTGTATGTATGCCCTAGAGGCCAGTATTGTACAGATGATGTATATTATATTAGATGCTTGGACATATATAGAGATGACTTTCTTGCTCGATATGATAGTATGTTATCTGGTTACTCTTTATCTTAACATGTATACTAGTCTCTTTAAACTGTCTTTTAGTTACATGTTGGTAAAGCCCTTAGGATGTGTACTTGACTGCCTGGACTATGATGCAGATCATACTAGTGGGGACATGGTAGTCCATAAGTACATCCTTCAAGGTCCCTAGTCGTGGATGTATCGAGACAGGGCATCGATATACCAGAGTAGACTAGCGTATACGCTTCTCGACCCATGAGATGGGCGATGGATGATCCCATATCCATTGGTGTTTGACATCGGAGATGATATACTGGTGCTCAGTGGAGACTGGGTACACTGGACGGACTCGCCGAGAACTCCCAGATGGTATTATACCTCACGTCAGATGGCAGTTCTCAGGTGACACTTGTGCAGGTTAGTCTGTAGACCCGAGATCGTCATAGAGTCTTGTGTGATTCCCACTGTGCTTTGATCTCCACCTTACCACGTCCATGAGGGCGTGCAAAACGGTGGTCTTTGGGTATAGTCCCGAGTCACATGGAGGCAATGAGCGATAGGAGGGGTTTCGTCTTTCCCGGTATTGGGGGTTGATGTTGCGCTGTGCTCGATTGGCCGTAACAGGGAAGTCCCTGGCCAGGGCTGATCAGAGATTTGCTGGTAAGTGTTACCAGTAGTTTCTCGACCCGTTATGAGCCTCATATCGGCACGACTTATCGGTTATTGGGGTCTGACGTTTACCATCCCTAGACTTGATATGCGACATATCAGACGAACAGACCGGACTGTACGGTAAGTGTTACTGGTTGGATTCACAGGAGTGTGAGCGGGCTAGCTCGTCGATCTTCTGATCGCTTAATACCCGGATGGCCGTTACGTTTAGCAGACCGCTTGCGGCTTGTGGGTGATTGATATGATCATCATCTGCTGTCGGCGTATTGACGAGTCTTTAGAGTCCTACACAGAGGTTTCCTGGCTCAAGCGAAACGAAATAGGAGCGCATATGAGATATGTGCAAGACCGAGAATAATGCGTGTATGTGATACCGTATTTCATTCTCGCGATGGATGTATCGATTGGTTATATTCGATATAACCTAGATATCGAATCAAGGATTGATTCGATAAGCCGATACATAGGATACTAGTCGGTTATATGCGATATGAACGGATCGTTAAATCAAGTGTTGATTTAATGATTTAATGTATAATTATATATTTGATATATTACTTTTCATTAGCTAGTATTAGTTCACTTTAAATGGATTTTCTCACTTGATGTGCAAGTTGTATATGTGATATACTTTTGTGCACATGTTAGTATCATGTTTGATGATGCTTACTCGTTTGGTTAAGTGTATAGAATTAAACCATGGTTAAGTTGATGATTAGGGTTTTGCTTTTTCATTTATTTATTTATTTGTTTATTTATTTATTTGGAAAAGATAAAGATGAGAATGGTGGCTTTCTTTGTTTCTTATTGAAGCTTCATGAAGCTTTGACTTAGTCACCATTCTTGTCTCATGCTTAATCCTAACCATTTGAACTAACCCTAGTTCATTCTCTACACTTAACTATGGTTAAGATTATGATAAGTTTTCATTTTCTTTTTCATTTTATAAGACTTATCATATTCTTTCTTCTTCTTCATCATCTTCTTCTTCAAGAAAAGCTTAAGTCCATCAATGGCAACTTGAGCAAAAGTGAGAGAAATCCAATTCTAAAGTGAACCCACCTCCTATTTCTTCAGCCTCTACCTCTTGCCAAGTAGTATAGGGTGTTTTCTTTACAAGTTTCATAACTTGGTGAAGTTGGAGCTTGAACTTGTGATGCCTCGACGTAGATCATCTTCGGCACGAAGCCGACGACCTAGTCCGCCCATTTCTCCGATGAAGCCAACGATTGAGTTCGGGATTCGAGATGGACAGCGAGAGGACGCCTACGTGGAGCTAAGGAAGTGGAGAACCCGATCTACAAAGGTTGTAGCCTCTATCCTTTAGTTAAGATGTTAACTAGTTTCGTTTTTCGCCTAAATTTCTAGTCAACGATCCGTACTAGGGTTTCGCGGCACTCATAAAATTTGAAATTGGCATGGTTGATGCCTTGTGAGACCTCTATAGTGTGCCTGGGAGCCTTACAACACCTCGAAATATCATATCAAGAGAAACTACGTTTTTTAAGAAATACATAATCCCCTTTGAAATATAACTGCAGTTCTTGAATCCAGAGATCTCATGAAAACAACATCTTAAGCATATAACCATAAAGTACGATGCATGCAACATATAGTAGTAATATAAGCATATCGAGTATATCATGCAAGCATGTCAAGTGATAGTACTGAACAATGAATGTACTTTTACGTTTAAGATTAATCTCATGATATGGCAGTTCTACTGTGTAAGTGACATGGCAATTACCGATGAAGAATGTGTTTGAGCCGGCAAATCTGTGTAAGTATAACATACGCATCAACGGTAATTGTGCAGGTGTACTAGCAAATGATATCATATAGCATTAAATACCGGAATGTGGTATGTACATCACGAAGGGTAATATCCTACGTAACATGAACAATAAATGAGTATATCTATCTACACATGAACCATACGGTCACTTTTAAAAGATACGAATCATCGTTTTGAAAATAGTTATGGTTCAGGTGGCAATCTTTACGTCGGCGATCCCGCCTCATAACATCCGATATGACAACAATTCTCGATCATCATCCTCAAATCACTAGCGCAGATCAATCATCCGGTATATCTCATCGCGTACGGTAATCTATCGTACGGTGACATCAAACATAATAGGGATTCTATCGTCCTATTCATCAATAAGAGTAGGGATCTAAAATCTCGTACGTTATATCACTCTTTAGCCGCATAAATATAAATACACACACACACATATATATCTCGAGTCACATTTTATATAAACGTCATATCTTATAAATCTCAAGTCGTATCGATCTAGATCTCATATCATACCACTATCAACTCATACTTGTTCTCCTTCGATTCATACTTATCATGATTCACTTTCTCATTTCATATTCTCATAACAATATATCCATTAGTGTATACTTTTATCACATCATCTCTTACTAAAACCTTTAATCTTGTCCATAAGTTCATAGCATATCCTTTATCAAAATTATAATTTATATAACAATCTTTCCATATCATTGGTTGCGGCGGTGCTATACTCCATCCACCTGACTTCCCCCATAGATATAGATTTACTCACCTTCTAAACTTATCGCTTAGCCGAAGTCGATGTGCTTCGTCGTCTCGGAAGTCTACGCGAAGGTACCTACAATCAATACACGATCACAATACTATTAAAATCAAGTCCGAAAAACCGATACGGCATACGAATTGCTCATAGGTTAGAACCTATAGCTTACGCATGCAAGATCAACCAAATAACCCTCTTCCGTTGACATACAAACGTCCAACAACGAAATCCAAACTCAAATATAAAAAACCAAGTTTCAGAAATCGCATAACACGAAATCAGGAACATGAGAATTCACTCCCAGATTCTACCCTAGGCCAAACTAGGTAATTTTGAATATAGGGTTAGTCTAGATATCAGATATCAATGCCACACACCAAAAATCAACACTTTCCACCCTGATGTGGCCGCAATTTGCGGCTACAACCAATAAATCCACAGCCAGAACTAAAGGGGAGGGGCTTGGGTTTCTAGGGTAAGTTCCTGGTTGCCTGCACGTCTCTCTGTAATCGCTAAATAATTTTTAGGGTCCTCGGGTGATAGCAGATTCCCAATATCCCATCATAAATTCCATAAAATACGATATCGGCCAATTCAAAGTTCAAGTCATGGGGTTCTAACTCGGTTTTGGTCCGGATTTCTAACACTACAGGGGTTGTAGTCACAACTAAACCTTAAAAACACCTCAATTTACCACTTAATATCAACTTGGAAATTTCCAAGATCACAAAACTCACTAAATAAATTTCTAAACTAAACCAGGATATACTAAACACAAATACTTAACTAAAAGTGTAGGGATTACCTCATTTGGAAACTTAGGAAAATTCTTGAGTTGTCCAAAGTCTTCAAAATCTAAACTTGAATGGTTCAAAGGGTTTAGGATGAGCATGTGCATCTTTTTAATGAAGGTAGCATGGGGTTTTAGTGATTAATTGGAGATGATACATGGAGGTAGAGAATGATGAAGGAGATGAAGGAATTGGATGAAGAAATGAAGAAGGAAGAAGTATAATGGAATGGTCAAGGGTTACTCTCTCTTATGCTCACTCTCTCACAAATATCTATTTTGTTTCACTCTCTCTCTCATCAACCATGGCATCTCCTTTCTTTTCTTTTCTTTTTCCAAATAAATAAAACCAAACACAATAAAACAATATGCAACCAAAATGTCACATGACATGGTACACTAGCCATGGAAAATGTAAAAATACGGATTTGGCCTAATCGTGATTAGTAGTGTACTAATCAATTTTAACTTAAACTTGCATATATTTAATTATAAAAATGCCAAAATCAGATAAATAGCTTTTTAATGAATAAATCATTTTAATCTCCACTTATATTCCAAATATCGGTATATAATTATACCATTTAACGAAAAAACCCTATTCGCAAATCGAATAGTTTTCACGAAATATATTATTTTAATATTAAATTTCCAAAATAATATTTTATATTTATGAAATGTTACAACCAGATGGGCCACAGGCCTTCTCAAATAAGGACCCTCGAAATAATAAGGGTAAAGGGAAAGCGACCTTCGTTGCCAATACGCAGCAACAACCGAGTGGCCCAAAACCAGCTGCTTGCCAAAACAACGCTCGTCCGCGCCCATTCTTGGAGGAATGACTACGACGCAGTTACTCGTTTTCCCGTGACAAGATGAGGAGACTGTTCGAATTGGCAATGCGTAATAAACTCATCACATTGCCAGACACGTGGCGTCCACCGCAACCCGGTGACGTTAACAACCCTAGCTACTGCTCCTACCACAGAATGGTGAGCCACCCAATTGAAGATTGTTATGTCTTCAAAAACTGGGTCGTAGACCAGTATCAACAGGGAAAATTCGCGCTGCCTGAAAACTGGAAGGTAAACCCACCCAGAAGCACACTCCAAAAAGGGTGGATGCGTAGGGGGCATCATGCTCACTCATGGAAGAAACTCCATAGGAAGTCGTTCTTTCGGCAAAAACCAAAAGAATGCTGAAGGATCTACAAGCATGTCCGACAGTTAGGTGGAAAAGCCCACTTGAACCTGGAATAATCAAAGGGATGTTAAAATCTCGTCCCGCACCGAAAATTGTTGACGAAGGGAAACACCCCTAAGTCAAGCCTTCGAAGTCTCCGAAGAAAAAAAAGAAGACCAAGAAGCCTGTGCAGCTTGCCGAGTATGACGACAAGCGCACAGATCTACAAAAATACATTGACGCACTGGAGGAGTACAACCAGAAGTCGCGGACACCAGTCACGCTTGAAGAATTCCTAAAGCATTTTCTTGAGGACGAAAATAGTGACATCGATGTAGAAAATGACTCATCAGAAGACACCGAAGGCCGTGTAGCAAGTTGCCACATGGTATCCCATTCGTCATTATATGAAAAAGAAGCTCCTTCAGCGTCAAAAAACAACGCAGAGGAACTGTGGGCAGAATCGGTGCTAAAATCCTCGGAACTGCCAGAAGATCCGATTGAGAGGCTGTTAAATGAAGCCTTTCAAAAAAGAAAAGTTGACCAAGAACGCGAGACAGCCATATATGAAAAGGCTAAGCGTCAGCGTCAGGATAAAGAAGCTGCGGCGATGACGAGTCGTAAAGTACTCCGACCAAACCAAAGCACACCTGCTACAAATAAGAGCAGGATCAAAACAAAGAAGCAGTTCGCCAAAGCCCAGTCAATGGGGATGAAGCTGCCACCTCTCATAAAGAACACTCCTGGGGTCACATGCCCCGATGAAGAAGGAGCACGCCCAAACTACTGCCTATCTCATTGGAGGGTCACCCACCCCACCGAGGAATGTAGTGCCTTCAAGAAGTGGTGGTAAGGATACATCGCCCATCAAAAACACTTCAAGAAGATGAAGCACGAAGCTCATGCTCATCGATGGTAAAATAGTGCGACAAACGCACATGAAGAAATGCCTGGCAACTGTCATATGGTTGGTACCATCTTGGAAGGAAAAAACCCTAAGTTCTTACCTTCGGGAGCGATTCTGAGGACGAAATACCTCTCAATCCTCTCTTCAAAGACTCCCCCTCCGAAAAAGAAGAGGAGGGGAAGAACTGCAAGAATATATTGCTGTGTAACCGCACGCTTCCTGAGAAGAATCTCGGACCTACAAACAAAGATTCGAGCAAAAGAGACAAAGGGAATGAAAAAATCTCTGAGGAAATTCCCCTCGATGATGGAGTTGTCAAAGAGCTCATAGCAAGGGACCTGCCTAAGAAAAATAAGATGGATTACAATGTCCTAGCACATCTGAGGAAAATACCTTGGCAACTGAGCATATTAGATGCTCTCCTCCTGTCCAAAGAGGCACGGGTGTCATGACCCGAATATTTCGACTCATGACCGGCACTTAACCACGCAACGTCTACAGGCATAGCGACTAAGTAAGCCGAACCCAGACATCAAAACCATTTAAAAGTAGTGAGTGTTGAAAACATTTAATTAAAGCATTTAGAAAACCTTAAATAGTTCAATAAGTTCTTTTAAAGTTAAGTTATCCTTATAATAATTTTGGCAGCATTTCCTTTGTAAAAGTGACCCCGAAATCGGGTACAAAACAGGATATAAGTGAAATGATATATATCAAAATAAAGCATCCCCAAACGGGAGCAATCACGCCCAACGGCGGAAACATCACCACAAGAGTAATATACGACGCCGTAGCGAAGAATGAGCAATAAGTAAAACGTCACAGAATAATAAACTGCATATATACAGTCGGCTCCCACGAGCTCGACACCAGAATACAAATAATATACATCATCGTCCTCACACTGTCTCTAAGTCAAGTACATATATGGTAGATGGAGAATACTAGATACAAAAGTGTGTACAATAAAAGTAACCAGATACCACAACCCACCTAATAGCAAAACAGCTCTCGCACCAACTGTAGTGGTATCTGTAGCCAAAAGATGTAAAAAGGCAGCCTGCCGCGACTACTCTGAGGGGCAACCTGCAAATACTGTGGCACAACGGAGGTGAGTTTCCAACTCGTGAATAAAGATAACATATAAAGGTAATCGCGAGCATGCACGTACTGCGCTACTCTATCATATGCCAGTAGGTAAATCTATATGCGACAAGCAGTAGGTGCAATAATCATGCAAATGCTCTGTCAGGTAAAATAACTACAGGATGAGATACATGATAATCAATACCGAGCATGGGATTAACAACATCTACACGGAATATCAATCGTGGAAAAATAATCGGTGCCCAAAACTGCACCCAAATCCCAAATAAACTCAGGCGCCGGCACTTTCCTCGGCCCTCAAATCCTGTAAATCTCTGAGAATCACGAGTGCCCAACATCGGCACTCAAAATATCATAAAATACTCGTGTCCAGTATCGACACGCAAATCCTCATATATCGGGCTCCGTAAGTCCGGATCAGCCCACGGGCTCCGTCTGCTGTATCGGCCATCGGCCCCGGCAGTACGGATCATCCCGCATCCATCTCTCGACTCTGGTCAGTATCCTCCGGATAACCTCCAGGTCCAACCAATCACCGGTAGGTACTCGCCCACCTCCAGGCTCAATCGGCAAAGTCCATCGATCATCTTGCCGAGGGGAACCATACCGGGTCCACCATGAACCCGCAAATGGATCATCCAACTCCTCGAATCGGGTTTCAAGCACACGTCTCAGCACCGAGAAAACGCGTGGTGGACGCACCAAAATATCATATCACGAGGAACCGGGTTTTCAAATAGTGCATCTTTTCTTAAACAACTCCACGGTCCTCAAAAACCAGAAATCACATGAAAATCCAACACCAATGAGTAAATCAAATGCGATGTACTATGTACATCAAGCCATAATATAGGTGCAAGGGAGATACCGCTTTTTAAAATAGTTCAGTTTTCAAAGACATCATGCGGCTCCCAATCTCTATGAAAATCATATCAAATCATATGTGAAAGGAACTACAGTATAATGATCATGGCGGTTCTACAGTGAGTGAGTCATGGCAATTACTAACGGTGTGTGTGTAACATGCATATTAGTGTTCGTGCAACATGAACCGTTAGTAATAGTGCAGTATTCTATCAATTCTAAGTTTACAATTATATAGCAGGGAAAGCAGTATGAAACAACAGTAACCATGAACAGTCAATGTAGGTAAATGCAATATATAGCTATAAGGTCCTATCAGCCCTGACGCATAACGCCATGCGGGCGATATCCCCGTAGATGTTAAATCTACTCACCGTAGTCTCGCGCTAAGTGTAGCCGACGACTTGTTTCCCCTTCTTCGCCGCGTCCGTCTCACTCGCCTGCGAACCTAGAATTACACAATATATCACACATAAGCTCAAATCTACAAAAACACGATATTAAGGTCAAACTAGAAACCCGCGTCGCAAACCAAGCGCGCGTGTGCGCGATACGCTAAAACGTGTGACTACGCGTCTGAAGCTACCCCGACGCGTCGCGATACGCAGAACACCCCAAACCCACACCCGTAACACGCGTGTGGCGAAGATTTAAAATACAAGAAATAGGTTTTTAACTCCAGATTTTGATACAGAAAAGATATTATAAAACTATATATACCATAAAACTCCACATAGCAGCAGAAACCCATCACCCAAACCCCAACCCACAATTCCCTCATCTGGCCGCAATTTGCGGCCAGAAAGCTTTTTCCGGCAGCCTGGGTAGGGGGTGGGCTCCAGGGTTTGGTGTGTGCACTCCATACCCCATGAACATACTACAGTAATTACAATTTTAATTTAAGGTAACTCGGGTAGCAGCAGATTCAACAGAACCCAAATTCTAGTTAAAAATCACACTTTTGCACTAAAATGATACTTTAGGGTATTTTTCTGAAATCTGAAACAAACTCAAGTCTAAAATCACACTAATATCACATTACCAATCTAATCAAGCCTTAAAAAGCTAATTTTTAACATAACCTCACTAAAACCCCTTACATAGCACAAAACATGCATAAAAATGTGATATTTTGCTAAAACACAACAAGTTATGAAATGGGATGTTAAATATGAGTGTAATACCTTCAAAAGACCTTAGAAAAACCCAAAAGTTCCAGCTCTTTCCTCAAGTGTGCAGATTTACCACCAAGCACCTCAAAAGCTCATTTTTCCCAAGGTCTTGTGATGAAAAAGGGTTGTTTTGTGTAGAGATCAAAGAGAAGTGAAAGGGAGAAGAGAAGATGAAGAAAAGTTTAGGGTTTCTGCTGCAATTCTGCAGGAAGTGCAGAAAAATGAGAGAAGAGAGAGAGAAGAGAGAAGGAATGATCAATTAAAAGTCAATTTTCCTACCTAACCACCATGCCTCATTTTCTAATTGGATTTTTGAATTTTAAAAAGGATTTGACATGATTTTAAAAGGGTGGGGATAAATTATCAACCATGCAAGAAAAGCAAAGGGTTAACGTGATAACACTTTTTAACCAAAGTCACCAAAATGTGCTAAGTGTGCATGTGTACACTAACACAAAAATTCCCACTTAGGGTAACACGACTAAAAATAATTAATAACCCTATAATTATATATAAATATATATATATATATATATATATATATATATATATATAAACACGCACAATTGCTAATTAACACGAAAATATTCTAAACGAAATTTCAAGGCATTACAACGGGATTCTCAGATCAAGGCATTATAAGAACTCGATCAGTTCCAAGTTTTCTTCGCAGAAAAGACGATGAAAGATGAACTGGTAGAGGTCCACACGACTGACATTACATTCAGCGATGAAGATATGCTCTTCGTTACGTGTGAACATAATCTCCCGTTATACGTCACCGGGTACTGCCACGACATCAAGATAGGGAAAATCATTATAAACAACGGATCCTCCGTTAACCTTCTTAACGTGAGAGTGCTGAAGGAGATTTGCATGAACGTTCAGCACCTTTCCCGAGATAAATTACCGGTTCGACTCACAGTCATCACGGACACTTGGGTCCGTAATACTGACGCTACGCTTCGGGCTGCTCATCACAAACATCAAATTTCATGTCATTGACGCTAAGACTTGCTATAACGTTTTGCTCGGCAGGCCTTTGTTACACGAGTATAACGTCATCTCTTCTACACAACATCAGTGTATGAAGTATTCCAAGGATGGTTCGGAGTACACCGTCATGGGAGAGCTAAATCTATTATCCGTAAATGAAGTCCGGAAATACGAAGACGCAAAGTACTTCCTACCAGACTTTGAGGAAACTGAAAGCTGCCACAAGCTGTAGAACAAACAGAAATCCGTCACCACTATCCCGATCTTTGGGAGCGATGCCGAGGAAGATGAAGAACTAGACTACTTGGGACAACCCCAGAAAGAAAAAAATAAGCCTGGACCATCTACTCCTATTTTGGTCTTTAGCAGCGACTCTGAGGACGAGGCCAATGCAGTGTTCTTCGTCCGCCCGTCAATGCAAACCTTCGCCGGAATAGATCAGAGTCTACAAATTACAATGGCTCCGTCTCGGTATTACAAGGAACTTGATGCGCTAGATACATACAGCGTATAAGTGCTACAAACCTTCTACGTACCTTCTAGCCAAAGAGCTGAAAAGGCGATCCTCTTTTACCAACCTACGGAGACCAAGGTAGAAAAAGAAGTCTAGCATGGTGCCGATTTTGCACTCGACAGACTTCAACCCATCCGTCTGCCAAGATATTACCGGAGGGATTGAAAAGGCTGTTAAGATGCCACGGTGTACCCCTTGAACAAACTGTTCGACAAGCCAAATTCTACAAATATATTTGGGATATTCCAAGGACTCAGCCAAAGATTCCCAACGGGAAGATGGAGAAAACCGGGCTCGGATACGTTCGGTCTAAGAAACGGGAGCAGATCTACAGTTGCCGCGTCGTAAACAGCTCCAGTGAGATAGAAAACGCTCTTCCAAATAGCCGTGACGTCAAATCGGAGCGAGATCCCGCTCTAAAAACATTAAGTTCGTCGATGGAAGAACAAATTGTCAAGTTAATAAAAGAATCTTGTCAAACAAGCCGGGACAATCACAGCTGCGAAATAGCCATTTATGAAAAGGCCAGGACGCAGCGACTTAGTCAGCAATCTGTGGAGAAAGAAGACTGTAAAGCTCTTCATCCATGGCCCACAGTATGTTCTCGCGAAAGAGGGAAATCTCGAAATGGAGGAATAAATAGGGCCAAGAACGCAAACAACATTCGAAGACAACAAAGAGGATCAAAGACGCCGTTCAATCGAGAAAAGCTCGATTGGAGCCCGTCCTTTATAAAGAAGATATGTCGGGAATACTCTTACCCTCAAGACAAGAAAATGAATATATTCAACCTTGTCATGAAGCACCAAATTGTAAGTCCATGTCACGCACGCCATGAACTTACGGGGAGGCGGAATATTTGAAAAACGATTATCAAAGCTTTGTAACACGGACTTGAGCGCATGAATCGTATCTAAACCGTTACTAGCAAACTACGAGAGGTTTAACTACTCGGATTCGAAGTTATACCTCATGTTACTTGTCCTTCAGGTCTTCATCGATGTCCTCCACTCCTCGTAGGATCCTTGGAACATCGGCACCTCAATGACCTCCTCGAGTCAAAGACGATCCACCCGAGAGCTCCTACGCCAAGCTTGATCTCTAACTTGAGATAACTAGGTTGCTCAAAGTGCTAATCTAAGCTACCTAGGGGATATAGAGTGAGGTTATGGATGTATTAGTCTAGCTAACCCTTGATCTCAACACATGAGAGGTTAGGGTTAGGGTTTCAAGAATGAGAGAGCTTGAGGAGAGAGAAGGTGATGATAAGAATGATATTGAAAAATGAACTCATTTAAATATATCAACCATAAAAATTTATCAAATAAATAATATACATGATTAATCATCATGGTTGATGCATTCACCTTGTGTGATTCATCTCATGGGTCATTAGCTCAATAAATGAAGCATTAACTCCATGGATGAATCACACAAATGAGTCATTAAGCAATAAATGCTTATGCCACCTTAACCCTCAAGTCACCATGCATCTAGAAGCTTCTCGGAAAATTACGAGAACGCCCCTCTAATCCGTGAAAACACGGAAAAACTTTAGACTGTATAAATCCAATAACCTGATACTAGAATCTGGCTTAAACCAAAGCCGGCTAGTAAAAACTGTCCGAACGCCGTACGTGCGTAAACGCACGTATGCGTCCGAACCCTTGTCGTAAAACCATACGACCTCTATATCGTTTCGCCTGGAGCAGGTAAACTCTCTGTGTGGGACTCTAAAGACTCGACACTACCTGGCAGTGGGTTTAACCACAGACCACAAGCGGCACTAGCTGTACGTAACGGTCCTCAGGTAGATGTCGATAAGAAGGCCGATTAGGAAACCCATCCGAACTCCTACTGAGCCTGATGTGACAATCTCCGTACAGTCCGGTCTGTTCGTCTCAGACTATCGCATATCTAGCCTAGGGAGCGGCAAGCGTCAGTCCCCTAATAGCGGTATAAGTCGTGTCAGAGCGTAGCCCATTACACCCTGAGAAACTACTGGAACCTACCAGTAAATCTCGCTTGCCCTGGCCAGGGACTTTGCGTAATGGCTCTCTGACACAGAGCGATATCAACTCCCAATACCAGGAGAGACGAATCCTTTCTAACCGCCACTGCCTCCAAGTGCTCGTGACTGCACCCAACTGCTACCTGTTTACACGGCTCTTTTGAGCCGTGGTAGGATAGCAATCTAAGAACAGTGGGACACGCTCGAGGCGAAGTAGCAGTGTCAAGTCTGCGGACTATGCTGTACTCATGTCACCTGGGAACTGTTAACTGATGATTGGTATAATACCAACCAACAGTTCCCCTGCGAGTCCTGTCCGTTGTACCCGTAACCTAACGAGCACCTATATACTATCTCCAGTACGACGTACTGATGGTTGTAGGACAGACCATCTCCCCAACTGGGATGAGAAGCGTACACACTAGTCTACTCTGGAGTATCGATGCCCTGTCTCGATAATCCTACGACTAGGGACAAGTATAGGATGTTGCTTATAGACTACCCAGCCCCCACTAGTGTGACTGCCATCACAACGCTGGTAATCAAGCAAAGATCCTATGGGCTCTACTAATATGTATGAGTGATACGTTACAAGAAACATATGCACATATTAAAGTAGACATAAACCAAGTAGCATATTACTATTTTTAGCAAGACTGTATATACAACTGTGAATATCCCAAGCTTCCATTAAGTAATATACATACAAGTATGATACAATAATGACCCCTAGGGCATATACACTAACACAAATGGTGACACTTCCGGAGTCTCGGCACCCCGAACAAATAAACGAGATCTATCATTCAGATTATTGCTCCTATCACCGAGTAATAGATCATCCCCTTGAAGACTGTTTCACCTTCAAAGACTGGGTAGAAGACCAGTATCGACAAGGCAGGTTCGCTTTATCCGACAGCTGGAGGGTAAACCCGCCGCAAAAGCACGAGCTAAAAAGGACCTATACCGTCAGGATAGGACCAGCTCAACATCAAGAATGAAAGCGAAATCGTACCTGCCATATGATAACACTCTCAAAAGAGGGAGGGTACGAGACTATGAATGACCTCTACAGGTGCTGCGCAAATGAAGAAGAGAACAAGGTAATCTCAGAGTTCCCACCAGCACCAAAAGAGCTAGAAGATGGGATACACACCACAACGGACAACCTAAGAAAAATTGACTTAGGAACGGAAAATGATCCGAGGCCACTGTTCGTCAGTGAGCTACTATCTGAAAAATAGGTGGCCACGTTAAAAGATGTGCTCATGCAATATAAAGATTGATTCGCCTGGAATTACTCTAAAATGCCGGGTCTAGTTCCAAAAGTGGCAGTACATAAACTGGCTATATCACCAGTTATAAAGCCAATCAAACAGGCGCCAAAAAGGATGCGACTCGAACTTGAGATGAGTATCATTGCTGAAGTCAAGAAAATAATCGACTCTGGTTTCATCCAGGAAGTTCAATATCCCGACCGGATGTCTAATATCGTTTCAGTGATGAAGAAAAATGGGACGGTGCGCATCTGCCTGGACTTTCGGGACCTCGACAAAGCTTTCCTGAAGGACGACTTCCCAGTGTCCATCACCGAGCTGATGATTGATAACACATCCACCCACGAAGTTTTCTCCTTCATGGATGGATCTTCAAGTTACAACCAAATAAAAATGCATTCTGAAGACCAGAAGCATACCGCCTTCCGGACCTCATTGGGTATATTCTGCTATAAAGTGATGCCCTTCGGTTTGAAGAACTCTGGCGCTACCTACCAGAGGGCCATGACAAAGATTTTCGATGACCTCATCCATGAGATTGTCGAATACTACATTGATGACCTTGTCATAAAGAGCAAATCTCACGAGGAATATTGAGAACATCTAAAAATAGTGTTCCAACGTTTCTGGAAGTATAATCTGAATATGAATTCTCTAAAATGCGTGTTTGGAGTTTCCTCAGGAAAATTCCTAGGATCATCATACGTCACCGATGTATCGAAATCGACCCCTCAAAGATCAAGGCGATTATGGAAATACCCACGCCAAGAACTCTCAAACAGTTGCGGTCTCTTTAAGGAAAGCTCGCGTATATCCGTCGGTTCATAACCAACCTCTTCGGAAAATGTCGTCCATACAGTCATTTGATGAAGAAAGGGACCATGTTCATCTGGTATTAAAAATGTCAAAATGCACTGGACGAAATCAAGCAATACATGCAAAACCCACCAGTATTGACCGTTCCGATTAAGGGAAAACCCCTTATCATATATACAACAGCCCTTGAGGGTTCTCTAGGCGCATTGTGGGCACAAGAGAACGATCGAGGGAAGGAGAGAGCTCTATACTATTTAATTCGAGTTCTCCTGGGGGCAGAAAACAACTATTCCCCATCGAAAAGCATTGTCGACGCTAATCTTCGCAATAACGAAGCTCAGACATTATGCCTTAGCACACGAGGTCCATCTCATATCGAAGGCGGATCCTCTCAAATATCTAATGTCAAGGGCCATACTTACAGGAAGGCTTTCCAAATGGGCCCTCCTCCTCCTGATAAAGTTCTCGATAACGTATCGTCCCCTCAAAGAAGTGAAAGGGCAGGCCATCGCCGACTTTCTCACGAAGCATCCGATACCAGCTGACTCCCCATTAAATTGCGAGTTGCCAGATGAACATGCGTTCGATGCAATCGAAGAAGAGAAAGAAGAAAATGATTCCAAATGGTAACTTTACTTCAATAGAGCATCTTCCGTGAAGAGGCGAAAGCAAAACACCCCCATAATCAAAGCCGGGGCGGGCCTTATCTTCGTGACTCCGCAAGGAGGGATATTGCGTTATGCACTATCCTTAACAGAGATAAGGACTAATAACAAAGATGAATATGAAGCTTTGATCGCAGGTCTCGAGATCGCTATCAACATGGGAATCAAAGACTTCCTCATATATGGAGACTCCCAGCTGATCTTCAGCCAAGTAAATGGCGACTATCAGACATGCAAGCCAAAGCTGATAAAGTATGGAAAAAGATTGCAGCAACTGCTGACACAAATCCCTGCCTATACCCTCGAAAGTATACCACGTGCAGAAAACAACAAGGCAGATGCATTGGCCAAATTGGCTAAGGAATTGGCCGATGAAGATCTTGGTGACCTGAAGATCATTGTGCAAAGCCGCGGGGTTCTCGCGCAAACAGATTTGTCTTCGGAAGACCTAATAGAGCCATCCGAAGGAAAAGAAATGACCGAACAAGTAATCATTCGAATAGAGGACGAAGAAAAGGTCATCGACTCGAGGGAAGTCTTCAAAGACTACTTCAAGTCACAACGAACACCCAAAAATACGTCGTCTAGACATCAGGTCATTAAACGAGCTTTATTGTTCACCTTCATCAATGATACTCTATTTAAGAGATCGTTTGACTATCTATGGCTAAGATGCCTGGGGCCTGAGTAAGTAAAGAAAGTCGTCCAAGAAATACACAACGGACTCTGCGGTTCTCACCAAGCTGGACCAAAGATGAAGCTGAAGATAAAAAAAATAAGTTATTATTAGCCCACGATGATCCAGGATTGCCTCGAATATGTGAAGCAGTGTCACTCATGTCAAATTCATGGGGACTTCATGCATCAACATCCAAATCCGCTACACCCAACAGTGGCTAGTTGGCCGTTCGAAATGCGGGGAACTGATATAATCGGACCTATCGAACCAGCGTCTTCTAAAGGACATCGGTTCATATTGGCAACGACCGATTACTTCTCTAAGTGGGCAGAAGCAGTACCACTAAGGGAGGTGAAGACGGAGAATATCCTCTATTTCTTCAAAACCCATGTCATATATCTGTTCGAAACTCTGCGACGGATAATCTCAGACAATGGACCAGCTTACAAAAGCCAAAAAATAAGCCACTTCACACAGCAACATAAAACAGATTGGATATACTCTTCAGTCTATAATCCTCGGGCCAACGTTCTAACTGAAGCTTTCAACAAGAACCTGATAAAGATTATAAAGAAAATAGTGTCCAGAAACAAAAAAAACTGGCACGAAAGGATGCATGAAGCTCTCTGGGCGTACCGAACAATGTTCAAGACGGTCATGAATACAATAACATACACATTGGTGTTCGGCACAGAAGCGGTGCTCCCGTTGGAAATAGAACTCCCCTCTGTACGAGTAGCGGTTCGATACGAGCTGACAGATGAAGAAAATGCTCATCTTAGGCTCGAGGAGCTCGACGCCCTCGACGAACTCGCCTTATAGCACAGCAAAACCTGGAGGCTTATAAGGCAAGGATGACACGGTCATATGAAAGATTGACCAGGCTGAGAACATTCTGCCAAGGTGAACTCGTGCTAGTCGTTAAAAGACCAATGATCCCTAATCGTGCAAAACAGGGGAAGTTCGAGCCGAACTATGAAGGCCCATATATCATAGACAAAGTCTACTAAGGTGGAGCCTACCTGCTCATGGATATGCATGGCGAAAGACCCTTCCGGCCAATAAACGACTGATTCCTCAAAAAAGTACTACCCTTGAAGAGTCATGACTTAGGTCAATGATAGATGACGACGCTTGTGTCCGCTCGTTATCTTCTTGAGTCAGAACTCTGAGAGTAGTATCCAAAAAGCCCCGCTGTCTAAAAAACGGTGGCAATAGACCGAGATGTCCCTAAACTAATAATGGACCGAGATGTCTCTAAGCTAACAATGGACCAAAACATTCCTAAACTAATAATAGACCGAAACGTCCTTAAAATAATATTTGACCGAGATGTCTCTAAACTAATACAGGACCGAACGTCCTTAAACTAATATTCATCCGAAAAACGGGAATGTTGGACCGAAACGTCCATAAACTAATGTTTGTCCCCAAAACGGGAATATTGGACCGGAACGTCCTTAAACTAGCATTTTGTCCCAAAATATGGCGATAAAGGACCGTCATGTCCTTAAACTCACACATTTAGCCCTACAGTAAATCCCCATATCGATTACCGTATACAATCCATGGGCATAAACGATTCATAACTTTCCCGGGTCTCACGTGATGTAGTCCTTTGAAGAAGACCAAGGTCTACAGCTAATGGTGGGTTACCTTATGGGCTGCATAAAAAAAAATGGGTATGTCCACAAGCAAAATGGGCATGGATGAAAACCCGAAAGGGCGTCGTGAGTAAAAATAGCAGGACTGCCAGCGAGCTAGTGAAAAACCGAGAGGGCGCGAACTCGTAAAAAATGATGAAATTGCCGAAATGATTGGGCACCACGAATAAAATAGCCGAAATGATTGGGCAATCGCGACTTTCGCCATATACAAAGCTAAAAAAATAGAGCATCGCTGAAATAAAAATAAAATAAACTTTTGTGCCATGCAAGTATGTCCATATTGACTCTTGTATACGATTCATGGGCACAAATAAAAAAATGGGAACCATATTTTCTCACCATGCTTCGTCAAAAGGAGCTCTAAGTCCCGACGGTTCATATACAACCTAGAGACTATCTCGGCGTTCCTTCTCATTCCAGCAGGATGCAGATGCAACGTCAATAAGAGACCCAAGGGTCAAAGAAAAAAATAGAGTAATGGAAAAATCCTAGCTCCAAGTCTCGACGGTACATATACAACCTAGAGACTATCCCGGTGTTCTCCCTCATTTCAGCCGGATGCGAACGCATCAATCAAATAAAATTGGAGCAATGGCATATTCCTAGCTCCGGACTTCAATTGCAATACACACATCATAAAGGTCCAATTGATGTCTACCTTACATCAGCAAAGAATCCGCGCGACATCGTAAAAAAAATGAAGTGACGGCATATTCCCAGCTTCGGGTCTTGACGACAACTCATATAAAGCCCAAAAGACTATTGGAGATCATCCTACCCCAGAATGGTGCGGTTATGACTCATTGGGGCTCCAAATTGAGCCTAACCTCAGGTAAAAAACGACATGGAAAATTTCTAACGCTTGCTCTTCCGATGGTAATATGACCTAAGGAGATTACTTGAAGACGTCTCGTCGAGCCCCCAAAGGGATCAGAGACACGACGGTCATGGGGCTACTGGAATAGCGGCTTAAAGAATGCATATCAAGGAATATATCAACCAACGCGATGGTACCACAGACTAAAACCCTCATACCACAAACCTAACAGACCCCTATAGTAAAGAATGAGGGTTATCTACATACAACGTTAGGACAAGTTTGCCTGCAAACCTAAGGGAGGTAAACTAAAAACACTCCGAAATGAGTACATAAACTAGAGACTCCGAAATGAGTGAATAAACTACAAACTCCGAAATGAGTACATAAACTAGAGACTCCGAAATGAGTGAATAAACTACACACTCCGAAATGAGTGGACAAATTAGAGACTCGGAAATGAGTGAATAAACTACAAACTCCGAAATGAGTGCATAAACTATTTCACGCCAGATCAAGACATCAAGAAACAGAAAGGTCAAAATTTCTAAAAGTTATATGCTATGCATTACTTTACCCTACTTCACTCACGGGTATACCTCCGTGAGCAAGGTAGTAGGGGGAAGCATTTGTTCACATCATTTCAGTGTTCACCTATATCTAGATGTATATTTGAATGAGAAATAGCGTTGAAAGTATGCTCATTTATGTGTGTGTGCGCACGTGCACCACATATGCGCACATCATTGGCATTCGTACGCAGCAGAAACTCCTAAAGGGAAAGTGCAAAGTATATGTGCAGAGGCAAGATGCCCATATGGATATGTGCTGGGGGTGAAACATTTAGCGGTCAACAACAAAGAAACATATTTAAATAAACACTTTATTCCTCAGGAAAAAGATCACCAAAACGGGATTAAAAGTACAAGGGTTTATGAAACTATAAATAAAGTTTTCTAAAACCCTCTCAGCCTTCTCCATCATGTCGAAGCGACGATCTTCACGAGGAATCGCTCCCCATTGGTCAGCACCGTGCCCATCAGCGAATGCAGACATGATGGCCAGTTGAGCCCGTATCTGGCTCAACAACCGAACAGAGCGATCCCTCAGAGGCTGGGTAACCAAATCTGCCTCATGAAAGCACTCAATCTTGTCCTTTGCTGCGTCGAGTATCGCCGGAGTCATCTCCGCTGGATGAGGGGAAATGTAAGCAAGCACAGACAGGAAGATCATCCGGAGCCAAATGGAGCCGATGGGAAGATGATACCCTCTACAAGTCAGGAGCTTGTACATCACCATGTCGCATTGGTCATCCGTAAGAATGGGATTCACCAAACATGTAACAAAACGAGGAACAATTTCCTCGATAGGCACCTCCCATGGTTGCCGACGAGCATGTGGACGATTGCAAGCCATGCTCTTGGTTTATTAAAAATGGTTCTATCATTGTGAAGAAGAAGAAAAACATTGCTTCAAATTATAAAAAGAAGCATTTAAGTCTAGGCATAGAAAATGTTGTGCTTGGTGGAACTATTTCCAAGTCCTGACAAAAAGGGCATGTGAAAAGAAAGAGTTGACTCATGAAAAGCAGAGCAAGAAAGTGAAACGATTCCTTCGTATCCCACAACAGCACCTCACGTGCATGACACGTGAGCGCCGGTGCTAGTTTTTTTTAGGGTTAAGTCTTATAGCAGCGCCTCAAGTGCATGACACGTGAGCGCCGACGCTAGTTTTTTATATATAACAACACCTCACGTAATGCACATGTGAGCGTTGGCGTAAGAAAAAAGGGGGGCTTTGTCATTCATACTTCAAAAGAAATTTATACATTAGTAATGAGGATGATAACAAGAAAAAGATAGAGAGAGAGAGAGAGAGACAAACATCATCAAAATGTCTACAATGGAAAGATATTGAACTCCGGACATGGATTCTCAAACTCAAAAGCAAGTTTGAGCTATGCACGTTCAGCCTCATCAACCATCTTTTTGTGCATTTTCTCTCGGATGCAAGCGTCAGGGTCACCACTGATGTCCTCCACCCTCTGATATGCTAATACTATCATTTTCTGTTGAAAGACGCGGTGCAAGATGGAGACGAGATTATCTCTCCGTTTCTTTCAGATCAACCGCATCAAGTATACTGAATGTACCTTATCCTCAGTATCATCGAGCGCTTGAAGCGGCATAATCTCAAGGCGCCCGGGTATAGCTTCCCAGATCAACCCAACGACGATCTTCAAGAAGGAAGAACGGCGCGAAAGCAATTGACCGTTGTAATCGTCGAAACGACGCATCACCGTGTCGCATTGGGTATCAGCAAACTCCTGGCCTTGATACCGTCCTTGGATGCGAATCTCCTCATAAGAGATAATCTCTTCAAGATCATACAGATGACCAGCCATGGTACCTGAAAAGAAAAAAAATGGAGGGTTAGCGATTAGCATACTAAAATCACTACAGTCTAAAGGAAAATCAGCGGTCCCTATAAAATCAAGGTGATGACTCATTAATGATGAGCCATGCGCCCATTGTGAGAATCCAAAAGGATTCTCATTAAATGAATAGTCCCATTAAATAGTGGAGTTAAAAACTCCCAATATACTCGAAAAGCGGGTTCTTTTAAGGATAACAATATATTCAAATCTGTAAAGAGGGTATTAAAACCCTAAAAAGGAAAATACTCAAGAACGGGAAGGGGAATAAAATTCCCAAAAGTTCCAAAAAAAATTCAGAGCCAAACTCTGCAAGCCAAGATGGAATTAAATTCCTCCAATAATGGGATTAAATCTCAGAAATCCCCATGATGTGAAACAGATGGGAAACATAATGGAATTAAATTCCCAAGACTCTCAAAGATCAGAATCGATGATAGGGTAAAACCCTAAGAAGAGAACTAGCGATTCCCGATCATGCCTATTGATTCAAGACCCACGGTTTACTATAAAAAGAGTTTTTTAAAGATCTCTAAGAGATCAGTTCAAGAAAAAAGCCAAGCTCTGTTAATGGATTAAAAATCCAAAAGAAAATAAAAATACTTTTAAGAGCTAAGTTTTGTTCATAATCCTTGCTAATAGTTTTGGCAGAGTTTAACTCTGAAGGAGTTCTGTGGGCAGAGATCTAAGATATGAAAGGAGAATTAAATTCTCAAAAAATAAAAAATTTAAGGATGAAGATGATGAGACGGTGGTCATCTTAAGGGCCAAAGGCCCTATTTATAGGACGTGGGGAGGAAGGTTCAACTTCCTAGAATATCCAACGGTGGTAAAAGTGACACAGTTGCACTCACATGTAAGCCACGTGAGAACAACGGTGGAGGGCATTTGTCCCCCATAATATTTAAACATAATAAAAAGAGTTAGGCTCTATTAAATTTTAATGAGGCAGCGTCTCACGTGCTCCCCACGAGAACGCCAGCGCCAAACCCTTAGGATTAAATCCTATGGTGGCGCCGCACATGATGCTCACATGGGCGCCAATGTGCAAAACACAGGAGCGTCTATCATATATGAATTAAATTCTTAAGTGGCGCCCACGTGCAAGACACGTGAGCGCCGGCGCCCAAGTTAAAATAAAGTAGAATTAAATTCTACATAGGGATATTTCCCTACAATGTGGGATATTCTCTGTTAAACAGAGCCGTTGGATCAAAGATCCAATGGTGATGATAAATCATCAAATAATAGAATTAAATTCTATTAGGAGAAAATATCTCCCAAATTTTTCTAAGTAAGAAAAAAAACTCTCGGTTGGATTAAAAATCCAATGATAGAATTAAATTCTATTTTTGGAATATATTTTCCCAATCTTTCTACACAAAGAAAGATTACGCTCTGTAAAACAGAGAGCGCTTGGATTAAAAATCCGATGGACCGTTTGACAGAATAAAATTCTGTATGTGGGAAAATATTTCCTTAATCTTGTTAAAAACAAGAAAATATATTCTGTAAAAACATAAATCGCTGGATCAAAGATCTGACGGTGGATAAAATTTCCCAAATAATCTTTGAGACCAATTAAATCAATTGGTATCTCTCAAATGAGAGATTTTCCCAAAACTGATCAACAGTTTGCCTCCACTATACAAAGGACCCGAGACTTCAAGTCTCAGGGAGAGAGAACCCCCATAAGCTTCTACAAAAAAAAAGATAGAAACTACAACTGAGAATTCAATTCTTCTTCAATGAAGATCTACTTGTTCTTTCAAACTCTAGGTAAAGAAAAAGAAGAGAACAAAATATCTCCTTTGCCTAGTATAAAAAAAATAAGGGTTTAACCCTTCATAAAAAGAACTCGGTTCTTCCTCTGATCTGAGATTTGCAAAGCAAATCTCCCCTCAAATTGAGAATTTAATTCTCATCGGGGCGATTTTGTCTTTCAAACTCAAAATCTAGGGGAAAAAACTAGATTAAAAAGAAGAACCTATGTTCTAGGAATTTAATTCCTCTAAAGATAGGATTTAACCCTAAAAAATCATAAGAACTTAGTTCTTAAAGAAAACTTGATTCCAGATCTTCAAAACAAAGATCTTGGTGATCATTAATGGTCAAAATACCATTAACAATGATTCAATCTCTAAAAAAGAAAAGAAATCAGCGTCTCACGTGAAAAACATGTGAGCGCCAAAAAGATTTCCAAAACAAAGGAATCAGTGCCTCACGTGCTTTCCACGTGGACACTCAAAACAGAAGACCAACGCCTCACGTGAAAGACACGTGAGCGCTGAGTAAAAGTTTTTAGCACTCCATATACAGCCAAAATTGAGTGCTTAGCATTGATTGGGCAGTGCCCAGCACCTCACGTGAAAAATACGTGGGCACCCAATAAAATAAAATGAGGCAGCGCCGCATGTGTTTCTCACATGGACGCCATATAAAAGTTCTTAGCACTATATATATTCAGTCAAAAAGACTGAGTGCTTAGCACCGATTGGGCAGCGCTCATAACTGAAGGCTTCACATGATACCTATGTGAGCGCCAGAACTCCAAACAAGTGCTTAGAACTTTCTCATAAAAAGGGGGGTTGAACAAATAGAACCCAAATAAGTGCTTAGCACTTTTGAACAAAAAAAAGACTGAGCAGACCAAGCTCAAATTGGCTAAGTCTCTGAAAAGTTTTTTCTTGCAGCTGAGCTCAAATGCTCTGTTGTTGGATCTTAAATAAAAATGATCCTTAAAATGTTACTAAGTTGACCTTAGTTTCAAATAAAACTAACGTCTTCTTAGTTAAAAATAAATTGAGCCCAAATACTCACATATTTAGGTTGATCTTAATCTCAAACTAGATTAACGGTCCTTAAATAAAACAAAACATTTTTTATTTAAAGGAATATATATAACCTAAGTTCAAAACCCAAACCTAAATCTAAAATATACAGATTTAGATTGATCCGCGCCCTACGGGCGAGGACATAAATTAGTCTCCGTAAACAATCCACGGGTAAAACAAAATAAAAAAAAACACAACACGACACGAATTGAACTTCCGGAGCAGGAGAAAGTGGTTATCGTAACACGATAACGTAATTAACTACAAGGGCTTCCGCCTGCAGGGAAAAGTGCCCCCCACAATCAAAAATCCCTCACAAATGAGGGGAGATCTAATGAAGTCTGCTATAACGGTCGCATCTATCCAAACCTCCGATATACGGTGCTATAAATCAACTTGGAATCTTCAGAGAGGTGGATGGATATATCCAAATAGTATCTGCCTCCAAATTCAGGTTAGACATCCCAACGTCTCAGTCTGGTCTTTCGGCAGTGAACAAGAGAGTCTTTGGATTAAAAATCCAACGGTGAATAAAATTTACCAGTTGATCATTAAGATCATTTTTATTGATTATGAAATCAATCATGATCTCTCAAAGAGAGATTTTCTCAATAAATTGATTTTTCTTTTCTCCTATAAATAGAAACAAAGATATCAATTCTAAAGAGAGGAGACTACCCCATAAGCTTCTGTAAAAAAATACAGAAGGCTCTCAAAACAACAGAGAATTTAATTCTCACAAAGAAGAAGATCTCTCTCTCCTTAAAACCCTAGGTAAAGAAAACATCGAGATCAAAACGTCTCATTTACCTAACATATCTAAGGGTTTAACCCTTCTCAAAGAACTTAGTTCTTTCTCTGGATCTGAGATCCGCAAGACAAGTCTTCTACAAGTTGAGAATTTAATTCTCATCGGGAAGGTCTTGTTCTTGAGAATAAAAAATTTAGGAGAGAACATAGATATAAGATGAAGAATATGGAGTCCATAATACTCCAGAAACATAGTTCCTTCAAATCAAGAACTTAGTTCTTAAAGAACCCGATCCCAGATCTTCAAAATAGTGATCTTGGTGATCGTTAATGGTCAAAATACCATTAACTAATATTTAAGTTCTCTAAAAATATCAACAGAGATTAAATCTCTGAATAACTTAGCGCCTCACGTGAAACACACGTGAGTGCCCAAAACTTAGCGCCTCATGTGAAACACACGTGAGTGCTCAAAAGAAGCCAAAGCTGAGCGCTTCACATGAAACACACGTGAGCGCCAGACGCTCAGTGCCTCACGTGAAGCACACGTGAACACCAGAGAAAAATAAGTGCTTGGCACTATTATAGCGTCTCATGTGATATACACGTGAGCGCTATATGCAATTGAGTGTTTAACACCTCTGGGTATTACAAAAACCCAATCTTAGCCCAAATTGGCTAAGCTTATGTTCATGATATCCAAACCGATCTTCATCCCATACCTTATAAGTTAATCTTAGTCTCAAACAAGACATATGATTCTTAGATAATCTAACATGATCTTTTCCCTTAAATACTGGATTTGGTTCAAGAGTACATCTCTTCACACCTCTGATATATATCATTGTAATTCCTCAACGTCTTCAGAGAGGTGGCGGGTCCCGACAACCAACAACTCCTTTCTTGTCCCAACTTGATGTAAAAGTTCATTAAGATAGGGAATGATACATCCCACATTGATGCACTTCCAAATTGACGTGCACACCTCAAATCAGATCGCACCCTAAATTGAGTGCATTCTATGTCACCATCGTTCACTCCGCCATGTAACAAATACACGCGCGTGCAAGATGAATATTGGACTGAAATTTATCTAAACTAAAAATGGACCAAAATGTCCTTAAATTAATATTTGTCCTAAATAGGGAATGTTGGACCGAAATGTCACTAAACTAAAAATGGACCGAAACGTTCTTAAACTAACATTCGTTTCAAACAGAGAATGTTGGACCGTGATGTCCTTAAACTAAAATAATTGAGCTCATATGCTCATTTGTTTCTAAATTGATCTCAGTCTCAAATATGACTAACGATCCTTAGATCAAACCCAAATATCCCATGAACTGATTGACCTCATTTATATGAGGTCTTCGACCTAAGTTCGTTCCTGTTGGCAAACCAAGCTACCAACGTGGACCCCGTCAAGCAAATCCTTGACCCAAACCCAAATCTCAAATATACGGATTTTGACTAATCCATGCCTTACGGGCGACGACGAAAACTAGTCTCCGTATACAATCCACGGGCAACCAGAATAAACAAAATAAAAACACGACATGAAGTGAACTACTGGAGAAGGAGAAAGTGGTTATCGCAACACGATAACATAATTAACTACAGGCACCTACGCCTGCTGGGAAGAGCATCACCACAATAAAAAAAACCTCAAAATTAGAGGGAATCTGATAAAGTCTGCTACGTCGGTCGCATCTATCCAAACCTCCGATTTACGATGCCATAAATCAACTTGGTATCTTCGGAGAGGTGGATGGATATGTCCAAATAGTATCTGCCCCCAAATCCAGGCAAGACGTTCAATCCCGGTTCGTCTCTGTTTTTGGCAGTAAACAGATTCTGGCACGCCCGGTGGGACCTCTTCCTCTTTCTACTCCACACTTTGTGTGGCGTGTTTTTCCGCGATCAAATACTCACGGTATATATATTTATAGTTGCCCTTGGGTGATGGGATACTGAAGCTGGCATTTCGACTCTTTGTAGAATAGCGTTTACTTCCATTCACAGCAACTCCGGCTCTGTCACATCTGGTGGAGTCAAATATGGGTCACTTGCAGTCTCAAATCTATGCAATCCAGCTCTTCAAGAAATCAATGGGCTTATTTTAGGTCTATACTCCCATATTTTACCCTCGGTGCCTTAACGACGAAGGTGGAAGCCCAGAAGTAGTCTGTCTTCCATGGACCAGATCCTCCAACTTCATCTTTGCTGACAGAATCAGTCGTCAAACAACTGGCACCTGACAAAGACCAAGGTCGATGCAGGGGGCATAATATTCAAGCTCTCAAAGGAAACAGAGGGAAGGCTCAGAAAAATCCTAAGGCTAATCAAATTCCGGCTGTAAGAAATGGTCGACGTCGATGTCGGCGTCATACAAAACAAGCTGGGGGCAGTTCTCCGTTCGTGTTGACTCCACCCACTTCAACTCTAAAGGTGAATACTGTTGTTCCAACCGGAAACAGTTTTGAACTGCTACGAAGGGTCAGAAAAAATTCCCCCACTGCAGCACTCAAAAGGTCTCTGCGGCTCATGGAGATCCAAGGAGAACAGAAGCTAGTTCACTCTCTGAGGAATCTCTCCTTATCTATATATAAGGTGTGGAAGCAGGAGAAGGACTCAGTCGTCAACCACGGCTCTTCCCCTTAATGTCAACCAAATTCTGATGAATCTCGATTCAAATAAAAGGAGACTCGTCCCAAGGCGGGTCCTGATACGATTGCTCCTTTCAAAACAACTTCTCACAAAAAAGAGAGGACAGATAAAGCTCAAGTGCCTGAGAAAAATTCCAAAGGCCAAGACTCTAAACGCCCTAAGCCTGGGGGCATAGTAGTTCACACAGTCTATATGGTGAATTCTAAAGACGAAGGTCATGCTTCTACTAGTCACGACCGCATACTCAGTCTCTAACAAAAGCTCAACAGCAACATGAAATGTTACGGGAGATGCTTGCTCAAGCGGCGGCACTTGCTAGTCCATCGTCTAAGGAAAACCCCGAAGACACACCTAAAGAAAGGACAGGGCAGGAGTCGAATATTGATATCCTGAATTGCACTCTCAAAAAAAGAGATGAAGAAGAGGCATAGATATCCGCTAAAATGAACCAGATGGACCTTCTGATCCAGAACATGGCTGGAATGACGGTCCAATCGGAACCACGGGCATATTAACTGCCGGTAGTCGCTCTTAAAGACAAGGGTGATATTTCAAATCCTCTGCAAGCCTCACCAACGACTGAGAAGGAAATGATTCAAAAAGGAAAGCTGGACGCATATGTCGCTTAGCAAGTTAAAGCTCACTATGCCAGTGAAGTCGGAAATAGGCCAATCAAGACTGGCCGACCTATCTGGCGTGTTACGATCAAGTACAGTACCCGCCAGAATATATACTTCCAACGTTCTATATATACAAAGGGACCGGAAATCCTCGCCAGCACATCGCGCGATTTAAATCCATGTGCGGTAATACTGAAGGAAATGATATACTGCTCTTCCGAAAGTTCGTCAGCAATCTGGCGGGCATCACCTTCGAATAGTATGCGGAACTCCCAAATGACTCCATGAAGACCTTCGACGATATGGATATCCTCTTCTGTTAGAGATTTGCTAGTGTGAATAAACACGCTACTGTGGCGGCGTTGGTTAACGAAAGCATTAGACCAAATGAGACTTGGGTTCAATATGTTACCCGATGGCGAAATCTCTGATCATAATGCGAGCAACACATTGACGAAATTGCAGCCATGGGAATGTTCATAGCTACCCTTGACCCAAATTTAAAGGTGTTCCCATATATGGCTCTCTTCAAGCCGACGACCTTCCAAGAGCTCATGGATAAAATGGCTCGATTGGATCAGATAGGTCAAGACCCTTCTTCATCCGATGAAGATGAATGAAAAGAAAAGGCAAGATGGAGTTTGTCTCCAACACTCAACAAAAATGAGCGGCTCTGAAAAAACATGTCGCCAAAATAGCGACTACGTGGGTACTCGCTCCCCCCGAAATATACAAAGGGGGCATATTCCTCACTGGCGGAAGAATCTCTATATGAGATAGTCCTTTCTTCTTAAAGAACATAAAGTATATCAAGGTTCCGACAAGCGGGTCCTACAATCAAGTGGAATATCCTACTTGAACCAAGAACCATGGGAGGGATATGAAATCCATGTCCCATTCCGAATCAGACGATGAGGGGAAATGCCCCCAAATCAAGTTCATTCTTCTAAGGAAGAAGAAAACTCAGCAGAAGGAGTGACGTGATATCTCGTTCCTTTATATGTGAAAATATTTCGTCAACGTCAGAAAGCAACACTGATGAATAGGGGGCATATGCCGTGTAAAGTGCCCTGTATTTCCCGCAAAAACAACCCGATTGGTACGATGATAAACGAAGCAGTTCAAGAGGGCGAAAATAGCTTAAGGTGCGAAGTGTCCATACATACAAAGGACAAGCATCAACGCCTAATCAAACGAGCGTTGGAAGGAATGAGTTGTGCAACTCCCCGACCAAATGATAATATTGGACCGAAACATCCCTAAACTAGTGTGTCGCCTCAAATACGGTTCGTTGTCTTAAACATGGCGATGATGGACCGAAATGTCCTTAAACTAGCGCGTCGCCCCAAATACGGCGATATGCTCCCTTGAGATCTATATTGCAATCAAAATCGTAACGGTGAAGGTTGCAACTCAAGTCCCACTAGCTACATAGCCACTCCAGCGATGAAGCCACCCCCAAGACCCACCGGCAAACAGATGGGTCACCTGTGACAAAGCTACTTTCGAGAGTTTCACCGTTCGCAAAAAAAACGGTACGTCCACAAGAGAAATGGGTATGGATGAAAACCCGAAAGGGCACCGTGAGTAAAAACAGCATGGCTACTGGTGAGCTTGTGAAAACCCGAAAGGGCGCAAACTCTTTAAAAATAAAAATATATAAAATAAAGGTGCGTCCACAAGCAAATAGGCACGGATGAAAACCCGAAAGGGCGCCGTGAGTAAAAACGGTAGGACTGCCGGCGAGTTTGTGAAAACACGAGAGGACACAAACCTGTTAAAAAAAGTGTGCATTTGCAAAGTCCTCTTGATCTTGTGAGGAGAAAATATCTGCGTGAGATACTTACAACTCACAAAGGAGCAACACACTAAGGAAATCCATATGATTCCTAAGGAGAAAACGCATTTGCGAGATCCTCACGACTCGTAAGGAGAATTCCCCCTATGAGACCCTTATGGCTCATAAGCTTCAAAAGTTTTTGATTATAGGAATCTAAACCAGTCCCTAAGCCATCATATCCTCCAAGTTGCCTTACAAGTACTTCAGTACTAACACTTGTATACAATCCATGGGAATAAATAAATATATCCCCTACCAAGTTCCACCAATGGCGAGAAATATCCCCATATGGTGAACGACACTTGTAAGTCCTCTAGATTTACAAGGAGAAAATAATCTTGTATGATCCTTATGACTTATAAGAGAAAAAATACTTAGGAATCCCCACGACTCCTAAGGAGAAAATACACCTACGAGATCCTCACGACTCATAGGGGAAATACCTTTATGAGATCCTTACGGCTCGTAAAGTCAAAAATCCTTAGTCGACAGGATCCTAACCCTGTTTAATAAACCACTTTTATTCAAATCAACAAAGGCAAATGATGATTCGCTCCTGGCAATATTCCAGTTGTAGCGATACTGATGCCTAAACAGGTGTCAAACTCCAAGTCCTCTCATGGCAAATGATGATTCGCTTCTGGCAATATTCCAGTTGTAGCGATACTGATGCCAAAATTGGTATCCAGACCCAAGTCCCTAACTCGCAACAAACTCAGCGAGTCACAAAAAATGCATATGATATAGCCGAAATGATGGGGCAACTCGCAATAAAAATCAGCGAGCAAAAAAAATGCATATGAAATAGCCGAAATGACAGAGCACCTCGCAATAAAAATCAGCGAGTAAAAATATGCATATAAAAATAGCTGAAATGTTTGGGCAACTCGCAATAAAAAATAGCGAGTAAAAATAAAAAAATATAGCCGAAATGATTGGGCACCGCAAAAAACAACTGAAACGATTGGGCAATCGTGATTTTCGCGATATAAAAGCTGAAATGATAGAGCATAACGGAAATAAAAAAAAAGGGAAAATGAAATAAAATAAAACTTTTTTGCCCTATATGTAGATCCACAGTGACTCTTGTATACAATCCATGCGCACAAATGAAAGAAAGGGAACCATATCTTCTCACGAGGCTTCGTCAAAGGGAAAGCCAAGTCTGGACGGTACATCTACAACCTAAAGACTATCCCGACATCCTTCTCATTCTAGCAGGGTGCGAACGTAATTGTCAAATGAAATTGGAGTGATGGAAAAATCCTAGATCCTGATCTCAATGGCAACATCTACAGTCTAGAGATCAACTCAATATTCTTCTCATGCCAGCAGGATGCAGATGCAATGTCAACAAGCAAGGGTCAAATAAAAAGTAGAGTAATGGAAAAAATCGTAGTTCCATCTCGACGTTCTCCTCATTCCAGTAGGATGCAAACGTGGCGTTAACAAAGCTCTAAGTAGCCAAATCAAAGTGGAGTGATGGCAAAATCCTAACTCCAGCTCGACGTGCTTCTTATGCCAGTGGGATGCTGATGCAATGTCAATTAAGACCCAGGGGCCAAATCAAAGTGGGATAATGGCAAAATCCTAACTTCAACTCGATGTGCTTCTCATGCTAGCAGGATGCAGACATAATGTCAACAAGGAACCAAGAGTCAAATAAAAGTGGAGCAATGGTGATTTGGCGTGAAAAAGTGTATTGTAAATAACTGCAATCAAAACAGTGTCACTAATAGCTAGACATGATGAGTATGGGTCGTCCGCAGGGAAACGTGAACTTCGTTTCTTGCTTTAGACGAGTTGATAAAAGAGGAGATGGTTTTTTGTCGTTTTATTTTAATATGGATATAAAATTTATAATAGAATGGCTTGTAGGGTTTATAGGACTTAGTAGCTAATGGATGAATATTTAGAAATGACTCTTTTTATCTTTTAATAGTTTAAAACTAGAGAGATAGCGATGAATGTGGATTAGGGTTGTCGGAAGGATTAGGGTTTCGCTCTACTGACCCTTATCCTTCCATTGATCTCTATTCATCTCAAGCCCTTAAAAAACAAGTGTTTAACCAATCTCAAATCGTGGTCATGACTATCAATAAATTGATAGCGCGCCCGATAAGAAGGTTAACATTTATTTTGCTAAAGTTTATAAATATTAAAATGTCAAAAGAAGTTAAAAGATATTCCATCCATTATTCTACCATATCCTACAAACCCTAGAAAGTAAGAAATTACTCGCTCATGGTTAGTAGCATAATAGAGAGGCTGAAGATGAATGAAATCATAATTAAGATGCAGAAAGATAATGCGAAAAGTAATGCGTACAGTAAATGATAAAAGCTAAATGCAAAAAGAATTAAAACAAAAACTACTTTTATTAATCAACTATTTTATTACAACTTTTCTCTTTAAAAAGTAGATTACAAGAAACCTAGTTGCTCGCTAGATCTTTCTCTAGAATTCTGCGATGGATAGATAAATGTATTAGATAGATAGCTTTTGGTCCTTTTATAAGCTCTGAAATGTGAAACCCTGGATGCCATATTAAAGTATGTGAGATTACGATCAAACCGCTGAAAATCCACATCCAACGGCCGCTAAATGACCGCTTTTCCGCCGCCAAAAACCCTATTTGACCGCCCTTCCGCCGCCGTTTGGTGGGATTGTAACTTGGGATTTTTTCTGGATTTTTCTTTTGATATTTGGAGATCCTATTGATATATAGATTCTGAAAATATTGCCCTTAGTCTCTGCCGTTGCTAGATTTCTCGATTTGCTTCTAATTTTTGGCAGATTCGGTTTGATATTCTGATTTGATGTGGATCTCCTACTTAGATTTTAGACCTGAGCTAATCTAATATAATACCTGCACAATATCTCATATCAAAATGTTAGTAGCATTTGTTATTATTTTGAGATATTATTCCAACCATTTATATGATATAATATCTTAAGAATATTGATTAGGAATATTTGATATGATATGCATATATTAATAATATTTTATTTAAATATTATATGCATATATTTTCCCTAATTATTTTAATTATAAATGAAGAAATATATGACAATAAACTTTTTACAAATAAACCCACATATGTTCTTTATTTACAATTAACACATTTTAGTAGTTAACAATAGTAGGGAAAATGTTCATACAAATGTGAAATATATTTGACTAATCAAATGCCCCCAAACTTATGTTTGATCGTCCCGAGAAAACTATTATTAAAGAGAAAAAGAAAAACCTAGCACACTTTCATAGGCAACATGATTGCACTTAGCACGTGCAACAAGCCTTTAAACCTCTAGGTGTCCCTATTAGGAGGAGTGTTTTCTCCTGAGGGTTTTCAGCGGATTTCACCCACAAAATCTCATAATAAATGAAAGAAATGAAAATTACATGTAAATATAAGAACATATAAAAGAAAAACTTGAAAAGAAGAGTTTCAAACCACACTAGCTTTTTAGTTGCCATGAGTTCAATTTTAATGGTCTTGAAAAAATGTCAGAAATCACATCATCCCTCAATAAAACATCGTCTTTAGTATTCCTCCCTACCTTTCTTCCAAATATCGATTATATACCCCTACGTGTGTGTAAAAGACATCCTTACACTTAGAGAATTCAATTCAAGCTATCATACCCTTGTCCATCTTCCTTGGTACATTTTAGTCGGTGAATATTTTAGATGGATTTTCTCACACATTCTTCATGCGACCGTTAATAGTTCTTGAGGTACTAAACAACCGATTACCAAATGTGCTCAATCATTGAGGCGTAATTAGCAATATCCTAGTTTTGCAACACCTAAGGCTTAGCATTGACTCCCAAACCAGTTGGTCTAAGGCACTAGGTGATAAGGCACCATCGCTGTATTTTTTTATACTGCCTTAAATAATTACAAAACCAGTGTTCATTTTTCTTCACCATTTATTTTTTTATGTGTCATTTATATTTTTGTTTATATATTTTTTCTTTATACTAAAACTTTTAGACAAGAGCATTTCAAGGTATCCTCTACTATCCCAAGTTTCAAGGTGTGTGCAAGTGCGTATAGTAGGGCATCAACGTTCAGATGTTTGGACTCAAGAGTAGGGACTATTTTTCAGACTTATTTCTGTCCTCGGATTAGTGATTTCCTTCATCTTACTAACTTTTGGAACAACAGCTTATAACTATGTATTACTAGCTTCGTTTTAAAACATCTAATTTTCTTGCTTTTTTAAAACAATTTCCTATCTTTCGTATGTATTTCTCATTTTCTAACTTTTATTTTCAAAAAAAAAAATTTAGTGCTTTTATTTAGTATAATGCAAAATGAATAAGCACAAACCTCCCCCCAAACCTATTTGCAGCAGTGTCCCCACTGATGTTATCTTTTAAGCTCAAAACCTGTAGACTTGGGAGAGAAGTTCTCAATGATTAGTAAAGGGGACAATAGTTAATAACCGTGAAATTCTCCTCCAAACTTGTTTTTGGCTCATTATCGTGCAAAAATTTCTTTTTCTTTCAAGTGCCAAATTATTTTCCTTCTTCCCCCCAAACTTAAGTAAAACAGTTTTTTTCATTACTAAGCATTAAAATCATAAGAGGGAGGTAAATATTATCGGTCTACATAAACCTTTACAAAGACCAAAAGTCAACACCAACCATTCAAATATTTTATCAATGTAAGACCATGCCTGGTAGAAGATCATGTTATAGATAGACGTGAAGAAGTGGGGAGGAGATAAGAGGTGTAATTGAACGGTTTTACGTCTCGGTTGGTAGAGACGAAACAATGATGGTGGATGAAAATAAGAGTGTGAAAGAGAAGGAATAGATAGAATAGTCGCATTCTCATACGGAATAAGAAGAAGGGGTGGCGGTTCAGCTTCTTTGGGTGGAGCTTAATTCATCACAACATCCATGTCTTTAAGAAATACGAGTTCTTCGGCGAAAATTTCTTCAAAACTTTTATCGATATTCCGAATGATAATCTCATCGGAAAGAAATGTATGATACTCGGACTCCATAAGAGGTTCATATTTAGCGTAAGAGATTGACTCGGACAGCTCAACTAACTCATTCGACAAGTCAAAGGATTCGGACTCGGGTGTGGACTTGTCGACAGAAGGGTACTCACGTGTATAATAAACAACAGGATCAAACAATAACGCACTAGTGGCGTCGAGATCAGTATCATGAAACTCCTCAAATTCGTAACTATCGGAAACTACCTTGTCGACAGAATATATATCAACTATATGAGCATAAGGTTCGGAGGGTTGACTTCCTATCCTGTAAATATTAAGCTCAATTGTCATCTTCCCAAAGGACAGGTTCATAGAACCGTTACAACAATTGATTATCGCGTTGGAAGTTACTAGAAAAGGTCGACCTAGAATCATCGGAATTTGGTTCTGTGGGTTTGCCACAGGCTATGTATCTAAAACTATAAAATCCACAGGGAATATAAATTTCCCAACTTTGATCAACATGTCCTCTAGCTCACCCCTAGGATGGGTGATAGATCGATCGTCCATCTGGAGAGTGCAGTATGCATGTTTCAACTCTCCTATGCCTAATTGCTTATAAACAGAATAAGGGAGCAACTTAACACTAGCACCTAAATCGAGTAGAGCGCGATTGATGTTTTTACCCCCATTAGCAATAGATATTGTAGGACAACCGGGGTCCTTACGTTTCTTGGGCACATATTGGGTAAGAGCATTGCTCATATTACTCGCTAAGAAAACCTTTTTAGGCACTTGAGCTTTCCTTTTCCTAGTACACAAGTCTTTGAGAATTTTCATATAGGATGGAACTTGTTGGATGGCATCTAAGAGAGGAATATTTATGTTAACTTGCTTAAAAATTTCCACAATCTTCTCCATTTGTGGACTTGGTCTGTTGGGCCTCAACCGGTTTGGAAAAGGAGCTTTATTAATAAGGGTTGGGTCCAACTCTTGTAGAGAAGTTTGTGGGGATGGAATGGATCCCAAAATTGGATTTGGGAAGGTCGTAGATGGTAATTCATTTAAAGAAGTGGGCTGAGGATTCGAGCCTAGTGAAGAACGGAGAATAGGCTCGGAAGAAGATGTTGGATCAGACGAAGTAGGAGTAGAAGTAGTAGCCGGGGTATCATCTATATCATCAACTTTTTCACCAACCTGGTTATTCAGCACCCTTTCAGATCTCAACGTGGTTACAACACTCACATTATGATTTTGTTGGTGAATGACAATATTTGCGCTTTGTGAGTAGCCGGGATTTGGTAGAGATTGAGATGGAAGTTTTCTTTTCTCTCTCTCACTCATTGCGGCATTCAACTGTGCAATTTTTGCTTCGATCGATTTTATTCTTTCACCGTGGGAAAGCAGTTTGTTGCATCAGCGTTTGGATAGAAGACGTTAAATTAGTCGTCGTTTGTGCAGATTGTTTAATAAACATTTCTAAGCTTCTTTCGAGTGCAGAGATTTTATCGGTACCGGCCGTTTGAATATTAGTCTGTGGTTGGAAAGAATTATTATAAGGGGCAAAGTTGTTGGCCGGATTTTGGAAAAATTGCGGTTAAAAGGGATGCTGAATTTTTTGTGGTGGCGGATGTTGCTGTGGGGAAAGCCTTTGAAAGTTATTTTAGCTTGGGAACTGATTTTGATTTTGAGACCGGTTTTGGTTCTAGGCAAAATTAGGATGAGTCCTCCATCCCTGATTATATGTGGATGAATAAGGGTCGTTTTTAGGTTGTTGCTAAAAAGCAGCATTGGTTTGTTCATGACCTTGAGACGGAGAATTCAAAGGACATTCTTCCATTAAATGTGATGGGTCAAAACAGCAACCGCGCACGGTTTTGGGGAGCGTGACTTGGTTTAGGGAGGCTGAAGAGAATTTTCTTTCCATAGCTTCGAGTTTCTTTTGCATTGCAGCCATTTCGGTTTTCATTGCGATGGAAACGTCGAGCTGATGGATACCCGCCCTAGATGAAGACGATGTGGTTAGTTTAGTGCTCTCCCACTGTAATGCCTATTCGGCGAGATCTTCCAGAAATTGCCATGCTTCGCCATCGTCTTTTGATATGAAATGATATTGACAAATGGTTTCTAGCATTTGTTTCGTAGCTGGATTAATACTGTTACGACCCGGAATGGCATGTGACTGGAACTCTAATCATGTGAAGTCTATAGGACCCCACCTAATTCATGTAAACCAAACGCCCAGAAATCTAAACCATTTAAAAGAAGGAGTGAAGGAATACTCATTTAAAAGTTAACATATAAAATCACTTTGAAAGTCGTAATAAACATTTTTAAAAGAAACATCATATTTTTCCGAAAATTTCGGCAGAGTCTCCTTTGTAAATACTGGCCCCCAAACGGGTACAACACATGATATACATAAATAATGAATAAGTGCGTCCCCAAAGCAGGAGCTAGCTCTTCGCCAATTGGTGGAAATAACCACGCAAGCAGTGTAATATACAACACCGAAGGGCGAGGATCAAAACTCAGAAAGAAAACCAACATCCTCAAGAAAACCAGAGAAGAACCCCAATAATACAAGCGTGCAACTCTAAGGTCGAAATAATACACAACTGGTTTTCTAAGTCTATCAAAATATACAAGTCTGGTTGATGGAGTTTACTAGATACAACTGAAATAAATAAAAGTACAGCGCTAGTCACGATGCAAGTGAACCCACCTACCAAAGCAATCACCCGGAAGGAAGCGGTGTGTCAGTAAGCCGCAATGAAACCTGTACGGCCAACCTACAAGAAACTGTTGCACAACGGGGGTGAGTCGCCAACTCGTGAGTCGAAAAAATCACCGAGAAGAAATCGCATGTATGAATCTTTCCTAGGTCATACAAATAAATACACAATACTATTACAAGGGTAACAATATCTCATAAGTGTGATATCAAAGTACTCGTGTCTGTGTCAAGAATAATAATATATCGATGCGTGACATGTACTAATGCACCATCCAACGTGTGTCCAGCAACGATACAAAAATCGTGATAAAACCCGAGTGCCCAGCATCAGCACTCAAAACATCATGAAATTCGTGTCCAACAGCGACACATAATACTCAAATCTCGGGTTCCGCATAATCAAGATCGGCCCATGGGCTCTGCATAATCAGGATCGGCCTATAACTCCGAACGGTATCCTCCGGATATCCGTCGAGTTTCCATACAATCACTGGTCGGTAGTGCTCCCCTGCCGGGCTCAACGCCTTTCTATACGATCCTCTTTCCCCGGGGTACCATACCGGGTCCACCATGCACCCGCAGACGGTCCCTCCCCCTGCCTCGAATCGGGTGTATGATACCGCTCAAGAACCGAGAAAACCCATGGTGCACATTACAAATATCATATCACGAGAAAACCGCAATTTCTATTTTTAGAAATGATAATGTGTTTATAAATCCTTGTGGTTTCTCCAAATCCAGAAATCTCATGGAAAATCCGAATCCTATAATCAAGTGTCAATAACAGTGAATACCGCCATAAAGCCCCCACAATATTGCATGACCAATGAATATACACATGCATGGATATCTAAGTAAAGGATGCAATATCTAAACTAGCATAGTAATGACATATTGGAACTATCAGCTACCAAGTTATATCAATGAAGTAATATTCTCTAAAGTGTATGTGACATGGCAATTACTGATGATGATGTGTGTGAGCCGGCAAGAAAGTGATTGTGGACATACGTATCATCGGTAATGGTGCTGGTGTCCTAACAAACGAGATCATAATAGTTAAAGAAACACTTGTATAAACATGCAATGCATGAGAACATGAATATAACGGAGAATGAATAGTAAACGCAGCATTGAAGAAATATACATTCCTATATACGAGTTATACAGTTTTGGCATTTGAAATCGCACAAATCGTGGTTTTTAGAAAATAGGTGCTACGATGTTTTTAAGAAAAGGTCCGTCCTTTGAAAAATCCGTAATATCCTTCAGGTTGTCTTTCGAAAATATTCACGATTCGTTAGTCTTTGAAAATAAGTATGACTCGAGCCCAGTCGAAAGGGTAAGGAAATCCACCTAAAGTCCGAGTTGATATATCTAGTAGTCGGCGATCCCGCCTCAATAGCGTCACGTACGGTAAAATACATAGTACGACATACTCGAGTCAAGAGTGCGGATCAATCATCATATCTATAACTCGTATGGTAAAATCCATCGTACGGCATCCAAAAATTGGGGTACGGGTCAAATATCACATATATCTCATTATTCATATGGTATCATCATCGTAAATCATGAATTAGGGGTACCTTTCTAAAATCTAGCACATCTCGATATCATCAAATATATATACTCGTCTGTATGAAAACGCATCGCCCAACGATCCGCTATAATATCATGTCGTATAATATCACTACACAACCACATATCACAACTCACGGCATCATGCCCAATCATATCGGCTCATCTCCAAGTATCATATACTGGGCTCATCATCCGTGTGTGTATACACACACACACACACACACACCAACGCATACACACACAAATATAAACTAAACTGAAAGTACTTTCTTCCAATTACACTAAATTCAACCCATGGTCTCCTAAAGCTTTTCTTGCTAAGTATTCATATCTCGCAATAACACATTTGTGTGTGTGTGTGTGTGTGTGTGTGTGTGTGTGTGTCTATATATATATATATATATCATAACACATCATATCCTACGAAATTGCGGGGGTGCTATACGCCATCTACCCGACTTCCCCCGTAGATATATATCTACTCACCTGGACTCCTCGGCTAATCTGATTCGATTTCAGCTCTGTCATTTCCGCGCCACATCCGACGCCTCTGCACCCGATCCTAGAAACGTACACAAGGAAATAAGAGAATAAATATATATATAGTCGCGGACACAACAATACAAGTCAATCACGTGCACTAACTAAATGTGCACACACTTGGTGCACAAAACGCGCTCGCGACAACGCCATAAATCACCACTAGGGTCGCAATACGTGAAAGCCACTAATCCTAGTACCTACTCATACCAATTGCACATTCACAACACACTAATTACTATATGGAATAGTTTATAAGTCACCGAAATCTCAAACTTAGATCAAACGATTTAATCCAAAAACCCAGTAAGCGACAATTACCCGTTTAATACTAATCTAGATGTTTTAGCAATTTTAACGGCCACATAGCTCACTTAATATCTTAATTAAACCACACAACCCTTTACTAAAATTTTATCTCACCAATTTTCAAAAATTCTAAAAACCTAGTTTGCACAATTATATAATTTGGACAAATTCAAAGTAACAATTTGCAATTTAGCAACTAAGTTAGGTTTTACAAAACTCAAGATGTTAAACTAAACATCAACACTAAAGCCAAGTGATCAAACCCTAACTTGAATCCAAAACCCTCACTTGAATTTCCAAACTTGCAATTGAAACCATATTAGTAACTAAATAAGTTTGATTTAAAGTATTTAAACAACAAATTAACTATTGGTTTAAGATTTATACCTCACAATTTGAGATCTAGCATGCAAATCTTGGCTTCCAAAATGGGTTCTCTAGCTCCAAGATCCATGTTAGATTTGAACAAGAGTAATGGGTAGAGATTAAACTATGAATTTGTGAGAATTTGCCAGGATTTTTGATGGATTTTTGAAGAGTTTTGTATTGGAAATGAAGTGGGGAAATGAGGGATTTGTTGCTGATTTGGGGTCGGCCAGAAATTGGGGAGAATGAGAGAATGAGGTGTGTGTGTTTGCAAGTCAAAGTTCCCCCATTCTTTAATTAATGCACCATGCCTCCTTGTTTCTATTCTATTTTCTTATCCATTACAAATGAGAATTCTATAACTCTATGGAATGAGATGGAAAAAGAGAGGGCTGCACATATGCTGGGCTCGGCCAGAACATAGGGAGGGGAGGTGAGTGTGTGGCTGAGTGAGTGGGAAACAAGAAAACATGCACACCTTACCTCTTAAATGCACCATACTTCATTATTACTTAAATTTTAGTTTCTAATTCATTTTATCCTAGAATCTTGGAGATAATTTACAAAGAAAGGATGTGTAGTAAACTTGGTATTAAGTTGGCATGGTTCACTAAAGTATAATTAACCCACTCCAATTTGTAATTATCATTAATTAAATGTATTAGTGAAGGCTTAAAATAATATTAAAAATAATTAATTTGGAAAAATATTTAATTAAACTAGGAAATTTATAGGTGCCCAATTAAATACCAAATATTAGCAATTACATAGCTAGAATGGGTATACTCAAGTTTGTGTTGAAAGATAATTATATATTGGTTTTTACGGAAAACACTAGTTATTTTACCGATAATCGGAAATTTCACCTAAACGATTTTCAAAACGTTACAGTCTTCCCCCTTAAAGAAATTCGGTCCCCGAATTTAAATTAAAACTCCCCCAAATACTAAAACATTTCAGCGAAGCACTCAAATCGGCGGGGCTCCGAAATCTTAAATACTTAAGACACATCTCAGCGCAATGCATGCGCATGAAAACGAGTGTATAACTCAAAATCAAAACTCCGTCAAGCATCACGCAATTATCGGAGTCATGGTGAAAATACCAATGTCAAAGTCCAATACGAAAACCAACATGATATACTCAAAACTATAACATGTACATAGTACGCATCGTTGTAAACTAGTCAAAACATCTGGGGGGAAAAATGCATGCCAAACTTTTTTTTCAAGTTGTAGTGCGATGCGCGTATCACGGCACAAGTAGCAGACGTTTACTGTAAGAAAATAACTATATATATATATATATATATATCCTTTGTTTAACATACACGTCCCACCGTTTTGAAAATAATTTAGAAGGGTTTCATTTGTAAAATGTTTCGTGTCATCTCGGACACGTAGGCAAATACTCAGACTATAGCTCCTTTTTGGAAATCCCTTCAGTAACTATCGATGCATGCAAAAACACATTCAGGTACTGTCATCGGACTAGTCCTGCTCAGCTATTATACCAAATAGTAAATATCATAAAACATCCTGCTCCAAAAGAAATCAATCCCAGAATGTGTATAAGAATGCCACGTGCGTCTGGTGCGCACGGAAATCGAAATCACTTAATGTGTCATACATGTGCACAAAAACAAAATCTAAGTGCAACGGGTGTTCACGAAAACACCTGTCAAGGGCAACGGGTGTGCCTGATAACAATATCAGGTGCATCTGATATGCACAAAAAATCCCGATTTAGTGCATCTGGTGTGCACCAAAATCGCATCAAGCGTGCTAAGTAAGCGCAAGAATCCAAATCAAGTGCACAGGATGCACGAAAAAAATATCTAATATCACAATCAAAATCGACGGTATACAACATACGTCAATCCAAATCAGGTATACCGTGGTATATAATCTCACAACCACGTGCATCAGCGTGCACAAAATCGAATCGAAGTACAAAAGTGCATGAAAACTACACCGAAAGCACAAGTCAAATCGCATACATACCATAGGAATGAAATAAAAATCAAACATCTCGAACTACATCGAATCGATGTCGAGTGCAACTATGGTGCACAAAATCTCAATTATGCAAATAAATCGCCCAAAAAGACCGAAATCCAAAATGTCGGACACGTGATATTTGAATCACCAAAACGCAAAGCGTAAACATTGTCGTCGATGTATCCTTCCTTCAAAGTCGAGAAGGTGTCGGTGCTTCCAAAGCTAGCAGAGCAATATAACTACTTGCCTCCTGTTCATGGTCTGGCGCCTTGTTCCCTTAGGCTCTGGTCTGTCACCGCGGATTGTCAGTTACATAGCTCCTCGGCTCAACGCCCCAATATGGAAATGATGACAGATGCAGTTCCGCTCTGGCACATCCTCTAAAGAATCTCTGGCCAACTATCATGGTTACTCATAAAATATCCTGTCGATGATGCCGAACTCTGGCCTACTGGGTGTGCATGATACGACCGATCCTGGGTCCAAGTCTTCTCGTGTAGTATTCCAGAAAGATTCTGTCGGGTCTCTCCCAAATCCCGTTTCTGCCGAACTGCCCGGAAGTTAACACCCTTTACTAAATCCATTTCTTGTTCCCGAACAGCTTCATCCTCATCACGACTTCTTCTAAAAGATATATCCATATTCAATGCCTCTACATACGTGTCACATCTCTGATGTCAACAGAGTGGAACGTCATCTTGTCAAAATCTCGTACGAACCTCTTATTCCATTTTTCTCTAATATGGACTGATTCGAAGTCATCTCTTCGTAGCTGTATGGACTGCGCTACAAACGGCTATACTCATATCTGGAGTCTCCCTTCTGAAACTACGAACATCGACAGATCAATGTCTTGTGGTAGGTATCTGGCCAACTACGCCCTCAGAAACTCTTTCAATTTGCATGCTAAACAATACCTCAATCCTCAAGAATAGACGATACATTAACGGTCATCACATTCTAGCCGGCCTCTAGCAGTGGCCCAATCCTCTGGTGTTGATCTGAACATTCGAGAAATCTTAGTAAAAACAATCCATCAAAACGCTCATGTCATGAAAAACACAATAAAACGATACATCTATACAATCGTGTGTCACCGGAATTACGCCCTGGTCATTCCTCGTCCAAGACGAGCTCATGCTGACCGCAACTCTAGCCGCAGCTCTCTCTGCCCATGCAACCGTGGTAACAGAAACCACCATCCGACATCGATGAAGATAGATCAAGGAACAAATAGAATACAGTGCAAATAAATGTACATCATAAGGCTTCTTAAGCGGAGTAGCGTATCGTAAGTATACCGCGGAACATACACACGGTACGTCTCTCTACTTAAGCCACCTACTCCATCAACCAAGGTCAACCTACGCGACGAAAGTTCGGGTTTAATACCCCCTCGACCAAGTCTAAGTTCCGTAAGGTCAAGCCTAGGTTCCGAATATATATATACGCCCTAGACTCCGCAAAGTCAAACCTAGACTCGAACCAAGGTTAAACCTAGCGTTCTGATACCAACTTTGTCACAACCCGGAATGGCACGTGACTGGCACTTGAATCATGTGAAGTCTATAAGGCCCTACCTAATTCAAGTAAGCCAAAAGCCCAGAAATCTAAACCATTTAAAAGAAGGAGTGAAGGAATACTCATTTAAAAGTTAACATATATAAACATTTTTAAAAGCAACATCATATTTTCCCGAAAATTTCGGCAGAGTCTCCTTTGTAAATACTGGCCCCCAAACGGGTACAACACATGATATACATAAATAATAAATAAGGGCATCCCCAAGTGGGAGCTAGCTCTTCGCCAATTGGCGGAAAAAATCACGCAAGCAGTATAATATACAACGCCGAAGGGCGAGGATCAAAACTCAGAAAGAAAACCAATATCCTCAAGAAAACCATAGAAGAACCCCAATAATACAAGTGCACGACTCTAAGGTCGAAATAATACACAACTGGTTTTCTAAGTCTATCAAAATATACAAGTCTGGTTGATGGAGTTTACTAGATACAACTGAAATAAATAAAAGTACAGCGATGGTCACGATGCAAGTGAACCCACCTACCAAAGCAATCACCCGGAAGGAAGCGGTATGCCAGCAAGCCGCAATGAAACTTGTACGGCCAACCTTCAAGAAACTGTGGCACAACGGGGGTGAGTTGCCAACTCGTGAGTAGAAAACATCACCGAGAAGAAATCGCATGTATGACTCTCTCTTAGGTCATACAAATAAATACACAATACTACTACAAGGGTAACAGTATATCATAAGTGTGATATCAAAGTACTCGTGTCTGTGCCAAGAATAATAATATATCGATGCGTGACATGTACTAATGCACCATCCAACGTGTGTCCAGCAACGACACACAAATCGTGATAAAACCTGAGTGCCCAGCATCGGCACTCAAAACATCATAAAGTCCGTGTCCAACAGTGACACATAATACTCAAATCTTGGGCTCCGCAAAATCAGGATCGACCCATGGGCTCCACATAATCAGGATCGGCCTATAACTCCGAACGGTATCCTCCGGATATCCGTCAAGTTTCCATACAATCACCGGTCGGTAGTGCTCCCCTGCAGGGCTCAACGCCTTTCTATACGATTCTCTTGCCCAGGGGTACCGCACCGGGTCCACCATGCACCCGCAGATGGTCCCCCTACCTCGAATCGGGTGTATGATACCGCTCAAGAACCGAGAAAACCCATGGTGGACATCACAAATATCATATCACGAGAACACTGCACTTTCTATTTTTAGAAATGATAATGAGTTTATAAATCCTTGCGGTTTCTCCAAATTCAGAAATCTCATGGAAAATCCGAATCCCATAATCAAGAGTCAATAACAGTGAATACTGGCATAAAGCTCCATAATATTGCATGACCAATGAATATACACATGCATGGATATCTAAGTAAGGATGCAATATCTAAAATAGCATAGTAATGACATATTGGAACTATCAGCTAGCAAGTTATATCAATGAAGTAATATTCTCTAAAGTGTACGTGACATGGCAATTACCGATAATGATGTGTGTGAGCCGGCAAGCAAGTGATTATGGGCATACGCATCATCGGTAATGGTGCTGGTGTCCTAACAAACGAGATCATAATAGTTAAGAAAACACTTGTATAAACATGCAATGCATGAGAACATGAATATAACGGAGAATGAATAGTAAACGCAACATTGAAGAAATATACATTCCTATATACGAGTTATACAGTTTTGGCATTTGAAATCGCACGAATCGTGGTTTTTAGAAAATAGGGGCTACGGTGTTTTTAAGAAAAGGTATGTCCTTTGAAAAATCCGTAATATCTCTCAGGTTATTTTTCGAAAATATTCATGATTCGTTAGTGTTTGAAAATAAGTATGACTCGAGCCCAGTCGAAAGGGTAAGGAAATCCACCTAAAGTCCGAGTCGATATATCTAGTAGTCGGCGATCCCGTCTCAATACTGTCACGTACGGTAAAATACATAGTACGACATCCTCGAGTCAAGAGTGCGGATCAATCATCATATCTATAACTCGTACGGTAAAATCCATCGTACAACAACCCAAAATCGGGGTACGGGTCAAATATCATATATACCTCATTATTCATATGGTATCATCATCGTAAAATCATGAATTAGGGGTACCTTTCTAAAATCTAGCACATCTCGATATCATCAAACATATATACTCGTGTGTATGAAAACACATAGCCCAACGATCCGCTATAATATCATGTCGTATCATATCACGACCCAACCACATATCACAACTCACGGCATCATGCCTGATCATATCGGGTCATCTCTAAGTATCATATACTGGGCTAATCATCCATGTATACGTATATGTATATATGTATGTATATATATATATACCAACGCATACACACACACACACACACACACATACATATAAACCTATACACCCAAACATATCACGTGTGTGAATGTGTGTGTGTGTGTGTGAATCTTTAATCTAGGGTTTCGCAACTAAGAAACTAAACTGAAAGTACTTTCTTCCAATTACACTAAATCCAACCCATGGTCTCCTAAAGCTTTTCTTTCTAAGTATTCATATCTCGCAATAACACACACATATGAGTGTGTGTGTGTGTGTGTGTATATATATATATATATATATATATATATAATAACACATCATATCCTACGAAATTGTGGGGGTGCTAAACGACATTCACCCGACTTCCCCCGTAGATATACATCTACTCATCTGGACGCCTCGGCTAATCTGATCCGATTTCAGCTCTGTCATTTCCGTGCCATATCCGACGCCTCTGCACCCGATCCTAGAAACATACATAAGGAAATAAGAGAATAAATATATAAATAGTCGCGGACACAACAATACAAGTCAACCACGCGCACTAACTAAACGCGCACGCACTTGGTGCACAAAACACGCTCGCGACAACGCCACAAATCACCACTAGGGTCGCAATACGTGAAAACCACTAATCCTAGTACCCACTCGTACCAATTGCATATTCACAACACACTAATTAGTATATGGAATAGGTTATAAATCACCGAAACCTCAAACTTAGATCAAACGATTTAATCCAAAAACCTAGTAAGCGACAATTACCCGTTTTAATAATAATCTAGATGTTTTAGCAATTTTAACTGCCACATAGCTCACTTAATATCTTAATTAAACCACACAACCCTTTACTAAAATTTTATCTCACCAATTTTCAAAAATTCTAAAAACCTAGTTTGCACAATTATATAATTTGGAAAAATTCAAAGTAACAATTTGCAATTTAGCAACTAAGTTAGGTTTTGCAAAACTCAAGATGTTAAACTAAACATCAATACTAAAACCAAGTGATCAAACCCTAACTTGAATCCAAAACCCTCACTTGAATTTCCAAACTTGCAATTGAAACCATATTACTAACTAAATAAGTTTGATTTAAAGTATTTAAACAACAAATTAACTATTGGTTTAAGATTTATACCTCACAATTTGAGATCTAGCATGCAAATCTTAGCCTCCAAAATGGGTTCTCTAGCTCCAAGATCCATGTTAGATTTGAACAAGAGTAATGGGTGGAGATTAAACTATGAATTTGTGAGAATTTGCAAGGATTTTTGATGGATTTTTGAAGAGTTTTGTGTTGGAAATGAAGTGGGGAAATGAGGGATTTGCTGCTGATTTGGGGTCGGCCAGAAATTGGGGAGAATGAGAGAGTGAGGTGTGTGTTTGCAAGGCAAAGTTCCCCCATTCTTTAATTAGTGCACCATGCCTCCTTGTTTCTATTCAATTTTCTTATCCATTACAAATGAGAATTCTATAACTCTATGGAATGACATGGAAAAAGAGAAGGCTGCACATATGCTGGGCTCGGTCAGAACATAGGGAGGGGAGGGGAGTGTGTGGGTGAGTGAGTGGAAAACAAGAAAACTTGCACACCTTACCTTTTAAATGCACCATACTTCATTATTACTTAAATTTTATTTTCTAATTCATTTTATCCTAGAACCAACTAGAACCTTGGAGATAATTAACAAAGAAAGGATGTGTAGTAAACTTGGTATTAAGTTGTCATGGTTCACTAAAGTATAATTAACTCATTCCAATTTGTAATTATCACTAATTAAATGTATTAGTGAAGGCTTAAAATAATATTAAAAATAATTAATTTGGAAAAATCTTTAATTAAACTAGGAAATTTATAAGTGACCAATTAAATACCAAATACTAGAAATAACATAGCTAGAATATGTATACTCAAGTCTATGTTGAAAGATAATTATATATTGGTTTTTACGGAAAACACTAGTTATTTTACCGATAATCGGAAATTTCACCTAAACGATTTTCCAAACGTTACAAATACCCTCATTTATAATTCGGCAAAATTGCCATCTATCGATTCCATGATGAGTGCATTGGATAAGAAGATCTTTAAACCGTTCAAAGCATTTCCAAAAGGGTTCGTTGGAAAGTTAGGCAAACTGGTTAATCTCGCTCCGAATACGGGCAGTCTTATGATGAGGATAGAATTTCTTAAGGAATACTTTAACGAACTCATCACATTTAGCGATAGAATGTGCGGCGGTGCTATAAAGCCATTTTTCTGCGATATCGCACAAGGTAAAAGGGAGAAGACGTAATCACATAGCATCCCCTGAAAGTGGGGTGGTGCTCATCATTGCATATACGTTTTCGAATTTGGTTATAAAAACGTATACATCTTCATATTCAAGCCCATGAAATTTGGGCAACAAGTTGATGAAGTGGGGTTTAATTTTGAAATTATCCTCATTGGCTGGTGGAAGAGACAGACACGTAGGAAGGGGTCCGCGTACGGGATAACATCTATCTTGCAGAGTGATGCATGGTGGATTTTGCTCACCTACGGGTGGTGGCAAGGTGGTATTGTTAAAACACGATGGAGATCCGTCAATCTCGGAAGAAATGGTAGGTGGAGGAGAAATAGAAGGTGAAGAAGTGTCAACTTCGGAGTCGACAGCAAAAACACGGACTAGACGGGAATTCGAATCTCGTGTCAAGTCGATCATGCACTAAGCGGGTTTAGTACACATGGCAGCGTGTGATATGTGTGAGAATGATTTTAAGAGGGCTTGTTTTGAATAAAAATGTCGGACGTGAGGCTTGACTCAACCAATCACAAAATGCATAATCAATCCCTAAAACTAGGGTCACCTAAGTCAAGTCGCTAGACCACTCCTAGACTTCTACAAACAAGATGTAGGATTAATCCTCTACCACGTCCTTATCAATCTTGTAGCCAGATAAGTGGGAGGTATCCATTATACGAATCACCGAAATAGTGGACCTAATTAAGTAACCACTTTTCTTAGTCACACTTGCCTAGACATCACAAGAGAAATGCGGATAAGCACTAGATTACCCACGACCTTCCTCTGTCCTAATTGAGCGCGACAGTTCTTAGAGGCTTGGTCTAGATATTTTTTATTAATGTAGGGTGATAGTATGCATGTTTGTGATTTGTGGGGCCTAGGACGGGTGATGAAATCCCCACCTAATCTGAATTTGTGTTTATTTCCCCTTAAAGTCCGATTTAAGTATGCAAAACAAACTGAAATCAAAACATGCAAAAAGATTTTTTTTAACGGCGCTGTTTGCAAAGAATTCTGCAGGTAAAATCAAATTATTTGAGCTTTAGAGGAGAGAGGAAGATGATAGGAGAATATCAGAGAAGTTTGAGGGGCCCACTCTTCAATAGAGCCGCGGTTCCGCTGCTGAATGAACACTTTGGCCGCGGTTCGGCCGCCGTTTGAAAAGTTCTTTTCCTCAAATTTCTTCAGAGTACCCCTATGCTGCTCTGATCCAAGTTGAAAGTCTCTAAATCTTTGTTGGCTTGCTCCAATTACTCCAGATCCCCTTGCAAAACTCGCACAAGAATTTTTAAAAATGCAAGATGCGGTTTTGGTTCTCTTTTATTTTATGCTTCTGGTTTTTATAAGAAATCAACCTAAATAACAAGAAAATTAATTGCGACCGTTTCCCCGGCAACGGCTCCATTTGATTTGGCATGAAAAAATGTTTTGTAAATAACTGCAATCAAAACGGTGTCGCTAATAGCTAACCGTGATGAGTACGGGTCGTCCGCAGGGAAACGTGAACTTCTTTTCTTACTTTAAACGAGTTGATAAAAAAGAGAATGGTTTGTTGTCGTTTTATTTTAATATGGATATAAAATTTATAATAGAAGGGATTGTAGGGTTTATAGAACTTAGTAGTTAATGGATGAATTTTAGAAATGACTCTTTTATCTTTTAATAGTTTAAAACTAGAGAGATAAAGATGAATGTGGATTAGGGGTTCTCGGAGGGATTAGGGTTTCCCTCTACTGACCTTTGTCCTTCCATTGATCTCTATTTATCTCATGCCCTTAACAAAATAAGTGTTTAACCAATCTCAAATCGTGGTCGTGATTATCAATAAATTGATAGTGCGCCCGATAAGAAGGTTAACATTTATTTTGCTAAAGTTTATAAATATTAAAATGTCAAAAGAAATTAAAAGATATTTCATCCATTATTCTACCCTATCCTACAAATCCTAGCAAGCAAGAAGTTACCCGCTCATGGTTAGTAGCATAATAGAGAGGTTGAAGATGAATGAAACCATAATTAAGATGCAGAAAAGTAATGCGTAAAATTAATACTGAAATGTAATGCGTAAAGTAAATGCAAAAAGAATTAAAACAAAAAATACCTTTATTAATCAACTATTGTATTACAACGTTTCTCCTTAAAAAATAGATTACAAGAACCCTAGTTCCTCGCTAGATCTTTCTCTAGAATTCTGCGATGGATAGATAAATGTATTAGATAGATAGCTCTCGGTCCTTTTATAAGCTCTGAAATGTGAAATCCTAGATTCCATATTAAAGTATGTGAGATTACGATCAAGCCCCTGAAAATTCGCATCCAAGGGCCGCTAAATGACAGCTCTTCCACCGCCAAAAACCCTATTTGACCGCCCTTCCGCTGCCGTTTGGTTGGATCGTGACTTGGGATTTTTTCTGGCTTTTTCTTTCAATATTTGATGATCCTCTTGATATATAGATTCTGAAAATATTGCCCTTAGTCTCTGCCGTTGCGAGATTCCTCGATTTGCTTCTAATTTTTGGCGGATTCAGTTTGATATTCCGATTTGATGTGGATCTCCTACTTAAATTTCAAGCCTAGGCTAATCTAATATAATACCTGTACAATATCTCATATCAAAATGTTAGTAGCATTTGTTATTATTTTGAGATATTATTCCAACCATTTATATGATATAATATCTTAAGAATATTGATTAGGAATATTTGATATGATATGTATATATTAATAATATTTTATTTAAATATTATATGCATATATTTTCCCTAATTATATTAATTATAAATGTAGAAACATATGACAATAAACTTTTTACAAATAAACCCACATATGTTCTTTATTTACAATTAACACCTTTTAGTAGTTAACAATAGTAGGGAAAATGTTCATACAAATGTGCAATATATTTGACTAATCAGATGGCATATTCCTAGCTCCAAATCTTGATAGCGACATCTACAGCCTAGAGATCGACTCGATGTGCTTCTCATGCCAGCTGGGTGGAGACGAGATGTCAACAAAAACCCAAGGGTCGAATAAAAGAGGAGTGACGGCATATCCCTAGCTCCAGACCTCGATGGCAATACATACAGCATAAATGTTATATGGATGTCTACCCTACTTCAGCAAAGAATCGGCGCGACATCATCAAAGAAAAAATGATGTGATGGCATATTCCTAGTTTCTGGTCTTGACGGCAATAGATACAAAGCTTAAAACCATTGGAGATCATCCCACCCCAGAAAGGTGTGGTTATGACTCATCAGGACTCCAAATTAAGCCTAACCTCAAGTAAAAAAGCGCTACGGCAAGTACCTAACGCTTGTTCTTCCGAAGGTAATATAACCTAAGAAGATTACTTGAAGACGTCTTGTCCAGCCTTAGAAGGGATCAGAGACACGACAGACGCGGGGCTACGCGAGCAGCAACCTAAGAGACTGCATATCGAGAAATAAATCAGCCAACGCGACAGTACGATGGACTTAAACGTAGTACCATAAATCTAACGGACCCCTATCATAAAAGAAAGGGGGTTATCTACATTTTACGTTAGGATATACCTGCGAGATCCTCTCGACTAGTCTCGACTCGTAGGGAAAAACAATTTCATGAGACCCTTATGGCTTATAAAGTTGAAAAGCCTTAGGCGACAGATCTAAACATTTTTCCTAAGCCATCGCTGCCCTATAAGGAGTTCTAAAATGACTCTTGTATACTATCCACGGGCCACATTCTCCAATAAAGCGAAGAAGCTACTTACGGGTCCTCACGACCCGTAAGGAGAAAATACCCGAGTGAGATCCATACGACTCACGAGGGTGTTGAACACTTAGGAATCCTCATGATTTCTAGGGAGAATACGCACTTATGAGATCCTCACGACTCATAGGGAGAAAAACCTTCTTGAAATCCTTACGGCTTATGAAGATAAAAAAAGTCTTAGGCGGCCGGGATCCTAAACTTGTCTCCTAAGCTATCAATTCTATGGCAATGCATTACTTTACACTACTTAACCCATGTACAAACTTACGTAAACAAAGTAGTAGGGAGCATTTGTTCCCGCAATTTTTTTTGGGCTCAGAGCTTGTTGTTCCCTTATAAAAATCATGTGCACCTACATGCAAAGTATTTAGGTACCGCCTCAGATAGGATTAAATCCTATATTGGGTCCTTACGTGTTTCCCACGTGAGCGCCAGCGCCAGCCTCTGTCAGGATTAAATTCTATAGTGGCGCCTCACGTGGAACACACGTGAGCGCCGGCGTGCAAAGCACATGAGTGACTATTTATAAAAGAATTAAATTCTTAGACGGCGTCCACGCGCATAACATATGAACGTCAGCGCCCAAAATAAAGAGGGTAGAATTAAATTCTACATGTGGAATATTTCCCTAAAATCTGGGATATTCTCTGTTAAACAGAGCCGTTGGATCAAATATCCAGTGGTGATTAAAAATAATCAAAAGATAGAACTAAAATTCTATTTGGAAAAAATATCCCCTGATCTTTCTAAATAAGAAAATATTCTCTGTTAGATCAAAAATCCAACGTTAGAATTAAATTCTATTTGTGGGAAATATTTCCCAGATCTTTTTCAAACTAGAAAGATTCTCTCTGTTAAATAGAGGACCCTTGGATCAAATATCCAACAGTGATTATAAAATCACCAATTAAACCATCTGATAGAATAAAATTCTATCTTAAGAAAATATTTCCTAATCTTATTAAACAAACATGAAATCATCTCTGTTAAACAAAGAGCCTTTGGATTAAAAATCTAACGGTGAATAAAATTCACCAGTTGATCTTTAAGATCATTTTTATTGATTATGAAATCAATCATGATCTCTCAATGAGAGATTTTCTCAACAAATTGATTTTTCTCTTCTCCTATAAATTGAAGCAAAGATATCAAATCTAAAGAGAGGAGACTACCCCATAAGCTACTGTAAAAAAACACAGAAGGCTCTCAAAATAACAAAGAATTTAGTTCTCTCAAAGAAGAAGATCTCTCTCTCCCCTTAAAACCCTAAAGAAAATATCGAGATCAAAACATCTTTTTTACCTAAACATATCTAAGGGTTTAATCCTTCTCAAAGAACTTAGTTTTTTCTCTGGATCTGAGATCCGCAAGACAAGTTTCCTTCAAGTTAAGAATTTAATTCTCATCGAGAAGGACTTGTTCTTGAGAATCAAAGATTCAGGGGAGAACATGGATACAAGAACATAAAGAATATGGAGTCCATAATACTTCAGGAACTTAGTTCCTTCAAATCAAGAACTTAGTTCTTAAAGAACCTGATCCCAGATGCTTAAAATAGTGATCTTGATGATCGTTAATAGTCAAAATAGCATCAACAGAGATTTAAGTTCTCTAAAAATATCAACAGAGATTAAATCTCCGAAGAACTTAGCGCCTCACGTGAAACACACGTGAGCGCCCAAAACTTAGCGCATCACGTGAAACACACGTGAGTGCTCAAAAGAAGCTAAAGCTGAGCGCCTCACGTGAAACACACGTAAGCGCCAGACACTCAGTGCCTCACGTGAAACACACGTGAGCGCCAGAGAAAAATTTATGCTTAGCACTATTATAGCGCCTCACGTGATATACACGTGAGCGTTATATGCAACTGAATGCTTAGCACCGCTGGGTGTTAAGAAACCCAATCTTAGCCCAAATTGGCTAATCTTATGTTCGTGATATCCAAACTGATATCCAAACCGATTTTCATCCCATATATTCTAAGTTAATCTTAATCTCAAACAAGCCATATGATTCTTAGATGATCCAGCATGATTTTTTCCCTCAAATACGGGATTTGGTTCAAGAGTACATCTCTTCGCACCTCTGATATATGTCGTTGTAATTCCTCAACGTCTTTAGAGAGGTGGCGGATCCCGACAACCAACAAGTCCTTTCACGTCCCAACTTGATGTAAAAGGTCATCAAGATAAGGAATGATACATCCCACATTGATGCACTTCCAAATTGACATGCACATCTCAAATCGGATCGCATCCCAAATTGGGCGCATTCCATGTCACCATCGTTCACTCCGCTACATAACAAATAGACGTGCGCGGAAGATGAATGTTGGACCGAAATGTCCCTAAACTAAAAATGGACCGAAATGTCCTTAAATTAATATTTGTCCCAAACAGGGAATGTTGGATCGAAATGTCCCTAAACTAAAAATAGACCGAAACGTTCTTAAACTAACATTCGTTCTAAACAGAGAATGTTGGACCGTGATGTCTTTAAAGTAAAATAATTTAGCTCATATACTCATTTGTTTCTAAATTGATCTCAGTCTCAAATATGACTAACGATTCTTAGATCAAACCCAAATATCCCATGAATTGATTGATCTCATTTATATGAGGTCTGCGACCTAAGTTCGTTCCTGTAGCAAACCAAGATACCAACGTGGATCTTGTTAAGTAAATCCTTGACCCAAACCCAAATCTCAAATATATGGATTTGGACTAATCAACGCCCTACGGGCGACGACGAAAACCACTTTTCCGTATACAATCCACGAACAACCAGAATAAACAAAATAAACACACGACACGAAGTGAACTACTGGAGAAGGAGAAAGTGGTTATCGCAACGCGATAATGTAATTAACTGCATGGGCTTGCGCCTGCAGGGAAGAGCATCCCCAAAATCAAAAAACCCTCACAAATGAGGGGGGATCTGATAAAATCTGCTACATCGGTCATATCTATCCAAATCTCTGATATACGGTGCCATAAATCAATTTGGTTTCTTCGGAGAAGTGGATGGATATGTCCAAATAGTATCTGCCCCCAAATTCAGGCAAGACGTTCAATCCCATTTCGTTTCTGTTTTTGGCGGTAAACAAGGAACTTACTGAACTTTAGTTTGCTGAAGGCATTCCTGAATTTTTTGTTTTCTTATTGGGGAATGTCGTCAGTCGACTGTGGGACAGGTGAAGAGACAAGGTACGTGACAGAACCGACAGAAGAGCAATTCAACTATCCATCCTCACAAGCTGATCATTAGTCTTGTGGTATGCCTTTTTGTTCAAGACTATAATCCTATATTTCTAGTTAGTTATTATTCTTGAAAATTGTAATAAATGTTGATGGAATATTATTTATCTATAAATTCTTGGTGGTTTAAATTTATTTTGCTTACTCCAGACGCTTAGTGTATTCATTAGAGAAGAGAGGCTTCTCAGTATGAATGCGTTCGCGGGCTTGCCGCTCTTACTCCTTATCTTTTGGGAAGTGTGGCGTGATAAGTTTTATTGGTGGTCCATCCATGTCAGTTCTGCATGACCATTGAAAGCGGATATTACAAGAATTTATGAATCCAACAACATTTTACCTTTCTTTTGAGTCTCATCTAAATTGTTGAATCCATCTGAAACTTCACTTTCGATTTTCTTGAAGATCAAATCTTGACTGCTTGAATTCCTAAAATTTTTGTCCTTCGACATCAATTAAGACCCTTTCTTGTCATTCCTTGAATATTATATTTCGACAATCGAAAGTGCAACGTTGACTTACGATGGCGGTATCTTTAGTTTTCTTTGCCTTGTTACAATGTCACTATATACTCCTTGAGTGAATTTCGGGAACGAATTATTTTAAACAGTGTAGGTTGTGAGAACTGCACTATGGTTTCATTCTTAAAATTTTAGTCCCTTGAATCCTTTCTTGGTTTCCTCGACGACCGTCTCTTGATGAAAAAAAGTTGGTACTGCGATCTTTTGGACATTTTTTTAATTCTCCTTACAATCGGTATGGATATTTCTCTTATTCTTGAATCTTTCCTTTCTTTCTTAACAAGCATGATTCGACAAAAAATGGAATAAACATGCGAGATCTACATCTCCGTCACCATCATTCGTTATGTTTCTGATCAAGTTACCTTATTACTTGCAATCCTTGAATCTGTAACATTTCAGAAAATAGAAAATAATATTTTTGAAATTTAAATAATAAAATAATAAATTTCATGAATATTATACCAATATAAATTTTAGTTTTCATAGAATGGTATGATCATATACCTATATTTTACAAAATAATTGGAATTTAAAATGAATTATTAATTATGAAAGTATTTAATTGATTTGGGTATTTTACAACTTAATATATATTATTTACATACAAGTTGAATGTTAAACTTGATTAATATTTTCTTAATTGTGCATTAAACCAAACTTATTTTGTTAACCATGTCTTAATGTGTCATGACACATTTAGTTTTAAGAGTTAACACATCACATTTGCATTCTATGTATGTTTTTGTTTTGATTTTTTGTTTTACTTTTTGCAAAAGAAAAAGAAAGAAAAAAGAAAAGAAAATGAAAATGAGGGGGTATAAGAAAACAATGAGGTATGGGCTCAAGAGAGAGAATGGGAGAGAGAGAATTCATGGCTACAACCTTAGCCATTCTTACCTCCTTCATTTCATCATCTTCTTCTTTTCTTCTTCATCTCCACTCCTCTCTTTCTCCACCACCCTCACTATCACCTTAGAAACACCTTAAAGCAACATTAAAACTACATGGTCCCTTCACAAAAACTGTTCTTCATCTCATCACAAGCAACATGGAGTGATCAAGTTCTAGTTTGGAGCAACCTTGGCCATCTTAGAAATTTCTTAAGTTGCTTTTTGAGGTAAAACACTAACCTTTAGACTAGTTTGTAAGTTTCCTAACCACATATTATAGTTTAGAGTTAAATAGATTATGTTTTATGAACTTAGAATTTTCTAGGATGATCTTTAGTAGATAAAACTTGTAGTGGAGGTGTAGTAGAGAATGTAGAGAGTAACTACTGGCCTAATAGTGATGGTAGTCTTGATTAAAATGAGCTTAGAAGGTTCAAAGACGAACTTAGAAATTTCCGATGTCGGTTTTGTGAAGATATTGATGATCAATTTGAATCTGGTATTACTCAGAGACTCTGAAAATTAAATAGCAGATACAGTGAGATGTGCAAACATATAGTAAGCTACCCTAGAATCCCAAGCCCCTACCTTCCATTCTTGGCCGCCAATTTAATCAAATTGGTCGCAATTTGCGACCCAATTTTGGATTTAGGGTCTGAAATTTGGTCTGTAGCACACTTTTTAGATAACTAGGCCTACCCTATATGCAAAAAAGTTTAATTTTATCTTAAGAAAAATATGGAGTCATTTTACTTGTTTTCTGTTGATATTTTCCAACTTTTGAAAACTTGACTTTTGATATTTGAGTTTTGACTCGGTCATTTGACGTTCGTACCTCGATGTCAGGGGTTGATTTGTTGTTTTAGCACGCGTTTGTAGGATTGTTCGGCACGACAGCAAGGTTTCGGGAGGCATCGCCCATGCCATTTTCAAAAATTTGCCGTACAAAACAATCCTAACCCTAGAATCTTAACTAAAGATTTAGACAATACAATGTGTAAACTACTTTACAACTAAGTGAGTACAGATTACAACCTTTGTAGTCCGGTCCTTCACTTCTATAGCTCCTCTTAGTAGTCCCTTCGCTGCGATCATTGAACTCCCGGACTCTTGAACGGCTCCACAAGAGGAAAGCAATGAGCTTGCACGAAGTCTTCGAGGCCGAAGATGATCTACGTCGAGAAGTCACTAACCAAAGCTACATCTTCACTAATGTGGGATTAGTGAAGCTAACACCCTATACTAAAGTGCTAATCTAGTAGAGGATGATGAAGTAGGATTTTTGCTCTCTTTAGAATTAATTTTCTCACTATTTTATCACGTCTCATGAAAACCGAGAGAGCTCTCTTGATCTTGAAGAAGAAGCAAATAGTGGATGAGAGAGTGAACGACAACAATGGGTGAGTTTGTTTCATATACTAACTCATGTAGAGACATAACAAAGGCAAAGTGATAATGGTTAGGTTAATAAATATCTTAGGTAAAACAAAATTAGTGGACTAAGTCAATGCATCCACAAGCTTCTACAAGTTTCATGCATGTGACTAATTTCCAACTAATTTAGATTTACTTTAAATATTCAAACCTCATAATTATCATAAGCATGGTGTAAGTCTCATACACCCATGCAGTGTGTATCATCAAGCATGCCACTAAAAAATGTACATTAATATATATCACATATATACTTATGCACACAAGTGAGAAAAGAAACATTTAAGTGAGCTAATATTAGTTAATGTAAATTAATATATCAAATATATTATTATACATTAAATCATTAAATCAACACTTGATTTAATAATCCGGTTATATATCATATGACCGACTAATATTATTTGTATCAGCTTATCGAATTAACACTTGATTCGATAACCCGGTTATATCGCATATAACCGACCGATACAGTATCGACTTATCGAATCAACATTCGATAACCCGGCTATATCTCATATAACCGATCGATACCTTATATCGCGAGAATAGAATACGCTATCACATACTCGTATTAATCTCGTTCCCGCACATATCACATATGTGCTCCTACTTCGTTTTGCCTGAGCCAATGAAACCTCTGTGTAGGACTCTAAAGACTCGTCAATACGCCGGCAGTAGGTGATGATCATATCAAGCACCCACAAAGCCGTTAGCGGTACTAGCTGGACGTAACGACTACCCGGGTATTGAACGATCAGAAGATCAGCAAGCAAGCCCGCTCTAACTCTTGCAAAAGCCTATCAGTAACACTACAGTACAGTCTGGTCTCTTCGTCTGATATGTCGCATATCTAGTATAAGGGTGGTAAACGTCAGACCCCAATAACCGATAAGTCGTGCCGATGTGAGGCTCATAACGGGTCGAGAAACTACTGATAACACTTATCAGTAAATCTCCGTAACAGCCCTGGCCAGGGACTTGTCGTTATAGCAAATCGAGCATAGCTCAACATCAACCCCCAATAACGGGAGAGACGAATTTCCTCCTATCGCTCATTGCCTCCATGTGATTCGGGACTGTACCCAAAAGCCACCGTTTTGCACGTTCTGTTGAACGTGGTAAGGTGAAAATCAAAGCACAGTGGGAATCACACAAGACTCAATGACGATCTCGGGTCTACAGACTAACCTGTACCAGTGTCACCAGAGAACTGCTATCTGACGATAGGTATAATACCAACTAGGAGTTCTCGGCGAGTCCGTTCAGTGTACCCAGTCTCCACTGAGCACCCGTACACCATCTTTGATGTCAAACACCAATGGATGTTGGATCATCCATCGCCCATCATATGGGTCAAGATGCATATACACTAGTTTACTCTGGAATATCGAAGCCCTGTCTCGATACACCCTCGACTAGGAATAATTTTAGGGTGTACTTGCGGACTACCGTTGGCCCCACTAGTATGATCTCCATCATAGTCCTGGTAGTCAAGTACACAACCTAAGGGCTTTATCAACATGTGAGAGCAAGACAACATCACATATAAAAGTCAACATGTAAAGATAAAGAGCAACCAGATAGCATACTATCATGTTGAGCAAGACAGCCCTCTTTATATATATTCAAGCATCCACTATAATATACATCATATGTACAATAATAGCCTCTAGGGCATACATATAACTAACAATCTCCCACTTGCACTAAGGCCAGTTGTTGTAGTATCTCATACCCAACATCCCGAAGAGTCTCTCAAATTGTATCTGGGGAATGGCCTTGGTGAGTGGATCCGCCTTGTTTTCCTTTGTGTCAACTCTCCTGAGCTCGATCTCCCGGCGATCAACTATCACCCGGATCAGGTGATACCGCCTCAGAATATGCCTGGATCGCTGATGGGACCTGGGTTCCTTAGCCAAGGCCACTGTTCCATTGTTATCGCAATACAAAAGTATTGGACGCTCAATAGACGGAACCACACCAAGCTCAGTTATGAACTTCTTCATCCAGACAGCCTCTTTGGCAGCATCGTTGGCAGCGATGTATTCAGTCTCCATCGTCGAGTCTGCCACGGTTTCCTGTTTGGAACTCTTCCAACAAACCCCCCCTCCATTGAGGGTAAAGACAAATCCCGAGACCGACTTAGAGTCGTCCTTATCACTCTGGAAGCTCGAATCGGTAAAGGACTCTACTTGGAGTTCTCCGTTACCATACACTAAGAACATCTCTTCATTCCTTCTCAAGTACTTGAGAATGTTCTTCACAGCTGTCCAGTGACTCTCTCCTGGATCTGCTTGATACCTACTCACTACACTTAGTGAGTATGCTACATCGGGTCTGGTATATAATATCGCATACATGATAGAGCCTACTGCCGAAGCATAGGGTATCCCTTGCATGCGAGCTCTCTCCAAATCAGTCTTGGGAGACATCACTTTGGAGAGAGTGAGTCCTGTGATTGTGGGTAAATTCCCATGTTTGGATTCTTCCATACTAAACCTCTTTAGTATGGTGTCAATCTACCTGGATTGGGAGAATCCCAGTATTCTTTTAGATCTATCTTTATAGATCTTAATCCCCAAAATGTAGGAGGTATCACCTAGATCTTTCATTGAGAATCTATGTGATAAGAAGAGCTTGACCGAGTGTAGCATAGGAACATCATTTCCTATTAAGAGTATGTCATCCACGTACAATACGAGGAAGACAACTTTACTCTCTGCAACCTTCTTGTATATGCAAGGTTCATCTACATTTTTGATAAAGTCAAACTCTTTGACTACCACATCAAAACAGATGTTCCAACTCCGCGATGCTTGCTTTAACCCGTAGAAGGATTTAAGAAGCTTGCACACCTTTCCGCTGCTCCCACTGTCTACGAAGCCCTCTGGCTGATTCATGTACACGCACTCTTCTAAATCACCATTTAGAAAGGTGGTCTTAACATCCATTTGCCAGATTTTGTAGTCATGGTATGCAGCGATGCCAAGCAGGATCCGGATGGACTTAAGAATAGCCACTGGAGAAAAGGTTTCATCATAGCCTACACCTGATCGTTGACGAAAACCTTTTGCAACAAGTCTAGTTTTGAAAGTCTCAACTTTTCCATCTACACCAAGTTTCTTCTTAAAGATCCATTTGCTCCCGATAGGTTTTATCCCTTCAGGAGAAACTTCCAAAGTCCATACTTTGTTGATGTACATGGATTCCATCTCAGATCGCATTGCATCCAGCCATTTCATAGAGTCCCCACTCGTGATGGCCTGCTCAAAGCTAGTTGGGTCATCATCTACCATGATGCAATCCTCGCTCCCACCGTCTACGAGAAAACCGTAGTATCTATCAGATAGATGAGGAACCCTACTAGATCGGCGGAGAAGCTGAGGTTCGTTGGGTAGTACCGAATCCTCTGGTTCCACTAAATCTTCAGTTATAGTTTGTTCTACTGGAACTTCTTCCAGCTCTACCACATCGCCACTAATTTCTTTTGCAAGAAATTCCTTTTCTAAAAAAGTGGCATGTCGAGAAATAAACACCTTTTGTTCCTCGCTATGATAGAAAAGATATCCATGTGAATGTTTAGGATATCCCACAAACTTACAAAGAACTGATCGTGCCTCGAGTGTGTCCGGATTTTTCCTTTTGACATAGGCCGGACAACCCCATATCTTAACTCGTTTAAGACATGATCTCTTCGCACTCCATATCTCATATGGTGTGGTAGGTACAGATTTAGATGGAACTTGATTCAATAGGTATGCAGCTGTCTCAAGCGCATAACCCCAACAGGAAATAGGCAACTCAGTAGTGCTCATCATAGAGCACACCATATCTAATAGGGTGCGATTCCTCCGCTCCGACACACCGTTTTACTGTGGTGTATACGGAGGAGTAAGCTGAGAGAGAATCCCATTCTCTTTTAGATAGTCCAGGAACTCATTGCTCAATTATTCTCCTCCCCGATCGGATCACAGGATTTTAATACTTTTACCCGTCTGGTTCTTGACTTCATGCTTATATTCTTTGAATTTCTCAAAAGCTTCAGACTTGTGTTTCATTAGGAACACATGTCCGAATTTTGAGAGATCGTCAGTGAATGTAATAAAGTATGAAGAACCATTCCTGGCATGTGTAGACATGAGACCGCATACATCACTATGTATCAGTCCCAAGAGTTCCGTAACTCTTTCCCCGTGTCCAGTAAACGGAGTTTTGGTCATCTTTCCTTTGAGACATGAATGTCAAGTTTCATAAGATGATAATTCGAACGGATTCAAATATCCATCCTTATGTATCTTAGCTAGTCGTGTCGCATTGATATGACCTAGTTTACAATGCCACAAAAAGGATTCGTTCATTTCTGAACTCTTCCTCTTGTGTGTGTTTTGTACGTTAAGAACTGTGGTTTGATTTAGAACATATATACCATTATTTAACGAGCCTGATCCAATCAACTTTTGATCTAGGAAGATGTTCATAACATTATCCTGTACTACAAAATTATATCCTTCTTTACTTAATAAAGAAACAGATATAAGATTGCATATCAGGGTCGGTATGTAATAGCTTTCGTTTGGTAATACAAGGTGATATTCGCCAACTGCTTTGGCTACAACATTTGCACCATTCCCTACACTTACGGAATGATCACCCTCTCCCAGTTCTCTACTTTTCTTTAGCTAATGCAACATATTACATATGTGGGATCCCGATCCGGTATCTAATACCCAGGACGTAGAGTGTACTGAGAAACAGTTCTCGGTAACTAACACACCCGAAGAAGATGCATCAACATGCTTATTCTTCGTTTGGGTGGCGTGAAAATCCGGATATTTTCCTATTTCCTGCTAGGACTTATAACAATTAAAAGTTGGAGCGGAACCAACGTTCCCCTGCTCAGCATAAAAAGTGGGTTCGGTCAATACATCCATATTATTATCTTGATTAAAGCCTGATATGGTCGCTACCTGGAGAGAGAGAGAAGAAAACACTTAGCGTATGCTCTTGCAAAGATCATATTGTTTATTTATCTTATCTAATCGATGTCTCCCACTGCTATTCTCAAATTTTCCTTCAAACCTTAAAAAGAAAATTCAGCCAGAATTAATTGCATTCTATAATTTCTCCAACCGTTCAGCCAGGCCAGTGCCGGTACTTCTGAGGGAGGTTCATGTGCTTTCGCACGGACCTAATTAAAATAAGCCTCATTCACCCAGAGGCGTAGCCCCGTTGACACCTTTCTAGACAACTAATGAGTTAGCTAATTGTAAAGTGCAAAACTCTCCCGGGAGCAACTATTGCTCACAATAGGATATGGATCCTACTATAAAATAGAAGGTATGCAATCTCATCGGGTATTTCAACACTTGAAATTCCCGATAATATTTTTTCCCCTAACCCCTATGACCTTGACAAAGGCCAACAAACCATAAGATGCTAGTCAAGTTCAACCCGTCATTTCCTGATTGAATTAAACCCACTCGCACGACCCTTGACAAAGGCCAACAAGGTCGTACGACTACCCTAATCCAATCGAATCACATGCTTAAGCAGATAAGCACTGTTGGAGTCGAAAATTGCACCCCGGTTGACCAAGTCAAAGTCAAAGTCAACCCCAAGCCAAGTGGGTCCATGCCCGAGTCGAGCCCGAACATGAAGCGGTCGGCCTCCCCCATGCCAACATAAAAATCATGTAATAAATAATTTTAATGTAATTTTTTATGCATGAATGGGCATAAATCCAAATTTTTGTAAAGCCCATGGCTTATTTGCAAAAAGAAATAGCATATGAGGCATGGGATGGGCCAAATGCCTTTTTGTAAAGCCCAAGGGGCTATATGTAAATGTGTAAGCCTATATAAGGCAACATGATGATGAATAACAGAGACACTTTTCATTCTCTCAAACTCTAGGGTTTTTTTTGTGCCTCCTTCTACTTCCTCAAGGTTCTAAACCTTCTTCCCCTTTTCAATTAAATCAAGAGTTTTACTCTTCCTTTTCCAAAACTAAATAGTTTTTCACCATAAAACCCATAAAGGGGAGCTCAGATCTTCCATTAGATCTCAAAATGGGAGATTTTTGAATCTCACCCCCCTTTCTCCAAGATCCAGCCAACCGACAGGAAGAAGAAGGAGACTCATCTTCAGAAATCCCATCTTGGGAAGATCCAGAGCCAAAGGGAGAAACAAAGCAGCCCCCTTTGATCATTTCTAATTTTTTTATGAGTCTAACTCCAATCAAGATCCATTGGGGTTTAACTCCCTAAATTAATCTCTGTCAGGAGTTTAACTCCATAAGTCAAATCGGGAGCACAACTCCTAGTGCAGGGACCAAGTCCCTTTTGCTGCTGACGCACAGCGCCCGCGTGCTAGGCACGTGGGGCGCTGGCGCTCTGGCCCACAGTGCCCTCATGCCAGGCCCGTGGTGCGCTCGCGCTCTGGCGCACAGCGCCCGCGTTCCAGGCACGTGGTGCGCTGGCACTCTGGCATAGAGCGCACAGTGCCCGCATGCCAGGCATGTGGGGCGATGGCGCTCTGGCACACAGCGCCAGCGTACCCGGCACGTGGGGCGATGGCGCTCTGGCGCACAGCGCCCGCGTGCCCGACACGTGGGGCGCTGGCGCCTTCTCCCACTCATCGTTTGGATGCCCTTTCCCTTTACACACACACACACACACACACACACACACACATACTCCACACTAAATATACCTCCCCCGTTAGAAAAAATTTCTAACGGGACGCTGCCCCTCACCCTGCACCCCGCAAGGGGGCTGCTAGCCCCCTTGACCCCTAGCCCGCTATCCGGGTAGCGGGACCCCCGTGAAAACTCTGCGGGTCCCCCGATATATCCAAAACCCCTTCAAAACACAACACTGCACATTGAGTTCGCATAACCAGTTTAACCCGTCAATCGGAGGTTCTCTCGCTCCAAATGCGAGGGGTAATTAACGACAGCTTGGTCCGCGGCTGACGGAGATTCGGATCTCCACAATCAATAAACCCCCGCCTACCCTAGGCAGGGAGAATCTGTAATGCGCCTTACAAGCACGCGCGTATTCCCATCTTAATGGGGTGACGAAAAACACCCTACAGATTCTGGCACGCCCGTGGGACCAATCTCTCCTCCTATATTTCGGGTTAAACGTTCATGCGAACTCAATCAACATATATATCGATTGCCTGTACTGAAATCATGTTTCTTTGTACAGGTTAACAAATTTCAAATTGCAATCTCTGGAAGCAACAAAATGTCTCTAAGGACGAACTCAGCTCTCAGCACGGCTCCCATCTCCTACACGATGAAGATGGACGCCAGGATGGTCCTTCCGGCCAGTCTCGGGCGATAGTTGGAGGAGCCGCTGCTACAGTTCGGCTCTATTCTGTTCATGTCAGCCAACGCCATCCGGGCTCCTCAAGCTCCGGTGATAGACAAACCGGTCTCGAAAGGCAAGAGGCCAAATGTGGTGGTCTCGAAGACACCCCAACTCAAACGCAAGTCAGTGTTTGAACGACCTTCCTTGGCCCCAGCTGGGGGCAAGGCCATCAACACCAACAAAGCAACAAGGCGTCTCGAGCAAGCTCCGGCGGTGCCCCTGACAACTGCTCGATCGGGTGTCTTCTCTGAGCACCCCGTTAATCGACTCACGGTGGCTTCCCAGGAAACAGATGCCCTCTAAGCCCTTAAAATTGAGAAGCTAAGGCAGAAAAGGCTCAAATATAAAGCCAACAAAAGGGCTAGGGCTCCTGCTAGGTTGAACTTCATGAGGTTCGAAGAAAAGCGTTACCCCGCCAAAGATAAAGAGACGGCTGGATATGTGGTCCACACCGTCTACATGGTCGGACAGGAAGAAACGAACCCTCCTATGCTTCACAGCCATGGCGGTGATATGGTTGACGCTACTCAGCATCAGCTCGGTCTAAATGATGAAGAGCTCGCTCAGGCCGATAAGACAAAGGAGCCAGGGGTTCCTGCGGAATTGAGATCAGGCAATAAGGATGACCCGGTTGTCATATCCGGAACTACAGAATAAGCATTATTCCGATAGCTTCAAAGGCAGCTTCAGGGCAGGGATGAGAAGTTAGACAAGGTATAGTCTAAGGTCGATGAACTGGCAAACGTCGCGGCAGATCTCGCGACCCAAGTCGCCCGATTGCAATTATAACAGAATCAAATTTTGGTTCATGAGCCAGGATTGATACCCAGAGGCAGCCAACTGATACCCCCTTCAGCTTAAGAGCGGAGCGCCTTCGCGAAAAACGGCCACGATCAGCCTCCAGTCCCTCCGATACATACGCTGAAGGGGAATCGCCTCTGAAAGAGAAACTGGATAAGGTCTATTCCTTCAAAAGGGAAAAAGTCAACAAGATATTCAAGGACGCCCTAAGTACGGTCTACAACTGCCAGAATCAAAGAGACCGCAAGAAGCGAATATGACCGACGAATCAAAATATTGTCTCTATCACAGAGTGATAAGTCATGCCATTGAGGACTGCTTCATCTTTAAAGATTGGGTCGAAAGGCAATACAAGACGGGAGAAATAGAACTGTCTAAAGACGTGTTAGCGAACTGTCAAGCTACGACCGCCGATTTCATACAAATGGAGACCGAAGCCCTTAGGGAACCTAATCCTCTTAGACATGTGCCATTATCTGAAAAGGGTGAACCAAAGACTGATTGGCCTCAAGGACCAGCATCAGTAAGGGAACCTACTCTAATGGAGAGAAAGAAGAAGGTGTACTCCTTCAGGAGGGATGAGGTCCGCAATATATTCAAGGAAGCCTTGAACAACGGTCTGCAACTGCCTATTCCGAAGAGGCCACTTGAAATGAATATGACCGGCAATCCCGTATACTGCCCATACCATAGGGTGGTGAGTCATACAATTGAAGACTGCTGTGTTTTCAAAGATTGGGCAGAGGACCAATACAAGCTTGGAAAAACTTCACAGTCCTCAGATGTATCGGTAAGCCATAGAGCTACGATCATCAACACAGCTCCGCCAAGATCAAAGTTCAAGGAGCTGGGATAAGCAAAGAGGACCACCACGTCGTTAAACTGGGAACACCAGAGGACCACTACGTCGTTAAACTGGGAACACCAGAGGACCACCACGTCCTTAAACTGGGAACAATCGACATCTAAGTCGTTAAACTGGGAATGTAAAAATGTGTAAATAAAACAAAAAATATAATAATAAATATAAAATGAAAATAAAGCCGAAATGATGGGGCAACCGCGAATAAATAGCCGAAACGATAGGGCAATTGCGACCTTCGCGATAAGAAAAGCTGAAATGATAGAGCAATCGCGGTAAAAAAACGGCGAATGATGAGTCGCTCCCGGTACCATATTCCATTTCAGCGATGCAGACACCAACCAAAACCCAAACTCTCAAACGGCGAATGATGAGTCGCTCCTTGTACCATATTCCAGTACAGCGATACAGACGCCAACCAAAATTCAATTTTCCAAAATTCTTCCAGCCCTACGGTTGGTCCCCCAAGTTGACTACCGTATACAATTTACGGGCTCAAATAATTCTCATCATACCCCTACCCCACCGCAACCACCAGTTACGCGGCTGGTCTCCGCCCTTGGAATTATTCTCCATTTGGGAGGACCCACTCACGTGTCCTCACGATACATGAGGAGAACAAACTTACGGGATCTTCACGACTCGTAAGAAAACACCTTGGTGGGATCCTTACGACCCACAAAGGAAAAACACACTTGGGAGTCCCCACGACTCCTAAGGAGAAAGTACACCCACGAGATCCTTTCGACTCGTAGGGAGAAAATGCTTTTATGGGACCCTTACGGCTCATAAAATTGAAAAGCCTTAGGTGATAGGGACCTAAACCTGTCTCATAAGCCATCGCTCCCCAACAGGAAAAGGCAAATGATGAATTGCTCCTGGCACATGTGCTTCAGTGTTAGCAACGCCGATGCCTACCCTAACCCCAAAATTCCTAACTCCAATCCAATAGCCCCTAAGTCTTTAAACTGCGAATAGATGACCTATAAGTCGTTAAACTGGGAACAGAAGACCCCTATGTCTTTAAACTGGGAATAGATGACTTCTAAGTCGTTAAACTGAGAACATATGACCCCTAAGTCGTTAAACTGGGAACGAGGGAAATCCCCTCACGGCAAATGATGAATTGCTCCTGGCACCTGTGCTTCAGTGTTAGCAACACTGATGCCGACCCTTTCCCCAAAATTCCAAGCTACCGATCTAATAGACCCCTAAGTCTTTAAACTGGGAACAGTATACCCCTAAGTCTTTAAACTGGGAACAGATGACCTCTAAGTCGTTAAACTGGAAACAGATGACCTCTAAGTCGTTAAACTGGGCACAATAGACCCCTAAGTCTTTAAACTGGGAACAGATGACCTCTAAGTCGTTAAACTGGGCACAATAGACCCCTAAGTCTTTAAAATGGGAACATATGACCCCTAAGTCGTTAAACTGGAAATGAGGGAGATCCCCTCACGGCGAATGATGAGTCGCTCCTGTTACCATATTCCAGTGAAGCGATACAGACGCCAACCAAACTCTAAATGTCCCAACGGCGAATGATGAGTCGCTCCTGGTACCATATTCCAGTGCAGCGATGTAGACGCCAACCAAAATCCAAATTCTCAAACGGCGGATGATGATTCGCTCCTGGTTCCTTATTCCAGTGCAGCGATGCAGACGCCAACAAAGTCCCGAAATTCTTCCAGCCCTACGGTCTGGATCATGCATCCTGCAAAACCGTATACAATCCATGGGCGTAAAACGATCCCAATCTCTCCCAAGTCCTACCGGCGAGACCACATTCAAAATCCCACCAACGATGAAGATTCCAAAAAAAAGGGTATGTCCACAAGAAAAATGGGCACGAATGAAAACCCGAAAGGGCTCCGTCAGTAAAAACAGCAGGACTGCCCGCGAGTTTGTCAAAACCCGAAAGGGCGCAAACTCGTGAAAAAGAGATGAAATGCACTCGCAAAGTCCTCTCGACTTGGTGAGGAGAAAATTCCCACGTGAGATCGTTACGACTCATAAAGGAAAAACACACACAGGAGTCCCCACGACTCCTAAGGAGAAATTACACCTACGAGATCCTTTCGACTCGTAGGGAGAAAATGCTTTTATGGGACCCTTATGGCTCATAAAATTGAAAAGTCTTAGGTGATAGGGACCAAAACCTGTCTCCTAAGCCATCGCTCTCCAACGGGCAAAGGCAAATGATGATTCACTCCTGGTACCATATTCCAGTATAGCGATGTTGATGCCAAACAAAACCAAAATCCCAAAATCCTCTCATGGCAAATGATGATTCGCTTCTGGTACCATATTCCAGTGTAGCGATGCCGATGTCAACCCAAATCAAATAAAAATATCCAATCCCAGCGTCGACCGTCCATGTCGTAAAAAGGGCAGTGCAGGCTTCCTTCAAATCGGGAACCAAATCGCTCCGGGCCAGGGAAAAGTCTACCACGGAGACGCGTCAAGTGTCGACCGTCCATGTCGTAAACAGGGCAGTGCAGGCTTCCCACAAATCGGGAACCAAATCGCTCCGGGCCAGGGAAAAGTCTACCACGGACACTCCGTCTCGGAGACACGTCAAGCGTCGACCTTCCATGTCGTAAAAAGGGCAGTGCAGGCCTCCCACAAATTGGGAACCAAATCGCTCCGGGCCAGGGAAACGTCAACCACGGACACGCTGTCTCGGAGACGCGTCAAGCATCGACCATCCATGTCGTATAAAGGGCAGTGCAGGCTTCCCACAAATCGGGAACCAAATCGCTCCAGGCTAGGAAAAAGTCTAACATGAACACTCCACCTCGGAGACGCGTCAAGCATCGACCGTCCATGTCATAAAAAGGGCAGTGCAAGCTTCCCACAAATCGGGAACCAAATCACTCCGGGCCAGGGAAAAATTTACCACGGACACTCCGCCTTGGAGACGCATCAAGCGTCGACCGTCCATGTCGTAAAAAGGGCAGTGCAGGCTTCCTACAAATTGGGAACCAAATCGCTACGGGCCAGGGAAAAGTCTACCGCGGACACTCCGCCTCGGAGACGCGTCAAGCGTCGACCGTCCTTGTCGTAAAAAGGCAGTGCAGGCTTCCCACAAACCGGGAACCAAATCACTCCGGGCCAGGGAAAAGTCTACCGCGGACACTCCGCCTCGGAGACGCGTCAAGCGTCGACCGTCCATGTCGTAAAAAGGGTAGTGCAGGCTTCCCACAAACCGGGAACTAAATCACTCCGGACCAGGGAAAAGTCTACCGCGGACACTCAGTCTCGGAGACGCGTTAAGCGTCGACTGTCCATGTCGTAAAAAGGGCAGTGCAGGCTTCCCACAAATCGGGAACCAAATCACTCCGGGCCAGGAAACGTCTACCACGGACACTCCGTCACGGAGACCCGTCAAGCATCGACCGTCCATGTCGTAAAAAGGGCAGTGCAGGATTCCCACAAATTGAGAACCAAATCGCTCCGGGCTAGGGACAAGTCTACCACGGACACTTCGCCTCGGAGACGTGTCAAGCGTCGACCGTCCATGTAGTAAAAAGGGTAGTGCAGGCTTCCCAAAAATTGGGAACCAAATCACTCCGGGCCAGGGAAAAGTCCACCACGAACAATCCGCCTCGGTGACGCGTCAAGCGTCGACTGTCCATGTCGTAAAAAGGGCAGTGCAGGCTTCCCACAAATCGGGAACCAAATCACTCCGGGCCAGGAAAAAGTCTACCGCGGACACTCCGTCTCGGAGACGCGTCAAGCGTCGACCGTCCATGTCGTAAAAAGGGCAGTGCAGGCTTCCCACAAATCGGGAACCAAATCACTCCGGGCCAGGGAAAAGTCTACCGCGGACACTCCGTCTCGGAGACGCGTTAAGCGTCGACCGTCCATGTCGTAAAAAAGGCAGTGCAGGCTTCCTACAAAGCGGGAACCAGATCACTCCGGGCCAGGGAAACGTCTACCACGGACACTCCATCTCGGAGACGCGTTAAGCGTCGACAGTCCATGTCGTAAAAAGGGCAGTGCGGGCTTCCCACAAATCGGGAACCAAATCACTCCGGGCCAGGGAAACGTCTACCACGGACACTCCGTCTCGGAGACGCGTCAAGCTTCGACCGTTCATGTCGTAAAAAGGACAGTGCATTCCAAAAAGTGGGAACCAAAGCAAGCCGCCTCCACGTGAAAGAAGATCCATCAATTTCATGCATATGACTCACATATGAGGTGTGCATTTATTGATGGGGGCACTTTGTTGGAGTCGAAAATTGCACCCCGATTGACAAAGTCAAAGTCAAAGTCAACCCCAAGCCAAGTGGGCCCATGCCCGAGTCGAGCCCGAACATGAAGCGGCCGGCCTCCCCCATGCCAACATAAAAATCATGTAATAAATAATTTTAATGTAATTTTTATGCATGAATGGGCATAAAGCCAAATTTTTGTAAAGCCCATGGCTTATGTGCAAAAAAAAATAGCACATGAGGCATGGGATAGGCCAAATTCCATTTTTTAAAGCCCAAGGGGCTATATGTTAATGTGTAAGCCTATATAAGGCAACATGATGATGAATAACAGAGACACTTTTCATTCTCTCAAACTCTAGGGTTTTTTTTGTGCCTCCTTCTACTTCCTCAAGGTTCTAAACCTTCTTCCCCTTTTCAATTAAATCAAGAGTTTTACTCTTCCTTTTCCAAAACTAAATAGTTTTTCACTACAAAACCCACAAAGGGGAGCTCAGATCTTCCATTAGATCTCAAAATGGGAGATTTTTGAATCTCACCCCCCTTTCTCCATGATCCGGCCAACCGACAGGAAGAAGAAGGAGACCCATCTCCAGAAATCCCATCTTGGGAAGATCCAGAGCCAAAGGGAGAAACAAAGAAGCCCCCATTGATCATTTCTAATTTTTTTAGGAGTCTAACTCCATTCAAGATCCATTAGGGTTTAACTCCCTAAATTAATCTCTGTCAGGAATTTAACTCCATAAGTCAAATCGGGAGCACAGCTCCCAGTGCAGGGACCAAGTCCCTTTTGCTGCTGACGCACAGCGCCCGCGTGCCAGGAACATGGGGCGCTAGCGCTCTGGCGCACAGCGCCCGTGTGCCAGGCATGTGGGACGCTGGCTCCAGTGGCACTCTGGCGCACAGCACCCGCGTGCCAGGCACGTGGGGCGCTGGCGCTCTGGCGCACAGTGCCCGTGTGCCCGGGACATAGGGCGCTGGCGCCTTCTCCCACGTATCCTTTGGATGCCCTTTCCCTTTATATATATATGTGTGTGTGTGTGTGTGTGTATACACACATACTCCACACTAAATACACCTCCCCCGTTAGAAAAAAATTCTAACGGGGTGCTGCTCCGTACCCCGCAAAGGGGCTGCTAGCCCCCTTGACCCCCAGCCCGCTATCCGGGTAGCGGGATCCCCATGAAAATTCTGCGGGCCCCCCGATATATCATAAACCCCTTCAAAACACAACCCTGCACATTGAGTTCGCATGACCAGTTTAACCAATCAATCGGAGGTTCTCTCGCTCCAAATGCGAGGGGTAATTAACGACAGCTTAGTCCGCGGCTGCCGGAGATTGGGATCCCCACAATCAATAAACCCCCGCCTACCCTAGGCAGGGGGAATCTGTAATGCGCCTGACAAGCGCGTGCATTCCCATCTCAATGGGGTGACAAAAAACACCCTACAACGACCATTCAGTTACCACACACTACGCCTTGACAAAGGCTAACAAACGCAGCACGAATACTAAATAGTACTTATCTGAAATGACAGAGGGCTACGTCAGGTTTTTAAGAAAATCTTTTGCATAATGAACTTGATATAGTTGCAGAAACAAGGGATTTTTTTTTTGAAAAGGAGTGTTTTTGAGGCTTTTTACTAGTCTTGCTAAAGAGGTCACTCCCGGTGAAGGGATCTCGGCTCTTTTCTTATCGAATATGGTGCATGATATTTCACAAATACCGCTATGCAAAACAATAACTAAAAGAAGCAATCAAAAGACAAAACCGCGTTGGTTGTAGCATCTTCTTGCTTTTGCTAAAGAGGTCACTCCCGGTGAAGGGATCTCGGCTCTTTCCTCATCGAATGAGGTGCTGGATATTCTACAAGGAATACCGCTACGCAAAGCAAAAACTAGAGCTACCCTTTTTGAAAATATGATTCTACAACATCCTTTAGGTTTCTTTTCATTTTCATTAATCTCATTAATGAAATCCCATCATTTATGCTTCATAAGCATCACAGAAGAAACGAAAATACAACGTACGCTTATGCCAACCGCATTTGCCACAGTGTCCCGTTATGCACCGTTAGGTTACTTAACTAACAGCATAACGGGGCGGGACTAGCGCGGGTGTAAAACATAAGCAACGTTTATTATATATCATATATATACAATAATAAAGCATTCGTCTCACGCATATAAAGTGATCACATCACTGAATATCAGCAGCAGAAGAAAACATATTAAATATTGGATATTGATCAGTCGAAAATATTGCATTTTTAACACATCAATTTCCCTGCTCTTTGCAATCATCTAAAGGTGTTTGGTATAAATATAGCACATATTAGAAATTTGTCTGTAAAATACCAAATAACATGTGTTATACATTATAACCAGTATTATGAGAGAAATTGTGTGCTTATTATTGCACGCATGATCTTTGTATATCGCAACACTTATCTCGAGATTGTGTGCAGGAAATTCCAGGTAAAAGAGCCGGAACTGCTTAAAAGTGCTGATAAAAATACACCAAGTCCAAGACTTGTGATCTGGCAGTAAACAAGAAAGATTTATAAAATTCCAAAGATCATAAAAGTACCATGAGGCCAACACAATTCAGCACAAGAAAATTCATGCACCAAGCTCCTCAAACGGCCGCGGATCCGCGGTCGAGTCGGTCGATCCGCCGCGGATCCACGGCCGATCCGACTCGTTGGCTGCAGCATTCTTCCCGAGGCTTCTCTTCTCAACTATAAAACTTATTCAAAGTCCCTAGAAATCTTCAGAAGCTTCCCTCTGACTGCTAAGCTTCTCATGCAAGCCTCATGACAACCAAGCTTCTCTTCTAAGCTAAATAACTAACTCAATCTAGAAGTTTCTTCTCAACTACCAAGCTTTTAAAGGAAGCTAAACCTAGCTTCTAGGGGAAGCTAAAAGGAAATCTATAAAAAGGGACCCAGGGCTTCACTAAAGAGGTTGTTCATTGTTCATCATTTTAGGGTAAAATTCTAGTGAGATCCAAATCAATTCTAAAAGCAAATTGAGAGACACAATTTGATCCAAATCAAGATCATCGAGTACCGATTCAAGCAAGCATTCAACAAGCCTTTTTGAAGCAACGCCGATCTTCATCCGAGCGAGTGATCTAAGACGATCCGCGACTCAAGAAGACGATGCGAAGCTAGTTCGATGATTTAGTTCCTCCTCAATTCTTGTAGTCTTTGTGTGTATTGTAACGAAACATCGAATAATAAAAGGTGAAAATTCTTGAACTTGCTTTTCTTTACATTTGAGCATTATGAAGAGTTATCGATTCTTGATTGTTATCTTTTTCATGATGTTTGAGTGAAAACTCCGCTCGTGGAGGAATCGAGAAAATAGATAGATGATGATGATTAAATTCTTGAACGATTCTTAAGTCTTATGAGTTTTGTAAACTTTAGGAAATTGAATCAACGATGACCTAGTTTCGAGCGAGATGCTTTCTTGAATGTTTTCGCTCCAAATTAGAGATCAACGATCGATGATTGAATTTCCTAGAGGCGAGAATTTGAATGATAATCAACGAAAGGACAAGGGATAGAAGAAGAAACCCTAGTTTCTTCAATAGATCCCTAATTCTCGTTGATCGTCATCGATCTAGTAGCAAATCATCAATAGATAAGAATTTGTAATCATAAGTATTCATCATCACTATCGATTGGATCGATTCCTACGAGCCTCTTTACAAATCTTGATAACTCAAACGATTTGGATATTTTCTTGATTTCTACCATTTCTTGATTTTAGATCTAATTCTTGATGATTCTTGAAATTAAATTTCTCAATTATTGAATCATTTTCTTTTCTCTTTTAATTTCCAACGCAACTAAAACAAGATCGATCAAATCACACTTTCCCTGTGGACGATCCGTATTCATTAACGCGCTACGCCGACACCGTTAATTGATTGCGGTATTATAAATTTCTTTGGTTGTGATATATTTTACATTTTCCAAACACGACACGGAATTTTAAGATCAATCAGATATACTAGGAATTCCGTGTTTTATTTTAAGCCAGTATAAAACACGGATTCCACGGTTGTGATGAATAGCCAAACCCATATCCCTAGACCCCCACGAGAGCGGCAAGCAACCCTACCAATTCTAAAGTTAGGAGACCCGGTCTCGACTCCTCGAGATGGTCTGCCGCTGGACTCTAAAACCCGGTTACTTGTGCTCCCCTCTTTGGGTCTATCATAATACGGAAAAGTAAATAATATACAACATTGGTGACATCATCCTCAACCCGGAAGTGCCCCAATAAAAGAATATTACATACAATAAATTTTACATGAATGAAAATAAAAACTCTCATCTCACATAAAACCCCGGCTATTCAAAATACGATGATCCAATATAACATATCACAACAACACATAAACATCACATGTCATCAACGTAAGTAAACACGCGTATCACAATTGTCATTGACATATAGCAACGAAAACGGTGATACCCCACATATTACACTTACGGTCGCAGAAAAGAAAATGTCAAACTACAACATTTGGAATCCACAATCACCTTAGACATCATAAACCCAAAATATCACATACTTTGGATTTCAAGCCTAATTTTATGAATTCCACATATTGTATCACATTACAGAAAAAGCTAGACGACATTAAACATTCCGATCGAATCAACAAACACCCAAAATTTCCCAAAAAGCTCAACATTTGAGCGCAGTTTAAAAATACTCATCACATACCACAGTACCAATGGACCAACCGTAGAAGGGTCAACCCATGCCTCACCTATGGTGCCACGAAACTACCGCAAATCCTAGGGTTTAGCGGCGGTTCTTATGGTCATAGAATTGAGTTAGGGTTTTGTTCTTCTAGACGGTCCACAACATTACTTGCATGATATATGAAGGTTCTTTAACTCGGAAAAAATCCAACTCTTGGAAAATTTTCCGTCAAGGGTTAAAGTGGGTATTTGATATCCGTTCGAAATTTTTAACACCATCTAAATAACCCGAAATACTGTTAGAATTACGACTACGAAACACTCTGAGTTGCCTTTGCAGAAAGTTAACATCACATGCAAATTTAGCAAAAACTAACAACACCTGAAACACCAAAACCCAGAGTGTGGAACACAGTACAAATTTCGACACTTTACTCCACCAAAAAACCGAGCAGGCCGGTTTTTAAGGCTATCTGGCCGGCCAAAATTCGAGGTCTGGGGTTAAATTTTGTACTGTGTTCATGTTGCATCTCATACAACATTCTGCAGTTGTTTAAAAAAAATTTCGATGACTTTAAAATTTCGACAGAAATTAGATTTTTGTATCGGGTGTTTCGGAGTTGTTTCGGTTTCGTAATTCTACATACATTGTCTAAATCTCTAGCTTGGCACTGATACCACTGTAGGATTGTTCGGCACGACAGCATGGTTTCGGGAGGCATCGTCCATGCCATTTTCTGAATTTTCTGTACAAAACAATCCTAACCCTATAATCTTAACTAAAGATTTTGACAATACAATGTGTAAACTACTTTACAACCAAGTGAGTAGGGATTACAACCTTTGTAGTCCAGTCCTTCACTTCTATAGCTCTTTGTAGTGGTCCCTTCGCTGCGATCATTGAACTCCTGGACTCTTGAACGGCTCCACAAGAGGAAAGCAACGAGCTTGCACGAAGTCTTCGAGGCCGAAGATGATCTACATCGAGGAGTCACTAACCCAAGCTACATCTTCACTAATGTGGGATTAGTGAAGCTAACACCCTATACTGAAGTGCTAATCTAGTAGAGGATGATGAAGTAGGATTTTTGCTCTCTTTAGAATTAATTTTCTCACTATTTTATCACCTCTTATGAAAACCTAGAGAGCTCTCTTGAGCATGAGGAAGAAGAAGAAAATAAATGGATGAGAGAGTGAATGGCAACCATGGGTGAGTTTGTATCATATACTAACTCATGTAGAGACATAACCATGGCTAAGTGATAATGGTTAGGTTAATAAATATCTTTGGTAAAACAAAATAAGTGGACTAAGTCAATGCATCCACAAGCTTCTACAAGCTTCATGCATGTGACTAATTTCCAACTAATTTAGATTTTGTTTAAATATTTAAACTTCACAATTATCATAAGCATGGTGTAAGTCTCATACACCCATGTAGTGTGTATCATCAAGCATGGCACTAAAAAATGTACATTAATATATATCACATATATAATTATGCACACAAGTGAGAAAAGAAACATTTAAGTGAGCTAATATTAGTTAATGTAAATTAATATATCTAATATATTATTATACATTAAATAAACACTTGATTTAATAATCCGGTTATATCTCATATGACCGACTAATATTATTTGTATCAGCTTATCGAATCAACACTTGATTCGATATCCCGGCTATATCGCATATAACCGACCGATACAGTATCGATTTATCGAATCAACATTCGATAACCCGGCTATATCTCATATAACCGATCGATGCCTTATATCGCAAGAATAGAATACGGTATCACAAACTCGTATTAATCTCGGTCCCGCACATATCACATATGTGCTCCTACTTCATTTTGCCTGAGCCAGTGAAACCTCTATGTAGGACTCTAAAGACTCGTCAATATGCCGGCAGTAGGTGATGATCAAATCAAGCACCCACAAACCGTCAGCGGTACTAGCTGGACATAACGTCTAACCGGGTATTGAACGATCAGAAGATTAGCAAGCAAGCCCGCTCTAACTCTTGCAAAAGCCTGTCAGTAACAATACCGTACAGTCCGGTCTCTTCGTCTGATATGTCGCATATCTAGTATAGGGGTGGTAAACGTCAGACCCCAATAACCGATAAGTCGTGCCGATGTGAGGATCATAACGGGTCGAGAAACTACTGATAACACTTATTAGTAAATCTCTGTAGCAGCCCTGGCCAGGGACTTTTTGTTATGGCCAATCGAGCACAACGCAATATCAACCCCCAATACTGGGAGAGACAATCCCCTCCTATCACTCATTGCCTCTATGTGATTCGGGACTGTACCCAAAAGCCACCGCTTTGCACGTTCTGTTGAACGTGGTAAGGTGGAAATCAAAGCACAGTGGGAATCACATAAGACTCTATGACGATCTCGGGTCTACAAACTAACATGTACCAGTGTCACCAGAGAACTGCTATCTGACGATAGGTATAATACCAACTAGGAGTTCTCGGCGAGTCCGTTCACTGTACCCAGTCTCCACTGAGCACCCGTACACCATCTTTGATGTCAAACACCAATGGATATGGGATCATCCATCGCCCATCATATGGGTCAAGATGCGTATACGCTAGTCTACTCTGGAATATCGATGCCCTGTCTCGATACACCCTCGACTAGAAACAATTTTAGGGTATACTTGCGGACTACCATTGGCCCCACTAGTATGATCTCCATCATAGCCCTGGTAGTCAAGTACATAACCTAAGGGCTTTATCAACATGTGAGAGCAAGACAACATCACATATACAAGTCAACATGTTAAGATAAAGAGCAACCAGATAGCATAGTATCATGTCGAGCAAGAAAGTCCTCTCTATATATATCCAAGCATCCACTATAATATACATCACATGTACAATAATGTCCTCTAGGGCATACATATAACTAACAACATTGACCATATGTTCTAACCTATGTGCCTTTCGCTTGTCGTATCGGTTTTGGATATGGATTTCTATGAAATTCGATTTGGGTTTTCATTAGATTTTGGTTATGGAATTTATTTATAGGTACAAGAGCGTGGACTTCCGGGACGACGAAGGAGGGCAGGGCATCCGTCGGAATCGACTAGAATAAGGCGTTGTAGGTGAGTAAATGTATATCTACGGGGGAAGTCGGGTGGATGACGTATATCACCCCTGCAACCGTAGTATTAGGATATATACGAATATATATACTTAGGATACGAATACTTAGCTAATAGATTTTCTAGAATATTATAGGTGATAGTAGTATAGTAGTAGAATGACATATCTCTAGTACTAGTTCTTGGCCTATGATCTAGATCTACCCATGAAAGTATATAACTGCATATATTTACAATATGATACGATATGATGAGAATATGCGCGATACAACTGATCTTGGGTGCAAATCTTTATCGCCGCGGTGTCCTGGAAAGAACCTGCTTATGGTCTCTCCCGATCTTACCTATGCCGAACTATACGGAGGTTGGTACTCTTTACTAAATCCCTTTCTGTTCCGGACAGTTGCATCCTCAGCACGACTTTCCTCTGAAATTTGGTTGTATCCAACGCCTCTGGATTCATATCCATCCTTTGGTTTCAATGGGGAGTAACAACAGATCGTTAATATCTCACACGAACCTCTTGTCCAATTGTTTTCATCATCGTCCACTTCGATGTCGCATCTTGCTGGCTGCATGCTGCAACTTGTTCTCGGCTAGAGTCAATTCGGAGTCTCTCATAAGGATTCGAAACTATGAACTCAGGTATCTTCACCACTCTTTGGAAGATATCTAGCCGATTACATCCTCAGAAACTCATCCAAGTTGTCGGAGGAATACGCTTCATTCGTCCTTTGTCGATGAACTCACAACACGTCTGGGTGAGGTCCTTCTACCCGAAGCTGGTCAACTTACCGATCTCGCATCGGAGCATCCAATGAACAATGTCCTCTCTTGATCGATTTACTCTAGATTTGAGTAAGATCCTTCGACTGGAATTCTCCAACTCAACTGAGCATGCGTCGGCACGTCCAATTAGACGAATCATCTTAGTCACTCCATTCAAGATGGACTAGCGATGTTCTATCGCATCTCTGCCTGTAAGCTCCTGTGGTTTCAGCCTATAAACTTTGGAGGCGACATCTCGTCAATCTCAGGAACAGCTGGGTCATCTATCTGTACGGTAGATAAAATCGCGATCTCTGGGGTAGGGTGTACATCAACAGTCCTCTCAATCTGGATGCCTCTATCAATGGCCTGATCACCCAGTACAGATCCGAACACTCGCCTCAAACGAGAGATCTCAACACAAACAATACACCGATACATTCCTATGTCACCAGAAGAATATCATGGTCAGTTCTCGTCCGTGACGAGCTCGCTCTGATCGCATCTCAAGCCGCAGCTCTCTCTGCTCTCATAGCTATGGTGACAAGAACCTCAAGCAAAATCGATGAAGATAGATCAAAGGAACAAATGGAATCAATAGGTCTGAAATGGAAATATGATCATAAGAAAGAATGGAATCAATGGGAGATGATCATAGAAACGAATAGAAGCACGGATCTCAGGAAATGTACATCCTAAAGTCACTTAAGCGAAGCAGCGTGTCGTAAGTATGCCGCGAAACATACACACGGTACGTCACTCTACTCAAGCTACGTACTCCATCAACCAAGGTCAACCTATGAGATGAAATCTCGGGTCCCAAAAAAACCCCTTAGTCAAGTCTAAATTCCGTAAGGTCAAGCCTAAACTCGAACCAAGGTTAAACATAACGCTCTGATACCAACTTTGTCATGACCCGGAAATTGGCACCTGACCGACACTTAAATCATACAACGTCTAAAGGCGTAACGTAATTCAAGTAAGCCGAAGGCCAGAAATCTAAACTTTTTTGCGGAAAAATAATGGAGGTGCAATTTTGAAACATCGGCATAATGAAATTCAAGCCATCCTTTTAAAGTTTAAGTCATATCATATGAAAATGCAATAGTTTTTATCTATCTCTGAAAACATTTTCGACCTTTAAATTTGGGCAGCATCTCCCTTGTATATTTTGATCCAAAACCATATACATGCAAAATATAGGCATCCCCAAGCGGGAGCTAGCTCTTCGTCAATTGGCGGAAACACAACCACGCAATTAGCATAAATATACGACGCCTTACGGCGAAGATCAATCACAGAAAGAATGTAAAGCAGACTAAGACATCATCAGCTCAAATAAAAGATAACATACATATCTCACTCTAAGTCTCGAGAATAAACAAGTCTGAGTCTAGGTCTACCAAATATACATAGTCTGGTTTCTGATTGATGGAGCTTTAACTAGATACAATAGAAATAATAGGTACAAGAGTGGTCACGAATCCAAATGTTTATCCCACCTTACCAGAGCAAAATACTCTGAAGAAACCTGTGTGCCAGTGATACCGCTACTGATCCAAGCGGTCGAACCTGCAAGAGAACTGTGGCACAACGGGGGTGAGTTTCCAACTCGTGAGTAAAAGATATTAGCGGGTAGAAATCAGATGAACAATGATCCCTAGGTTATACTGGATCATGAAGGTAATACTATGGTATCTAGGGTGATCATGTATGCATATGTATACAATAGAGTCGTGCCAATATCAGTATGTAATGATAGTCATCTGAATGTATATGCATGTATGCATGTGTACCAAGCAACGTGTGTCCATCAATGACACATGAAACATCATGAAACCTGAGTGTCCAACATTGACACTCGAAATATCATAAATACATGTATCCAACATCGACACGTAAATCCTCATATCTCAGACGCCGGATCCTCAGATCGGCCCTCATATCCATCTGATCTCACGACTCCAGTCGGTAACCTCCGGATAACCGCCGAGCCTAAACTATCACCGGTAAGTAGTGCATCCCCTGACAGGCTCATCGTCTACTTCACGATCTTCTTGCCCCAGGGTACCTTACCGGGCCCACCATGTACACGCAGACGGTTCCTCCTCACTCCTCGAATCGGGTATGCTCATAACTCAGAACCGAGAAAACTCATGGTGGACGCCTCAAATAACATCACGAAAAACTGTGTTTTTAAAACAATTCATAATTTCCTTTGAAATATAACCGCGGTTCTCAAATCCAGAGATCTCATGAAAACAGCATCATAATGCATGTAACCATAAAGTACAGTATATGCAAACATAGAACAGTATTGTATGCATCTCAAGTATTATCATGTAAGCATGTCATGTGATAATTACCGAACAATGATTGTACTTTACAGTTAAGAGTAATACCGTGTGTTTACGGCCGAAAACAGAGACGAACTGTGATGGATCGTCTTGCCTGAGTCCTGGGCGAAGATGCTATTTGGATTTATCCGTCCACCTCTCCGAAGATGCCAAATTGATTTATGGCACCGTGTATTAGAGATTTGGATGGATGCGACCGTTGTAGCGGACTTCGTCAAATTCCCCCTCATTTGCGAAGGTTTTTTTATTGTGGGGACGCTCTTCCCTGCAGGCGCAAGCCCCTGCAGTTAATTACGTTACCGCATCGCGATAACCACTTTCTCCTGCTCCGGAAGTTCACTTCGTGTCGTGTGTGTTTTTGTTTTTGGTTTTGATTGCCTGTGGATTGTATACGGAGACTAATTTATGTCATCACCCGTAGGGCGTGGATTAGTCCAAATCCGTATATTTTAGATTTGGGCTTAGGTTGATTTAAGGATCGTTAATCTGGTTTGAGATTAATATCAACTTAAACATATGAGCATTTGGAGCTCGGTTGGTTTTTTGTTAAGGATACGTTAGTCTAATTTGAGACTAAGATCTACTTAATAAGGTCTTAGGAACATTTTTTGCTTCATATCCAACAAAAGAGCATTTGGGCTCTGTTCTTTTAGTTTAAGGACGTTTCGGTCCGTTATCGTCATTTTGGAGGCGAAGTTTTAGTTTGAGGACATCTCGGTCTGTTGAGGTGGGGTTTTAGTTTAAGGACGTCTCGGTCCGTTGATCACCATTTTGGAGGTGAGGTTTTAGTTTAAGGACGTCTCGGTCCGTTGTCCATCTTGCGCGCACGTGTATTTGTTAAGTGACGGGATGAATAACAATGATTTGGGATGCATCCAGTTTGGGGTGCGGTCTGATTTGAGGTGTGCACATCAGTTTGGAAGTGCACCAAAAAGCCGTTGGTTGTTGGGACCCGCCACCTCTTTGAACACGTTGAGGAATTACAACGACGTGGATCAGAGGTGTGGAGAGATGTACCCTTGAACCAATTCCCGTATTTGAGGGGAAAAGGAGTTAGTGGTAAACCCGGAAATCATTAGTCATATTTTGTGACTAAAATTTCCTTGGGAGGATGATGGATGAGTATCGTTTTGGATATCATCAGTTGGAAGATCAATAATCGTATTTGGGACTAAGATCGGTTTGAGAAATCATGAACATATGGGCTCAGTTGATCTGAATCAGGGAGATTTTATCCTCAGGGGACCTAACCAATTTGGGCTTGGTCCATTCAGTTTTTTATATTGAAAAGTACCAAACACTTGTTTGGGCTCTGTTTGATCAGTCCCCTTTTTTTAAAAGGGCTGGGCACTTATATAAGTTTTGACGCTCATATATAACCATATGGGCTCTCAGTCATGGGGATTTCCCAATAAGTGTTAAACACTTTACCCATTTTTGTCTTTGTATGGAGTGTTAGACACTCTTTATGGCGCCCACGTGCAAAGCACGTGAGGTGCTAGGCTCTCCCTAGTGAGTGCTAAGAACTCTTCCATTCTGTGGTGCCCACGTGAGGGACACATGAGGCGCTGGGCGCAGCTCATTGAGTGCTAAGCACTCTCTTTTGTGGCGCTCACGTGAGGGGCATGTAAGGCGCTGGACGCCGAGCGCCGCTCAATGAGTGCTATGCACTTTCCTCTGTGGCACCCACGTGAGGAAAACGTGAGGCGCTGGGCATTGAGCGCCGTTCATTGAGTGGTAGGCACTTTCCTCTGTGGCGCCCACGTGAGGAACACGTGAGGCACTGGGCGTTGGGTTCTTTGTTTTATGAGGACCAGATTTCTCTCAAGAACAAGTTCCTCCCGATGAGAATTAAATTCTCAATTTATGGGAGACTTGTCTTATGGATCTCAGATCCAAAGAAAGAACGAAGTTCTTTTTTTTAAAAGGATTAAACCTATAGATATGTAAATGAGATGATCTTTGTACTTCTTATTTACCTAGAGTTTTTTAAGGAGGGAGATCTTCTTCTCTGTTTCTTTTTGAAGCTATCTTCTTTTTTTTAAAAACTTATGGGTGGCTTCCTCCCTCCAGACATGAAGTCTTCGGTCCTTTATATAGTAGAGGCAAGTTTGTTAATTAGTTTTGAAGAAATCTCTCATTAAGAGATCCCAATTGATCTGGGGAATTTTACCCACCGCTGGATCTTTGATCCAAGAACTTCTGTTTTACAGAAAGTATTATCTTATTTTTAACAAGATCGGGTAGATATTTTCCCATACAGAATTTATTCTATAGAACGGTGATTTTTAATCACCGTTGGATTTTTAATCCAATGGTCCTCTGTTTTACAGAAGGCATAGAATTTTATTCTATGATCTAACCGAAGGCGTCCTTCTTGTTTTAGAAAGATTTGAGGAATATTTCCTCTCAACAGAATTTTAATTCTAAGTCTTGATGATTTATCATCTCCGTTGGATCAAAGATCTAACAGCTCTGTTTAACAGAGAGTAGAATTTAATTCTACCTCGGCGCCGGCGCTCACGTGTTGTTCACGTAGGCGCTAATTAAGGTTTAAATACCTTTATGTGCTTTGCACATTGGCGCCCGCGTGAAGAGCACGTGCGGCTCTATATGAGAGTTTTAACTCTTATTTAATCTAATAGATTGTTTTGTGCTTTGCACACTGGTGCCCGCGTAAGGAGCACGTGAGGCGCCACCATAGGATTTGGTCCTATGGGCGCTGGCGCCCTATATGGAGGGCACGTGAGGCGCTGCCTCATTGATGAAGGTTTCTTTTCTCCTACTTTCTCTGCTTTTCCCAAGTCAAACTTTCTTTTCCAATGCCTTCTTTCGTCAGAGCTTGGAAATAGTTCCACCATACACAACATTTCATGTGCCTAGACTTAAATGCCTCCCCTTATAATCTGAAACAATGCTCATCTTCTCTCCCACTTTCAGAGAATCATTTTAACAGAGGAGAGTCATTTCTTGTAATCGTCCACATGTTCATCGGCAGCCATGGGAGGTGCCCATTGAGGAAATTGTTCCTCGTTTTATTGCATGCTTGGTGAATCCTGCTCTTACGGATGACCAATGTGATACGGTGTTGCACGTGCTCTTGACTCATAGAGGATCTCCTCTCCTCATCGGCTCTATTTGGCTCCGGATGATCCTCCTGCTTGTGCTCGATGACATTACCCCTTGATTGGCACGCGCTTTCCGAGTGTCATTTTTAGTTCTAAAGTTAACCGCAATCAAGACGGTGTCGCGTATAGCTAGCCACGATGAGTACGGGTTGACCTTAGGGAGATGGTGTGTTTTACGTTCTTGTTATCATGAGTTAATGCAAGGGTCGGAATGGTTCGTTTCTAACCTAAGTGTTTTATATGCAAAGTATAAGTTTGTTAAGAATAGAGGTAGGTTATTGTAAGTTAGGGAAGTCCGTACTCAATCCTTTGTGTCAAGATTGACTATTGAAGCTAGAGCAATCGGCAACAACGTGGATTAGGGTGCTTAAGCACGGTATTTATGAAATCTGGCTTATTGACCTTTGTTTGTCCGTTCTTTTCTCTTGACTTTCGCCTCTGTCCAAACCGAACGCAACCGGTCACGGTTAGGGATCACCGATACCTTGGTAGGGTAGGGTGCCTAACGGAACGCTTGCGTAAGGTTTGGGCGGAGTTCAATTGGAAAATATCGGGCAAAAGAGATGAGCAAATAGAATTTCTAACTTAAAATATTGTTCTCTTTCCTAACAACACCATTATTCACAAACCATCAAAACAACAAAAAGAAAGAGCAAATGAAATGATAAAAAGGAATAACACAACATTGCAATTGATTTATGGCACCGTGTATCAGAGGTTTGGATGGATGCGACCGTTATAGCGGACTTCGTCAAATTCCCCCTCATTTGCAAAGGTTTTTTTTTTATTGTGGGGACGCTCTTCCCTGCAGGTGCAAGCCCCTGCAGTTAATTACGTTACCGCATCGCGATAACCACTTTCTCCTGCTCCGGAAGTTCACTTCGTGTCGTGTGTGTTTTTGTTTTTGGTTTTGATTGCCTGTGGATTGTATATGGAGACTAATTTATGTCATCACCCGTAGGGCGTGGATTAGTCCAAATCCGTATATTTTAGATTTGGGCTTAGGTTGATTTAAGGATCGTTAATCTGGTTTGAGATTAAGATCAACTTAAACATATGAGCATTTGGAGCTCGGTTGGTTTTTTGTTAAGGATACGTTAGTCCAATTTGAGACTAAGATCTACTTAATAAGGTCTTAGGAACATTTTTTGCTTCATATCCAACAAAAGAGCATTTGGGCTCTGTTCTTTTAGTTTAAGGACGTTTCGGTCCGTTATCGTCATTTTGGAGGCGAAGTTTTAGTTTGAGGACATCTCGGTCTGTTGAGGTGGGGTTTTAGTTTAAGGACGTCTCGGTCCGTTGATCACCATTTTGGAGGTGAGGTTTTAGTTTAAGGACGTCTCGGTCCGTTGTCCATCTTGCGCGCACGTGTATTTGTTACGTGACGGGATGAATAACAATGATTTGGGATGCATCCAGTTTGGGGTGCGGTCTGATTTGAGGTGTGCACATCAGTTTGGAAGTGCACCAAAAAGCCGTTGGTTGTTGGGACCCGCCACCTCTCTGAAGACGTTGAGGAATTACAACGACGTGGATCAGAGATGTGGAGAGATGTACCCTTGAACCAATTCCCGTATTTGAGGGGAAAAGGAGTTAGTGGTAAACCCGGAAATCATTAGTCATATTTTGAGACTAAGATTTCCTTGGGAGGATGTGGGATGAGTATCATTTTGGATATCATCAGTTGGAAGATCAATAGTCGTATTTGGGACTAAGATCGGTTTGGGAAATCATGAACATATGGGCTCAGTTGATCTGAATCAGGGAGATTTTATCCTCAGGGGACCTAACCAATTTGGGCTTGGTCCATTCAGTTTTTTTTATTGAAAAGTACCAAACACTTGTTTGGGCTCTATTTGATCAGTCCCCTTTTTTTAAAAGGGATGGGTACTTATATAAGTTCTGACGCTCACATATAACCATATGGGCTCTCAGTCATGGGGATTTCCCAATAAGTGTTAAACACTTTACCCATTTTTGTCTTTGTATGGAGTGTTAGACACTCTTTATGGCGCCCACGTGCAAAGCACGTGAGGCTCTAGGCGCTCCTTAGTGAGTGCTAAGAACTCTTCCATTCTGTGGTGCCCACGTGAGGGACACATGAGGCGCTGGGCGCAGCTCATTGAGTGCTAAGCACTCTCTTTTGTGGCGCTCACGTGAGGGGCATGTAAGGCGCTGGACGCTGAGCGCCGCTCAATGAGTGCTATGCACTTTCCTCTGTGGCGCCCACGTGAGGAATACGTGAGGTGCTGGGCGCTGAGCGCCGTTCATTGAGTGGTAGGCACTTTCCTCTGTGGCTCCCACGTGAGGAACACATGAGGCACTGGGCGTTGAGTTCTTTCTTTTATGAGGACCAGATTTCTCTCAAGAACAAGTTCCTCCCGATGAGAATTAAATTCTCAATTTATGGGAGACTTGTCTTATGGATCTCAGATCCAAAGAAAGAACGGAGTTCTTTTTTTTAAAAGGATTAAACCCATAGATATGTAAACGAGATGATCTTTGTACTTCATATTTACCTAGAGTTTTTGAAGGAGGGAGATCTTCTTCTCTGTTTCTTTTTGAAGCTCTCTTCTTTTTTTTAAAAACTTATGGGGGGCTTCCTCCCTCCAGACATGAAGTCTTCGGTCCTTTATATAGTAGAGGCAAGTTTGTTAATTAGTTTTGAAGAAATCTCTCATTAAGAGATCCCAATTGATCTGGGGAATTTTACCCACCGCTGGATCTTTGATCCAAGAACTTCTGTTTTACAGAAAGTATTATCTTATTTTTAACAAGATCGGGGAGATATTTTCCCATACAGAATTTATTCTATAGAACGGTGATTTTTAATCACCGTTGGATTTTTAATCCAATGGTCCTCTGTTTTACAGAAGGCATAGAATTTTATTCTATGATCCAACCGAAGGTGTCCTTCTTGTTTTAGAAAGATTTGAGGAATATTTCCTCTCAACAGAATTTTAATTCTGAGTCTTGATGATTTATCATCTCCATTGGATCAAAGATCCAACGGCTCTGTTTAACAGAGAGTAGAATTTAATTCTACCTGGGCGCCGGCGCTCACGTGTTGTTCACATAGGCGCTAATTAAGGTTTAAATACCTTTATGTGCTTTGCATATTGGCGCCCGCATGAAGAGCACGTGCGGCGCTATATGAGAGTTTTAACTCTTATTTAATCTAATAGATTCTTTTGTGCTTTGCACACTGGTGCCCGCGTGAGGAGCACGTGAGGCGCCACCATAGGATTTGGTCCTATGGGCGCTGGCGCCCTATATGGAGGGCACGTGAGGCGCTGCCTCATTGATGAAGGTTTCTTTTCTCCTACTTTCTCTGCTTTTCCCAAGTCAAACTTTATTTTCCAATGCCTTCTTTCGTCAGAGCTTGGAAATAGTTCCACCATACACAACATTTCATGTGCCTAGACTTAAATGCCTCCCCTTATAATCTGAAACAATGCTCATCTTCGCTCCCACTTTCAGAGAATCATTTTAACAAAGGAGAGTCATTTCTTGTAATCGTCCACATATTCATCGGCAGCCATGGGAGGTGCCCATTGAGGAAATTGTTCCGCGTTTTATTGCACGCTTGGTGAATCCTGCTCTTACGGATGACTAATGTGATACGGTACTGCACGAGCTCTTGACTCATAGAGGATCTCCTCTCCTCATCGGCTCTATTTGGCTCCGGATGATCCTCATGTTTGTGCTCGATGACATTACCCCTTGATTGGCACGCGCTTTCCGAGTGTCATTTTTAGTTCTAAAGTTAACCACAATGTGTCGCGTATAGCTAGCCGCGATGAGTACGGGTTGACCGTAGGGAGATGGTGTGTTTTACGTTCTTGTTATCATGAGTTAATGCAAGGGTCGGAATGGTTCGTTTCTAACCTAAGTGTTTTATATGCAAAGTATAAGTTTTGTAAGAATAGAGGTAGGTTATTGTAAGTTAGGGAAGTCCGTACTCAATCCTTTGTGTCAAGATTGACTATTGAAGCTAGAGTAATCGGCAACAACGTGGATTAGGGTGCTTAAGCACGGTATTTATGAAATCCGGCTTATTGACCTTTGTCTGTCCGTTCTTTTCTCTTGACTTTCGCCTCCGGCCAAACCGAACGCAACCGGTCACGGTTAGGGATCACCGATACCTTGGTAGGGTAGGGTGCCTAACGGAATGTTTGCGTAAGGTTTGGACGGAGTTCAATTGGAAAATATCGGGCAAAAGAGATGAGCAAATAGAATTTCTAACTTACAATATTGTTCTCTTTCCTAACAACACCATTATTCACAAACCATCAAAACAACAAAAAGAAAGAGCAAATGAAATGATAAAAAGGAATAACACAACATTGCAAGTAAGTAAATGGCAAGAAATAAAATTGCAAGTAAGTAAAAGAGATAGAAAAAAGAATACTATGAACCCAAGTGCAAAATGAAAGTTTTATTAATTCCAAGTGATGATACAAACCATGAGTTCAATAACCAAAACTTAAACTTGCAAGCTCAATAAAGAGGTTGCAAGATCAAGAGAAGGGAAAGAACTCAATGTGAACTAGCTACTTTGTACAAAGCTTCAAAATGAAACAAAGAGTAAACTTATATCTCAAAAGTATATCCAAGTCTTTTCTTCCCTTGCTCGCTGATCTGGCATTTATAGGCACAAAATAAGATTAAACAAACAATATAATATGGAAGATATGACAACAAGGGAAATCCAGAAGAAAAATGGGGCTCATTGGGCAAGCTAAGACCGGCGGCGCCGGACTTTTTGGGCATCTCGCCGGTTTTCTTTGTGACTTTGGGGCTCGTGTTGGTTCTGTGATGATTTGTTCTCTCCACAATTCCACTGGTGCTGTTTGATTTGTCTATATGAACTTGGTTTGCATTCAGGGATTTGGAGGGAAATTTGTAGCTTTATATCACATCATAGCTTTTTGCATTTATCATTCATGTCCCCCATATGTGCCTACCACTTGCACAAGTCATCATTTGTGTGTGCCAACTTGTGTAAGGCAGCCCCCTAGGTTCATGCATCACAAAAGGTGTTCACACTTGTATGTGTTGGACCATTTTTGATAAAAAGTGTGTACACATGCATATTGTCAAAAGAAACTCTTTAAATATAGATCAGTTTATAGTTCTGGTTGCAGTGTCGGCTCACAAATGTCATATCCGTGTATTTGAGTTTGTTTCCAGTGTTTTGTCATGAATACCTGTAATCTGTATTTATTGAGCAGACACGGGTTAATAGTACCGATACTATACAAAATTGATAACGAGTGAGCGGTATTGAAATGCAGTTTTCTGTGATGAACACCCCTCATCCAGCGGAGATGGCTCCGGGGATGCTTGACGGGGCGGAGGACAAGATCGAGTGCTTTCATGAAGCACTTTTGATTACCACGCTTCTGAAGGATCGCTCTGTTCAGCTGCTAATCCAGATACGGGCTCAACGGGCCATCATGTCTGCCTTCGCCGATAGGCACGTCGCTAACCGATAAGCAGCGACTCCTCGCGAAGATCGCTGCTTCGTCATGGTGGAGAAGACGGAGAGGACTTTAGAATACTTTATTCATAGTTTTGTAAACCCTTATACTTTTAATCCCGTGTTTGATGATCTATTTCCTGTAGAATAAAATGTTTATTTAAATGCTTTCCTTTTATCGTTGACCACCAAGTGCTTCCTTTCTAACACATGTTCTTCCTCTGATTGTATTGTTGCAACCCACATGTGTGCAGTGCGTATATGAATGAGCCTACTTTCATACATATCTGTAAATGAAACTTAAACCGGTGTAGACAAATGCCCCCACTACTTACTCACGGGGGTATACACGTGAGTAAAGTAGTGTAGCCTAATACGTAGCATACAACAGGTTTCGGGCTGGTGTATCGTTCAGAACTTTTAGAATCTTGATCTGAGAAGATAGCGAGCGGACACAAGCGTCATCATCTATCATTAACTCAAATATCAATTCTAAACCCCAAGGCCCATGAGTTGCACCCTTCAGTTTCTTGATGTCTTGATCTGGCGCGAAGTAGTTTATCTACTCGTTTTGGAGTTTGTAGTTTATTCACTCGTTTCAGAGTCTTTAGTTTATGAACTCATTTCAGAGTATGTTTAGTTTACCTCCCTTGGGCTTATAGGCAAACGTGTCCTAACGTTATATATAACCCTTGCTCTTTGCGACAGAGGTCCGTTAGGTTTTGTAGTACTAGGGTTTTAGTTCGTGGTACCGTTGTTGGCTGATGCATTCCCCGATATGCAGTCTTTACGCTACTGTTCGAGTAGCCCCGCGACTGTCGTATCACTTATCCCTTCGGGGGTTGGACAAGATGTCTTCAAGTAATCTTCTTAGGTAGTTTGACCGTCGGAAGAGCAAGTGTTAGGAATTTTGCCATACCGCTTTTTACTTGAGGTTAGGCTCAATTTGGGAGACCCGATGAGTCATAACCACTCCGCACTGGTGTGGGATGATCTCTGATAGTTTTTCAGGTTTTATTTGAGTTACCGTCAAGACCCTGAAGCTATGAATTTTGCCTTCGCTTCCTTTTGATTTGGCTATTTTGGAGTCTTTGTTGACATTGCGTCTGCTGTAACGAGAAGAATGTCGGGATAGTCTTTAGGTTGTTTTGTGAACCGTTAAAACTTGGAGCTAGGGATTTTGCCATGGCTCCATTTTGTTTCGACCTTGGGGTCTTTTATTGACGTCGCGTCTGCATCCTGCTAGAGTGAGAGGGAACGCCATTGTTGACATTGCATCTGCTGTAACGAGATGAATGTTGAGGTGGTCTTTAGGTTGTTTTGTGAACCGTCAAGACTTGGAGCTAGGAATTTTTCCATGACTCCGTTTTGTTTCAACCCTGGGGTCTTTTGTTGACGTCGCGTCTGCATCCTGCTAGAGTAAGAGGGAACACCATTGTTGACATTGCGTCTGCTGTAACAAGATGAATGTTGAGGTAGTATTTAGGTTGTTTTGTGAATCGTCAAGACTTGGAGCTAGGAATTTTTCTATGGCTCCGTTTTGTTTCGACCCTGGGGTTTTTGGTTGACGTCGCATCTGCATCCTGCTGGAATGAGAAGGTACGTCGGGGTTGTCTCTAGGTTGTATATGAACCGTCAAGATCTGGCTCTCCCTTTGACGGGTCTTAGTGGTAAAACATGGTTTCCTTTTTCATTTGTGCCCATTTTGTATACAGGGGTCGGTGTAGACTCACCTGCAGGGCAGAAAAGTTTCATTTTGATATTTTTTTTCTCAGATGCTCTATCCTTTCAGCTTTTATATCGCGAAAGTCGCGATTGCCCAATCATTTCGGCTATTTTTCGCGGTGTCCAATCATTTCGGCTATGTATTGTTTTATTTTTTACTCGCTGTTTTTTATTGCGAGTTGCCCAATCATTTCGGCTGTTTCATATGCATATATTTTTTTGCTCGCTGATTTTTTTTATTGCGAGTTGCCCCATCATTTCGGTTATTCCATATGCTTATACTTTTGTTGCGAGTCGGGAACTTGGATCCTGACACCAATTCCGGCATCAGCATTGCTGCGAATGGAATATTACCATGAGCAAATCATCATTTGCCTTGAAAGGACTTGGAATTTTATACCGATTTAGGCATCAGCATCGCTACGACTGAAATATTACCAGGAGCGAATCATCATTTGTCTCGAGAGGACTTGGAATTTGATACCGATTTAGGCATGAGCATCGCTACAACTGGGATATTGCCAGGAGTGAATCATCATTTTCTTTTGTCGATTTGAACAAAGGTGGCTTAGCAAACAGGGTTAGGATCCTGTCGACTAAGGCATTTTGACTTTATGAGCCGTAAGGATCTCATAAAATTATTTCTCCCTACGAGTCGAGAGGATCTCGTAGGTGTAGGTTCTCCATATAATTCGTGAGGACTCCTAAGTGGTATTTTCTCTTGCAAGTCGTAAGGATCTTACAAGAGTCTTTTCTCCTTATACGTCGCGAGGACTTACAAGTGTCGTTCACCATATGCGGACATTCCGAGCTATTGGTGGAACTAGGTGAGGGCTATATTTATTTGTGCCAATGGATTGTATACAAGGGCCAATATTGGACCGCCTGTAGGGCAACTTGGGGAATATGATGGCTTAAGAACAAGTCTAAGTGCCTGTAGCTTAAGGCTTTTGAATTCTATGAGCCGTGAGGGTCTCATGGGGGGAATTCTCCTTACAAGTTGTGAGGATCTCGCAAGTGCAATTTCTCCTTAGGAATCGTAGGGATTCCTAAGCGTGTTGCTCCCTTGTGAGTCGTAAGGATCTGTCACGACCCGAAATATTAGCTCGTGACCAGCACTTAAATCACGCAACATCTAAAGGCGTAACATAATTCAAGTAAGCTGAAACCCAGAAATCTAAACCGTTTTAAGAAATAAAAGAGGTGAAGCTTTGAAATAAAGGTATAATAAAATCATGTTTTGTCTTTTAAAAATTTGGGCAGCGCCTCCTTTGTATATTTTGATCCAAACCAACAAATACATGATAATAGAAAAGGCATCCCCAAGCGGGAGCTAGCTCTTTCGCCAACCGGCGGATTCATAACCACGCAAGTCATAAACAAGTATACGACGCCCAACGGCGAAGATCAACACAAAGAAATAATGTAAAGGAAGACATCAAACCCACCAAGCGAACATAAAACCCATCGCTCTAAGTCTCGCAACCACAAGTCTTTCTAAGTCTTCTACATATACAATTACTAGTTTCTGATTTGATGGAGTTAACTAGATACAACAGAAATAATAATACAGGAGGGGTACGATCCAACATGTACCACCTACCAAAAGCAAGTCATCCGAAAGCAGCTGTGTGCCAGCGATGCCGCTACTGATCCGTGCGGTCAACCTGCAAGAACTGTGGCACAACGGGGGCGAGTTGTCAACTCGTGAGTAGAAAACATCATCAGGTAGAAATCGAAATAAACAACGATTCCTAGGTCAACTATATCATAAAAGTAATACTATGATATCTAGGGTGACCGTATCTGCATATGTGCCAACAAATAATCAATGCCTATCAGCAAGTGGATCTTATCCAACAATATAAAATCAATGCTAGTATGCATGTGGATCTCGTCCACGTGTCAATCAATGACACAACAACATCATGCATGTAAATAACATAAAGCATATGCATGTAAAAATATGAGGATATCAAAGAATGGGTGTCCATCAGTGACACATCAAATCATGGAACCTGAGTGTCCAACACTGACACTCGAAATATCATGAAACCCGTGTCCAGCATCGATACGTAAATCCTCATATCCAGGGCTCCGTCAGTCCGGATCGGCCCACAGGCTACGTCAGTCCAGATCGGCCCGTATTATCTCACGACTCCGGTCGGTATCCCCCAGATAACCGCCGAGTCCAAATACTATCACCGGTAGGTATTAGCCCGCCTGCCAGGCTCATCGTCTATACCATGAAAATCATCCCTTATCCCGGGGAACCATACCGGGTCCACAATGTACCCGCAGACGGTACCTACCGCTCCTCGAATTGGGTATCTAACACAAGTCTCAGAACCGAGAAAACTCATGGTGGACGCACTGAAATATCATATCAAGAGAAACCGGGTTTTCAAACAATACATAATTTCTTGAAATACCCCCATGGTTCTCAAATCCATAAATCACATGAAATCCATATCTCAATGCGTATTTCCATGAAAACTGATGTATGCAACATAAAACAGCAATATGAGCATATTAAGGGAAAACCGCTCTTCTAAATGAATCCAGTTTTAAAATATATCATGCGGTTCCCAATTATCCAAAATCCACCGCAACATCATATAAAGTGAACATGTAGCTATAGCAGGGTATATGTGTAAGCTTGTAGGTGTGCAACATATAACAGAATGTAAGCATATCCGTATATCTCATGCAACGTGGAACAGTGATATGAACATAGCAAGTATGTCATACAACATAGCATAGTGATGTGAGCATAGCAGGTATATCATGGCATGATGTAGCAATTCTACCGTGTAGTGACATAGCAATTATCGATGATGAAGGTGTGTGAGCCGGCCAATCTATGTAAGTGTAACATACGCATCATCGATAATGGTGTAGGTGTACTAGCACAGGTATAAGTAATGCAATGAGAATAACATGAACGTAGCATAAAGTACATCATCAGCTAAATGCTATAAGGTATACGTGTCTACAATATATCCGAGTCGGTGAATCTATCAATCGTCATCCAGCCTCACAACATCACGTACGATATAATCCATCGTACGGCACATCACTCAAGATTCACAATATTATATATGTCTATATACCTATATCTCAGGTCACATCTGTATCAATCTCATATCGTGGACTGACAAAGGTATTAACTATCTCATATTGACCCACATCCATATAACGACATACCACACTAAGTCATCATATCACATCGTATACTCGTTCTCTTTCAATTCGTACCTATCATGATTTACTTCTCATTTCATATTCTTATATGTCACTATGTTCAGTATGTCAACTTTTATCATATTATCGTTATCAAATCCTATAATCATGTCCGTCGCATATCATTTATCGGGATGTAATAATCAAATGATCTTCCATATCAATGTTTGCGGGGGTGCTATACGCCATCCACCCGACTTTTCCCGTAGATATAAATCTACTCACCTGCTAAACTCCTTGCTTAGCCGTAGTCGATGCGTTTCGTCGTATCAGAATCCACGCGAAGGTACCTACAATATCAACACGTATCGCAATACCATTAAAATCAAGTTCTGAAATCCAATACGGCACGCGGTGCGCTCATAGGTTAGAACCTATGGCTTACACATGCAAAACAATCAAACAACTCTTGTCGTTGATGTACAAACATCCAACGACCAAATACAATATCAAATCTCAAAACCAAGAAATCCCAATACCGGAAAAACATAGCCAAAACCCTAACTAGGGGCGCTATTCATGAAAACCGCCAATCGTACCAATCGCTCATTCACAACACAATATTTATCGTACAAGATAATATATACTTCATCACCACGTCAATTAGACACCCATGCCTAATTTTACGGAAAACCTAGTAAGCATCTTTTAAACCTTTTAGCTCAAAACTAGAAGTTTAAACAATTCAAGCGATCACAATCATTACATAGTAGCTTGATTAAGCCACCCAAACCTTTACAACAATTTTAATCTCATCCATATAAGATTTAGTAAAAGTTAGCCTGCAATTAGCTTAATTAGATAATTAGGAAAAATATCAATTAACAATCTCACAACTAGGTTAAATTTTTCCAAGTCTATACTACTCATTTAACCATTACAAATAATCAAAACCTTAATTTGATCTTCATAACCCTTTTCTTGAATTCTTAAACATGCTAATAAAAGCCATAATTAAACACCCAATAAGCTAAATTAAAGTATTTAAACAACAACTAAGTGTAGGGTTCCTAGTCACACTTACAAAGGTCTATAAGGTATCAACCATGCCCGATTTAAATTTTAGACGTGCCGAACAACCCAAAGCCGGGAACTTTGCTAGATAATTAGGGTTTCACATGCAAGTAAACATCTTTACAAATAAGAGTGAGGGATTACAACCTTTGTAGTCCGCTCCTTTGCTTCATAAGCTCCGAGTAGAAGTCCCTTCGCCGCGATCCATGATCTCCCGGACTCAAGAGAGACTCCACAACCCGAATGATCCATGCTAGCTTGTAGTCTTCCTTTTCTCCCATGATCTACCTCGAAGTTTCTATAACTCAAGCTCTCTCTCTCTCTAATGAGGTGAACACCCTAATCTAATTGGCTAGATTAGATGAGGATGATGAAGTAGTATTTGTGCTCTCTTTTTATATCAAATTCTCACTTTAATTCATCACCTAAAGAAAACCTAGAAAGCTTTTTCAAAGCTCAAGCAAGAAGAAGAAGAAGGAAAATCCTTTTGTGATGAATAATGAAATTGAAGTGATAATCACAAATGCAACCATAGTTGATAATGAGTAGGCTAACCCATGTAGAGACTTAACCTAGGGTGAAGGGTTTGGGTTGGGTTAACAATGAGTCACTAAAATATCAACCATAATATCTTAGCACAAAACAAAAGAAAACTTTCTAGAAGGTTCATGAAAGAACTAACCCAAATCAAACTCTAACCATATTTAATCTCAACTAATCATGTTGCATTAGTAATTATAACATGTTACAATATTATATATCACACATATAATATATATTTGTAACAAAAGAAAATAATACAATTAACATATATCGCATATATATCAATGTATTATCCGGTGAGAAAATGAATCAATAAAGCAAGCCAATATTAGATAATGTAATGCAATATATCATATATATTATTATACATTAAATTATCGAATCAACACTTGATCCGACAATCCGGCTATATCTAATATAACCGACTAATATATCATGTACCGATTCATCGAATCAACACTTGATCCGATGATCCGGCTCATATCAAATATCGTGAGAATATAATACGGTATCTCATATCGTATTATCCTCGGTCCTGCACATATCACATATGTGCCCCTACTCCATTTTTCCTGAGTCAAGAAACCTCTGTGTAGGACTCTAAAGAATCGTCAATACGCCGGCAGTAGGTGATGATCATATCAAACACCCACAAGCTGCAAGCGGTCAGCTAAACGTAACAGCCACCCAGGTATTGAGCAATCAGAAGATCAACAAGCAAGCCTGTATATTCTCCTGTGAATCCAATCAGTAACACTACCGTACAGTCCGGTCTCTTCGTCTAATATGTTGCATATCTAGTCTAGAGGGTGGTATACGTCAGACCCCAATAACCGATAAGTCGTGTCGATGTGAGGCTCATAACGGGTCAAGAAACTACTGGTAACACTTACCAGTAAATCTATATATCAGCCCTGGCCAGGGACTTCCAGTTATAGCCAATCGAACACAGCACAACATCAACTCCCTATACCGGGAGAAACGAATCCCCTCCTATCGCTCATTGCCTCCATGTGATTCGGGACTGTACCCAAAAGCCACCGTTTTGCACACCCTCTTGGACGTGGTAAGGTGGGAATCAAAGCACAGTGGGAATCACACAAGAATCTATGACGATCTCAGGTTTACAGACTACCCTGTACCAGTGTCACCGGAGAACTGCCATCTGACGTGAGGTATAATACCATCTGGGAGTTCTCGGTGAGTCCGTCCAGTGTACCCAGTCTCCACTGAGCACCCGTACACCATCCTTCATGTCAAACACCGATGGATATGGGATCTTCCATCGCCCATCATATGGGTCAAGATGTGTATACGCTAGTCTACTCTGGTGTATCGATACCCTGTCTCGATAAACCCTCGACTAGGAACAGTTATAGGATATACTCATCGACTATCGTGTCCCCACTGGTATGATCTCATCATAGTCCCAGTAGTCGAGTACAAATCCTAAGGGCTTTATCAACATGTGAGAGTAAGACAATAAATCAATATAAGTCAACATGTTAAGATAAAGTGAAACCAAATAGCATACTATCATGATGAGCAAGAAAGTCCTCTCTCTATATATCCAAGCATCCATTATAATATACATCATATGTACAACAATGGCTTCTAGGGCATATACATAACTAACACTAAGTTTAGGGTCAGGATTTATACCTCACAAACTTATTCACAAACTTGCAAAAAGATATCCAAATTAGCCTCCAAAATGCTAACTTTCATGAAGATCCGAGCTAATTTAAGGCTAAAGAACAATGGGTATGGATTGGTATTTGAGTTTGTGGGATTATTTGATGATTTTTGATGAATTATTGAAGCTTTAAAGAGTGGAAATGAGGTGAGAAAAGAATTGGGGCAGCAAGGGGAGGGGTCGGCCAATAGTGGGAGAAAATGGGGTTGTTTTGGATAGGTGTGGAAATATCTAAGTTAAAAACACATTAAAGCTTAATTAACAACCATTACTTTATGCCACCTCAAAACCCTTTTAATTTAAACTTAACTACACCATCAAAATATCTAGATATTCTACCAAGATATTTTGGAAACAAGACAAAAGCTTAAACTTGTGATTAAGTTAACATGGATACATATTAGCATAATTAATCCTAACCAAATTGTAATTACCACTAATTAAGTGCATAATTAAAAGCTTTTAATAATATTTTAATTAAGGAAAATATTTAAGTGAACCAAAATTTTCAAGTGACCACTAAATACCGCAAACTAGCAATTTCCTAGTTAAACTAGGTGCAGTTAAGTCTATACTTGAAAAATGATTACCTCTAGGTTTTTACGGAAAAACCCAATCTATTTAACGATTAACGGAAAATTCTCCTAAACGATTTCAGAAATGTTACAGGATCTCACGCAGGTATTTTCTCCTCACAAGGTCGAGAGAACCTTGCAAGTGTACATGAGTTTTTTTTACGAGTTTGCGCCCTTTCGGATTTTCACGAACTCGCCGGTAGTTCTGTTGTTTTTACTCACGACACCCTTTCTTGTTTTCATTCGTGCCCCTTTTTTTTTAACCGAAATTGCGCTCTTTCGGGTTTTCACAAGCTCGTCGGTACCCCTGCCGTTTTTACTCACGGCGCCCTTTCGGGTTTTCATCTGTGCCTATTTTGCTTGTGGACATACCATTTTTTTTCTTTGCTGGTGGTGTTTACAGGTGGCTTTGTCGCTGAAGTAGATGCACAGTTGGTAGAACTTGAGTTGAGATCTTTGCTATCAAGATTTTGATTGCAATATGGATCTCAAGAGACTGTATCGTCATATCTAGGGCGGCGCACTAGTTTAGGGACGTTCTGGTCCATTTTTAGTTTAGGGACATCTCGGTCCATTATTAGTTTAGGGATATCTCGGTCCATTATCACCATTTTTTAGGTGAAGCTTTAGTTTAAGGACATTACGGTCCGTTGTCGCCATGTTTGAGGCGAAGTTTTTTCGAATACCACTTAGAATTTTGACTCAGGAAGATTGCGGGCAGACACGAGCGTCGTCATCTACCATTGACCTAAGTCGTGACTCGTCAAGCATGGTATTTCTTGAGGAATCGGTCGTTTATTGGCTGGAAAGGTCTTTCGCCGTGCATATCCATAAGCAAATAGGCCCCACCTTGGTAGACCTTGTCTATGATGTATGGGCCCTCATAGTTCGGCTCGAATTTCTCCCGTTTTGCACGATTGGGGATCATAGGTCTTTTGACGACTAGCACAAGTTCGCCTTGGCGGAATGTTCTCGGCCTGGTCAGTTTTTCATATGACTGAATCATCCTTGCCTTATAAGCCTCCAGATTTTGCTGCGCTATAAGGCAGGTTTCGTCGAGGGCATCGAGCTCCTCAAGCCGAAGATGAGCATTTTCTTCATCTGTCAGTCCGTATTGAACCGCTACTCGGAGAGAAAGGAGTTCTATTTCCAAAGGGAGGACTGCTTCCATGCCGAATACCAACGTGTATGGGGTTGTATTCATGGTTGTCTTGAATGTCGTCCGGTACGTCCAGAGAGCTTCGTGCAGTCTTTCGTGCCAGTCTTTTTTTCTTCTGGACACCGTTTTCTTTATAATCTTGGTCAAGGTCTTGTTGAAAGCTTCAGCTAGACCATTAGCTCGGGGATTATAAACGGAACAGTATCTCCAGTCTATTTTGTTCTGTTCTGCGAAGCGGTTGATTTTATGGCTCCTATAGGTTGGCCCATTATCCGAGATTATCCGTCATGGAGTACCGAACCGGTAAATGACATGTGTCTTGCAGAAATGGAGAATATTCTCCGTCTTCACCTCCCTTAGTGGTACTGCTTCCGCCCACTTAGAAAAGTAGTCGGTCGTTGCCAATATAAACTGGTGTCCTTTGGATGACGCTGGTTCAATAGGGCCAATTATGTCGGTTCCCCACATTTCGAACGGCTAGCTAGCTATAGTTGGGTGTAGCGGATTTGGATGTTGGTGGATGAAGTCCCCGTGAATCTGGAATGAGTGACACTGCTTCGCATATTCGAGACAGTCCCGAATCATTGTGGGCCAATAGTAACCCATTCTTTTGATCTTCAGCTTCATCTTTGGCCCGGCTTGATGAGAACCGCAGAGTACGTCATAAGTTTCTTGGACGATCCTCTTTGCTTCATATGGCCCCAAGCACCTCATCCAAAGACAGTGAAGAGAACTCTTGTATAGAGTATTATTTACGAAGGCGAAAGACGGAACCCGTTTCATGAGCTAATGTCTTGACGACGCGTTTTCGGGCATTAGATGGGATTTGAAGTAGTCTATGAAGACTTTCCTCCAATCCTTGATCTTTTCTTCATCTTTTATTTGAAGGACTACTTGTTTATTCACTTCCTTTCCTTCAGACGACTCTGTTAAATCCCCCGAAGATATTTTTGCTGGCGTAAGAACCTGATGGCTTTGCACCACGATCCTTACGTCATCAAGGTTTTCGTCAGCCAGTTCCTTAGCAAGCTTGGCTAATGCATCCGCCTTGCTATTTTCTGCACGTGGTATGCTTTCTAAGATGTAGGAGAGGATTTGTGTCAGTAGTTGCTGCACCTTTTCACCATACCTGATCAGTTCTGGCTTGCACGTCTGATAGTCACCATTTACTTGGCTAACGACCAGCTGGGAGTCTCCATATTTGAGAAGGTTTTCGATTCCCATATCGACAGCGATCTCAAGACCCGCTATCCAAGCTTCATATTCAATCTCGTTTTTTGTTCTTGGTTCCGTTAAAGAAAGGGCGAAACGCATTATCCCTCCTTGTGGAGTCATAAAGATGAGGCCCATCCCGACTTTCATTATAGGGGTGTTATGCTTCCGCTTCTTCATGGAAGATGCTCTATCGAAGTAGAGTTCCCATTGGACATTATTTTCTTCTTTCTCCCTTTTGATGGTGTCGAACGTGTAAGTCTACGGCAGCGTCCCGGCCGTCTATCCGAGGCCAAACGCGGAACAAAAACTTTTATAAACTGGCGCTAACGCAGACATTTACCCGGATCGTGCCATTAACACTAAACTAGCTAACTACAAAGATGATAGAATGGATATACAGATCGATCCATGTCCTTCGGTCTTTAGCCACCATCCTTAGCTCCTCGCGGCATCTCCGATCTCGCTCGATCTCTGATCTCCTCGTCGAAGTGGCACCACGTCAAGGAATCATTTTACGGGCTCCCGCTTCAAACCGAAGCAACTCGGACATGAAGTTTGCTAGCCGACATGTCCAAGGTGATGTAGAGAATGTGTGTGATAACTTTGTCTCTAGACACCCATGGATTCTCAACTCATGAGAGGGATGGGTGGATGTTGAAAAGAAGCCATTGGAGAAGAAGTTGTGAACACAAGGAGCAGCTAGAAGAAGAAAGGCTTTGTTATTGTGTGGGATGATAATGTGAGAGCTTTCATAATCTCGAGATCAAGCCCCACACTATATGTGGCTGCCCTCTCTCTCCTCACACATCATTTCCACACAATAATTAACCAAGAAATTAGACATGGCACAAAAAATAACACCATGAGTCATCAACAAAACACATGCCATATTTAATGCTCTTGATCATGACAAGCACTCACAATTTCCACTAATAAACATTAATCCAAATGTTTATAACAATAAATAGAATGTCATCTTCTAAAGTAAACTCGTGATGGATTACAAGAATACCCCTCATCAGTATATACATACCTGCATCCGCATTCCGACTGAATACGAATGCAATGAAATGAAAGTAATCCAACAAATCTAATACTAGGATCCGGCTTAAACCAAAGCCCACCAGTATGATCCGTCCGATCATGAACCGTGCACAAGTGCACGTATATGATCGAACCCTGCCATAAAACCATGCAGCCTCTACAACATTTCGCCCGAACTTGGGAAACTTTCTGTGGGGGACTCTAAAGACTCGTTAATACGCTGGCAGTGGGTTTAACCACAAGCACGTCAGTGGTACTAGCTGTACGTAACGGGCGCCCAGGTATTGACCAAAGGGAGGCCGATGAGCGAACTCATCCTGAAACCCTAGAGAGCCTGTCAGTGACAATATCCATACAGTCCTGTCTATTCGTCTATGAGTATCGTATATCGGGCCTAGGGGGCTGGTAAATGTCAGACCCCCAAAAGCGGTATAAGTCGTGTCGGAGTATAGCCCAGAACACTCTGAGATACTACTGGAATACCTACCAGTAAATCTCACTTGCCTTGGCCAAGGACTTTGTGTAATGGCTCTCCTAGACACAGCGTGATCTCACCCCCAATACCAGGAGAGACGAATCCCCTGCCGATCAGCTCACTGCCTCAATGTGGCTCGGGACTGTACCCAACTAAAACCTGTTTGCATGACTCTTTTGAGCCGTGGTAGGGTAGTAATCAAAGCACAGTGGGAACTCACACGAGACAAATGACGATCTCAGATCGATAGACTAACTTGTACACATGTCACCAGGGAACTGCTATCTGACGATAAGTATAATACCAACTAGCATGTTCCCGGTGAGTCCATCCGGTGTACTCATAACCCAATGAGCACCTGTATACGTCTTAGGTGAACCAACTGACACCAATGGCTTGTGAGACCGGCCATCACCCCTCGTCGGGGTCTTGATCGTGTACACTAGTCTACTCATGGAGTATCGATGCCCAGTTTCGCAACTCCCGCGACTAGGGACACTTTAAGGATGTGCTTATAGACTATCCAACTCTCACGTATATGATCGCCATCATACTGCAGGTAGTCAAGCAAAAATCCTAAGGGCTCTATCAACGTGTAATATCGATCTGTAATGTCACCTAAAGCATGTACACGATGATAAAGACAAACCAGATAGCATACTATCTTCTCGAGTAAGACTGTCCTACCGGTATAGGTCCTCCCTCAATCATTGCAATTACGTTCCTGCGATCCAATAATTGACTTTGAGGGCACTATATCCAATAATCTCCCACTTGCACTTAAGGCTAATTATTGCGATGTCGCATACTCACAGCCCGTGTGATACCGAACACCCAACTCCTCTACTAATCAGTTTCACAAAGCTCGTTTGCGAAACTATTGCGTTCGAGAAATAGCCTCAGTAAGTGGATCCGCTCTGATGTTTCTTTCTTTGTCTCTCTTAATCTCAAGTTCGCAGAGAAATCCATCTCCAGAAATGAGCAATACCTGTCTTAAAATATGTCTGGATATCTGATGGGACCTAGTTCACAAATGAACTCCAAATCAGAACTTCTTAGACTGTATCGTCAACTGAACTTAATCAGTATCCTGCGTCATGCCTCACTCAGTATCCGCTCGGACCACCTGTCCAAACAACTGCCCCTCGTCGGAGGGAAAACTATAACTCTGACAGTCATTCTGTCATCCAGGTCACCTTGGAAGCCTGGAATGATAACTGTCTCCCGAAGGAGGTTGTCGTTATCATCTCCCTAGAACATCCACTTATGTTCTAAAACTGCTTCTGCACGTTTCTCCAGGATTGGATTAATATCAACTTATTGCAGCTACTGCAAAAACAACATCTGGTGTTGTACTTGACATCTCATGATCGACTCAATTGCCTAAGCAAGTGATATGTCAATCATACGCTTCCCTCTCCCATTTAGTCTGTAAGACATCTTTAGAGAGGGTGACTCCATCACCTGCAGGTTCACTACCATGCCAGGAGTCATCCATTCTAAAATACCTTTAGAATGCAGTCTAAGTACCTGGATTGGGACACTTCCCAAATCTAGATCTAAAACCATAGATCTAGTAACAAGAATGCCTGATATTTTATCCATATCCTTTGTGGAGAAACCACTGTGTGACAACCTAAGTATAACCGATCGTAGTATAGGAATATCACTTCCTACTCTATGTATGTCATCCAAATACCAGAACATCACACCCTACTACTTTCTTAACAGATCCATCCCTATTCTGATAAAGTCAAAACCTATGACTGTTACATCAAAAATAGATGATCTATCTCCGCTATATTTGCTTTAGTCTATAAATAGACATAAGCTACTTGTCCACTATGCTTCCGCTGCTCCCACTGACCACAACAACTCTCTGGCAGAGTCATATACACGTACACTTCTAAAGCTAGTTTACAACGACACTATACTCATCCTCCTGCCGGGTCTCATAGTCTGGAACAGCAGCAATGGCAAGTCTGGGTAAACAAGAACATGTTGGGCTTCCCTTGCACCTAGTCTAAGGTTTGGTAGTATCACTCATACCACTTTAAAATTTAGAGAGGTGCAAAGCAAGCAAACCATGAATCTTTACTAGAATTTCTAGGGTAACAAGTTTGTATCACATACAAAGAACTAAAGAGATTAGGATTATAACCTTTGTAGTCCGTTCCTTCGCTTCATAAGCTCCGTGTTGAGATCCTTTCATTGCGATCACCAAGAACTCCGACTCTCGTGAGGCTCTAAGAGGTGAATGATGCATCTTGCTTGAAGTCTTCTTGATCTAAGATGATCTACCTCGAAGAATCTCTAACCCAAGCTTACACTTCACTAATGCAGAAATTAGAGAAGTGAACACCCTAATCTAAGTGGCTAGAATAGATGAGGATGATGAAGTAGGAATTTTGCTCTCTTTTTTTTTTTCAATTTCTCACCATTTATCATCACAACACAAAAACTAGCAAGCTTTTTTCAAGAGCAAGAAGAAGAAGAAGAAGCTAAACCTTTTGTGATGAATAATGAATTAATTGTTTTGGTTACAATTGCAACCATGAGTTAAGAATGAGAGTCTTAACTCTTGTAGAGAATAAACCATAGGTTAAGGGTTTGGGTTGGGTTAAAGAATATCTACACAAAATATCAAAACTAGATGACAAAAGTCAAAGCTTCATGAAGCTTCATGAAAGCTTCATCCAAAGTTTAACCCTAATCCAAACCCTAACTAGGTATAAACCCAAAAACCATGTTGCATTTGTAACCCTAACATGTTACAATATTATATATCACATATACAATATATTTTGTAACAAAAGAAAATAATACAATTAACATATATCGCATATATATCAATGTATTATCCAGTGAGAAAATGAAACAATAAAGCGAGCTTATATTAGTTAACATAATGTAATATATCACATATATAATTATACATTAAATTATCGAATCAACACTTGATCCGATAATCCGACTATATTACATATAACCGACTAATATAACATGTACCATTTCATCGAATCAACACTTGATCCGATGACCCGGCTATATCTCATATACCCGGCCGATATCACATATCGCGAGAATAGAATACGGTATCTCATATCGTATTATTCTCGGTCCCACGCATATCACATATGTGCTCCTACTCCGTTTTGCCTGAGCCAGGAAATCTCTGTGTAGGACTCTAAAGAATCGTCAATACGCCGGCAGTAGGTGATGATCATATCAAACACCCACAAGCTGCAAGCGGTCAGCTAAACGTAACAGCCACCCAGGTATTGAGCGATCAGAAGATCAACAAACAATCATGTACATTCTCCTATGAATCCAATCAGTAACACTACCGTACAGTCCGGTCTCTTTGTCTTATATATCGCATATCAAGTCTAGGTGTGGTAAACGTCAGACCCCAATAACCGATAAGTCGTGTCGATGTGAGGCTCATAACGGGTCGAGAAACTACTTATAACTCTTACCAGTAGCACTCCATATCAGCCCTGGCCAGGGACTTCCAGTTATAGCCAATCGAACACTGCACAACATCAACCCCCAATACCGGCAGAGACGAAACCCCTCCTATCGCTCATTGCTTCCATGTGATTCGGGACTGTACCCAAAAGCCACCGTTTTGCACGCCCTCTTGGACGTGGTAAGGTGGAAATCAAAGCACAGTGGGAATCACACAAGACTCTATGACGATCTCGGGTCTACAGACTAACCTGTACCAGTGTCACCGGAGAACTGCTATCTGACGATAGGTATAATACCATCTAGGAGTTCTCGGCGAGTCTGTTCAGTGTACCCAGTCTCCACTGAGCACCCGTACACCATCTTTAATGTCAAACACCGATGGATATGGGATCATCCATCGCCCATTATATGGGTCAAGATGCGTATACGCTAGTCTACTCTGGTGTATCGATGCCCTGTCTCGATACACCCTCGACTAGGAACAGTTATAGGATGTACTCGTTGACTACCCTAGCCCTACTAGTATGATCTCATCATAGTCCCAGTAGTCAAGTACATATCCTAAGGGCTTTATCAACATGTGAGAGCAAGACAGTAAACCAATACAAGTCAACATGTTAAGACAAAGTGAAACCTGATAGCATACTATCATATCGAGCAAGAAAGTCCTCACTATATATATCCAAGCATCCACTATAATATACATCATATGTACAACAATGGCCTTTAGTGCATATATACAACTAACAGAACCTCCATGTCGCCGTCCTTGAGGATACCGGAGTACCTCTCGGGCGCCTGAGGTTATCCACCATATCTGCGGAGTGGCTAATGGAATGTTAAACCTGATTGAATCTTTAGGTCCAATTAAATTTTCAGTAATCGTTTGCGGTTCTGGAATCACTTCCAGTTCTACAATACTCCCACTACTGTTTTCTGAAAAAATCAATTTTACTAAAACTGTGGCGAGTCAAGAACAATATCACTATTGATCTTCCAGATGATAGAAAGTCAACCCTCGTCATAGCCCGAGTTAACCTACAAACTGCCATTACAGAAACGTGCATTGAGTTATCCAGAGTCTGATTTCAAGCATAAACCGGAAAACTCCATATACCTTAACATTGTTAAGATATTAACTATTCTATATCCAATATAGAAAGAGAGGCACTGATTTAATTGGAACCAGATTCAAATCATGCAGCTGTCTCCAGTGCATGTCAACTAAATGGAGAGAGGCCGATCAACATTACTCAATTTAGGAGTGCGTCCAATTATGAATAACCTGAAAGAGAAACAAGTTTCTCAAAACCATCACTATCAACTGAATATCATATACATGTATCTACATCTTCGATCAACTTGAAGAATCCTGATACTTGCAGCACCTGGTTCTCTACTTTATTCATATACCTATAACTTCTCAAAACTTGGACCTTTTGTTTCAACGAATCACTTGCCAAAAAACAAGAGAAGTCACAAGTAAACAGAATACAGTACGAGTACCTACCCCTCTGTCCTAATGGACACTGGACAACATACAATACTCTGTATAAGTCTCCTGAGTTGAATAACTCAAACCTTGTGCGTCGTAGGTCGAAAACTGTACTATGGTTATGAAGAATTACACCGCTGTTCAATGCTCATTACATAACCATAAACTGATATAGGTAAATGTCATGGACATAATTTTAAAAAGTTATATCTCACTTTATAAAATAAGCGTACAGATATATCAGTTTGAAATTGGTGCATAACAACGGATATTCAAAACCAAATATTTGTCGTCTGGCAAAAACCCAGGCGATTTCCTCAAATATCACCAATTACAACGAATTCCGATATAATGAGGTTGATCACCTAATTCCCAATAACTTACTCCCACTCATCATCTGTAAAACCATACAGATGTGAGAATCAAACCTGGTAAATACATACCCTGGAGTAAGGTTCCAATTGGGAAATCAGTTTTCTATTAACAACGCATAGTGAAACTGAAACATTAAAATGTTTCGTAGGGGAATCCGGGTATTCCTAGTAATACCTCTTCCATTATCAGATTCATGACTGTAACCGTATATTTCTTTGCCATCCCTCCAAATCCCTTTATATGTCTTTAGTCATTACCTTCTATACACCTCCTTTAGGCTAAATGGTTTTCTTCCTCCCCTACCGTTCGGCACCAGCCTATGGTTTGGAAGAAGACTATCCAATAAGCATAATAGGTGTACTCTCCTAATCCTAGGAGTACTCGCAATCTGAGAGAAGGTAAAGATAAAAGACAACTGAATAAACCTTATTCTTATTTCTCCTGAACCTGAATTCATCCTCGAACTGGAAAAAGTTCCTTCGAGTTCGTATATATCCATACGATGGATTATCTAATGGAAGTGGATATTCGTAGTGATAAGGGGTGTTCTGGAGAAATACAAAGGTGAAGTAGGAGTGGCGATGAAATACTCGGTTTGGTCATGAATAATAGCAGTCGCAGTTTACTTTGCCCTCTTTCTAATCCCTTTATTTGTCATTACTTATTACCTTCTGTACATCACACTTAGGCTAATTGGTTTTCTTCTTTCCCTACCTTTCGGCACCTGCCTATGGTTTGGAAGAAGACTATCCAATAAGCGCAATAGGTGTACCCTCTCCTAATCCTAGGAGCCCTCACAACCTGAGAGAAGGTAAAAGGAAAAGACAACTGAATAATCCTATTCAATCTCTCCAGAACTAGAATCCATCCTCGAATCTAGAACAAGTTCCTTCGAGTTCGTATATAACCATACGATGGATTTATCCAATGGAAGTGGAAATTCGTAATGATACGGGGTGTTCTGGAGAAATGCAAAGGGTAAAAGAAGGAGTGGCAATGATGTATGCAACTCAGACAATCCAAAAGCCAGTGTTTTAAGAAAGTTCGGTTAACTTGGTCACTGAGTCATAGTCTAGGGTCGGGCCATGGTCGCTGCCAAAGAGAGAGAGAAAAGAAACACTCTGCATGCACTCTAACCTAGATCAGAATGGTTAATCAATTTATCTAATCAGGAAGCCTCCCACTGTATCCTCAAATTCTCCTCCAAACGTGAAAGAAGAATTAGTCGGGATCACCCGAGGAGTAAACCAACTCATCAGTGGGAATCGGGATCCAACTATCATCGCATGATAACGTGATGGAATCCACTCACGTCATCACACTCCAGAAGGTATGCGCATGCCTGGCAAGTTTCCTGTATATTTGAAACTCCCGATGTGATTTTTACCACATGCTCTTATGACCTTGACGAAGGTCAACAAATCATAAGTCACATGTCAAGTTCTACCTGTCATTGTCCAGGTTAATTTGAACCTACCCGTACTCGCCCTTGACGAAGGTCAACAAGACTGTACGACTGTCCCAAACCAACGCATCTATCTATGCAACAGAAAGGTAACAAGCAGCTACCATACACTATGCCTTGAAGAAGGTCAACAAACATAGCATGAATACTAAGTGCTACCCGTCTGAAATGATGGAGGTCTACGAATGGTTTTTGGCAAAAAAGTGTTAACGTAATGAACTTGATATCGTTGAAGGAACCATATAGCTTTTTACAAAAATATAGTGGCGGAAACCTTTTCCAAAGAGGTCACTCCCGGTGAAGAGATCTCGGCTCTTTCCCCGTAGAATGAGGTGCAGGATATTCCAACTGAATACCGCAATGCAAAGCAAAAAGTAATCGACTATAGTGAATTTATTACCCTAACGCAAACTTCTGCCCAAGGGGTCACTCCCGATGAAGGGATCTCGGCCCTTGCCTCGTAGAACGAGGTGCTGGATATTCCAAACTGAATACCGCTGTGCAAAACAAAAGAAAACGTCCTTGTAATAACAGCTTTTTGAAAATTGTTCCAACAACATCGATTAGGTTTGCTTTCCTTGCATTGATCTGAATCAATGCAGTCCCATCAATTAATCACACCAATAAAGAACGAAAATATGATGTACGTATATGCCATCCGCATTCGCCACTGGGTCCCGTCATCACCAGTTAGGTTACTTAACTAACGATAGAGCGGGGACTGGACTAGCGCGGGTGTAAAACATATACAACATCTACTAGTATATATATAACAATATATAATAATCGCTCCAGACGTGATAAATGCAACATCACATAAAAGTAATAAGCATCACAGAACAATACAGATATTTGGGATCCCCGGGTTTCATTGAGCCGCAAGTGAAACCCGACGTTCCCCTGGTCGTGTGGATAGCCTGTGCAATGAAAACCTAGACCCCTACGAGTGCGGCAAGTTACCCGCCAAAACCTGAAGCGAGGCAGCCCCCTACAGCAAAGTGAATGGACCACCCAACACTTCAAGGAATCCGGTAACTTGAGCACGCCTCCTTGGGCCAACCTGTACCCCTTACGAGTGCGGCGAATAGCCCGCCAATTCTAGAATGAAGCCTCCTCCGTCTCAAAGCCATGAGATGCGGGCTCGTTTCCCTCTAGAACCCGGCTATCCGTACACTCCACCACAGGGTAATCCTAGTACAGAAAAGAAAATATGTACAATGATGACATCGACCTCAACCCGGTCGTGCCCCAAAAGAATAATATACAAACAGGCAGTGACGGCAGTCCACATGTCGGACGCTCGCCCCGCGATATCAAATGTACAAATAAATCCAAATTGTACTAACATTGCACCAAGCTATCCACCACGACAAATCCGCAACATCACAGCACATTAAAGAACATCAACGTGAATGTCACGTTCGTAAACCCGTCTAAAAGGACTATAGCAATTAGACAAGATTTACCGCTCTAATAATATTCACGGTCGCAAATAGTAATATAATATTGTGAACTAACGTATTTAAAATTTCGATCGACAAACCTTCCCAAAATGGCCCCAAATGCAAAACCCAGCACTCAAACAAATCTGGGCAAAAAATAAAAATTCCAGAAACCATAATTCAATAATTAAGAGCCCCAGAAGAAAGATTGCGCACTGTTGCCCCAAAATAGCAGCGGAACCGTGGCCAAAACATGGGTTATGCCACGGTTCCGCGGCGTTCTTGTGGGTTCAGTCGCCCAATTTTCTTCTGTAGTCTTAAAAAGCCTACACGATTTTCTGACACACTAAAAATAATTTTTCGACCACTTTTAAATTTCGACAGAAACTTTAAGAATGGAATTGCGGTTTTGGAAATTTTGTTCGATCGATGTTTTAAACATGTTAAAACAAGCTAGTATGGGTTAATGGCATGGCTCTGATACCATGTAAGTCTATGGTAACGCCCCAGCCGTCTATCCGAGGCCAAACGCGGAACAAAAACTTTTATAAACTGGTGCTAACGCAGACTTTTACCCGGATCGTGCCATTAACACTAAACTAGCTAACTACAAAGATGATAAAATGGCTATACCGATCGACCCGTGTCCTTCGGTATTTAGCCACCATCCTTAGCTCCTCGCGGCATCTCCGATCTCACTCGATCTCCGATCTCCTCGTCGAAAAGGCACCACGTCAAGGAATCATTTTACGGGTTCCCGCTTCAAACCGAAGCAACTCGGACATGAAGTTTGCTAGCCGACATGTCTAAGGTGATGTAGAGAATGTGTGTGATAACTTTGTCTCTAGACACCCATAGACTCTTAACTCATGATAGGGATGGGTGGAGGTTGAAGAAGAAGCCATTGGAGAGGAAGTTGTGAGCACAAGGAGAAGCTAGAAGAAGAAAGGCTTTGTTATTGTGTGGGATGATAATGTGAGAGCTCTCATAATCTCAAGACCAAGCCCCAAACTATATGTGGCTGCCCTCTCTCTCCTCACACATCATTTCCACACAATAATTAACCAAGAGATTAGACATGGCACAAAAAATAACACCATGAGTCATCAACAAAACACATGCCACATTTAATGCTCTTGATCATGACAAGCACTCACAATTTCCAATAATAAACAATCCAAATGTTTATAACAATAAATAGAATGTCATCTTCTAAAGTAAACTCATGATGGATCACAAGAATACCCCTCATCAGTATATACATACCTGCATCTGCATTCCGACTGAATACGAATGCAATGAGACGAAAGTAATCCAACAAATCTAATACTAGGATCCGGCTTAAACCAAAGCCCACTAGTATGATCCGTCCGATCATGATCCGTGCACAAGTGCACGTATATGATCGAACCCTGCCATAAAAACATACGGCCTTTACAGCGTTTCGCCCGAACTTGGGAAACTTTCTGTGGGGGACCCTAAATAATCGTCAAAACGCTGGCAATGGGTTTAACTACAAGCACGTCAGTGGTACTAGCTGTACGTAACGGGCGCCCAGGTATTGACCAAAAGGGAGGCCGATGAGCGAACTCATCCTGAAACCCTACAGAGCCTGTCAGTGACAATATTCGTACAGTCTGGTCCGTTCGTCTATGAGTATCGCATATCGGGCTTAGGGGGCTGGTAAACGTCAGACCCCCAAAAGCGGTATAAGTCGTGTCGGAGTGTAGCCCAGAACACCCTGAGATACTACTGGAATACCTACCAGTAAATCTCACTTGCCTTGGCCAAGGACTTCGTGTAATGGCTCTCCTAGACACGGCGCGATCTCACCCCCAATACCGGGAGAGACGAATCCCCTACCGATCCGCTCACTGCCTCCATGTGGCTCGGGACTGTACCCAACTAAAACCTGTTTGCACGACTCCTTTGAACCATGGTAGGGTAGTAATCAAAGCACAGTGGGAATTCACACGAGAAAAATAATGATCTCAGGTCGATAGTGTAACCTGTACACATGTCATCAGAGAACTGCTATCTGACGATAGGTATAATACCAACTAGCATGTTCCCGCTGAGTCCGTCCGGTGTACTCATAACCCAATGAGCACCTGTATACGTCTTAGGTGAACCAACTGACACCAATGGCTTGTGAGACCGGCCATCGCCCCTCGTCGGGATCTCGATCGTATACACTAGTCTACTCATGGAGTATCGATGCCCAGTCTCGCAACTCACACGACTAGGGACACTTTAAGGATGTGCATATAGACTGCCCAACTCTCACGTATATGATCGCCATCATACTGCTGGTAGTCAAGCAAGAATCATAAGGGCTCTATCAACGTTAGTGATCTGTAATGTCACCTAAAGCATGTACACGATGATAAAGACAAACCAGATAGCATACTATCATCTCGAGTAAGACTGTCCTACCGGTATAGGTCCTCCCTAAATCATTGCAATTACGTGCCTGCGATCCAATAATTGATTTTGGGGGCACTATATCCAACAGAACGCATGTTCGTCTAGCAATTCGCTATTTAAGAGAGAATCGGCTGGTATCGGATGCTCAGCGAGAAAGTCGGCGATGGCCTGGCCTTACACTGCTTTGAGGGGTCAATACGTTATCGAGAATTCCATCAAGAGTAGGGCCCATTTGGCTAGCCTTCATGTTAGTATGGCTCTTGACATAAAATATTTGAGAGGATCCACCTTTGATATGAGATGGTCCTCATGTTCAAAGGCATAGTACCTGAGCCTCGTTATAGCGAAGATCAGTGCCAAGCAGTACTTTTCGATAGGGGAGTAGTTGTTTTCTGCCCCCAGGAGAACTCGACTCAAATAATAGAGAGCTCTCTCCTTCCCCTGGTCGTTCTTCTGTGCCCATAACGCGCCTAGAGAACCTTCCAGGGCTGTTGTGTACAGGATAAGAGGCTTTCCCTTAACCGAAGCGGTCAGTACCGACGGGTTCTGCAGGTATTGCTTGATTTCGTCCAGTGCAAGTGTTTGTCCTAGACGCGTCTATCCGATCTTTCAAAGATATTTTGGGCATGGAGGGGTCGTTTGAAATTCGACCAAAGCAAAAACCGTAGGAAGTAATGTCTGGTTGTGGGTACTAAAGTTCGGCAAGAGTTTTGCGAGGTGGGGTACCCATGTTGGAAGAGTGAAAATGTAAGAAGGGAGGGAAGTGGTGTGTGTGTGTGTATTTTTAAAAATGTTTTTTTTAGCTTTAAAATTGTTTGTTTGAAAGAATACGGAATTATGGGACTAAACCTTTTACAAGCACAATCACAATCACAATATGCACAAACACACCTAGAGCTAGCGTATTTAAAGTCCAACTAGATCGCTCCTAGACTTCCAAGAGACAAGTTGCACGATAACCCTCGAATCGCCTCTTTACTGCCAATTGTGGTCAGGTAAGCACAAGTGAGGGAAGGAGGGTACCGCTCAAGAATCACCGTGAGACGTGCCTTTTAAAATTACCTCCCCACTTGTCTATCCTAGGCACCACAAAGTCAAGTTTAGATAAACGACCGATTCCCCGCAACCTCCACTTATCCTAAATGAGCGCGACAAGTTCTTAAAGGTTTGGTCTAGATATTCTTTATTAGCTCAAAGTAATGCGTATGCAATTAGTGATTTTTGGGGTCTTAGGAAGGGTGATGAAATTTCCACCCAATCTGAATTGGTGTTATAGCCCCTTAAAGTTCGTATTATTTATGCAAATCAGTAACAACCAAAAATCTAAAACACTAGCAAAAATTTATTTGGCGGCGGCGCAAAGAATCCTGCACAAAAACAGTTTATTGGAGAGGGGAAGAGAGTTTGTGCAAAGAATGCTGCAGAAAAAATATTTCAGAGGAGTTCAGAGGAGGGGAGAAGAGAAATGAGATACTCACAGAGAATTTTGGCTGCTGATGTCAGCAGTTTACCGTGGTTCCGCGGTCAAACAGGAACTTGTGCCGCGGTTCCGCGGCAATTCAAAAGGTTGACTGTTTCAAAAAAATTTCCTGTGCTGAGTTGGTTCTCCTCTTTCTGTTTAGATCTCCTGGATCTTGAATTGCTCACTAAATTTGCTCCAGAACTGAACTAGACCTTCTTCCTATCCTGCACACTTGCATAAAAAATAACAAGATGATTTTTTTTGTTTTGTAAACAAAATTTAATTTTTTATATTTTCAATTTTTTTATATTTTTATATTTTTTTAATTAACCCGAAATTACACAAAGAAATAAACTACCGCCTCCCCGGCAACGGCGCTATTTGATTGTTATGTATTTTCCGCGTGCTTAATTTTAATTACCGCAATCAAGACGGTTTCGCTTGGTAGCTAGCCGGTTAAGTACGGGTCGATCCACAGGGAGATAAAATCTTTTTCTTTATATTTTAACGAGTTAAATCCAAATATGTCGAGATTTGTTTTAAGATCAACTAATGAAATAAATGATGATAAAAGATCTTGTTAGGGTTAGGATTAGGTTAGTTTGAGTTAGGAATTTCTAACTCCTTTCTTTGCCTTTTTTAATATCGGTGCTACGGTAATCGGCAACAACGGGGATTAGCATGACTAGGAAGGAAGTTGCAAGTATAAGTTAGGCTTTCCATGCTTAGTTTCTTCCTTTTGGTCCTTGTCCGTCCGTTCTTGGCTCTTAGCTCTAACCTCTGGTTAATTCAACCACAACCGGTCTAACTAGGGAATCACCGCTATCATGTAGGATAGGGTGCCGTAGTGAGCGGGTTGTGGTTCAATTAAAGGGAGTCTGAATTAAGGTGTTGGGCAAAGAAAAGAGTGAGAGAGATTTCCTTCTCTCAAACTTTCCTTCTCCTGCCCTAACAAGTGAGAAATTACTCACCCATTAAAACGATAAAAACAAAAAAATAAAGAAGAAAGGTAGAAAGAGATGAGGTTGAGAAAAAGTACAACTAGCTATTTGAGATCTCAACTTGGTAAGGATCTTACTCAAGCATCATGGTTGTAAAGGATAAAACAAATAGAATAAGAAAAAAATAAAGAAAGCAAAAATAAAAACAACTAGATTAGCAAATGAAAATTACGAGCAATATAAATGAATAATTAAAAAGACATGCAAGGAAATAAAAGAACTCTCTTTTTCTTTATTTATCACCACTCAAAAACTAACTACAATTTTTCATAGAGAAAGATAATAAAGAAGAACAGAATTAATCCTAAAATCTAAATAAAGAAAGGCACATTTATTTGGCTTTGAGCTCTTCTATTTATAGATAGGAAGGTGAAACACTAGGTTACATTCTGAGCTAAACCTGATATTACAAAACTACCCCAAAAGAGCCAAGTCAACGCGGAGCTAACTGCCACCGACACTACTCAGACGAGGCCGCAGAACCGTGGTAGAAGTGCCTATTTGGCCGCGGTTCCGCGGCCATTTGGTAGACTTATAGGATCATCTTTTCAGGGCTTCTGCATGTTGCTTTTGTCTTCTGTTTGGTACACTTGGTTTCTCAAAAGCTCATCTGTTCTCTTCCAGATATTCAACAGTGGACTTTTATCTTGAGCTCCGCGTTTTAAGTCTTGGATCTTGTGCTGTCCTTGTGTTTTGTGCTTTGAAGTGACCAACGATTTGCCATGTTGTCTCTTGAACTGGTAGGCGGCATCATACGAATGGTTAGCGGAGATCGATATTCATCTGTTGTTGGTCGTAATCCCGCATTTGTTGCAACTTTTCATGAATTTCACTGTAAAGGGCAGAGAACCTGTAACTCGCACTTATTCAGCAAACACGGATTAAAAGTACCTACCTATATGCAATGTGATTAATAATGGGCGGTATAATCATGCAAAAATCTGATATGAATATCCACGCAGATGCGCACTGTTCCATTTTTCTTCATCACTGGAACAATGTTGGCAATCCAATCGGGATGCTGAACTTCTTGGATGAAGACAGAGTCAATTAGTTTCTTGACTTCGGCATTGATACTCATCTCGAGTTCGAGCCGCATTCTTCTTGGCGCCTGTTTAACTGGCTTAACGTCCGGCGATATAGCCAGTTTATGTAACGCTATTTATGTATCTAGTCCCGGCATCTCGGAACAATTCCATGGAAAGCAGTCTTTATATTGCATGAGTACATTTTTTAAAGTAGCCACCTGCTTTTTAGATAGCAGCTCACTGACGAACGTTGACCTCGGATCGTTTACCGTTCCCAAGTCAATTTTTCTTAAGTGAAACAGTGTTTCCACTGTTTAAGTGTTAAAGTTCAGAGTTAGGGGGGAGAAAAACACAGTATCAAGCTATACAAGGCCTTACACAGGCCAAAGGTTAGCACCAACCATTCAAAAAATTTATCGTTATAATGGTGTGGTTGGTGAAAGAATGGAGTGCAGAGAAAAGAAATGAGAAACACGCGAGACCGTATGGGGATAGAAGCGGCGTCCGGTCTCGGTGGAGGAGGAGAATGGCGGAAGGGAGAAAGAAGTGGAATACGAATTTGAGGGTGAGAATGGAGTGAATAAATTAGCTCAATTTGTAATGACCGATGTGTAAAAAGCGATTGTGCTAATCTATCAACCCGTCGAGAAACGGAGTCAAATCCCTCAAGATTCGTAAGAAAACATGGGTACGCCGAACTGGGTAAACCAGACACTGGAAATGAAAGTGATATGGTTTCTTAAAAGGTCGAAACGATGAAGGGAAGCGATCGAGGAAGGGTATCGGTTAAAGGCTCAGGAGGGTGTACACAGTCAGTGGAAGGGACATGATGAATTGGAAAATCCGACGCATCAAGTAAAACTAGTTCATCCTCAAAACTATCCTCAATATTCTCCTCAAAACACAGCTCATCCATGCAATTCTCATAAAAATCAAGACGCATATGAAGTTCGGGAAAAACATTTAATGACTCGGGATGATGAATTGGAGAGAAAAACTCAGCCAAATCCGCGGGTTCATCATCCAAAATATTCCCAGCGTCAATATCCTCAATCAAGTGAAAATCAATTTTCTCAGACACCTCATCAAAAGCATGGATATTAATCAATTCATGTTCTAGAGTGGAGGTGTAGAGGTCAAAAGGATTGGTGATGGTTTCACTCGAAAGGGACCCTTCACAATCAAGTAAATCAAACACTACAAAGTCGCACAACTCTTTAAACGTTCTATTTTCAACTGGTGAATCATTTGGGACACTTGATAGACATTCAAAACAGGATTTTTGGGATTAAATTGGGGATGGGTGTTCACACCATAATATTGCATTATTATATTCCTCATTCTTATTCTTTTTATAAATAAACAGGTGTTTTTGACGCATGTTTGCTACATGTTACAGGTTACAGGTTCTTAGACAGAAAACAGTGAAAACGATGTAAAGACGATGAAAAAGTGGACTTTGACCAACAAATAGAAGACTCTTGATCAAGCCTACATCAAAGATAAAATTCACAAAGTACAAGGCAATGCAAGGTCCAAGATTACAAAGCGAACGGTTAAAAGTCCACCGCAATTATTCACTAGAGATCTGGAAGAAACATAGAAGCTATTTTAATAAAGAACCAAATAATAAGGAAGCCCAAAGATCCAAGGCCCAATACTTTCTTTAAAGAGACAGAGACATAAAATTTTACCAAAACTTGAAGTCTACTTTGACTAGGTCTTCCTAAGGATATTTTGGTAAATGTAGACATGCAAATCAATTGTAACCTAGGGTTTCCTATTCTCTATAAATAGGAACTCTACTCATTGTAATTTCTTATGCCTCCTTTTAATAATAAATTGAGAATTCTTTATGGAGAGCATCGGTGTTTCTTTTCAATTCATGAATTCAGATCTGACAACCCTGCGTTGATGATTGGAGAGATGCATCTGTAAGTAGATTTAATTCCTTGCTCTAGTTTAGATTTCAATTCTTGCCCTCGGTAATTTTTATTCTCTGCCCTAGATAAATGTTCTTCAATTCCCTAATGAGTGAGTAGTTTCCTCGCTTGTTAGGGTTAGGAATGGGGAAGGATTTGAGAGACGAAGATCTCTCCTCTTTTCTTTGCCAATCTTTTATGAAAATTAGAACTCCATGCATACCTTCTTATTCCGCTCCCTACGGTACTCTACCCTCGAGGTAACGGTGATTCCGTAGTCTAAAGGCCCGAATTTTAAGGTTTTCCATGGAGGTTAGGGTAAAGATTAAGAAAGGAAGGACAAGGATCTAGAGGAAGAATCAATCTTCCCAATCATCCTAATCCCCTTTGTTAAGATTTACCATAACACTAATATGATATCTTTAATTAAAGGCAATGGAAAGAGATGTAGATATTTGTTTACCAAATTTTCCCTAAACCTAATCATAGCAAGTTTCTAATCCTAGTATCATACAACTTCAATTTTTAGATTTAATAATCAATCCGAACACCCTTCGGAATTAACTCGTTAGCGCGATTAGGAAATTCATAACATCCCTGTGGACCGATCCGTACTCACCGGCTAGCTTCATGCGACGCCGTTCTTGATTGCGGTTACAAATATTTTTTATCTATCTTTTAGAAAGCGCAAGCACGCTAAATCATTCAATCAAATGCCGCCGTTGCCGGGGATGGCGTAGTAATTTCTTTTTTGCAATTTCGGGTTAATCAAAACTAAAAAAAATCATAAAAATCTGAAAAGTCAAAAAAATATAAAAATATATCATCTGTTATTTTTGGAAAGGGTATCTTTGTGTGAATTTTGCAGGATCTACGCACAAATTCGGATCTGGAAATCTATAGAAAGCGAAACAGCAAATAGACGATCCTATCAACAGAAGATTGCAACAACAGAGGAACAGAAAAAAATTTAAAGGACCGAGTCAACAAGTCAACCGCGCGATCTGGTGCAGCAGCAAAAAAAAACCGCCAGCGGCTCTTTCCGGCCGCGGAACCGCCGCGGGACACCACTTCTGGCCGCGGAACCGCCGTGGCCTGGTCGGTTCAAAAAAAAAAAACAAGGTCCAGAAGCGCGGTTAAAAAAAATAAAAATAAAAATTCTGTAAGTCTTCTGATCTCCTCCTCTGCAAATCTCCGATATATCTTCTTAAAAATCTCCTGCAGGATTCTTTGCGCTTAAAAAAAATCTTTTCCTTTCCAAATAACAAATCTTATGCAGGATTCGTTGCGCTATTCTTAAAATAATAATTGATTGCATGTGATCTTTTCTGATTTGCGTATCCTTAATCTTTTTGCTAAAAATATCTTTCCAATTATAGAGCAAGAGAAAAAAGGAAAATTTTAATTAGAAAACTTACAAACTTTGAAATTCATACAAAAAAAAAAGATTTGATTGTAAGTGATTTTTCTGTTTTGCATATCTTTAAAACTGACTTTAAGGGGCTTTTGACCAATTCAAATTGGGTGGGGATTTCATCACCCTTCCCAGGACCCCAGAAATCACATAAAGCATTTGTATTGACCAATCTTTAATTAAAAAAATATTAGACTCAGCCCTAAGGATGTCGCGCTCAATAGGACAGAGGACTAGTATAGGCATCGGCCGTTTATCCTAACCTGTCTTTGCGGTGACTAGGCAAGTGTGTCAAGGCTAGTGGTTTTTAATTAGGCTCACAGTGTGGTTCCTTCCCACTTACCTAGCACTTACCTGGCCGCAATTGGCGGTGAAGAGGCGGTTTGAGGTTCTATTTCTAGCCCTTTGGAACAATTAGGAGCTGTCTAGCTGACCTAGGTGACCCTAGATCTAGGACTGATTGTGCATTTCTGGTTATTTGCATTTGTGTCTTAGCCCTTTATCGAAAATTTTTGCAAAACAAATAAAAAAAATAATAAAAGGAAATTGTTTTAAAAAGACTTGCAACTTTTGTCGCTGAGAAATCCTTGCACCACCCAACCTTCTTTCTTTTCCCCTTTCTTCTAACATGGGTACCCCACATAATAAATCACTTGCCGAACTTTGGTATCCCGAACCTAATTTTGCATCGTTCGGCAATTTGTTCGATCAATTTAAAGACGATCCTTCCTTACCTAAAATATCTTTGAAAGATCAAATAGATGCGTCTAGGGGAAACAGTTTGACTTTTCAACCCACTTTGTGTCAACCAAGTCAACATTTACCACCTTCGTCTGTTGACACCACTTTTTCAAGTTCAGCTGTAACTCCTAAGCCGATGTCCATTGCTGAGCATATTGCTCAATCTCGCAGTCGATCTTTCACCCCTCTCCATTCATCTAGTTCTAGGGATCCACACGACTATTCACCTTTTTATCCACATGTTGACCCTACCCCTGTCCAATCACCCACTTCCTACCAGTCCTACCCGACCTTCCCACCTTCACTAGACATTGTTTCTACACAGCTTGTTGGGAGTTTTGCATATCCACACCATTTTGAATCTTTTACCGAAACCCGCTTACCACCCAAGTCTAGTTTGGAAGAGGCGTTGGAGGCGTATATCACAGCAACAAACAAAATGGTTAGGAATGTGGAAGCGTCCATGGCCGCCCTTATGCAACCTGCTGAACCGGTAACTTGTTTCCCGCTAGCCCCAAATTTTTCAATGTATGAGGAGGCGGTTGGACAGAATGAGAATGTGAGAGGATTTCCAAATCAAACCTACCCTTACCCAATTGAAGCCCACAACTCCAGTTTTCCATCGATTGTCCCAAATGATTCATCAGTTAAGGATAAAAATGAGTTGTGTGATTTTGTAGTGTTTGATTTGCCAAATTGTGAGGAACCCCCTTCGAGTGAAACAGCACCCAATCCGTTTGACCTTTACACTTCCACTCTAGAACCTACATTGATAAGCATCCATGCTTTTGAGGAGGTGTCTAAAGAAATTGACTTTCACTTGATTGAGGATATAGACGCCGGGAATATTTCGGATGATGAACCTGTCGATTTAATTGAAATTTTATGTTCAAATCATAATCCCGAGTTATTAAATGTTTCTCCCGAATCTCATATGCGTCTTGATTTTGATGATAATGGCATGGATGAGTTGAATATTGAGGAGAATTATGAGGATAATATTGAGGAGAGTAGTGAGGATCATATTGAGGTTGAACCATTTTTTTTGATGTGTCGGATTTTCCAATTCATCCTCTTGAACCTTTACCTAAATCACCCTCCCTCTTTTCCATCGTTCCGACCACGCCTCATTTCACACTTGACGACTGTGAGCTTGAAAACTTTTCCTTCGAATCTGACACAGTTCTCACAGCCGATGACACTTACAAGTGTTTCACTTTTTCGGACGATGTTGAAGTCTCACCGCCCGAGTTTGAGTCCTTTGCATTTTCAGATGAGTTAGTTAATCCATCAGACTCGGTTGCTTACAGTCGTTTCGAACCATTGATGGAATCTTTCCAGTTCGACACAGTTTACTACGGTGAGAATGAGACCATCCCTAATTCACTCCCTTTCGTCCATCCTATTGTTCCGACCGTGCAAGTGACCGTTACGCTTTCATCTCCTATACCAAGTTCGGCGTACCCATGTTTTCTTGCGAATCTTGAGGGATTTGACCCCATTTCTTGACAGGTTGATAGGTTAGCGCAATCGCTTTTAACACATCAGTCATCACAAATTGCGCTAATTTATTCACTCGCTTTACACCTTTAAGATTGTACCCCACTTCTTTCTTCTTTCCGCCATTCTTCTTCCCCACCGAGACCATATTCTACCATTCTTCTTTCCACACGGTCTCGTGTGTTTCTCATTTCTTTCATCCACACCCCATTCTTGCACCAACTATACCACTACCACGATAAGATCTTTGAATGGTTGGTGTTAACCTTTGGCTTGTGTAAGGCCAAGCTTAAGTTTGGGGGAATCTTTGTATATATGTATATATTTTTTGTTTTCTTTTCTATAAAAAAATTAAAAAAAATTCAAAACATTAAAAATATAAATAAAAAAAATTTATAAATAAATAGGGGAGTATCGGTATTTTGACCCTCTTTGTTTAGCATGACAGTGAGGACACTGTCAAGTTCAAGTTTGGGGGCATGCTCGGTACGTCTTCTTCCTTCGCATTCATTTGTACATATTTTTGCATTTGCATATTTATTTGAAAGCCCATAAAAATTAAAAAATTTCAAAAATTATAAAAATCATTGTATTCAATTTTGGCTAATTGACTTGAGTTTGACAAATAGGTTAACTAGCTAGGAAAAACTAGATCTTAGACTTAGTAAATTAAAAACCCTAAAAATAACATTTCTTAAAGTTTAACGGTAGAAAGTATATGTCTTGTAGTTTATTTAGAAATAGGCAAATTTTGGGTTCACTTCTTGGGCTAAGTCGAAACAAGGGAAGAGTATTGATGTTCTTATTAGAGTATAAGTTTGAAAAATAGTTCCTAGCTTAAGTCTAGATTCTGAAAATATATACCCTACAATTTGCACAATCACGCACCTTGAAACTTGGAATAGTAGAAGAGACCTTGAAATGCTCTTGTCTAAAGTTCTTAGTACGAAGAAAATAAAAGAAAATAAAAAAAGAGTGAATAAAGAAAAGAAAAAAATGAACACTGGTTTTTGTGATTACTTAAGGCTGTAAAAATAGAAAAATATTTAGCGAGGGTGCTTCATCACCTAGTGCCTTAGACCAACTGGTTTGGGAGTCACTGCTAAAAGCCTTGGGTGTTGCAAGACTAGGAATTACGCTTTAAAGTGCAAACATATCTTGTAATCGGTTGTTGGTACCTCAAGAAGTATTAACGGTCGCATGAAGGATGTGTAAGCAAAATTCAATTAAAAATTCACCTACTAATAAGTACTTTGGACAACGGACAAGGGTATGATTGCTTGATTTGAATTTCCAAGTGTAGGGGTGATTCATACACACACGTAGGGATATGTGATTGGAGTTTAGATAAGAGAAAGGAATGAAGAATAGAACTTGTATCTTTAGTAGAATTGATAAAAATTCCAAAGTGGAGATGGAACCCTAGAAGGAAAACTTAAAAAATGCCGAAAGCTAAGTAGGTCTACATAACATATATAATCTTAAGTTAAATGATGAGGAAGTGTGAAGAATATGGGTGGATAATTTACAAGTAAAAGATAATAGAATTCTTAGTTAGAAAACCTAATTGGAGAACAAAAGTTAATGGGCTGAATTGATAGGATTTTGTGGGTAGTATCCGCTGAAAACCCTCAGGAGACAACACTCCTCCTACTAGGGACACCTAGAGGTTTAACGGCTTGTTGCACGTGCTCAGTGCAATCGCGTTTCCCTGCGAAAGTGCGGTTAGGATTTTAGTGAATAAAAATAAGTTTGCTCGAGGACGAGCAAAAGATAAGTTTGGGGGTATTTGTTCACACCATAATATTGTATTATTATATTCCTCATTCTTATTCTTTTTATAAATAAACAGGTGCTTTTGACGCATGTCTGCTACATGTTATAGGTTACAGGTTCTTAGACAGAAAACAGTGAAAACGATGTAAAGACGGTGAAAAAGTGGACTTTGACCAAAAAATAGAAGACTCTTGATCAAGCCTACATCAAAAATAAAATTCACAAAGTACAAGGCAATGCAAGGTCCAAGATTACAAAGCGAACGGTTAAAAGTCCACCGCAATTATTCACTGGAGATCTGGAAGAAACATAGAAGCTATTTTAATAAAGAACCAAATAATAAGGAAGCCCAAAGATCCAAGGCCCAATACTTTCTTTAAAGAGACAGAGACATAAAATTTTACCAAAACTTGAAGTCTACTTTGACTAGGTCTTCCTAAGGATATTTTGGTAAATGTAGACATGCAAATCAATTGTAACCTAGGGTTTCCTATTCTCTATAAATAGGAACTCTACTCATTGTAATTTCTTATGCCTCCTTTTAATAATAAATTGAGAATTCTTTATGGAGAGCATCGGTGTTTCTTTTCAATTCATGAATTCAGATCTGACAACCCTGCGTTGATGATTGGAAAGATGCATCTGTAAGTAGATTTAATTCCTTGCTCTAGTTTAGATTTCAATTCTTGCCCTCGGTAATTTTTATTCTCTGCCCTAGATAAATGTTCTTCAATTCCCTAATGAGTGAGTAGTTTCCTCGCTTGTTAGGGTTAGGAATGGGGAAGGATTTGAGAGACGAAGATCTCTCATCTCTTTTCTTTGCTAATCTTTTATGAAAATTAGAACTCCATGCATACCTTCTTATTCCGCTCCCTACGGCACTCTACCCTCGAGGTAACGGTGATTCCATAGTCTAAAGGCCCGGATTTTAAGGTTTTCCATGGAGGTTAGGGTAAAGATTAAGAAAGGAAGGACAAGGATCTAGAGGAAGAATCAATCTTCCCAATCATCCTAATCCCCTTTGTTAAGATTTACCATAACACTAATATGATATCTTTAATTAAAGGTAATGGAAAGAGATGTAGATATTTGTTTACCAAATTTTCCCTAAATCTAATCATAGCAAGTTTCTAATCCTAGTATCATACAACTTCAATTTTTAGATTTAATAATCAATCCGAACACCCTTCGGAATTAACTCGTTAGCGCGATTAGGAAATTCACAACATCCCTGTGGACCGACCCGTACTCACCGGCTAGCTTCATGCGACGCCGTTCTTGATTGCGGTTACAAATATTTTTTATCTATCTTTTAGAAAGCGCAAGCACGCTAAATCATTCAATCAATGGGTGGGTTTGATTTGGAAGGGTGCGCAGCTCACTCTCTCCACTCAAATTCTCAATCTGTCCAACCGCCTCATCATACATTGGAAAATTTGGAGCTAGTTGGAAACTAGCTACCGGGTCACTAGGTTGTATGAGGACGGCCATGGACGCATTCAAATCCATCATCTGTTGGCATGACGCTACCCTAAAATCTTCCAAAGACTATTCCAGACTAGACATGGGTTGTGAAGGGGTTTCAATAAAAGATTTAAACTTGTTTGGATATTGGAAACTCCCAAAAGACTGTTCAGAAGCAATGTCTAGGGAAGGTGCAAAAGTTGGGTAGGATGGATAGGAATTGAATGGTTGGACAGGGGTAGAATCAACATATGGATAAGAAGGTGAATAGAATTGTTGATCCAAAGAATTCACAGTGGTGAAAGGAGTGAAAGATCGGCTACGGGATTGTTCAATAAGTTCAGTGATGGACAATGGACGACTCGCAAAAGGGGTATCAATGTAAGAGGGTGGGGGAGGTTGAAATGGTTGATACGAAGTGGATTGCGGAGTGCAAGTGTTTGTCCTAGACGCGTCTATCCGATCTTTCAAACATATTTTGGGCATGGAGGGGTCGTTCGAAATTCGACCAAAGCAAGAACCGTAGGAAATAATGTCTGGTTGTGGGTAACAAAGTTCGGCAAGAGTTTTGCGAGGTGGGGTACCCATGTTGGAAGAGTGAAAATGTAGGAAGGGAGGGAAGTGGTGTGTGTGTGTGTGTATATATATATATATATTTATATATTTTATAAAAAAATTGTTTGTTTGTTTTTTGAGTTTTAAAAATTGTTTGTTTGAAAGAATACGGAATTATGGAACTAAACCTTTTACAATCACAATCACAATCACAATATGCACAAACACACCTAGAGCTAGGGTCTTTAAAGTCCAACTAGACCGCTCCTAGACTTCCAAGCGACAAGTTGCAGGATAACTCTCGAATCGCCTCTTCACTGCCAATTGTGGCCAGGTAAGCACAAGTGAGGGAAGGAGGGTTCCCCTCACGAATCACCGTGAGACGGACCTTTTAAAATTACCTCCCCACTTGTTTAGCCTAGGCAACACAAAGTCAAGTTTAGATAAACGACCGATTCCCCGCAAGCTCCACTTGTCCTAAATGAGTGCGACAAGTCCTTAAAGGTTTGGTCTAGATATTTTTTATTAGCTCAAGGTAATGTGTATGTAATTAGTGATTTGTGCGTTCTTAGGAAGGGTGATGAAATCCCCACCCAATCTGAATTGGTATGATAGCCCCTTAAAATCCGTATTATTTATGCAAATCAGTAACAACCAAAAATCTAAACACTTGCAAAAATTTATTTGGCGGCGGCGCAAAGAATCCTGCACAAAACCAGTTTATTGGAGAGGGGAAGAGAGTTTGTGTAAAGAATGCTGCAGAAAAAATATTTCAGTGGAGTTCAGAGGAGCGGAGAAGAGAAATGAGATACTCACAGAGAATTTTGGCTGCTGATGTCAGCAGTTTGCCGTGGTTCCGCGGTCAAACAGGCACTTGTGCCGCGGTTCCGCGGCAGTTCAAAAGGTTGACTGTTTCAAAAAAATTCCTGTGCTGAGTTGGTTCTCCTCTTCCTCTTTAGATCTACTGGATCTTGAATTGCTCACTGAATTTGCTCCAGAACTGAACTAGACCTTCATCCTATCCTGCACACTTGCATAAAAAATAACAAGATGTTTTTTTTTTGTTTTGTAAAAAAAAATTAATTTTTTATATATTTCAATTTTTTATATTTTTATATTTTTTTAATTAACCCGAAATTACACAAAGAAATAAACTACCGCCTCCCCGGCAACGGCGCCATTTGATTGTTATATATTTTCCGCATGATTAATTTCAATTACCGCAATCAAGACGGTTTCGCTTGGTAGCTAGCCGGTTGAGTACGGGTCGATCCACAGGGAGATGGAATCTTTTTCTTTATGTTTTAACGAGTTAAATCCAAATATGTTGAGATTTGTTTTAAGATCAACTAATGAAATAAAGGATAATAAAAGATCTTGTTAGGGTTAGGATTATGTTAGTTTGAGTTAGGAATTTCTCACTCCTTTCATTACCTTTCTTAATATCGGTGTTACGGTAATCGGCAACAACGGGGATTAGCACGACTAGAAAGGAAGTTGCAAGTATAAGCTAGGCCTTCCATGCTTAGTTTCTTCCTTTTGGTCCTTGTTTGTCCGTTCTTGGCTCTCAGCCCTAACCTCCAATTAATTCAACCACAACCGGTTTAATTAGGGAATCACCGCTATCATGTAGGATAGGGTGCCATACTGAGCGGATTGTGGTTTAATTAAAGGGAGTCCGAATTAAGGTGTTGGGCAAAGAAAAGAGTGTGAGAGATTTCCTTCTCTCAAACTTTCCTTCTCCTGCCCTAACAAGTGAGAAATTACTCACCCATTAAAAAGATAAAAACAAAAAAATAAAGAAGAAAGGTAGAAAGAGATGAGGTTGAGAAAAAGTACAACTAGCTATTTGAGACCTCACCTTGGCAAGGATCTTACTCAAGCATCATGGTTGTAAATGATAAAACAAATAGAATAAGAAAAAAATAAAGAAAGCAAAAATAAAAACAACTAGATTAGCAAATGAAAATTACGAGCAATATAAATGAATAATTAAAAAGACATGCAAGAAAATAAAAGAACTCTCTTTTTCTTTATTTATCACCACTCAAAAACTCACTACAATTTTTCATAGAGAAAGATAACAAAGAAGAACAGAATTAATCCTAAAATCTAAATAAAGAAAGGCATACTTATTTGGCTTTGAGCTCTTCTATTTATAGATAGGAAGGTGAAACCCTAGGTTACATTCTGAGCTAAACCTGAGATTACAAAACTACCCCAAAAGAGCCAAGTCAACACGGTGCTAACTGCCACCGACACTGCAAAGACGCGGCCGCGGAACCGCGGCAGAAGTGCCTATTCGGCCGCGGTTCCGCGGCCATTTGGTAGACTTATGGGATCATCTTTTCAGGGCTTCTGCATGTTGATTTTATCTTCTGTTTGGTACACTTGGTTTCTCAAAAGCTCTTTTGTTCTCTTCCAGATATTCAACAGTGGACCTTTGCCTTGAGCTCCGCGTTTTAAGTCTTGGATCTTGTGCTGCCCTTGTGCTTTATGCATTGAAGTGACCAACAATTTGCCATGTTGTCTCTTGAACTGGTAGGCGGCATCATACGGATGGTTAGCGGAGATCGGTATTCATCTGTTGTTGGTCGTAGTTCCGCATTTGTTGCAACTTTTTATGAATTTCACTGTAAAGGGCTGAAAACCTGTAACCTGCACTTATTCAGCAAACACGGATTAAAAATACCTACCTATATGCAATGTAATTAAGAGCGGACGGTATAAAAATGCAAAAATCTGATATGAACATCCACGCAGATGCGCACTGTTCCATTTTTCTTCATCACTGGAACAATGTTGGCAATCCAATCAGGATACTGAACTTCTTGGATGAAGACAGAGTCAATTAGTTTCTTGACTTCGGCATTGATACTCATCTCGAGTTCGAGCCGCATTCTTCTTGGCGCCTGTTTAACTGGCTTAACGTCCGGCGATATAGCCAGTTTATGTAACGCTATTTATGGATCTAGTCCCGGCATCTCAGAACAATTCCATGCAAAGCAGTCTTTATATTGCATGAGTACATTTTCTAAAGTAGCCACCTGCTTTTTAGATAGCAGCTCACTAACGAACATTGACCTCGGATCGTTCACCGTTCCCAAGTCAATTTTTCTCAGATTGTCCGCCGTGGTGTGTATCCCATCTTCCAGCTCTTTTGGCGCCGGTGAAAATTCTGAGATCGCCGCATCCCCATCCTCATCCTCATCTGCGAAGCATCTGGAGGGGTCATCCATATTCCCATGGTTCCCCTCTTTTGATAATGTTATCACATGGCAGGTACGAGTTTGTTTCCAAACTCGATGTTGATCTGGCCCTACTTTCGCAATATAGGTTGCTTTTGGCTCATGCTTTCACGGTGGGGTTACCCTCCAACTGTCGGATAGAGAGAACCTGCCTTGTTGATACTGGTCTTTGACCCAGTCTTTGAAGGTGAATCAGTCTTCAAGGGGATGACCTGTTTTTCGGTGGTAAGAGCAATAATCCGGGTGATGGACATCATTTATCTGTTCGGGGTACCGAGGCTCCGGGAGCGTCATCATTTGATGCTTAATGACAAGGTCAAATATTTTTCTTGTCTTGTCTTGGGGAAATAGTATTTCTGACCCATCTTCTTCATAAAAGACGGATTCCAGTTGACTTTTACTCGATCACGTGGCTTCTTAGATCCGTTTCGCTTTCTTCGAACGTCATTCTCGTTCTCTACCATGTTTTTGCCTTTGTATCGGATTTTTCCTTGTCGCGAGAACGTACAGCACGCTGAGGGTGAAGGGCATCGTGATTTTCCTTTTCCGCAGACTGCTGAATGAGACGCTGAGTCCTGGCCTTTTCGTAAATGGACATTTCACGGTTGTGGTCATCCCGAACCTTTTGACCAGCTTCTCTTATTAGCTTGGCAACCTGCTCCTCGAACAACGGACTTGACATTCGTTCGGTGGGATCTCGCTCTGGTTCAATGTTATAACCATTTGGAAAAATGTTCCCTTCTTTACCGAATCCATTTATGACGCGGTAGTTGTGGAATCGCTCCCGTTTATTTGTTCGAACCTATCCGAGCCCAGTCATCTCCATTCCCCCGTTAGGCATCTTTCGCTGAGTCCCGGGGACGTCCCAAATCTTGTTGTAGAACTGGGCTTGTCGAGTGGCTTGTTTGAAGGGTACGCCTTGGCATCTTAATAACCTTTTCAATCCCTCTATGTAATATCTGGGCAGACGGATTGGTTGAAACCTGTCAAGCACAAAATCGACGCCATGCCAGACTTCTTTTTCTACCTTGGTTTCCGTAGATTGGTAGAAGAGTATCATCTTTTCACCTCTTCACCTGGGAGGGACATAGAAAGTTCGCAGCTCTTGTACGCCGTATGTATTAAGCGCATCAAGTTCCCTGTGATGCCGCTGCAGAACCAAGTGATTTATAAATTCTGATCAGCTCCAGTAACAGTTTGCGCTGATAGGCGAGTGGAGAACACGGCGTTGGCCTCGTCCTCAAAGTCACTGCCAAAGACCAAAATAGAGTAGATGGCCCAGGCCTGTTGCATTAGGGTTGCCCCGAGTAGACTATTTCCTCGTCTTTCTCGGTGTCACTCCCAAAGATCGAGATGGTGACAACAGACTTCCGTTTATCCACTGGCTTATGACATCTTTCCATATCTTCGAAGTCTGGTAGGAAGTACTTTGCGTCTTCATATTTTCGGACTCCGTTTACGGAGAATGGATTTAGCTCCCCCGTGATGGTGTATTCGAGGTCATCTTTGAAATACTTCATACACTGGTGTTGTGTAGAAGGGATGACGTTGTACTTGTGTAACCAAGGCCGGTCGAGCAAAGCCTTATAGCAAGTCTTGGCGTCGATGACATGAAATTTGATGTCAGTGACGAGAAGCCCAAAACGTAATGTCAATATTACGGACTCAAGCATCCGCGATGTCCGAGAGTCGAACCTGGAGATAGTAATTTTATCCCGAGCCAGGTGTTGAACGTTCATGCAAATCTTCTTCAGCACCTTCACGTTGAGAAGGCAGACGGTTGACCCGTTGTTGACCAGGATCTTCCCTATCTTGATGTCGTGGCAGTACCCGGTGACATATAGAGGACATTTGTGCTCGCACGTTCCGAGGAAGATATCTTCATCGCCGAATGTAATGTCAGCTGTATGAACCTCTGCCAGCTCGTCCTTCATCTTTTCTTCTACAAGGAAAGCTTGGAACTGATCGGGCTCTTGTAATGCCCTGATCAGAGAATCTCTTGCTTCTTTAGACAGGAGGAGACCATCCAGTATGCTCAGTTGTGAGGGTATCTTCCTCAGATGTGCCAGAACATTGTAACCCACCTTGTTTTTCTTAGGCGGGTCCTTAGCTGCGAGCTCTTTGATGACTCTATCATCGAGGGCAATTTCCTCAGGGATTTTTTCCATCCCCTTGTCTCTTTTGCTCGAACCTTTGTTTGTAGGCCCGAGGTTCTTTTCAGGCAGCGTGGGGTTACGCAGCTGAATATTCATGCAGTTCTTCTCCTCTTCTTCTTTTCTGGAGGTGGATTCTTTGAAGAGAGGGCCGAGGGTTATTTCTTCCTCAGAATCGCTCCCGAATGTAAGAACTTAGGATTTTCCTTTCGTCGAACTGGTATCAACCATATGACAATTTCCAGTCGTTCCTTCACGCTCATCTGTCGTGCTTCTTTGCTGCCGACGAGCTTCGCACCTCATCTGCTTGAAGTGTTGTCCGTGAGAAACGTATCCTTGCCACCACTTCTTGAAGGCATTGCACTCTTCGGTGGGGTGGGTGACCCTCCGATGACATAGGCAGTAGTTCGGATGTGAAACCTCTCCATTGAGGCATGTGGCCCCGGGAGTATTTCCCTTGAGAAGTGGCAGCTTCATTCCTATTGACAGGGCTTTGGTAAACCGCTTTTCTGTCTTAGTCCTGCTTTTTTTCGCAGGCGTGCGTCGGTCTGGTTGGAGTACTTTATGACTCTACCTTGCCGCGTTTTCTTCATCCTAACGCCGATGCTTGGCCTTTTCGTATATGGACGTTTCACATTCTCGGTCAGCTGTGCTCTTTTGAAAGGCTTCGTTTAGCAGCCTGTCAATTGGGTCTTCTGAAAGTTCCAGGGATTTTGGCACCGGTCCTACCCCCAGTTCCTCTTCCTTGTTTTCTAACGCTGAGGGGGCTTCTACGCCATTTGACGACGAATAAGAAACCATGTGGCAACTTGTTACATAGTCTTGGGTTCCTCCTGATGAATCATGTTCCTCATCATCGTCGTTGTCTTCGTTTTCAAGGATATGGTTGAGAAACTCTTCGAGAGTGACTGGTGTCCGCGCCTTCTAGTTGTATTCTTCCAGTGCGTCAATGTACTTTTGCAGGTCCGTGCGCTTGTCGTCGTACTCGGTAGGCTGCACGGGCTTTTTGGTCTTATTATTTTTCTTCGAAGACTTTGAAGGCTTGACCTGGGGGTTTTGCCCATCATCAACAGTTTTCGGTGCGGAATGCGGTTTCAGCATCCCTTCGAAAATCTCGAGCTTCAGCGGACCTTTCCATCTAATTGTCGGACATGCTTGAAGATTCTTCATTATTCTTTTGGTTTTAGCTGAAAGGATGACTTCCCACGAAGCTTCTTCCACAAATGACCATGATGCCCCCGGCGTATCCACCTTTTTAGGAACGTGCTTCTGTGGTGAGTTCACCCTCCAGTTCTCGGACATCGCGAATTTCTCTTAGCGGTACTAGTTCTCGACCTAGTTCTTGAAGACATAGCAATCCTTAATGGGGTGGCTCACCATTTGGTGATAGGAGCAGTAATTGGGATTGTTGACGTCACCGGGCTGCGATGGACGTTTTGGGTCCGATAGAGTGATGAGTTTGTTGCGCACTGCCAGCTTGAACAATCTCCTCGTTTTATCATGGGAAAACGAGTAAGCACGTTCTAACTTCTCTTCGAGGAATTGGCGTGGGCGCGCATTGTTTTAGAGAGCAACCGGTTTCGGGTTAATTGATGAAGTTTTTAGAGTTGTGTGTGTAGTAACCGCAATCAATAACGGTGTCGCGTAGCTAGACCGAGATGAGTACCGGTAGTCCTCAGGGAAACGTTGAATCTTTTAATATTACTTTAGGCATGTTGATTAGGAAAGAAGGAAGAATAATGAATAGGGAAGAATGGTTGTAAATTCTAAATCCAAGTCAAACACGAATGCAGGATATAGATCTAGATTAACTACGGATGTAGGTTTTATATTAGAAGGGGGCTTATAGGGTTCATTAAGATTTAGTAGTCATGGATGATTAATTAAAGATTACTCCTTTTATCCTTTAATAGATTTAAAACTAGATCGACAGTGATGCATGTAGATTAGGGTTTCTGGAGAGAAAAGGGTTCCCACTCTTAACCCCTATCTTGACATGGATCTCCGTTCATGTCTAGCATTTACCAAAACAATTATTAATCCAATCTCTAATCGTGGTCATGACTATCAATGAATTGATAGCGCGCCCGATAGGAAGTTAACTATTATTTTGGTAAAGTTTATAAACTTTATAAGAAGTAAAAAGAGTTTAAGGATCTTTATCATCCATTAATCTACCCTAATCCTACGAACCCTAACAAGCGGAGAATTACTCACGCATGTTGGAGATAAAAGAAGAGATAGAGATCATGATGTAAATAAAATGCAATAAGAATAAAATGATATAAGAAAACAACTACCTTTATTAATCAACAAGATCAAGTACACTTTGTTCCTTTAAAAAATGATTACAAAACCCTAGTTTGCTTCTCGATCTCTTCATAAGGAGGTAGATGAACTGTCGATGATCAAACAGGATTCTTGAGCCGTCGTGGACTTCGTGATCACGTCGGTTTGATAATTTTTCCAAGAGGCTCTCGGTCCTTATTTATAGTCACAAAGCCAGAACCCTAGTTTCCTAATAAGGCAACTAGCTGTTAAGATCCTACCCAAAAAATCCCATATCCCAACTCTCCAAATCGGCGGCGGAACTGCCGCAATATACGTGTTTTGGCCGCGGAAGGGCCGCACTATGTTGGGATCAGTTGATGAAATTTTCTGTGGTCTCTGGTGTTGACATATGTAGACTATTTTGATATCTGGAATCTGAAAATCTTCTATACGTCTCTGCCAGAATTGATTTCTTCAATTTACTTTCCTATTTAGGCAGATTTGATCTCGCCAACTCGGATTTCCTTGATTTCAGTCCTGATATAAATTCTGCACAATAACTCAATAAATAATGTTAGTAGAATTTGTTTTTATTGAGATATTATCTTAACCATTTGACATGATATTATAGATTATTAAGAGAATTGGTCAAAGATATTTAATAAGGTAGGCATATTTAAATAGACCAAATATTACATAGATATTATATGCTTATATTTTCCTTCATAATATTAATTATAATATATAAACACATGAAAATAGTATTTTTACAGATAAACCCTCATATGTGTCATATTTCTAATAAACACCTTTTATTATATAGAAATAGTAGGAAAATGTCATATTAAAAGTGCAGTTTTATCAACTGAACAAATACCCCCAAACATAACTTTGATCGTCCCGAGCAAACTAATTTTTCAAGTGAAGGAGAAAAAGAAAAACCTAAGCAGCACACTTTCGTAGGCAACACGATTGCACTGAGCACGTGCAACAAGCCGTTAAACCTCTAGGTGTCCTTAGTAGAAGGAATGTTGTCTCCTAAGGGTTTTCAGCGGATTACACCCACAAAATCCTATAATAAAATAAAGATGGTGAAAGTTACATATAAAGATAAGAACTTATAAAAGAAAGAACTTGAAAATAAGAGTTTCCAGCTATACTAGCTTTTCAGTTGCTATGAGCCCTATCTTAATGGTCGTGAAAAAATGTTAGAAATCACATCATCCCTCAATAAAACATCGCCTATAGTCTTCCTCCCTATCTTTCTTCCAAATATTGATCATATACCCCTACATGTGTGTAAAGGACATCCCTGCACTTAGAGAATTCAATTCAAGCTATCATACTCTTGTCCATCTTCCAAAGTACTTTTTAGTTGGTGAATATTTTAGATGGAATTGCTCACACATTCTTCATGCGACCGTTAATATTTCTTGAGGTACTAACCGACCGATTACAAAATGTGCTCGCGCATTTAGGCGTAACTCCTCGTTTCGCAACACCTAAGGTTTAGCAGTAGCTCCCAAACCAGTTGGTCTAAGGCACTGAGTGATAAAGCACCCTCGCTATATTTTTTTTATGATGCCTTGATAATTACAAAACTAGTGTTCATTTTTTTTTCACCTCTTATATTTTATTTTATTTTCCTTCATACTAAGGCTTTTAGACAAGAGCATTTTAAGGTATCCTCTACTATCCCAAGTTTCAAGATGTGTGTAAGTGCGTATAATAGGGTATCAACGTTCAAATGTTTGGCGTAAATAATAAGGACTATTTTTCAGACTTAATTTTATCCTCAGATTAGTGATTTCCTTCATCTTACTAACCCTTGGGACAACGGCTCATAACTACTTATTACTAGTTTCGTTTAAGAAAACATCCAACTTTCTTACTTTTCTTAAAATTTTCCATTCTTTCATATGTAATTTTTCACTTTCTACTCTATTATTAAGAAGAAAAATTGTATAGTGCCAAGTGCCAAAAGATAATTTAGTGAATACAACCCCCCCAACCTTTTTTCAGCAGTGTCCTCACTGATGTTGTCCTTTGAGAGCATAGACCTGTAGACTTGGGGAGAGAAAATAATAGGGGTAAAATAATAGTTAAATGAAGACTACTCCCAAACTTGATCTTTTGCATGCACAGATATTCAGTTAAGTCCTTTTTTTTACTCGCCTCCATTCTTAAGATGATACAATGTTACCGAAACATGGAGGTGAGGCGGAGGAATTTAGTTATGATAAAGTGGCTCCTGTAAAAATAGGAGCTCCTCCGCTGGGTCAGCAGAGAAATACGGTTTTAATCTATGCCCAATTACTTTAAAAATTGAACCGTTTTTTATATTTCAACTTCTACTACCCCGTGCGGGTGTACATACCGCACCACAAAAGGTCCTTTCCAACGAGATTTAAGCATACCCGGATGAAGATGGAGACGGGAATCGTAAAGAAGGACTTGTTGTCCCTGTGTGAAAGTTTTTCTAAAAAGGTTTTTATCGTGGAAAAATTTAGTCCGGTTCTTTACTATCACCGCATTATCGTAAGCTTCATCGCGGAATTCGCTTAGCTCATTCAATTGCAGCTTCAGATAACTGCTAGCTTGTTCAAAATCAAAGTTTAGCTCTTTAATAGCCCACATTGCTTTATGTTGGATTTCGACAGGAAGGTGGCACGCCTTCCCAAACACAAGGTGGTATGGAGACATACCAAGATCGGTCTTATAAGCGGTGCGAAATGCCCAAAGAGCATCCGTCAATTTGGTTGACCAATCTTTACGGTTTTTAGAAACCGTCTTCTCCAAAATTTGTTTGATTTGCCTATTTGAGATCTCAGCTTGCCCGCTTGTTTGGGGATGATAGGGCATAGAAAGTTTGTGGTTGATTGCATATTTCCGCATCAACGCCTCAAAAGACCGATTACAGAAATGCGTCGTTGTTGCTAATTATAGTGTGAGGGTGTTCGAATCGCGAAAAGATATTTTCTTTAAGGAACTTAATGACAACTTTGTTGTCATTAGTGCGACACGGTATTGCTTCCACCCATTTTGAGACGTAATCAACCGCTAACAAGATATATAAATTCCCAAAAGAATTGGAAAAAGGGCCCATAAAATCAATACCCCAAACATCGAATATTTCCATAACCAATATAGGTTGGAGCGGCATCTCATTTCTATGTGATATCCGACCTATGTGTTGACACTGCGGGCAAGTTTTGCAATGATCATAAGCATCTTTAAATAGTGTTGGCCAATAAAAGCCACATTACAAAATTTTCTCCGCCGTTTTTCGAGGACCAAAATGACCGCCACATGCCTGATCATGACAAAATGACAACACAGTCTTGAATTCATCGTTAGGGACACATTTGCGAATTATTTGATCGGAACAACACTTAAACAAATAAGGTTCATCCCAGTAAAAGTGTTTTACTTGGGATAGAAATCAAAGTTTTTCTTGTTTCGACCAATTGCTAGGAATAAGTCTCGTAGCTAGATAATTTACAATATCCACGAATCAAGGTTCGCAGGATACGGTCAAGAGTTGTTCGTCAGGAAAGGAGTCATTGATCGGAACGGTCAACGTTGGTGAAGAAGAGATGCGTGAAAGATGGTCGGCTACTACGGTTTCACATCCACTCTTGTCTCAGATGACAAGATCAAACTCTTGCAACAACAGGATCCAACGTATTAGCCTGGCCTTAGCATCCTTCTTCGATAATAGGTGTCATAGGGCAGAGTGATCAGTGTAAACCACTATTGGCGAGCCAATCAAGTAGGGCCTGAACTTTTCTAATGCAAATACAACTGCCAAGAGTTCTTTTTCGGTAGTTGTGTAATTAATTTATGCATCATTCAAGGTCCTACTTGAATAGTAAATTACATGTGGCATCTTATCAATGTGTTGTACTAAGACCTCACCAATAGCAAAATCTGATGCATCACACATAAGCTCGAACGGGTGGTTCCAATCCGGAGATGATAGAATGGGGGCTGTAGTGAGAGATCTTTTAAGCGATTCAAAAGTTGCCTCACAATCCGAATCAAAGTGAAATGTTGTATCCTTGGCCAAGAGAAATGTTAAGGGTCTAGCAATTTTGCTAAAGTCCTTAATGAATCTCCTATAAAATTCTGCATGACCAAGGAATGATCGTATATCTTTGACGCATTTGGGACGAGATAGGTTATGGATGACATCTATTTTAGCTCTGTCTACCTCAATACCTTTTTGTGAAATTATATGTCCAAGGACAATACCTTCTTGGACCATAAAATGGCATTTTTCCCAATTCAAAGTTAAGTTCTTATCCTTACAGCGGGTAAGAACCGCGTCAAGATGATAAAGACAATCCTCAAAGGAATCCCCAAATATGGAGAAATCTTCCATAAATATCTCCAGAAAATTCTCAACCATGTCTGAGAATATCCTCATCATACACCGCTGAAATGTAGCGGGAGCGTTGCATAACCCAAAGGGCATGCGTCTATAAGGAAAAGTACCGAAAGGACAAGTAAATATTGTTTTATCTTGATCCTTCTCGGCGATAGGGACCTGGTTATAGCCAGAGTATCCGTCCAAGAAACAATAGTATTCATGTCTAGCTAATCGTTCTAACATATGGTCAATGAAAGGTAGAGGAAAGTGGTCTTTCCTCGTTGCGGCATTGAGTTTTCTGTAATCAATACATACGCGCCACCCAGTTTGGGTGAGTGTTTGGATTAACTCATTAGCCTCATTTGTTATGACCGTGATGCCAGCCTTTTTAGGGACCCCGTGAATAGGACTTACCCATGGGCTATCAAATATAGGGTAAATTATACCACTATCAAGGCACTTGACGATTTCTTTCTTTACCGTCTCCTTCATAATGGGATTTAACCGTCTTTGTGGGTCTCGGGTTGGCTTGGCTTCATCCATCAGATGTATATAATGTTCAACAATTAAGGGACTAATCCCTTTGATATCAGCCATTGTCCAACCAAATGCTTGCCGATTTGATCTTAATACCGCCAAAAGTGCGTTCTCTTGCTCTAAAACTAGAGAAGAGGATATGATCACGGGTAAAGACTCATTCTCACCTAAATATGCATATTTAAGATGAGAAGGTAGCGGTTTGAGATCTAGTATTGGCGGAGAGACAATAGAAGGTGGGGTAAAGAAATGATACTCGGACTCCCTAAGAGGTTCATAACTTGCGTAGGATATTGACTCGGAAAGCGCTACTGACTTTTGCGTCGAGTTAACGGATTCAAACTTAGGGATGGAATCATCGAAGATATCCTCACTATAAGAATTTTCCAGTCAAACAATGTCGCACTAGTGTTGTCGAGATCATCATAGCAAAGTGCTTCCGCTTCGCAGCTGTCAGAAGCTATCTCGTTGATGGAACAGACATCGATTAAATGAGTAGAAGGTTCAGATGGTTGACTTCCTAGCTTATAAATATTAAGCTCAATTATCATCTTCCCGAAGGATAAGTACATAGAACCGTTACGACAATTAATGACAGCGTTGGAAGTTGCTAGGAAAGGTCGGCCGAGTATCACCGTGATTTGGTTGTGTGGGTTTGCTACAGGTTGTGTATCTAAAAAAATAAAGTCCACAGGGAATATGAATTCCCCTACTTTGATGAACACATCCTCTAGTTCACCCCAAGGTTGGGCGATAGATCGGTCTGCCATCTGGAGAGTGCAGTGTGCAGGTTTCAACTCTACTATACCTGGCTGCTCATAGACGGAATATGGAAGCAAGTTAACACTAGCGCCGAGGTCAAGTAGAGCACGATTGATGCTTTTCCCCCAGTAGTTATAGATATTGTAGGAAAACCGGGGTCCTTACGTTTCTTAGGCAATTGTTGGGTAAAAGCTGTGCTCACGTTACTTGTCATGAATACCTTTTTCGGCACTTGAGTTTTTCTCTTTCTAGTGCACAAGTCCTTAAGGATTTTCGTATAAGACGGAACTTATTGAATAGCATCTAGGAGAAGGATATTTATATTAACTTGCTTAAACAATTCCACAACCTTCTCTATTTGTGCGTTAGGTTTGTTGGCCCTCAACCTGTTTGGAAATTGAGCTTTTTTAATAAGTTTTGGGTCCAACATTTGTGGAGAAGTTTGTGGGGATGGACTCGATCCCAGAATTGGAGTGGGGATCGTTTTAGGTAGATTCGAGGAAGTGGGCGAAATGTTCGAGCCTTGGGGAAAACGGAGAATAGGCTCGGAAGAAGGTGGAAGACTAGACGAAATAGGGGAAGAAGTGGAAGCCGGGGTTTCATTTGATTCCTCATCATCAATCTGTTCACCCATTTTATTGTTCAACACTCTTCCTGATCTCAACGTTGTAACGGTACTCACATTATGATTTTGTGAATGGCCAGGATTCGGTAGAGGTTGAGATGAAAGTTTTCCTTTTTCTCTCGCACTCATCGCGGCATTTATTTGTAGAAGTTGTGCTTCTATCGATTTAATACTTTCACCGTAGGAGTTGGTGGTCTGTGTTAAAGTTTGGATAGAAGACTTGATTTCATCCGTCGACTGCATGGAATGTTTAATTAACATATCCACGCTTTGTTCAAGTGCAGATGAGTTTTCAGTCCCGGCTGTTTGGAAAGAATTATTGGTCGGGTTTTGAAAAGGTTGTGATTGAAAGGGGTGCTGACTCTGTGGTGGTGGTTGATGTTGCTATGGAGGAGGTCTTTGATAATTGCTTTGGAACTGGTTTTGATTTTGGTTTTGGTTTTGGTTCCAAGCAAAATTAGGATGATTCCTCCATCCTTGATTGTATGAGGAAGAATACGGATCGTTTCTAGGTCGCTGCTGAAAAGCAGCATTAATTTGCTCGTGACCTTGAAACGAAGAATTTAAATGACATTCTTCCGTCAAATGAGATGGATCAGAAGATCAACCACACACGGTCTTGGGGAGCGTTACCTGGTTTAGGGAGACTGATGAGAATTTGTTTTCAATAGCGTCGAGTTTCTTTTGCATCGCTGCCATTTCGGCTTTTACTGCGATGGAAACATCGAGCTGATGGATACCTCCCCTAGATGAAGGTGGTCTAACACTTTCCCACTGCAAAGTGTTTTCAGTGAGATCTTCCAGATATTTCCAGGTTTCACCATCGTCTTTGGACATGAAATTGCATTGACACATGGTTTCAAGCATCTGCTTTGTCGCTGGATTAATGCCTTCATATATAATTCGGCACAGATCCCATCTATGTATTCCATGATGAGGACATTGGAAAAGCAGATCCTTAAACCGTTCAAAGAACTTCCAAAATGGTTCATTGAGAAGCTGGGTAAACTGGTTGATCTCGCTCCTAACACGGGCGGTCTTATGATTTGGGTAAAATTTCTTAAGGAATGCTATCACGAATTCATCCCAATTGGTAATAGAGTGTGCGGCAGTGTTATAAAGCCATTTTTCTGCTAAGTCGCACAAAGTGAACGGAAGAAGACGTAATCGCATAGCATCCACGGACAGTTGTGAAGTACCCATCATTGCACATATGTTTTCGAATTTGGTGATAAAAACATATGCGTCTTCAGACTCGAGCCCATGAAATTTAGGCAATAGGTTGATGTAGTGTGGTTTAATTTCAAAATTATCCCCATTAGCTGGTGGAATGGATAAACAGGTAGGATGGAAACCGCGTATAGGATAGCATCTCTCTTGGAGAGAAATGCGCGGTGGATTCTGCACACCTACGGACGGTGGCAGGGTGGTGTTATAATCTGATGGAGTACCGTCCATCTCGGTCGATGTGGTGGGTGATGAGGAAAAAGAAAATGAAGAAGTACCGACTTCGGAGTCGATAGCCGAAACGCGGAAAAGACGGGCACTAGAATCCCGTGTCCAGCCGAGCATGCACTAAACGGCTTTAGCGCAAGTGGCAGCGTGTGTGTGATTTAAAATTGGTTTGTTTTGAAAAATGTCAGACTTGAGGCAAATCACACAAAAATGCACAATCAACCTTAGAACTAAGGTTACCTAGGTCAAGTCTCTAGACTGCTCCTAGACTTCCAAAGAACAAGCCGCAAGATCAATCCTCTACCACCTCTTTACTACTCTTGTGGCCAGGTAAGTGCCAGTTAAGTGGGAGGTATCTGCTATACGAATCACCGAAAATAGCGGGCCTAATTAAGTAACCACTTGCCTTAGACACACTTGCCTAGACACCACAAAAGTAATGCGGATAGGTGATAAATTACCCACGACCTTCCTCTGTCCTATTTCAGCGCGACGTTCCTTAAAGTCTTGTCTAGATATTTTTTTAATTAATGTAGGGTGATGCGATGCTCGTTTTGTGATTTGCGGGGCCTAGGAAGGGTGATAAAATCCCCACCTATTCTGAATTTGGTCTTTACCCCTTAATGTCCGTATTAAAATATGCAACAACAAACCAATAACAAAACGTTGCAAAAAGATTTTTGGGCGGCGATATTTTGCAAAGAATCCTGCAGAAAAGATATTTTATTGGATTTCAGAGGAGAGAGAAAGATATAGAGAAGATACCAGAGAAGTTTGCAATCCTAAATCTCCTAGAAAGCCACGGTTCCGCCGCCAATGTGCTCTTATTTCCGCGCTTCCGCCGACGACTTGGGAGATCTGGTGGAGATTTTTGCTACCTTGCCTCCTTTGCTCCTCTGGATCTTCATGAACGTCTCTGGCTCTCTGTTTCCTCAAGTCTGTGGCTCCAGATCCTCTTGTAAAATTCACACAATAATCATTAAATATACAATTTGCAGTTTTGTTTATTTATGATATGGACCGAATAAGAATTCAACACGAATAGTAAGAAAAAAAAATTACGCACGTATCCCCGGCAACGACGCTATTTGATTGATAAAGTTTTTAGAGTTAGGTGTGTAGTAACCGCAATCAATAACGGTGTCGCGTGTAGCTAGACCGAGATGAGTACGGGTCGTCCTCAGGGAAACGTTGAATCTTTTAATTTTACTTTAGGTGTGTTGATTAGGAAAGAAGGAAGAATAATGAATAGTGACGAATGGTTGTAGATTCTAGATCCACATCAAACACGGATGCAGGATATAGATCTAGATTAACTACGGATGTAGGTTTTATATTAGAAGGATGCTTGTAGGGTTCGTTAAGATTTAGTAGTCAAGAATGATTAATTAAATATTACTCCTTTTATCCTTTAATAGATTTAAAACTAGATCGAAAGTGATGCATGTAGATTAGGGTTTCTGGAGGGAAAAGGGTTCCCACTCTTAATCCCTATCTTGACATAGATCTCCGTTCATGTCTAGCCTTTACCAAAGCAATTGTTAATCTAATCTATAATCGTGGTCATGACTATCAATGAATTGATAGTTCGCCCGATTAGGATGTTAACTATTCTTTTGGTAAAGTTTATAAACTTTATAGGATGTAAAAAGAGTGTAAGGATCTTCATCATCCATTAATCTACTCTAATCCTACGAACCCTAACAAGCGGAGAATTACTCGCGCATGTTGGAGATAAAAGAAGAGATAAAGATCATGATGTAAATAAAATGCAATAAGAATAAAATGATATAAGAAAACAACTAGCTTTATTAATCAACAAGATCAAGTACACTTTGTTCCCTTAAAAATTGATTACAAAACCCTAGTTTGCTTCTCGATCTCTTCTTAAGAAGGTAGATGAATTGTCGATGATCAACCAGGATTCTTGAGCCGTCGTGGACTTCATGATCGCGTCGGTCTGATAATTTTTCCAAGAGGCACTCGGTCCTTATTTATAGTCACAGAGCCAGAACCCTAGTTTCCTAATAAAGCAACTAGCTGTTAAGATCCTACCCAAAAAATCCCATATCCCAACTCTCCAAATCAGCGGCGGAACCACCGCAATATACGTGTTTTGGCCGTGGAAGGGCCGCACTATGTTGGGATCAGTTGATGAAATTTTCTGTGGTCTCTAGTGTTGACATGTGTAGACTATTTTGATATCTGGAATCTGAAAATCTTTATACATCTCTGCCAGAATTGATTTCTTCAATTTACTTTCTTATTTAGGCAGATTTTATCTCGCCAACTCGGATTTCCTTGATTTCAGTCCTGATATAAATTCTGCACAATAACTCAATAAATAATGTAAGTAGAATTTATTTTTATTGAGATATTATCTTAACTATTTGACATGATATTATAGTTTTTTAAGAGAATTGGTCAAAGATATTTAATAAGCTAAGCATATTTAAATAGACCAAATATTACATAGATATTATATGCTTACATTTTCCTTCATAATGTTAATTATAATTTATAAACACATGAAAATAGTATTTTTACAGATAAACCCTCATATGTGTCATATTTATAATAAACACCTTTTATTATATAAAAATAGTAGGAAAAATGTCATATTAAAAGTGCAATTTTATCATTTGAACACGGGTCACTCGGTTGTTGTTGAGTGTTGGCAACGAAGGCCGCTTTCCCTTTACCCTTTGCATTCCGAGAGTCTATTTTTGAAGAGGAAGGTTCGTGGCCCATCTGGTCCATTTAGGCCAACTTGTCGATCAGAGCCTGGAAGGTGGTCGACTTAAAGAACGTCATGAACTGGGACACAGTCATCTGAGAATCCAGAGTCCCTATGAACATGCCTACTGCGGAAGCTTCTTCGATACGTTGTTCGCATTTTGACCATAGGTTCCGCCACCGAATTGCGTATTGAACTCAGGTCTCTCCTGGCTTCACCTTGGCATTGATTAATGTCGTGATCGAGGTGCGCTCGCTTATGCTGGCGAACCGCTGCGTTAACAGCAATTCCATTTCCGTGAATGTTTTGACGGATTCATTTGGGAGCACCGAGTACCATTCAAACGCCATTTCTACCAGACTGCCAACAAACTGGGGAAGCGGCAATTTGTCGTTGCCTCCAGTATATCCGCATAGAGCTCTGAACTGAGCGACATGGTTATGAGGATTGCCTGTCCCCTTATACATGTGGAACTTGGGGATCGTATATCCTGGCGGTTATTTGATTTGGTCATACCAGCCCGGATACGGTCTCCCTGTTCTGACGACTTGACCAGCCACTTCACTTGCCTGATGAGCTCGTATTTGTTGAGCCATGTAATAATCAAGGGAAACTTTGGAGATCGTTTCCTCCCTGACTGTTGATAAAGATTGAAGAAGGTTTGGTGTTTCCTCTCTGTCGTCCTCGATGATTATCGGCGGGTCTTCAGTTGGAGGTTCTGGCTGGATAATTGATTGATCTGTAAAAGTGTTTGTAGTTTAACCACAATCAGAACGGTGTCGCGCGTAGCTAGACTGAGGTGAGTACGGATCGTCCTCAGGGAAACGTGGAACCTTTTATTCTTACTTTAGGCGTGTTGATTAGGAAAGGAGAATAAGAATGGTGAAGAATGATTGTGGAATCTAGATCTACGTTAAACAAGGATGCAAAATATAGATCTAGATTAACTACGGAGGTAAGTTTAATATTAAAAGGAGCTCGTGGGGTTCATTAAGATTTAGTAGTTATGGATGATTAATTAAAGATTATTCTTTTTATCCTTTAATAGATTTAAAACTAGAACGACAGTGATGTATGTAGATTAGGGTTTCTAGAGGGAAAAGGGTTCCCACTCTTAACCCCTATCTCGACATGGAACTCCGTTCATATGTAGCCTTTACCAAAACAATTGTTAATCTAATCTCTAATCGTGGTCGCGATTATCAATGAATTGATAGCGCGCCCAATTAGGATGTTAACTATTCTTTTGATAAAGTTTATAAACTTTATAGGACTTAAAACGAGTTTAAGGATTTTCATCATCCATTAACCTACCCTAATCCCATGAACCCTAACAAGCGAAGAATTACTCGCGCATGTTAGGAGAAGAAGAGATGGAGAGAGAAATCATATTAAAACTACAAAGAGATAGAATAAGAAAACTCCTACCTTTATTAATCAACAAAATTCATTTACACTTTGTTTCCTTAGAAAATGATTACAAAATGCTAGTTTGCTTCTCGATCTCTTCTAAAGAGGTAGATGAACAGTTGATGATCAGCCAGGATGCATGAGCCTGTCGTGGACTTCGTGATCTCTTCAGCTTGATGATTTTTCCAAGAGGCTCTCGGTCCTTATTTATAGTCCCAGAGCCAGAACTCTAGTTTCCTAATTTGGAAACCATTGGTTAAGATCCCAACAGCAAAATCCCAACTCCCAACTCGTCCAATCCGCGGCGGAACCACGGCCAATAGGTGGGTTTGGTCGTGATTCCGCGGCCTTATAGGGAGATCGCTTGATTTTTTTTCTGGAGCTTTATCTTGATGACACGTGGTGATCTTTTGAATCTCTGGAAACTGAAAATCTTTTCTACGTCACTGCCAAAATTGATTTCTTTAGTTTACATTCTTAATTAGGCAGATTTGTTTTGCCAACTTTGATTCCCTTGATTTCGGCCCTAAAAATTCTGCACAATAACTCAACAAATAATATTAGTAGAGTTTGTTTTATTGAGATATTAACTTAACCACTAAGAATTGGTCAAAGGTACTAATAAAGTAAGCATATTTAAATGGGCCAAATGTTACATGGATATTATATACTTACTTTTTCCTACATAATGTTAATTATAATATATAAACACATGAAAATAGTATTTTTACAGATAAACCCTCATATGTATCATATATTATAATAAACACCTTTTATTATATAGAAATAGTAGGGAAAATGTCATATTAAATGTGCAGTTTTATCAACTGAACAAATACCCCCAAACTTATCCTTGATCGTCCCGAGCAAACTAGTTTATTCAAGAGAAGGAGAAAAAGAAAGAAGAAAGCTAAGCACACTTTCGTAGGCAACACGATTTCACTGAGCGCGTGCAACAAGCCGTTGATCGGAACAATACTTAAACAAATAAGGTTCATCCAAGTAAAAGTATTTTACTTGGGATAGAAATCGAAGTTTGTCTTGTTTCGACCAATTGGTAGGAATAAGTCCCGTCGCTAGATAATTCACAATATCCACGAACCAAGGTTCGTAGGATACAGTCAAGAGCTGTTCGTCAGGAAATGAGTCATTTATCGGCACGGTCAAAGTTGGTGAAGAAGTGATGCGTGAAAGATGGTCGGCTACAACGTTTTCACATCCACTCTTGTCTCGGATGACACGATCAAATTCTTGTAACAATAGGATCCAACGTATTAGCCTGGCCTTAGCATCCTTTTTCGATAAAAGGTGTCGTAGGGTGGAGTGATCAGTGTAAACCACTATTGGCAAGCCAATCAAGTAAGGCCTGAATTTTTCTAATGCAAATACAACTGCCAAGAGTTCTTTATCGGTAGTTGTGTAATTTATTTGTGCATCATTCAAGGTCCTACTTGCATAGTAAATTACATGTGGCATCTTATCAATGTGTTGTCCTAAGACCGCACCAATAGCAAAATCTGATGCATCACACATAAGCTCGAACGGGTGGTTCCAATCCAGAGATGATAGAACAGAGGCTGCAGTGAGTGATCCTTTAAGCGATTCAAAAGCAGCCTCACAATCCGAATCGAAGTGAAATGTAGTGTCCTTGGCCAATAGAAGAGTTAAGGGTCTAGCAATTTTGCTAAAGTCCTTAATGAATCTCCTATAAAATCCTGCATGACCAAGGAAGGATTGTATATCTTTGACGCATTTCGGATGAGAGAGGTTATGGATGACATCAATTTTAGCTCTGTCTACCTTAATGCCTTTTCGTGAAATTATATGTCCAAGGACAATACCTTCTTGGACCATAAAATGGCATTTTTCCAATTCAAAGTTAAGTTCTTATCCTTACAGCGGGTAAGAACTGCGTCAAGATTACGAAGACATTCCTCAAAGAAGTCCCAAAAAATGGAGAAATCGTCCATAAAAATTTCCAGAAAATTCTCAACCATGTCTGAGAATATCCCCATCATACACCGCTGAAATGTAGCGGGAGCGTTGCATAACCCAAAGGGCATGCGTCTATAAGCAAAAGTACCGAAAGGACAAGTAAATGTGGTTTTATCTTGATCCTTTTCGGCGATGGGGACCTTGTTATAGACAGAGTATCCGTCCAAGAAACAATAGTATTCGTGTCCAGCTAATCGTTCTAACATCTGGTCAATGAAAGGTAGAGGGAAGTGATCTTTCCTCGTCGCGGCATTGAGTTTTCTGTAATCAATAAATACGCGCCACCCAGTTTGGATGCGTGTTTAGATTAACTTATTAGCCTCATTAGTTATGACCATGATGCCAGACATTTTAGGGACCACGTGAATAGGACTTACCCATTGGCTATCAGATATAGGGTAAATTATACCACTATCAAGGCACTTGACGATTTCTTTCTTTACCGCCTCCTTCATAACGGTATTTAACCGTCTTTGTGGGTCTTGGGTTGGTTTGGCTTCATCCATCAAATGTATATAATGTTCAACAATTAAGGGACCAATCCCTTTGATGTCAGCCATTGTCCAACCAAATGCTTGTCGATTTGATCTCAACACTGCCAAAAGTGCGTTCTCTTGCTCTAAGGCTAGAGAAGCGGATATAATTACGGGCAGAGTCTCATTCTCACCTAAATATGCATATTTAAGATGAAAAGGTAGTGCTTTGAGATCAAGTATTGGCGGAGAGACAATAGAAGGTGGGGTAAGGGAATGATATTCAGACTCCCTAAGAGGTTCAAAACTTGCATAGAATATTGACTCGGAAAGTGCTATTGACTTTTGCGACGAGTCAATGGATTCAAACTCAGGGACGGACTCATTGAACATATCCTCATTATGAAGTTGTGCAAGATCAAACGATGTCTCACTAGTGTTGTCGAGATCATCAGAGCAAAGTTCCTCATCCATACAGCTTTCGGGAGCTATCTCGTGGATGGAACAAACATCAAGCAAATGAGCAGAAGGTTCAGATGGTTGACTTCCTAGATTATAAATATTATAATTAATTGTCATCTTCCCGAAGGATAAGTTCATAGAACCGTTACGACAATTAATTACAGCGTTAAAAGTTGCTAGGAAGGGTCGACCGAGTATCACCGGGATTTAATTGCGTGGGTTTGCCACAGGCTGTGTATCTAAAAAAATAAAGTCCACAGGGAATATGAATTCCCCGACTTTAATTAACACATCCTCTAGTTCACCCTAAGGTTTGGTGATTGATCGGTCTGCCATCTGGAGAGTACAATGGGCGGGTTTCAACTCTCCAATCCCTAACTTCTCGTATACTTAATAAGGAAGCAAGTTAACGTTAGTGCCAAGGTCGAGTAAAGCACGATTAATATTTTTACCCCCAATAGAAATAGAGATGGTAGGACAGCCAGGGTCCTTACGTTTCTTTGGTATTTGCTGGGTAAAAGCTGTGTTAACATTACTCGCCATGAAAACCTTTTTCGGCACTTGAGTTTTTCTCTTCCTAGTGCACAAGTCTTTAAGGATTCTTGCATAAGATGGGAATTGTTGAATAGCATCTAGGAGAGGAATATTTACGTTAACTTGCTTAAACATTTCCACAATTTTCTCCATTTGTGGGTTAGGTCTGTTGGCCCTTAATCTGTTTGGAAATGGAGCTTGATCAATAAGTTTTGGGTCCAACATTTGTGGAGAAGATTGTGGGTACGGATTCGATCCCAAAATTGGAGTGGGAATCGTCATAGATAGATTGGGTGAAGTGTTCGAGCCTTGGGGAAAACGGAGAATAGGCTCGGATGAAGGTGGGAGACTAGACGAATTAGGGGAAGAAGTAGAATCCGGGGTATCATTAGTATCACTAACATCATCAAATTGCTCACCCACTCGGTTATTCAGCACTTTTCCCGATCTCAACGTAGTAACGGCACTCACATTATGATTTTGTGAGTGGCCAGGATTCGGTAGGGGTTGAGATGGGAGTTTCCCTTTTTCTCTCGCACTCATTGCGGCGTTCAACTGTGCAATTTGGTTTTCTATTGATTTAATACTCTCACCGTGGGAGGCGGAGTCTTTCTTAATGGTATAAATAGAAGACCTGATATCAGCCGACATTTGAATGGAATGTTTCATAAACAAATCCAAAGTTTGTGCGAGTGAAGAGTTATCAGTACCGGCCAATTGCGGTGCATAAGTGTTCGCTAGATTTTGAAAATTTTGTGACTGATAGGGGTACTGACTTTGTGGTTGTGGTTGTTGTTGATGTGGAGGAGGTCTTTGATAATTTCTTTGGAACTGGTTTTGATTTTGGGGTTGGTTTTGGTTCAAAGCAAAGTTAGGATGGTTCCTCCATCCTTGATTATGCGTGGAAGAATAAGGATCGTTTCTAGGTCGCTGCTAAAAAGCGGCATTAGTTTGCTCGTGACCTTGAAACGATGCATTCATAGGACATTCTTCCGTCAAGAGTGAAGGATCTGAACAGCAACCACACACAGTCTTGGGTAGCTTGACCTGATTTAGGGAGACTGATGAGAATTTGTTCTCAATGTCGTCGAGTTTCTTCTGCATCGCTGCCATTTCGGCGTTTATTGCAATAGAAACATCGAGCTGTTGAATACCTCCCCTAAATGAAGGTGGTCTTACGCTTTCCCACTGCAAAGTGTTTTCAGCGAGGTCTTCCAGATATTTCCAAGCTTTACCATCATCTTTAGACATGAAATTGCATTGACAATTTGTTTCAAGCATCTGCTTTGTCGCTGGATTAATACCATCATATATAATTCGGCACAAATCCCATCTATGTATTCCATGATGGGGACATTGGACAAGTATATCCTTGAAACGTTCAAAGCACTTCCAAAATGGTTCATTGGGAAGCTGGGTAAACTGGTTGATCTCGCTCCTAACACGGGCGGTCTTATGGTTTGGGTAAAACTTCTTAAGAAATGCTATTACGAATTCATCCCAATTAGTGATAGAGTGTGCGGCAGTATTATAAAGCCATTTTTCTGCCAAGTCGCACAGAGTGACCGGAAGAATACGCAAGCGCATAGCATCCACAGTCAGTTGTGAAGTACCCATCATTGCGCATACGTTTTCGAATTTAGTGATGAAAACGTACGCGTGTTCAGACTCAAGCCCGTGAAATTTATGTTAGTTATATGTATGCCCTAGAGGCCATTACTATACATAGGATGTATATTGTAGTGGATGCTTGGACATATATAGGGATGACTTTCTTGCTCGATATGATAGTATGCTATCTGGTTACTCTTTACCTTAACGTGTACAAACCCATGCGACCTCTACTCTGTTTTGCCGAAAGGCGAACAGCCCTCTGTGTGGGACTCTAAAGACTCGATATTACACTGGCAGTGGGTTTAACCACAGGCCGCAAGCGGTACTAGCTGTACGTAACGGTCCCCAGGTAGATGCCGATAAGAAGACTGATGAGGTGAACCCATCCGAACTCTTACTGAGCCTGAATGTGACAATTTCCGTACAGTCCGGTCTGTTCGTCTAAGAGTATCGCATGGCGGGCCTAGGGGGCAGTAAACGTCAGTCCCCTAATAGCGGTACAAGTCGTGTCGGAGTGTAGCCCATAACAACCTGAGATAACACTGGAAACACTACCAGTATATCTCGCTTGCCCTGGCCAGGGACTTTGTGTAATGGCTCTCCTAGACACAGCGCGATATCAACCCCCAATACCGGGAGAGACGAATCCTGTCTAACCGTCACTGCCTCCAAGTGCTTCGGGACTGCACCCAACTGCTACCTGTTTGCACGACTCATTTGAGCCGTGGTAGGGTAGCAATCTAAGAACAGTGGAAACACACTCAAGGCGAAGTGACAGTGTCAAGTCAGCGGACTAAGCTGTACTCATGTCACCTGGGAACTGATAACTGACGATAGGTACTGTACCAACCAACAGTTCCCGACGATTCATGTCCAGTGTACTTGTAATCTAACGAGCACCCGCATGCTATCTCAAGTACGACGTACTAATGGCTGTGGGACAGACCATCTCCCCTGCTGGGATGAGAAGCGCATACGCTAGTCTACTCCGGAGTATCGATGCCCCGTCTCGATAATCCTATGACTAGGGACCTGCATAAAGATGTGCTTGTAGATTACCCAGCCTCTACTAGTGTGACTTCCATCACAACGCTGGTAATCAAGCAAAGATCCTAAGGGCTCCACTAATGTGTATAGGCGATATGCTAAAAGAAACACATGCACACATTAAAGTAGAAACAAACCAAGTACCATACTACTATTTTGAGCAAGATTGTCTATACAACTGTGAATATCCCAAGCTTCCATTAAGTAATATACAAACTAGTATGATACAGTAATGGCCTCTAGGGCATATACACTAACAATCTCCTACTTGCACTAAGGCCATGTACTGGCGTATCGAAGACCTATCATCTCGATCAGCCGCTCGAACTGAGTCTGGGGTAAGGCCTTCGTGAATGGATCTGCAGTGTTATCATCTGTAGCAACCCTCCGAACCTCGATCTCCCGGCGATCCACGATCTCCCTAATGAGGTGATACCGCCTCAAGATGTGTCTGGACTTCTTATGGGACCTGGGTTCCTTCGCTAAAGCTATAGCCCCGTTGTTGTCACAATATAGAGGTATTGGATCAACAATGGACGGAACCACCTGAAGTTCTGTCAGGAACTTCCTCATCCAGAAGGCTTCTTTTGTGGCATCAGATGCAGCGATATATTCCGCTTCCATCGTCGAGTCAGCAACGGTTTCCTGTTTGGAACTCTTCCAACACACCGCCCCTCCATTGAGGGTAAAGACATAACCCGACATGGATTTGGAGTCATCCTTGTCACTCTGGAAGCTGGAGTCAGCAAAAGCCTCGATCTGGAGGTCTTTTCCGCCGTAAACCAAAAACATGTCCTTAGTCCATCTCAGGTACTTCAGAATGTTCTTTACCGCAATCTAGTGCTTTTCCCAGGGTTTGACTGATACCGGCTTACCACACTCAATGCATAAGCAACATCTAGTCTGGTACACAACATCACATACATTATAGAGCCTACCGCAGAGGCGTAGGGTATAATTGACATGCGATCCCTTTCCAAATCAATCTTGGGAGACATCTCTTTGGAGAGGGTGATCCCGTGACAAGCCGGTAAATTACCGCGCTTAGAATCTTCCATACTGAATCTTTTCAGTATAGTGTCGATGTACCTGGACTGTGAAAGTATTAATATCCTCTTGGACCTATCACGATGGATCCGGATCCCCAGAATGTAAGAGGCATCACCCAGGTCTTTCATGGAGAACCTGTGTAACAAGAACCCTTTGACAGATTGTAGCATAGGAATGTCATTTCCTATCAAGAGAATGTCATTCACGTATAAAACGAGGAATACGACAGTTCGTGCTATAATTTTACTATAGATGCATGGTTCATCTGGATTTTTGATAAAGCCAAATTCTTTGACTGTCTCATCAAAACAGATGTTCCAACTACGCGATGCCTGCTTCAGTCCATAAATGGACTTAAGCAACTTGCACACCTTCCCGCTGCTCCCACTCTGAATGAAACCCTCTGGCTGGTCCATATAGACACATTCCTCTAAATTTCCATTTACAAAAGCGGTCTTTACGTCCATCTGCCAAATCTCATAATCGTGGAAGGCAGCAATGGCAAGAAGGATCCGAATGGATTTGAGCATAGCCACTGGAGAAAAGGTTTCGTCATAGTCCAAACCAGGTCTTTGACGAAAACCCTTTGCAACAAGTCTAGCCTTATAGGTCTCAACCTGTCCATCTACACCAATCTTCCTTTTGAAGATCCATTTGCAGCCCACGGGTTTTACCCCTTCTTGAGCAACGTCCAAAGTCCATACTTTGTTGGTGTACATGGACTCCATTTCGGTCCGCATTGCATCTAGCCATTTTACCGAGTCAGCACTCTGAATGGCCTGCTGGAAGCTAGTCGGCTCATCATTATCAATAATGCAATCCTCTCTATCCCCGTCTATGAGAAAACCATAGTATCTCTCGGGCGGATGAGACTGCCTATTACTCCTGTGGAGCGGCGCAGAATTTCCTATTCTTTCGAACCTTCTTGTTCTACTAAGCTTTCAGTAATAGCTTATGGTTCTGGAATTTCTTCCAGTTTTATTGCGCTCCCACTTATCTGATTTTCCAAAAATTCAGTTTCCAAGAAGCAGGCATGACGAGAAACAAAAACCTTTTGCTCCTCTGCGCAATAGAAGAAATATCCCTTTGAGTTCTTTAGATATCCCATAAACTTGCACTGTACTGAGCGTGCCTCGAGTTTTTCCGCATGCTGCTTTTTGACAAAAGCTGGACATCCCCATGTCTTAATGTGCTTAAGATAGGGTTTCTTCCCACTCCACATATGATATGGTGTGGTAGGCACTGTCTTAGTTGGAACTCGGTTCAAAAGGTATGCAGCTGATTCTAGTGCATATCCCCAGAATGATCGCGGCAACTTAGCGTTACTCATCATGGAACGTACCATATCCAATAGGGTTCGGTTCCGTCTCTCCGATACACCGTTATGTTGTGGGGTGTATGGAGGAGTAAGTTGAGAGAGAATTCCATTCTCTTTTAGGTAACCCAGGAACTCGGCACTCAAGTATTCACCACCTCGATCAGATCTCAGTGTCTTGATACTTTTGCCTGTTTGTTTTTCTACTTCATTCTTGTATTCCTGGAATTGTTCGAAGACTTCAGATTTATGTTTCATTAAGAAGGCATATCTGTACCTTGAAAAATCGTCCGTAAAAGTAATGAAGCAAGAATAACCACTTCGTGCATGTAGAGACATTGGACCGCATACATCGCTGTGTACGAGTCCCAAGAGCTCGCTTGCTCTTACTCCGTGTCCAGTGAACGGAGTCTTTATCATCTTTCCTTTGAGATATGATTGACAAGTTGCATATGATTGATAGTCGAACGGATCCAAATATCCTTCTTTATGCAACTTAGTTAACTTTGTCTTATTGATGTGACCTAGTCTACAATGCCATAAGAAAGCATGATTTATTTCTGGAGACTTTCTTTTGTGTGTATTCTGGACATTGAAAATCTGTGGTTGGTTCAATACGTATATGCCGTTGCTTAATGTACCCGACCCAATCAGAACATGATTAAGGTGAATGTTTATAACATCGCTTACAAATGCAAAATCATAACCTTCTTTAGACATTAAAGATACAAATATGATATTACAAGTCGCACTAGGTACAAAATAACAGTCACGCAAAACCAAAACATGTCCATCTGACAATCCCAAGTGATAGTCCCCCACGGACTCAGCATCCATGCCAGCTTCGTTTGCAACTCTGAGGGTCATATCACCTGCCTTCAAAACCCTACGTTTTCTCAGTACCTGCAAAGAATTACAGATATGAGATCCTGATCCGGTATCCAATATCCAGGAAGTAGAGTTTACTGATAGACAGTTTTCAATAACATACACACCTAAAGCCGAAGCCACAACTTGCTTCGGGTCCTGGTTCTTGGCCTTCCAAGCCCTGCAATCTTTCTTCCAGTGTCATTTTCTATGACAATAAAAGCACTCTTCCTTCCCCACAAGCTGTCCCGCAACCTTTGCTACCTTTGCCTTTCCCTTGGCTTCCACTTTACTAACACCGCCCCTTGGTTTGGTGGGGGTCTTCTTCTTCTTTCCCTTGGATTTCTCCTTAGACCTAGAAGAGGAAGGTCCTCCAACAGACAAAGTGGATGTTTCCCTACCTTTCTGTAGGGTGCCCTCTGCACTCCTCTACATGTTTAGGAGTTCCGAAAGTTCAACTTCCTTTCCTTACATGTTGAAGTTAAGGATAAACTGGGCGTAAGTGGAAGGAAGGGACTGGAGAATCAAGTCAGTGTAGAGCTCGTTCTCTAACATGGTCCCAAGGTCCGCGAGTTCTTCAATGTAGCCAATCATCTTAAGCACGTGTTCCGCTACCGATGATCTGACGGCCAATCTCGCCGAAAACAACTTTTTCGAGACTTCGTATCTGGCGATACGGGATTGCTCTCCATACAGATCCTTAGTATGGAGAAATATGGATTCAATGTCCATATTCTCGTGCCTCCTCTGATGTTCATTGTCCATAGAGGCAAGCACGAGGCACTTGGCCTTCACGCAATCAATCTCCCAGGTCTTACGGATTTCCTTATCCGCGACGCTGGATTGAGAACCTAGGACAGGGGGAGCTTTGGTGGTAAGGAGATACCCCAACTTGTCATAAGTGATTTCCATTTTGACATTCCTGAGCCAAGCTTTGTAGTTTGGCCCTGTCGGTATATTTTTATCTAGTAGTAACTTAAGGCCGGTCATGATGCTTGGTCGCTGCAATTAGGAGAGAGAGAAGAAACACTTTAGCATGATGCTCTTGCAAGTTTAGAGTGGTTTTTAGTTTGTCTAAACAGGATGGCTCCCACTGTTTCTCAAATCCTTCCTCAAACCAAAAAAGAAGAATTAGTCGGGATCAATCTCACCGTACAATACTTGCTTAACCGTTCAGCCAGGCCAGTGTTGGTATTTCGAGGGAGGTTTTACGACGCTTTCGCGAAGTTCCTTAATTAAATAACCTCTTTTCCCTGTGGGCGTAGCATCGCTAACACCTTTCTAGACACCTACTTGGTTTATAGCATTGATCGTTAAGTGAGAAAGTTCCCGAGGAGTAGCATACTCACAGTAGGATCGGGATCCAAATATCATCGTGTGATAAAACTGAAGGAATCCTACCAGAATCATCACACTCCAAATGGTATGCATCACTAGCAAGTTTTAATTTCTTTAGAAACTCCCGATGTGGATTTTTGCTCCATGCTCTTATGACCTTGACTTTGGCCAACAAATCATAAGTCACATGTCAAGTTCTACCCATCATTTTCCAGGTTAATTTGAACCTACCCGTACATACCTTTGACTTTGGCCAACAAGGCAGTACGACTGTCCCAAACCAACGCATCTATCTATGCTACATATGAATATCCAATAGCTACCAATCACTATGCCTTGACTTTGGCCAACAAACACAGCTTGAATACTATTGACTATCCATATGAAATGACGGAGGGCTACAAATGGTTTTGGCGAAACCGTGAACGTAGTGAACTTGATATAATCGAAGGAACGTGATAACTTTTAAAAGGAGTGGTTCAAGCTCCGCGTTTTAAAAGTTTTCTGTTTTGAAAAAAACCGAGTGGTTTTAAAATTGTTCCAACGACTTTAACTTTGGTTTATTTTCTTGCAGTAATTTAATGCGTCCCATCAATTAATCCTACCATTGCAGAAAATAACGAAAATATGACGTACGCTTATGCCATCCGCATTCGCCACGGGGCCCCGTCATCACCCGTTAGGTTACTTAACTAACGACAGAGCGGGGGCTGGACTAGCATGGATGCAAAACATAAGCAACGCCTACTAGATATCATATATAGATATATACATTCGTCAGATGCAATATAGCCATTCCAGATCACAGATGAACACATTGGATATGCTAGGAATCCGCATTTCGTTCGAGCCTGCAACGAAAGACGGATTACACGGTCGCGATGAATAGCCAAACCCCACCCTAGACCCCTACGGGTGCAGCAAACTACCCGCCGAGTACCCGAAGTGAAGCGACCTCCCTCAACAACGTGAGTAGGCCACTCGGCACTTCAAAGTACCTGGTAGTTTGTGCACCCCACCTTGGGTCTATCCTAGTAGCAAAAACAGTAAAAGAAATAATATACAATGGCGGTTACAACCTCATTCTGGATGTGCGGCCATAAAAATAATATTACATCAATTTACATATTACATCAAATGAAAGAAAAAGAAACTCTCATCTCACAAAACCCCGGCTATTCATCCCCTACAATCCAACGAGTTCATATACAGAATCGAATAACATTACAGATCACAGATATGCACAACCCCCACTAATCGACGTATAGCGATTAGTCGACGTTCAGTGCATATATCACATCACAGATATAACCATTTAGCAAAAGTTTGTAGAACTTCGATCAAAACACCAATTTGTAACTACCCCAAACACAACATTGTTCTCTGGAAATTCTAGGCAGAAACAAAATATTTAAAAAATCCCAAAACAGTATACTGAAGAAACTGCAGCAAACCAGAGTCGCGGCCGAGTCAACTCGGCCGCGGATCCGCGGCGAAACGCGTAGTTTCGCCGCGGTTCCGCGGCGCGTTGACCAAGTCGTGGTCTCGTTTTTTCTGCATGTTCCTGAAAAACCCTGCACCGATTTTTAAAGTATGTGGAATTATTTTTAGATCAGTTTTAAAAATCGGCAGAAAGTATGGTTTTTAGACATGTTTCGCGATTTTCTTTCTGATCGAAGTTCTAATTACTTTGTAAACATGCTAGTTGTTGTTTAGCTAGGCTCTGATACCACTGTAAGTCCATGTTGCCCACCCCGGTGCTTACGGGGAGGCGGAATAGGTAAAAAAACGATTTTTCTCAAGGCAACATGAACTAGAAACTAGAGGATCTTTGCTAAACAAAAACCTAGCAAAATAACTACAAGTTTAGCTACTCGGTTAGAAGGTTATACCTAGGTCTTGAACTCCTTCTCTTCTTGCTCCTTGAAGTGGTTTGAACGGCTCCTCCTCGTAGTCTTCTTTTTGACGAAGAAAGATCCACCCAAAGGCCTCTACCTTGAGCTCCTACCTCAACCTAGAGGTAACTAAAGTGCTTAGCTTGCTAAACCTAGAACCCTAGAATGAGTAGATAGTGGTTTTGGTGGTTTTATCTCAAAAGCTAATGGTTCTCAACACATGAGAGATGAGATCTTTGAGAGAGAGAAAGAGGATGAGCTAAAGCTATGAGAGAGAAAGAGCAAGAAAGAATGAGGATATTTTAGCAACCATTCTCTCATATAAGTGAATTATGAAAAATAATAATAATCAAAGAAATTGTGATGGTTCATTGAAATGACCATTATCATTTCACATTAAATGAATTTTGCAAGAATCAAAGAGCATCTTTTATGTGAAATGATGATGGTCAATATGTCAACATAGGTCAACAAGTCAACTAAACTTAAATGGTCAACAACCCTAACCATGGCACAATTATCTTTAATTATTATCATTAATCATAATTCACATTTTCATTAGGGTTTGGAATAAGTCATCGGTCAACAACCCTAATAAGAATCCTCTGTCTCTGCCTCTGTCAACTGTGCATACACACCCGCATCCGTGTTCCGAGGAACACGAATACACTGAGACAAAACCAATCCCAAAACAAATACTAGGATCTGGCTTAAACCAAAGCCCGCTAATAATAACTGCCCGGACACCAAACGTGTACAAATGCGTGGATGTGAACAACCCCGTCACAAAACCATGCGACCTCTACTCTATTTTGCCCAAAGGTGAGCAGCCCTCTATGTGGGACTCTAAAGACTCGACACTACGCTGGCAGTGGGTTTAACCACAGGCCGCAAGCGGTACTAGCTGTACGTAACGGTCCCTAGGTAGATGCCGATAAGAAGACTGATGAGGTGAACCCATCCGAACTCCTACTGAGCCTGAATGTGACAAACTCCGTACAGTCCGGTCTGTTCGTCTAAGAGTATCACATGGAGGGCCTAGGGGGCGGTAAACGTCAGTCTCCTAATAGCGGTACAAGTCGTGTCGGAGTGTAGCCCAAAACACCCTGAGATAACACTGGAAACGCTACCAGTATATCTCGCTTGCCCTGGCCAGGGACTTTGTGTAATGGCTCTCCTAGACACAGCGCGATATCAACCCCCAATACCGGGAGAGACGAATCCTGTCTAACCGTCACTGCCTCTAAGTGCTTCGGGACTGCACCCAACTGCTACCTATTTGCACGACTCATTTGAGCCGTGGTAGGGTAGCAATCTAAGAACAGTGGGAACACACTCGAGGCGAAATGACAATATCAAGTCAGCGAACTAAACTGTACTCATGTCACCTGGGAACTGATAACTGACGATAGGTATAGTACCAACCAACAGTTCCCGACGAGTCATGTCCAGTGTACTCGTAACCTAACGAGCACCCACATGCTATCTCAAGTACGACGTACTAATGGTTGTGGGACAGACCATCTCCCCTGCTGGGATGAGAAGCGCATACGCTAGTCTACTCCGGAGTATCGATTCCCCGTCTCGATAATCCTACGACTATGGACGTGTATAAGGATGTGCTTGTAGATTACCCAGCCCCCACTAGTGTGACTGCCATCACAACGCTGGTAATCAAGCAAAGATCCTAAGGGCTCCACTAATGTGCATAGGCGATATGCTAAAAGAAACACATGCACACATTAAAGTAGAAACAAACTAAGTAGCATACTACTATTTTGAGCAAGATTGTCTATACAACTGTGAATATCCCAAGCTTCCATTAAGTAATATACAAACTAGTATGATACAGTAATGGCCTCTAGGGCATATACACTAACAGAATGATTGTAGGATCTAGATCTACGTTAAACAAGGATGCAAAATATAGATATAGATTAACTACGGAGATAAGTTTAATATTAAAAGGGGCTCGTAGGGTTCATTAGGATTTAGTAGTTATGGATGATTAATTAAAGATTACTCTTTTTATCCTTTAATAGATTTAAAACTAGAACGACAGTGATGCATGTAGATTAGGATTTCTGGAGGGAAAAGGGTTCCCACTCTTAACCCCTATCTCGACATGGAAATCCATTCATATGTAGCCTTTACCAAAACAATTATTAATCTAATCTCTAATCGTGGTCGCGATTATCAATGAATTGATAGCGCGCCCAATTAGGATGTTAACTATTTTTTTGATAAAGTTTATAAACTTTATAGGACTTAAAAAGAGCTTAAAGATCTTCATCATCCATTAACCTACCCTAATCCTATGAACCCTAACAAGCAAAGAATTACTCGCGCATGTTGGGAGAAGAAGAGATGGAGAGAGAAATCATATTAAAACTACAAAGAGATAGAATAAGAAAACTACTACCTTTATTAATCAACAAAATTCATTTACACTTTGTTTCCTTAGAAAATGATTACAAAATGCTAGTTTGCTTCACGATCTCTTCTAAGGAGGTAGATGAACAGTTGATGATCAGCGTAGATGCGTGAGCCTGTCGTGGACTTCGTGATCACTTCATGTAATACCCAGCCCCTGTTATACCAAAATCTGTATTTTATTACTCTAGAATCCTATTTATTCTTATTTATAATTTTATCTATTTTTATTTAATTATTTATTTATTTTAAAGTCCCATTTATCTTATTTGAAAATTTAAAACCCAAAACTAAATCTTTTCTCACTCAGCCCACATCCCCAACCTAACAACAAAAATCAAATTTAAATTAAGACATTTATCCCTTTATCTCATTTTATTCTTTGATTTTCCATTCATAGGCTGGCCCTCTCTTTTCTTATCTACTTTCGTTTTATTCCTTACCCCAGCACTATTTTACCAGCCCAGCCCGTTCCCATTTAATTTATTTCCCCAAATTTTTCTAGCAGCCCAGTGCCTCAGCCCACCCTCTTTCATTTTGTAAATTAATTAGAATCTTGGCCGGCCCGTTTTCTTTTCCCCAAATTAATTCTTTCCTTTTTCTGGCCCGGCCCACTCAATTTCCCCCAGCAGCCAGCTTTAGCTCTCACCCTCAACCCGCGCCGCTTCGACCCGACCCGCACCTACAGTGCGTCTCCCCCAACGGCTCTTTCCTACTTTCCCGCCCACGCCACCGCTTCCTCTTCCGTCGCCTCCGCCTTCGCTCGCGCGAACGTTACCCCACGCGCTCCTCTCTCTAACCACGTCGCCCTCATCCTCTCTTTCTCTTCTCTCAAAAAACTCTCAATCACTCTCTCCCCTCCTCTCTTTCCTTCCTCCTCCTCTCGCGAACCCACTGCAGTTCCCAACTCCGTTCATCCCACCGACGACGACGACTACCTCGTACTCCCTCTCACTCACTCCTCCTCACGAATCCAAGCCACCATCCTTCCTTTCTCCACTTCACCGAGTCCCCTGCACTCCGACCCCCACCTCACCTGCAACCCGACGAACCCATCATCGTCGACGAGCTCGCTTCTCCAACCACCACCTTCTTCCCCTCGCTCACCGCAGCCGACCACCCTCGCACCCATCACCGCCGGCACCTCCACAGAACCCCCTGCATCCGAGCTCGACCACCCCTGCCCGACGCCGGCGAGCTCCTCGTCTCATCGTCGACGTACCTACATCTCGTCGACCGCCTCATCATCATCATCATCATCATCGTCGTCGTCGTCATCATCATCATCCTCGGTTCTCTCTCTCTCTCCTCCTCACTATCTCTCTCTCCCTGCATCTCATCTCTCTCTCTCGGTACACTCTCTCTCTCTCTCTCTCTCTCTCTCTCTCTCTCGCTCTCAGTTCTCTCTCTCTGTCTCTCTCTCTCTCTCTCTCAGTCCTCTCTTACTCTCAAATCTCTATCTCCCTCTCAACTCTCTCTCTCTCACTCTCTCCCTCTAACTCTCTTTCTCTCTCTAACTCTGTCTCTCTCTCTCTCCCTCTACAACTCTCTCTCCGTATCCCTCTCACTCCCTTTCCTCCATTAACAATCCAGCACAATCGAGCATTCACGCAGCAACTGCAAGGCTGCGACGCAAACCCAAGCCGAGTCGAGCCCAGACATTCCGTCGAGCACCTACAGAGATCGTCGTTGCCGCTGCCGTGCATCACCATAACGTTTCCAGGCAAGTATTTTACTTGCTTACATGCTATTTACCTAAGTTACGATCTTTAATTACATATATCATAAAGTTGCAAGTTTAGATCAATTATGTGCATACCTGTTCGACGCGTGTTCCCAAAGAAAATACTTTTCTAAATTGACAGAACTGGATTAATTACTTTGGCCCTGGTTGTGATGAATACCTTGGGCAAGTTTCGCTGGAAAATATGACCGTTAACGACTAAAACAACTACCCCCAAGTTTAATCGTAAAACTGTAATTTTATTGTACCTGAAAACCGTTAAATTCACCATAAATCATATACATACTAGAATGGTGCGTTCGAGGGGTCAAATTGAAGCCGACTCGACGAACTTTAACCCTATACTGGTTTCCTGGTATTCCTGTACTCAAACTGTGTTAATATTTGGATCGGAGTGCGACTCTGGACTGCAGTCCAGAGCGACTCAAATTGTTGCTTGCTGTTCCGTAATGGGTACCACAGGATTTCCTTAACTCGTAGGTTGCGGAACTCCCCTGTTTATTATAGGGGAATCTGTTATCTAGACAACACAATTGGTTTCAATCTGTTTTGTTACCGTTTGATATTTAATCTGTAATTTAATGGATCGGGACGCATAACAGTCCCAGCAGAATCAGAACTGACATATTAGTGTTAAACAGTGTAAAACTCCCGACGTACAGATGCGATTGACGATCCTTCTATTGCGTTGAAAACCTTACTGAAAACCAAAGAATTCATCCAACTGTAGCGTCGCTAAAATCTGATCCCAACTGGGATTAAAATGCGTTGCGAAACGGATTTCTGATTCTGAAACCGGATTTCCAGCCGTGAACGCTTAAAATGAAATGGTTATAACTATTGATCCTGGAACCCGTTTTGCTTGAAACTAAATTTGATGGATGGATAACTGAACCTACTAATTATTACCTGTTTATAGTTTCGCTAAACTATACATGTACGTTTCATGATAAATCGTGCAAGTGTTAGAATACTATTTTTATGACACCTTAATCATGCTTCATATACTGTCTACGTATCATATCATACCCATAACGTTGTAGTGATAACCTAGTGACATCGTGCATTTACCCAGTGTTAGATTCTAGTGATGATTGTGGCAAGTACGTCAGTGTTTGTGTATCCGTGAACATGTGAAAGTGATACGTACTTGTACACAATCAGTGACCCTATTATTTTATTGCATTGTCGACGTCTGTGGGATGCGTGTACGTGTGACTATAAGTGGTATGGGACACTTATGGAAGCACTTGCACGGGTGTCACAGATAAGGCATCCGACACTGCCATTTATCTTAGGTATTAGTCGGGACGTGCTTGATGGAGGTCCTGCCTCCAGTTCTCGCGCAGACTTGTCACGGACCGATTAGTATTTAGGGTTAGGGTTAGCGTTTGATGTAGGCCACGGGGTGTGGGGTAGTTTAAGTATGAGTTCAACAGAATCTCGGGAGTCCCATGCCGGCTTATATATTTAGGGAGATATATGGAGATTTACAGGGTATGTGATATTCACCGTGATATACATGTTACATGTTGGGCCCGTGGTCCCTTGCCCTTGGGTTCTACCCTTGGATGGAGGACACTCGCGAGTGGTTGACTCTCACACTTGGACTGACGATAGGCTTAGTGACCTGTACAGTGAGAATTAGAGACTGATAGGGATACTGGCATTTATATACCTTATATACTGTGTTAACATACGTGACATATCGTTCTACTGCTTTACTGCTCCGCTGCATTGATTGCTGCACATTCATATTCATGCTGTCATTGATTTACTGTTTCTCATATCAGTTACCACTGTTAGAATTGTCACATGATTTTATATATATATTATATTGCTATTTGTGTCGCTCTGACGGCCTGAGTATGCATGCTCAGTGTGAGGAGAAGATCTAGCCTGGACCGGGATTAGACGTATATTACAGACGTCTCGATTTGATATCCAGAGTTATATCTATATTTGTTCCCCTCAGGTCAGTTCTTTACATTGTTTCCTTCATTTACTGCATTTCTCATTACCTGCGCATCATTTACTGTTTACCATGAAAAACTAGAAGCCGAAGTGTGACTACGGCAGGACATTTCCTTGACCGTAGGAGCATGGCTGGCCTTGTCTACCCCTCGTATTCCGTATTTTGGGAAGCGGAGCGTGACATGGTTTAGTTGGTATCAGAGCCAGTTTTTGATTCGATTGGGATTGCAGTTTTCTGTGTAAAATTTGGCAATCTAAGACATCCCTCGGTCTAGGTTGTAAACTTGTCATTCTTGATCCATATTCACATCGTGTGTTCAGCTATCCATTCGCTATGGTTTCGGGTGACTTGATAAGGATACGTGGTTGCAATTGCACTACCGTACTCTATTCAAGTGACTTAAAGTCATATAGTTGATTCCCCACTTATAATAAATTCAGCACCTCTGATATTTTTGAATCTTTGTCCTAACCATATTATATTTTGATTCGTATATCTTATGACTTATATCATCCTTAAAATCATTGTTTCAGGATCATGTCTTTCAACGACTCTTTCTCTATCTCCACTCCCCAGAATCAGACTGTTGAGATCCTTAGTGTACTGCAAGGTTTAAAGGAAGCCCAGGAGCAAACAAACGACTTATTAGCTGAAGGTCTGAAAAGACAGGTGAGTCAGACCCCAGAGGGAGCCTCAAATCATAAAGGGATCCCCGTTAGACGAGGAAAAGAGAAGAAGATGAAACGCCAATTTATTCCCCCGCGACAGAAGAAGCAGAAGACCCCATGTTGTGGGTACTATAAGAGGTCAGGACATCTTCAGAGGGATTGTCGCCGCGCCCAGGGGAAATGTTTGATATGCGGGTCCAACAAACATCTCATCAACGATTGCCCAGAAAGAAAGGAACTACAAGGAGGAGGCTCGTCCACACTCCCCACTTCGGCCAAGTGAGGATTACTGCGTAGTTCGAATTTTGAGGATAAAGCGGACCCAACACAGGATTTAACTCACGTAACGATGATGCAGTGGTCTAGCAATCAAAGAAGAATTTTTATGTTTTCCAATTTCAGTATTATGTTGTCATCCTCTTATAAACATTTCTTTCGTTTGAACCTTTGTATCCGTCGAACTTTTAGTTGAATGAAATAAAATTTGAATCGTAATAATATGCATCATTCCCTTGTCATTTCCCTTGTTCATGCTATTCATTAGCACAACATTTTAACCTTGATTCTTTTAAAATTCCTGCCACCGCATATCTTTCTATACTTCGTACACTTAACTATTTTTCTTGATGTGTTCCGTCGTTTAATCATGACACTTTCTTTCAGGCCATGGCCCATCCCGGAGCAGTGCCGCATCTAGACGAGGATGCACAGTCATGCGTTTCCCTAGACCGCACGCTGATGAGTTCCGACGATGAGATCAACGGTCCCCAGGTCAACTTCGGAAACAACGATTCAGAGGACGAAGGAGTGGCCGCCCCAGAGTTTGATATGATAGGCGATTCCGACGAAGAGGAAGAAGACCCTGAAGAAAACCAAATCGAAGAAGATCCCGAGGAAGAGCCAATAGAAGAAAATCCAATGGGGGAAGACCCCATGGAAGAGAACCCAGAAGGAGAGGAACACATGGAATCGGACCTCGATGAAGAAGCTCCACCCGAGGAGGAAGGACCAGAAGATCAAGACCCTGCTGTGGAAGAACTTCCAATGGTGATGCCCGCGAGGCGATATAGGAATGAACGCCCCTACCTAAGTGCGCGAGCCTACCGCAACCTACTGAATCTCCACAACCGCGGCTGACGGAATTTCTTTTGATGTTGTCTTTCTGGCCAAATAAAATGTGTATAATTTAGGGCCACTTTCCGTCTTTGAGAATGCCTTGTTTCAGATTTTCTTGAATGAAATAAATCTTCTGAATTCGTAAACCTTTTGATTATTGGTTCGCTTAATACTTGTTTATTGCCCATATCCATTTATTTTTCTGCTGAGTTCCCGGACTGTCCACCCCTACTCATTGTATAGTTTTCATCCTCGTTTCGATTAGAGAGTACCACACCCTGATCCTTGGAATGAGCCACCATTCATTCTTCGCCTGTGCCTCGTTTGTAATCCTTCTGGGAGGGGAAAATTTTAGTGAAATTTCCGAGTTCGCTAACCCTTCAAATTTTGATCCATATGATGTACCGACCGCTGTCCTCTCCATACTTTTCCCCTTGTAGTCCTTGCTGCTCACCCTTACCCCAATCTCTTTGACCGCTAGCCTAAAATCGCCATACTCCGACCTTCTGATTGAGCTACACATCCTTGAAATCCCTGCCCTAGCTAGCCCTATATATATTTTGTGTTTCCTTTTACTATAAATATATTTTAGGACCTTATTATTCGAAATTTGGTTTTCACTACCTTGAACTTGTCGAAGAGTGCGTGTTATTGACTACCTAGTTCTATGTATTTTAAAAACACACTACTACTATCCTTATAAATTTTTTGTAGCGCAACCATACACCGCGCATATTTTGTTCCATATTCTCATTTTCTTTATGTGAGTTTTCTAGGTTATTTTAAAACTATTCGATCGATAAATTACCTTAAAATGTTTTAACCTATCGACTAAGCATTCACTACCTCATTATCGTTACTATATTTTCGGGTGTTGTGCCTATGTTTACTATTATAAATGATTGTGTTTTATACTTATTATTTCTACCTTGCTAATTTTGATATGCTTATATGTGCACATATTTGGGTTCGATTCTATCGAACAAGCCTTGAATATTATTATTCGCTATTGTTATCTAAATTCTCGTATACATGTATTTATCCTTATAGTTGTTCCTGCCTTATACCTATTAGACCTACCCTACCGTATGTTGTTCTTACTTATATATATATATATTTTCAAATTTCTTCGTCCACGTACTGCTAATAAATCTTTTGTGTTAGTGTGCAATCTAATAGCTTTCGCTTATGTTTGTATAACCTATCATTTATTTTAAATTTCGAGGACGAAATTTTTGTAAGGGTGGTATGATATAATACCCAGCCCCTGTTATACCAAAATCTGTATTTTATTACTCTAGAATCCTATTTATTCTTATTTATAATTTTATCTATTTTTATATAATTATTTATTTATTTTAAAGTCCCATTTATCTTATTTGAAAATTTAAAACCCAAAACTAAATCTTTTCTCACTCAGCCCACATCCCCAACCCAACAATAAAAATCAAATTTAAATTAAGACATTTATCCCTTTATCTCATTTTATTCTATGATTTTCCATTCATAGCCTGGCCCTCTCTTTTCTTATCTACTTTCGTTTTATTCCTTAGCCCAGCACTATTTTTCCAGCCCAGCCCGTTCCCATTTAATTTATTTCCCATAATTTTTCCAGCAGCCCAGTGCCTCAGCCCACCCTCTTTCATTTTGTAAATTAATTAGAATCTTTGGCCGGCCCGTTTTCTTTTCCCCAAATTAATTCTTTCCTTTTTCTGGCCCGGCCCACTCAATTTCCCCCAGCAGCCCGCTTCAGCTCTCACCCTCAACCCGCGCCGCTTCGACCCGACCCGCACCTACAGTGCGTATCCCCCAACGGCTCTTTCCTACTTTCCCGCCCACGCCACCGCTTCCTCTTCCGTCGCCTCCGCCTTCGCTCGCGCGAACGTTACCCCACGCGCTCCTCTCTCTTACCACGTCGCCCTCATCCTCTCTTTCTCTTCTCTCAAAAAACTCTCAATCACTCTCTCCCCTCCTCTCTTTCCTTCCTCCTCCTCTCACGAACCCACTGCAGTTCCCAACTCCGTTCATCCCACCGACGACGACGACCACCTCGTACTCCCTCTCGCTCACTCCTCCTCACGAATCCAAGCCACCATCCTTCCTTTCTCCACTTCACCGAGTCCCCTGCACTCTGACCCCCACCTCACATGCAACCCGACGAACCCATCATCGTCGACGAGCTCGCTTCTCCAACCACCACCTTCTTCCCCTCGCTCACCGCAGCCGACCACCCTCGCACCCATCGCCGCCGGCACCTCCACAGAGCCCCCTGCATCCGAGCTCGACCACCCCTGCCCGACACCGGCGAGCTCCTCGTCTCAACGTCGACGTACCTACATCACGTCGACCGCCTCATCATCATCATCATCGTCATCATCATCATCATCATCCTCAGTTTTCTCTCTCTCTCTCCTCCTCACTGTCTCTCTCTCCCTGCATCTCATCTCTCTCTCTCGGTACACTCTCTCTCTCTCTCTCGCTCTCAATTCTCTCTCTCTCTCTCTTTCTCTCCTCTCTTACTCTCAAATCTCTATCTCCCTCTCAGGTCTCTCTCTCTCACTCTCTCCCTCTAACTCTCTTTCTCTCTCTAACTCTGTCTCTCTCTCTCTCCCAGTACAACTCTCTCTCCGTATCCCTCTCACTCCCTCTCCTCCATTAACAACCCAGCACAATCGAGCATTCACGCAGCAACAGCAAGGCTGCGACGCAAACCCAAGCCGAGTCGAGCCCCGACATTCCGTCGAGCACCTACAGAGATCGTCGTTGCCGCTGCCGTGCATCACCATAACGTTTCCAGGCAAGTATTTTACTTGCTTACATGCTATTTACCTAAGTTACGATCTTTAATTACATATATCATAAAGTTGCAAGTTTAGATCAATTATGTGCCATACCTGTTCGACGCGTGTTCCCAAAAAAAATACTTTTCTAAATTGACGGAACTGGATTAATTACTTTGGCCCTGGTTGTGATGAATACCTTGGGCAAGTTTCGCTGGAAAATATGACATTTAACGACTAAAACAACTACCCCAAGTTTAATCGTAAAACTATAATTTTATTGTACCTGAAAACCGTTAAATTCACCATAAATCATATACATACTAGAATGGTGCGTTCGAGTGCTCAAATCGAAGCCGACTCGACGAAATTTAACCCTATACTGGTTTCCTGGTATTCCTGTACTCAAACTTTGATAATATTTGGATTGGAGTGCGACTCTGGACTGCAGTCTAGAGCGACTCAAATTGTTGCTTTCTGTTCCGTAATGGGTACCACAGGATTTCCTTAACTCGTAGGTTGCGGAACTCCGCTGTTTATTATAGGGGAATCTGTTATCTAGACAACACAATTAGTTTCAATCTGTTTCGTTACCGTTTGATATTTAATCTGTAATTTAATGGATCGGGACGCATAACAGTCCCAGCAGAATCAGAACTGACATATTAGTGTTAAACAGTGTAAAACTCCCGACGTACAGATGCGATTGACGATCCGTCTATTGCGTTGAAAACCTTACTGAAAACCCTAGAATTCATCCAACTTTAGCGTCGCTAAAATCTGATCCCAACTGGAATGAAAATGCGTTGTGAAACGGATTTCTGATTCTGAAACCGGATTTCCAGCCGTGAACGCTTAAAATGAAATGGTTATAACTATTGATCCTGGAACCCGTTTTGCTTGAAACTAAATTTGATGGATGGATAACTGAACCTACTAATTATTACCTGTTTATAGTTTCGCTAAACTATACATGTACGTTACATGATAAATCGTGCAAGTATTAGAATACTATTTTTATGACACCTTAATCATGCTTCATATACTATCTACGTATCATATCATACCCATATCGTTGCAGTGATAACCTAGTGACATCGTGCATTTACCCAGTGTTAGATTCTAGTGATGATTGCGGCAAGTACGTCAGTGTTTGTGTATCGGTGAATAAGTGAAAGTGATACGTACTTGTACACAATCAGTGACCCTATTATTTTATTGCATTGTCGACGTCTGTGGGATGCGTGTACGTGTGACTATAAGTGGTATGGGACACTTATGAAACCACTTGCACGGGTGTCACAGATAAGGCATCCGACACTGCCATTTATCTTAGGTATTAGTCGGGACGTGCTTGATGGAGGTCCTGCCTCCAGTTCTCGCGCAGACTTGTCACGGACTGATTAGTATTTAGGGTTAGGGTTAGCGTTTGATGTAGGCCACGGGGTGTGGGGTAGTTTAAGTGTGAGTTCAAAAGAATCTCGGGAGTCCCATGCCGGCTTATATATTTAGGGAGATATATGGAGATTTACAGGGTATGTGATATTCACCGTGATATACATGTTACATGTTGGGCCCGTGGTCCCTTGCCCTTGGGTTCTACCCTTGGATGGAGGACACTCGCGAGTGGTTGACTCTCACACTTGGACCGACGATAGGCTTAGTGACCTGTACAGTGAGACTTAGAGACTGATAGGGATACTGGCATTTATATACCTTATATACTGTGTTGACATACGTGACATATCGTTCTACTGCTTTACTGCTCTGCTGCATTGATTACTGCACATTCATATTCATGTTGTCATTGATTTACTGTTTCACATATCTGTTACCACTGTTAGAATTGTCACATGATTTTATATATATATTATATTGCTATTTGTGTTGCTCTGACGACCTGAGTATGCATGCTCAGTGTGAGGAGAAGATCTAGCCTGGACCGGGATTAGACGTATATTACAGACGTCTCGATTTGATATCCAGAGTTATATCTATATTTGTTCCCCTCAGGTAAGTTCTTTACATTGTTTCCTTCAGTTACTGCATTTCTCATTACCTGCGCATCATTTACTGTTTACCATGAAAAACTAGAAGCCGAAGTGTGACTACGGCTGGACATTTTCTTGACCGTAGGAGCATGGCTGGCCTTGTCTACCCCTCATATTCCGTATTTTGGGAAGCGGGGCATGACACTTCAGCTTGATGATTTTTCCAAGAGACTCTCGGTCCTTATTTATAGTCCCAGAGCCAGAACTCTAGTTTCTTAATTTGGAAACCAGTGGTTAAGATCCCAACAGCAAAATCCCAACTCCCAACTCGTCCAATCCGTGGTGGAATCGCGGCCAATAGGTGGGTTTGGCCGCGGTTCCGCGGCCTTATAGGGAGATCGTTTGATTTTTTTTCTGGAGCTTTATCTTGATGACACGTGGTGATCTTTTCAATCTCTGGAAACTGAAAATCTTTTCTACGTCACTGGCAGAATTGATTTCTTTACTTAACATTCTTAATTAGGCAGGTTTGTTTTGCCAACTTTGATTCCCTTGATTTCGGCCCTGAAAATTCTGCACAATAACTCAACAAATAATATTAGTAGAGTTTGTTTTATTGAGATATTAACTTAACCACTGAGAATTGGTCAAAAGTATTAATAAGGTAAGCATATTTAAATGGGCCAAATGTTATATGGATATTATATGCTGATTTTTTCTTACAAAATGTTAATTATAATATATGAACACATGAAAATAGTATTTTTACAGATAAACCCTCATATGTATCATATATTATAATAAACACTTTTTATTATATAGAAATAGTAGGAAAAATGTCATATTAAATGTGCAGTTTTATCAACTGAACAATAAGCATTCCAACCATATCTTTGAACAAGAGTGCCAGCTGTTTTATATTAGCAGACTGTTTCGCGGCCTCTTTATCCTTTCTTTCAAGCACCCTTCGTAAGAACTCTGTATCGGTCTCCTACTCCTGGCGCTGTTCTGATGCTGACTCCGGACTTTCTTTCTATCCGGTGAGTGCTTCCATTTTCGTCAGCATCTCATGGGGCTATTGTTGTTGCTCCTAAGACTTTGTTAACGACCGAGTTTGCGGTCGATGACCCAAGAAATCATGGCTTTCCTCTTTCCCGGAGACCATGCAAACTGTGTGTACGATTATGCCCCCAGACTTGGGGCGTTTGGGTCTAGCGCCTTTGGAATTTGTCGTAGGCGGTGAGATTTTCTCCGGCCTCGCCCTTTTGTGGGAGGTCGCAGTTGAAGGAGCCGTTGTAACAGGCGCCTGTGTGGAAGAAGTCTCTCGCTGTATGACGGAGGGATGATCTTCCTCTTGTCGAACCTTCATTTTCTTCAGTTGACGAGAGTAGTTCTTGTTGATCACAGAATCTTGGACATTCCGCCAGACCCTGTGGATTTGGGAAGAGAGCCGCTGAGGGGGATGCTCCGGTTTTTCCTACGTCGTGGTTTCAGCAGGTAGTGGAGATTTCTTCAGCACCGCGGTTGGAGAGTTCTTTCGCACTCTCCTAAGTAGATCGAAATTGTTCCCGGTTGGAACAGCAGCGTCAACTTCCACCATTGGAGCTAGTGGGGTGAGTCCAGAGGAGGGTTTCCCCCAGCTCTTCTCACTCGGCGCCAGTGGCGACGTCGAGAGTACCTTACAGATGGGACCGCCTCAGTTGTAGAAGCGTCTCCGTCGTGCCCCTGCTTTTGTGAGGGGCTGCTGCTGGTGCCAGCCTGTCGAAGACTGTCGTCCTTTGAGAGAGAATGGACAATCTTTCGAAGGCCGGATTTCTGGTAGGGGAAGAACTTTTGATGACTTCACCTGCCGAAGGAGTTGGGAGGACTATCCGTTTTGGGATAGCCCCTTCGGGTATCGCGAGCCTTTTTGCGAGCCTACTTGAGCTTCAGCTCAGCCTGTTGAAGACTGAGTTGGCAGACTTGGACGACCCGTGGAGAGGGGCCGTGGTGGTTGCAATTCGATCGAAGACCGACTTCTTGGAAGCTTCCTATGGTGGCACTAGGGCAATGAAGCTTGATGGCGGGAGCATGGTCCCGAAGAACAATCCAGTGGTGGCTTGAGTCACTTACCCCACCGGCATTGAAAAGATGAAGGCCGCATTGGGCCCGTATATCACTCCTCCAGTCGGGGCGGGGCGGGAGTTGCTGTTGCAGTTTGTGCAGCCGGAAGCCATTGATTTTATCTTCTTCTTCTGCACAGGAACAAGACACCAAATCTTAGTACCTCGAGTCCAAGGGAAACCATATCAAACCGTGATTTTTTTCGCGAGACACTACACGCGAAGTGTGGAGTGGAAAGAGGAAAAGGTCCCACCAGGCGTGCCAGAATCTGTTTACAGCTGGAAACAGAGACGAACTAGGATGGATCGTCTTGCCTGAGTCTTGGGGGCAGATTCTATTTGGATTTATCCATCCACCTCTCCGAAGATGCCAAATTGATTTATGGTACCGTGTATCATAGGTTTGAATGGATGCGGCCGTTGTAGCGAACTTCATCAGATCCCCCTCGTTTGCGAGGGGTTTTTTGATTATGGGGAAGCTCTTCCCTGCAGGCGCAAGCCCCTGCAGTTAACTATGTTACCACACCGCGATAACCACTTTCTCCTGCTCTGGAAGTTCACTATGTGTCGTGTGTGTTTTTTTTTGTTTTGGTTTTGATTGCCCGTGGATTGTATACGGAGACTAATTTATGTCGTCGCCCGTAGGACGCGGATTAGTCCAAATCCGTATATTTTAGATTTGGGCTTGGGTTGATTTAAGGATCGTTAATCTGGTTTGAGATTAAGATCAACTTAAAACATATGAGCATTTGGAGCTCGATTGGTTTTTTGTTAAGGATACGTTAGTCCAATTTGAGACTAAGATTTACTTAACAAGGTCTTAGGATCATTTTTTGCTTTAGATCCAACAAAAGATCATTTGGGCTCTGTTTTTTTAGTTTAAGGACGTTTCGGTCCGTTATCGCCATTTTGGAGGCGAAGTTTTAGTTTGAGGACATCTCGGTCTGTTGAGGTGAGGTTTTAGTTTAAGGACGTCTCAGTCCGTTGATCACTATTTTGGAGGTGAGATTTTAGTTTAAGGACCTCTCGGTCCATTGTCCATCTTGCACGCACGTGTATTTGTTACGTTACGGTATAAACAACAATGATTTGGGATGCACTCAGTTTCAGTTTGGAAGTGCACCAAAAAGCCGTTGGTTGTTAGGACCCGCCACCTCTCTGAAGACGTTGAGGAATTACAACGACGTGGATCAGAGGTGTGGAGAGATGTACCCTTGAACCAATTCCCGTATTTGAGGGGAAAAGGAGTTAGTGGTAAACCCGGAAATCATTAGTCATATTTTGAGACTAAGATTTCCTCGGGAGGATGTGGGATGAGTATCGTTTTGGATATCATCAGTTGGAAGATCAATAGTCGTATTTAGGACTAAGATCAGTTTGGGAAATCATGAACACATGGGCTCAGTTGATCTGAATCAGGGAGATTTTATCCTCAGGGGACCTAGCTAAATTGGGCTTGGTCCATTCAGTTTTTTTTATTGAAAAGTGCCAAACACTTGTTTGGGCTCTGTTTGATCAGTCCCCTTTTTACAAAAAGGCTGGGCACTTATATAAGTTCTGACGCTCACGTATAACCATGTGGACTCTCAGTCATGGGGATTACCCAATAAGTGTTAAACACTTTACCCATTTTTTCTTTGTATGGAGTGCTAGGCACTCTTTATGGCGCTCATGGGCGAAGCACGTGAGGCGCTAGGCGCTCCCTAGTGAGTGCTAAGCACTCTTCCATTCTTTGGCGCCCACGTGAGGGACACGTGAGGCGCTGGGTGCAGATCATTGAGTGCGAAGCACTCTCCTTTGTGGCGCCCATGTGAGGGGCACGTGATGCGCTGGACGCTGAGCGCCGCTCAATGAGTGCTAGGCACTTTCCTCTGTGGCGCCCACGTGAAGAATACGTGAGGTGCTGGGCGCTGAGCGCCGCTCATTGAGTGGTAGGCACATTCCTCTATGGTGCCCACGTGAGGAACACGTGAGGCGCTGAGCGCTGGGTTCTTTCTTTTATGAGGACCAGATTTCTCTCAAGAACAAGTTCCTCCTAATGAGAATTAAATTCTCAACTTGTGGGAGATTTGTCTTATGGATCTTAGATCCAGAGAAAGAACAAACTTCTTTTTTTTAAAAAGATTAAAACCTTAGATATGTAAATGAGATGATCTTTGTTCTTCTTATTTACCTAGAGTTTATTTAGGAGGGAGATCTTCTTCTCTGTTTCTTTTTTAAGCTCTCTTCTTTTTTTTTAAAAGCTTATGGGGGGGATTCCTCCCTCCATACTTGAAGTCTTCGGTCCTTTATATAGTAGAGGCAAGTTTGTTAATTATTTTTGAGGAAATCTCTCATTAAAAGATCCCAATTGATCTGGGGAACTTTACCCACCGCTGGATCTTTGATCCAAGAACTTCTGTTTTACAGAAAGTATTATCTTACTTTTAACAAGATCGGGAAGATATTTTCCCATACATAATTTATTCTATAGAACGGTGATTTTTTAATCACCGTTGGATTTTTAATCCAACGGTCCTCTGTTTTACAGAAGGCATAGAATTTTATTCTATGATCCAACCGAAGGTATCTTTCTTGTTTTAGAAAGATTTGAGAAATATTTCCTCTCAACAGAATTTTAATTCTGAGTCTTGATGATTTATCATCTCCGTTGGATCTTTGACCCAACGGCTATATTTAACAGATAGTAGAATTTAATTCTACCTGGACGCCGGCGCTCACGTGTTGCGCACGTAGACGCTAATTAAGGTTCTAATTCCTTTATGTGCTTTGCACATTGGCGCCCGCGTCAAGAGCACGTGCGGCGCTATATGAGAGTTTTAAATCTTATTTAATCTAATAGATTCTTTTGTGCTTTGCACACTGGTGCCCGCGTGAGAAGCACGTGAGGCGCCACCATAGGATTTGGTCCTATCGGCGCTGGCGCCCTTGTGGAGGGCACGTGAGGCGTTGCCTCATTGATGAAGGTTTCTTTTCTCCTTCTTTCTCTGCTTTTCCCAAGTCAAACTTTCTTTTCCAATGCCTTCTTTCGTCAGAGCTTGGAAATAGTTCCACCATGCACAATATTTCCTATGCCGAGACTTAAATGTCTCCCCTTATAATCTGAAACAATACTTGTCACGACCCGAAAATATTAGCTCGTGACCGGCACTTAAATCACGCAACGTCTACAGGCGTAACGTAACTTAAGTAAGCCAAAGCCCAGAAATCTAAACCCTTCAAAAGAAGTAAGTAATGAAACATTTGGAAACCTTAAGTAAAAATCCTTAAGCTTAAATTTTTTTTTGTTTCTTAAAAATTTCGGCAGCACCTCCTTTGTAAAAACTAGCCCCGAAATGGGTACAAACATAGAATATAAATAAAGTATCCCCAAACGGGAGCAAATCATGCCCAGCGGCGGAAACAACCACCACAAGCATATATATGTATACGACGCCCCACGACGAAGATCAACAAAAAGGAAAATGAAAAGCAAGACATCAAACCCACCATGCGAACATATAACCCATCGCTCTAAGTCTCGCAACTACAAGTCTTACTAAGTCTTATTACATATACAAACACTAGTTTCTGATTGATGGAGTTGACTAGATACAATAAGAAGAATAATACAAGAGTGGCACGAGCCAATGTGTACCACCTACCAAATGCAAATCACCCGAATGTAGCTGTGTGCCGGCGATGTCGCTACTGATCCATGCGGTCAACCTGCAAGAACTGTGGCACAACGGGGGTGAGTTGCCAACTCGTGAGTAGAAAACATCGGCAGGTAGAAATCGTATAAAACAACGATTTCCTAGGTCAACTATATCATAAAGGTAATACTATGATATCTAGGGTGACCGTGTTTACATATATGCCAATAATAACCAATGCATGTATGCATGTGGATATCATCCAACAATATAATCAATGCATGTATGCATGTGGATATCATCCAACAATATAATCAATGCATGTACGCATGTGGATATCGTCCAGCAATATAATCAATGTCTATATGCATATAAATATATGAGGATATCAAAGAACGTGTGTCCATCAATGACACATCAAATCATAGAACCTGAGTATCCAACACCGACACTCGAAACATCATGAAACCCGTGTCCAGCATCGACACGTAAATCCTCATATCTCAGGCGTCGCATCCTCAGGTCGGCCCTCATATCCATCTCACGACTCCGGTCGATATCCTCCGGATAACCGCCGAGTCTAAATACTATCACCGGTAGGCAGTGCTCCCCTGCCAGGCTCACCGCCTAACAATACGAGTTTTCTTTCCCTGGGGTACCTCACCGGGTCCACCATGTACCCGCAGACGGTGCCTACCGCTCCTCGAATCGAGTTTCACATGCAAATCTCAGAACCGAGAAAACTCATGGTGGACGCATCGAAATATCATATCAAGAGAAACCGGGTTTTCAAAACAATTGCATAATTTCTTGAAATATCCCCAAGGTTCTCAAATCCATAAATCACATGAAATCCGTATCTCAATGTGTAAATCCATGAAATATGATATATTCAACATAAAACGGTAATATGAGCATATTAAGGGAAAACCGCTCTTTTAAATGAATCCAGTTTTAAAATATATCATGTGGTTCCCAATTCCTCCGAAATCAAATGCAACATCATATAAGGTGTACATGTAGCTATAGCAAGATAGGTGTATATACATGTAAGTATGCATGCATGATGCATTTCATATGCGCAATAGCACAATAATCCACGTCTCAATGTCAATGACAATACAATACTACATAGGGGTATATGTAGCTATAACAGGGTATGTGTATATACATGTCAATAATGATACAATACCATATAGGTATATGTATAGCTATAGCAAGGTGTGTCATGCAATATAGTATAATGATGTGAGCATAGCAAGTATATCATGCAACATAGCATAATGATGTGAGCATAGAAAGTATATCATGCAACATAGCATAATGATGTGACAATACTGAACAATGAAGAGTAATAGCATGATGTTGCAATTCGACTGTGTAAGTGACATAGTAATTATCGATGATAAAGTGTGTGAGCTGGCCAATCTGTGTAGGTGTAACATACGCATCATCGATAATGGTGTAGGTGTACTAGCACAGGTATATGTAATGCAATGAGAATGACATGAACGTAGCAAAATGTACATCTTAAGCGAAATGCTAAAAGGTATATGTATCTACGATATATCCGAGTCGGTGAATCTATCAAACGGCATCCAGCCTCACAACATCACATATGGTACAATCCATCGTACGGCAGCATTAACCAATTAGGGATTCTATCAACCTATACAACCATAAGGGTATGGATCTAAGTCTCGTACGGCATATCACTCATTATTCACATCATTATCCATATATATATATACCTATATCCCAGGTCACATCCGTATCAATCTCATATCTGGGGACCGAAAAAGGTATCAATTATCTCATATCGACTCGCATCTGTATAACGACATATCAACCAAGTCATCATATCTCATCGTATACTCTTTTCATCGCATCAATCTCTCACATCAAGTCATTTTATATATACATTCTATCTTATGAATCTCATGTCATGCTACTCTAAAACTCATGCTTAATCTCGTGCAACTACATATCTATACATCGTGATTCACATTCACTTTTCCTATCCTTATATATCAATTCGAGACATCATTTCTATCATATCATGTCCAAGAGTTATGTCCCGATAGCTTTCATCTCATATCTCGATATATATATTCAATCATTCATATCACCTCTAACTATCTTTTTAACTATACCTATAGTTTTCTAATATGGGTTTCTCCGACTGTATTCTATATATATCGGTTTCCATTCATAATTTGCGGGAGTGATATACGCCATCCACCCGACTTCCCCCGTAGATATAAATCTACTCACCTGTTGAACTCCTCGTCCAGGCATAGTCGATGTGCTTCGTCATCTCGGAATCTATGCGAGGGTACCTACAAATCAACACATATCGCAATGTTATAAAAACCAAGTCCGAAAACCGATACGGCACACGGTGCGCTCATAGGTTAGTTACTATAGCGTACGCATGCAAAAATAACCAAACAACCCTCGCCGTTGACGTACAAACGTCTAATGACCAAATACAATATCAAGTCTCAAAACCAAGAATCCCAATACCGGAAAACATAGCCAAAACCCTAACTAGGGTCGCTATTCGTGAAAACCACAAAGCCTAAAACCTAATTGTACCAATCGCTCATTCACAACACAATAAATATCGTACAAGATAATATATATTTTATCACTACATCAATTAAAACCCACGTCTAATTATACCGAAAACCTAGTAAGCAACCCAAAGGAGTTTCGGTGCAAAACCTCGTGGATTAGCGATCTAATGGCTACTATTGTTAGTTATATGTATTCCATAGAGGCCATTATTGTACATGTTATATATATTGTAGTGGATTCTTGGACATATATAGGGAGGAATTTCTTGCTCGACATGATAGTATGCTATCTGGTTGCACTTTATCTTAACATGTTAACAAATACTGCTTTGTGATCACATGTTGATAAAGCCCTTAGGATGAGTACTTGACTACCAGGATTATAATGCAGATCATACTAATGGTGATAGGGTAGTCGATAAGTGCATCCTTCAAATGTTCTTAGTCATGGGAGTATTGAGACAGGGCATCGATACTCCAGAGTAGACTAGCGTATGCGCTTCTTGACCCATATGATTGGCGATGGATGATCACATATCCATTGGTGTTTGACATCAGAGAAGGTATACGGGTGCTCAGTAGAGACTGGGTACACTGGACGGACACGCCGAGAACTCCTAGATGGTATTATACCTATCGTCGGATAGCAGTTCTCTGGTGACACTGCTACAGGTTAGTCTGTAGACCCGAGATCGTCATCGAGTCTTATGTGATTCCCACTGTGCTTTGATTTCCACCATACCACGGTCAAGAGATCGTGAAAAAAGGTGGTTTTTGGGTACAATCCCGAGTCACATGGAGGCAATGAGTGATATGAGGGGTTTCGTCTCTCCCGGTATTGGGAGTTGATGTTGCGCTATGCATAATTGGCCATAACAGGAAACTCTGGCCAGGGTTGCTGAGATTTACCGGTAAGTGTTACCGGTAGTTTCTCGAACCGTTATGGACCATGCATCGGCATGACTTATCAGGCTATTGGGTTCTGACGTTATACCACCCCCAGGCTGTGATATGCGACATATCAAACGAAGAGACCGGACTATACGGTAGTGTTACCGATTGGATTCGCAGGAGTGTGAGCAGGCTTGCTTGTTGATCTTCTGATCGCTCAATACCCGGGTGGCCGTTACGTTTAGCAGACCGCTTGCGGCTTGTGGGTGTTTGAAATGATCATCACCTACTGCCGGCGTATTGACGAGTCTTTAGAGTCCTACACAGAGGTTTCCTGGTTCATGCGAAATGGAGTAGGAGTACATATGTGATATGTGCGGGACCGAGATTAATGCGAGTATATGATACCGCATTCTATTCTCGCGACTTGTGACATTGGTCGGGTATATGGGATATAGCCGGGTTATCGGATCAAGTGTTGATTCGATAAGTTGTTGCATTTAATATTAAACGGTTATATGTAATATAGCTGGATTATTAAATCAAGAGTTAATTTGATAATTTAATGTATAATTGTATATTTGATATATTAAATTACATTAACTAATATTAGCTCACTTAAGATTTCTTTTCTCACTTTATGATACATTGATATATATGTGATATATGTTAAATGTTGTCACGTCCCGCTTCCCAGTATACAGGCAGAGGACGCGATGAGACCGCTACGTATTTACATTGCTTAGATACTCTAAGCGTATCTAAGCATTATAAAAAATAAACACACACGAGACAAGATATAATAAAACAACAACTTTATTTATTCACATTCTTTCTGTACAATGCATAGAAAGTAAATACAACTGAATAAAAGCAATGCCTAAACAATGGCATAACAGAAAAGGAAAGGTACTTAAATAAAAGTGTACAATGAACTAAAGCTCTGGGTCTTCAAAGAAATGGTCCAAGTCTTCAGCGCTGGCCTCGATCTCTGACGTGTCCAGATCACCTGACGACATTCAAAGAAGAAAGAAGAGAATGTCGTCAGCGAACAGATCGCTCGGTAAGTCCCAAAGATAAAGGAGAAATAGAATAGACAGAATAAGAAGGTTGCTTTTAAAGTTGTATTATGTTGTTATAATTGTATTTAGTGTTAACGTTGTTGTTTGTAGCTTGGTACAGAAGGATACCAGTGTATACGAGAGGAGTCTCTATATGCTAGAGACTAGGGCAAACTGAAAGTACGAGGCTCCGTTAGAAAGCCCGGAACAACGGCACACTGAATATAGGTTAGGTGTCTTAATCTTGCAGTCTCGTACCACTTCTAACACCTTCCGTACCAATCTACCCCTTAAACCCCAAGATGTCTTATTGTATAGTTATGTTGTATTGTCTTGTATTGTAAACTGTATAGATTGTATAATTTGGTGACTTACCGAAACTATGATATCGGTAAATGGATGTGAATGGAGAATCATGTAAATGGATGTAACTGGAGAATCGTGTAAATGGAGGTATATCCATGGTTCGGTTCAGTCAAGTTGTATAGATTGAATATAGTGAAATGTATTGAATATATGGAATAAATGGATTCATGGATTCATGTTGAATTGTAATATTATAGATTGTAGATTGTACTTGAATCATATTCAAGTTAGATTATTAAAGAGACTCAATCTGAGTCAGACAATTAGAAAAGAAAATTGAAGTCCTGATTGTTTCGATGTTATCGGTAACTGCTGCACATGGGCGGCAGGATTTGTGTCTTTTTCAAAGACGATTACCGTATTGATAACACCGTTGTTAAGTTGCCTACCTTAAATAGGCAAGCACCCACTTCTCCGGCTCCCTGAGGCTCAAGAGATTGGTCCCGCTTAAACCTATGTTTACTAGGGTCCTTGGGGTAATTTATAGAACTTGAGGGGGCTTTATGTAAAATACTTTTATCTACTTTTCAAAATACTCCCCAAGTATTTAGTTATCGTCTTTAAAGTTATCATGAATGTAGATTTTATAATTGTGATATTTCTAATGAAAATATCCTAATTTCATAATATAAAGTATTTATTTGTAATATTGACTTGTATGGAATTCATGGTATTTTAATGTATGTGATTCTTGTGATTTTTGACAAAAGTTGGAATATTTATATTATTTCAAAATAGATATTTTTAATGTTACATATATACATAAATATATAAAAATAATTTTAATATATATTTTATATTTCTAAAAATCTCATTTTCTTAAGATGTTGTATTTTAAATCTCTCGAGACCGAATGCTCCTTGCGGGGGTCTGAATCTCGCACTACTAAGCCCGAGGATGTGCGATAATCCGCACCATCCCTAACGGGCTCCCCAAATGGGTTGTGGCACTTTGCAAAGATTTGTGTAAAATACTAATCTTTTAGAAAACGGTTTTAATAGTAATGGTACTTATTTGAAAAGGTGTCATTTTCCCGTATTCTATATTCCCGAAAGTATTATGCTATATTGCATATGAGTGTATGAGGAGGTAGGTCATTACCTCGTGATCTACTTAAAGGTATAGCAAGTTTGTGATGTTCAAATGTCGAAAATGAAACTATATGGTATTTTAATGAAAAAGTACGGTAAAATGGAAATAGCAATTTCTTTTGATATGGAACTTGTTCGATATGATTAGTTAGTGTTTAATAGTCAACATGTAATGGTTTAACAAGATTGTATTTAGGAAAAAGTGAGATTTTAGAAAGAACCGAATGGGAAATCGGATTTGCTCCGATTCCGTCGGGTTTTAGAATTTCGTATTTTCAGAAAGAGTAGAGAAAGGGGAAGGTGGGACTTACGGGTTTAGCTTAAATAGGAGAGGGAGAGGGAGTGGACGTCGCTTCCGGTGCGTCGTTTCTTCGCCGGGATCTCCTTGGGTTGTCGCCGGAAAAATCGCCGGAGCTTCGCTTTTCGCTTCTTCCAAAATACACTAGGGTTCTAGGAAATTTCTTGAGAGTTTGCTCAGAATTTTGGTGTGAGGGGGTAGTGTTTAGGGGTTGTATTTATAGGGTTAGGCTAGGGTTAGGGTAGATGAAAGGTTTAATTGAAAAATGTAATAAAATATATTAAAATGTATTAAAAGTGGAGTAATTGGGGTTTTAAAAGTTCTCTAGAACCGATCTACGGAAATTAAGTGTACAGGGGTACCGGGGAGAGGAAAAGACACAAGTTTCATGTTGGGGACTCGGCGGTCCGGCCGAGTCCGGCCGGCGGCGGCGGGCAGAGTCGGCCGATCCGCCGGCCGAGTCGACCGATCCCGGCCGAGTCCGGCGGTCGGAGGGTCCCTTGACAGTTCATTAGCTCACTGGAATATTTACTTTTCAGGGTGTAGTAGGGTTTTTATGAGATATGCACGTGTAAACTCTTGGTATTCTAAAAATCCAAAATAAAACAATATTAAAAAATAATGTGGGCATGGGATTTGAACTCTGGTGGCTTGGTTCAGCAGTGCAAGGTATTACCAATGAGATACAAGCTCCTTCTTGCTATTAATTAGCAAAACAAATATTTAATTTGTGCTCAGGCAAAAGTACCCCTTTCTTTAAATTTTGAAAAATTGCACAGAAAGTTGTACAGGAAATTTAGGGTTGTTACATTCTACCCTCAAAAAAATTTCGTCATCGAAATTTGTAAAGGAAAGTGTAACAGATTCAAGGAAAGTTTGGTGACTGTAATACTGATAGTGTATGAAAAATAACAAGGTGGTGCAAGGGTTTTAAAAATTTGAAAGAGACTTACTAGTGCTACCTTGGTCAATTATCTCGGTTTCTACGGCTGCTAAGGGGTAAGCCTGTCGCCGTGGCACGTTCCTCCTAGCTGGAGGCACATTCCTCTGTCTTCGAGGCATGTTCCTCAGTGTCTGACGGAATTGGCGATTTGGATGTACAGGAAATCCACGTGGAGGTGGTGTTGGGAGTGCAGGGCGAGTTGCAGGAGCCTGGATAGGTGGCTGCTGCGGGTAGTTGATGGGTGTGTGAGCTGAGTTGCGTCTATAAGGACAGTTTCCAATTCCGTGATTGGACGCGCCACAAACTATACATAGGCCCTTTGCGAGCCTACAATCCTTCCACAAGTGTCCCTTTCTCCTGCAGTAGTAGCAGAAGTCTGGACTCGACTGGTTATTAATTTCTTCAGTTCTCCTGGGTTCGAACGATGGCCTGGAAGAGGCTCCTCCTGTCATTTGAGTGGCAGGGCGTTTGAATCCAGCAGACTGAGGTTTTCCCATCGCCTTTACCACTGCCTCATAACTGCGGGCAGCTGTCAGAGCCTCTTCATGAGTCGAAAATTTCCCTGTGGCTAGTGCAGCCTGGATTTCCGTGTCCAAACCTTGTTGAAATCGATGGGCTCTGATCTTGTCCGTCGGTATCAAGTGTGCCGCAAATCGACTGAGCATGGTGAACTCAGCGTCATACTCATCTACTGACTTGATCCACATCGAACCTTGTTGCAGATGAATAAACTGTTGTTCTATGTTGAACCTGGCAGTCTCAGGGAAGTACTTCGCATCGAACCTATCACGGAAAGTCTTCCATTCAATGGGCTGATCAAGACGGCTTTCTTCCGCCTTCCACCAGTTTCGTGCACTGTCCGTGAGCTGCAGCTTCGCCACACAGACCCAAGCTATGTCTGGCACTTGTGCTGCTGCCAAATCATCCTCTATACTTTGTGCCCATTCCTCAGCTTCCAGTGGGCTTCCCTTTTCTGAGAACAGTTTGGGATGCAAAGCTCTGAATTGCTTCACCCCAGGTGCTTCAGTCTCGGGATGGTTCAAGAGCTGCTGCTGTCCCTCTAAGAGGCTGTGGATCGCCTCAAGCAGAACCGCTTGCTCGTTAGGTGGAGCAGGAACGGCAGGTGTGATTGGTAGTAGAGGTGGAGTGTTGTTGAAGTTGGTGCTGGTGTTGTTTGGGGAATCCATAACCTTGAAGAAAAATTTGGGTTATGACAGATTCAAAGTATATGAAATGATAAGATTGAAGGAACATGATTGTAAAGAATGTTTTAGTTGTTGGTTTTTGAGTTTTATATTGCTTAGGGTTCCATACAGCTCTGACCTGCATGGGCCACCAACAAAACCTGTCACGCCCTGCTTCCCAGTATATGGGCAGAGGACGCGGCGAGGCCGCTGCGTATTTACTGTGAAGTAAATACGCTAAGCGTATCTAAGCAATATAAAAAATAAATACACAAGAGACAAGATATAATAAAACAACAACTTTATTTATTCACATTCTTTCTGCACAATGCATGGAAAGTAAATACAACTGAATAAAAGCAATGCCTAAACAATGGCATAACAGAAAAGGAAAGGTACTTAAATAAAAGTGTACAGTGAACTAAAGCTCTGGGTCTTCAACGAAATGGTCCAAGTCTTCAGCGCTGGGCTCGATCTCTGACGAGTCTAGATCACTTGACGACATTCAAAGAAGAAAGAAGAGAATGTCGTCAGCGAACAGATCGCTCGGTAAGTCCCAAAGATAAGGGAGAAATAGAATAGACAGAATAAGAAGGTAGCTTTTAAAGTTGTATTATGTTGTTATAATTGTATTTAGTGTTAACGCTGTTGTTTGTAGCTTGGTACAGAAGGATACCAGTGTATACGAGAGGAGTCTTTATATGCTAGAGACTATAGCAAACTGAAAGTATGAGGCTCCGTTAGAAAGACCGGAACAACGACACACTGAATATAGGTTAGGTGTCTTAATCTTGCAGTCTCGTGCCACTTCTAACACCTTCCGTATCAATCTACCCCTTAAACCCCGAGATGTCTTATTGTATAGTTGTATTGTATTGTCTTATATTGTAAACTGTATAGATTGTATAATTGGGTGACTTACCGAAATCATGATATCAATAAACGGATGTAAATGGAGAATCATGTAAATGGATGTAACTGGAGAATCATGTAAATGGAAGTATATCCATGGTTCGGTTCAGTCAAGTTGTATAGATTGAATATATTGAAATATATTGAATATATGGAATAAATAGATTCATGGATTCATGTTGAATTGTAATATTGTAGATTGTAGATTGTACTTGAATCATATTCAAGTCAGATTATTAAAGAGACTCAATCTGAGTCAGACAATTAGAAAAGTAAATTGAAGTCCTGATTGTTTTGATATTATCGGTAACCGCTGCACATGGGCGGCAGGATTTGTGTCTTTTTCAAAGACGATTACTGTATTGATAACACCGTTGTTAAGTTGCCTACCTTAAATAGGCAAGCACCCACTTCTCCGGCTCCCTGAGGATCAAGAGATTGGTCCCTCTTAAACCTATATTTACTAGGGTCCTTGGGGTAATTTATAGAACTTGAGGGGGTTTTATGTAAAATACTTTTATATACTTTTCAAAATACTCCCCAAGTATTTAGTTATCGTCTTTAAAGTTATCATGAATGTAGATTTTATAATTGTTATATTTCTAATGAAAATATCCTAACTTCATAATATAAGGTATCTATTTGTAATATTGACTTGTATGGAATTCATGGTATTTTAATGTAAGTGATTCTTGTGATTTTTGAAAAGAGTTGGAATATTTATATTATTTCAAAATAGATATTTTTAATGTTACATATATACATAAATATATAAAAATAATTTTAATATATATTTTATATTTCTAAAAATCTTATTTTCTTAAGATGTCGTATTTTAAATATCTCGAGACCGAATGCTCCTTGCGGTGGTCTGAATCTCTCACTACTAAGCCCGAGGATGTGCGATAATCCGCACCATCCTGAACGGGTTCCCCAAATGTGTTGTGGCGGCTTTGCAAAGATTTGTGTAAAATAGTACCATCCTGAACGGGTTCCCCAAATGTGTTGTGGCGGCGCTTTGCAAAGATTTGTGTAAAATAGTAATCTTTTAGAAAACGGTTTTAATAGTAATGGTATTTATTTGAAAAGCTGTCGTTTTCCCGTATTCTATGTTCTCGAAAGTATTGTGCTATATTTCATATGAGTGTGTGAGGAGGTAGGTCATTACCTCGTGATCTACTTAAAGGTATAGCAAGTTTGTGATATTCAAATGTCGAAAATGAAACTATATGGTATTTTAATGAAAAAGTACGGTAAAATGGAAATAGAAATTTCTTTTGATATGGAACTTGTTCAATATTATTAGTTAGTGTTTAATAGTCAACATGTAATGGTTTAAAAAGATTTTATTAAGGGAAAAGTGAGATTTTAGGAAGAACCGAATCCGAAATCGGATTTGCTCTGATTCCGTCGGGTTTTAGAATTTCGTATTTTCAGAAAGAGTAGAGAAGGGGGGAAGGTGGGACTTACGGGTTTAGCTTAAATAGGAGAGGGAGAGGGAGTTGACGTCGCTTCTGGTGCATCGTTTCATCTCCGGGATCTCCTAGGGTTGTCGCCGGAAAAATCATCGGAGTTTCGCATTTCGCTTCTTCCAAAGTACACTAGGGTTCTAGGAAATTTCTTGAGAGTTTGCTCAGAATTTTGGGGTGAGAGGGTGGTGTTTAGGGTTTGTATTTATAGGGTTAGGCTAGGGTTAGGGTAGATGAAAGGTTTAATTGAAAAATGTAATAAAATATATTAAAATGTATTAAAAGTGGAGTAATTGGGGTTTTAAAAGTTCTCTGGAACCGATCTACAGAAATTAAGTGTGCAGGGGTACCGGGAAGAGGAAAAGACACAAGTTTCATGTTGGAGACTCGGCGGTCCGGCCGGGTCCGGCCGAGTCAGGCCGGCGGCGGTGGGCAGAGTCGGCCAGTCCGCTGGCCGAGTCTACCGATCCCGGCCGAGTCCGGCGGTCGGAAGGTCCTTGATGGTTCATTAGCTCACTGGAACATTTACTTTTCAGGGTGTAGTGAGGTTTTTGTGAGATATGCATGTGTAAACTCTTGGTATTCTAAAAATCCAAAATAAAACAATATTAAAAAATAATGTGGGTATGGGATTTAAACTCTGGTGGCTTGGTTCAGCAGTGCAAGGTATTACCAATGAGCTACAAGCTCCTTCTTGCTATTAATTAGCAAAACAAATATTTAACTTGTGCTCAGGCAAAAATACCCCTTTCTTTAAATTTTGAAAAATTGCACAGAAAGTTGTACAGGAAATTTATGGTTGTTACAAATGTATTGTTTTCTTTTTGCACAAAATATATATGTGATATATATTGTTGTGTCATGCTAGGTTGCACATGCAACATGTATGTATGAGACACACACCATGCTAGGTTAAAGTTAGGGTTTTATTTGTTTTAAGTAATTCAAACATTTGGAAAATGAGTCATGGTTGAAGCTTGGAGAAGCTTGTGGAAAACATTGACTTAGTCCACTTGTTTGTCTAGTTTAAGATATTTCTTGACCCAACCCTTAACCCATAGCTATGGTTAAGTCTCTACAATGGTTAGTGCATGACATACACTAACTATGGTTGTATTTCTAATCTCATGAATTCATTCATCTCTTCATCACTTCTTCTTCTTCATCAAGAGAAAAAGCTAGAGCTTTTTCTAAGTGATGATTTCTTGTGAGAAAAATAAATCTAAAGTGATCCCACTTCCTACTTCATCATCCTCTACTATTAGCCATTTAGTTTAGGGTGTTTGCTTCACTAATCTACACAATTAGTGAAGAGATGGAATGATCTAGTTTCTCCTCGACGTAGATCATCTTTGGTCTCGAAGACTTCGATGCAAGCTTGTTCAAATCTTCATAGGAGCCTTTCCAGAGTCCGGGAGTTCGTGATCGTAGCGAAGGGACTACTACACGGAGCTATTGAAGTGAAGGACCGGTCTACAAAGGTTGTATTCCTTGTTCGCTTAGATATAAAGTGTTTACATTCAAAGTTTAACCCTAATTCTCTAGTTCGATTACTTGGTTGGTTTGTTTAGCACCCTAATTTTTTTTTTAAAGTAGCATGATTGATGCTTGCCAAAACCTTGCTAAGGTGCTAAGTTAACCCTACAACTATATTCATCTAATATCATAATTAGGCTTCACAACTCTTAACTATATTTTAAGCTCACTTATCTTTATAGATTCTAAAAACCTAGTTTGCATAATTACACCATTTAGATAATTTCAAAATAACAATTTGCAATCTAATAACTAGCTTAGGTTTTTTCATGTTTAAACATGTTAAAATACACATATAACTATAACCAATTAATCAAAACCCTAACTTGATTTCAAAACCCTCTCTTGAATTTCTAAACTTGCAATATAGAACCATATAAATACCTAATTAATTTTGATTTAAGACTTTAACCAACAATTAAGCTTTATGGTTAGGATTTATACCTCACAAACTTGATATCAAACTTGCAATTTGACTCCCAAAATAGCCTCCAAAATGCTAACTTTCTTCTTGATCCAAGCTAGATTAGGCTAATGAATAATGGGTAGGGATTTAATTTGGAATTTATGAGATTAAATGTGGATTTTTTAAGCTTTTTGAGTTGAAAATGGAGGTCGGGAAAATTTGGGGCTGCCAAGGGGGAGGCTCGGCCAAGAAGAGAGAGGAGGGGGGGTTTAGTGCAAGTGTGTGGAAAAGTCTACGTTAAGATAACCATTAAAGTTTAATTAATGCACCTCACATCAATCTACCTCTAAATCCTTTTCTTTTCTATTTTCATTAACCCTAGAAAAGTCTAGAACACTCAAGATTTTTGGAGAAAAGAAAATAATTTGTAAACTTGTATTTATGTTGACATGGTTCACATTTGTATATTTAACCCATTCCAATTTGTAATTACCATTAATTAAGTATATAAATAAAAGCTTATAATAATATTTGGAATAATTAATTAAGGAAAAATATTCAAGTGAACTAATAATTATAAGTGACTAAATAAATACCACACACCAGCAATTTCCTAATTAAATTAGGTGCATTTACGTCTATATTGAAAAAAAATGATTATATCCCGGTTTTTACGGAAAACACAAATTATTTACCGATTAACGGAAAAATCGCCTAAACGATTTCTAAAACGTTACAATCTTCCCCCCTTAAAGAAATTCGGTCCTCGAATTTAAATTTAAATCCCCAAATACTAAAACATTTCAATAATCAGCTCAAATCAACGGGGCTCCGAAATCACGGAAGATACAGAAACACCACAGCGCATCATGTGCGCCTGAAAACGAGTATGAAACTCAAAATTCGAACTCCGTCAAGCGTAACGCAATCACTGGAGTTATAATGGAGATACAAATCTCGAAATCCACTACTGAAATCCAATATGCACTAGTCAAATACTATAATACATATATAGTACGCATTCTTCAAAAAATCTTCTAACAACTGAATAAAACACATGCAAAATCTTTCCTAACTCGCCGTGTGATGCGTAACTCACGGCACAAGTGACAGACGTTCATTGTAAAGTAGTAAATACATATTCATATATGTTTTCCTCAAATATACGTTCTGTCCTTTTTGAAATATCCCAAAAGATTTTCCTTATAAAAGATCGTGTCGCTCGCGGACACGTAGGAAATAGCGAGACTATAGCTCCTTTTTCAAAACCTCTTGTTAAACTTTTAAAACATGCAAAGTACTCAGGTATTGTCCTGAGATCAGTCCTGTTCGGCTACTATATAATATGGTGCCCATCATGAAAACAAAATGCTCAAGAGCAAAATCAGCCTCAAAAGACGTATCCAACAATCACGTGCGTCTGGTGCGTATGGAAATCAAAGCAAAATACAAGTGCTACGAATGTGCACAAAACCAAACTAAGTGCAATGGATGTGCACGAAAACATCTGTCCAGTGCAACGGATGTGCACGACAACAACATCTAGTGCATTTATAGTGCATGAAAATCTCAATCCCGTGCAACTAACATGCACGAATGAAAATCCTAATCGAGTGCATCCGGCATGCACGAATAAAATCGCATCCAACATGCACGATTAAAATCTAAATCAAGTGCATCCAATGCGCACAAATACAATACCAAGCGCCTAATATGCGTAAAAATCCAACCCGAGCGCATCAGGTCCGTATAAAACATCTAGTGCAGTAGTATGCACGAAAACGAATATCAAGTGCAAACACGCACAAAAACATAAATATGGTAAAACGAATGCTCAAAGACATAGATTGGTGCAACCAATGCACGGAGTATAAATCTAGTGCAACCAATGCACGGAGTATAAATCTAGTGCTACCAATGCACGGAGTATAAATCTAGTGCTACCAATGCACGAAATTTCAATCTGGTGCAACAAATGAACGAAATACAAATCTGGTGCAGCAAATGCACGAAATATCATATCATGAAACTCAATCATCAAAACTCAAATCCAAGCGATATAAGCGTGATACTCAGATCACAAACGCAATTCGCAACAAATGGCATTGAGATATACCTCCTACAATGTCGAAAAAATGTTGGTGCTCTCAAAACTGGCAGAGCAAGAACATCTGCTTGCCTCCTTCTCACTGCATGGCGTCCTCTATCTCTGGGTACTCATTTCTTTGTGGATTACCAATCTCGCAATCCATCAGCTCATCGGCCCGGTCAGGTGTGCTAACGGAAACGATTCCGCTCTGGCACTCCTCTGGTCATCTCTCGGCCAATTTGCATGACCACTCGTAAAGCAGCACGCCACTGGCATCGGCCTCTTTCCCTCTAAATACACATGAAACTACTGATCCTCGGTGCAAATCTTATCACAGCAGTGTCCTGGAAGGAACCTGCTCAGGGTTTCTTCCGATCTTGCCTATGCCGAACTGTACGGAGGCTGGTACTCTTACATAATCTTTTCTCGTTTTCTGGACATCTGCGTTCTCAGCACACATTTCCTCGGGAACTGGCCGTATCCCAACGCCTCTGTATACATATCAGATCTCTAATCTCAACGGGGAGTAACAATAGCTTGTTAACATCTCGCATGAATCTCTTGTTCCTCTCGTCTTTATTTTCGTCCACCTCGACGTCATGTCTTGCTATCTGCGTACTGCAATTGTTCTCGTCTACAGTCGATCTGGAGTCTCTCACACAGACTCGAAATTATGAACTCGGTATCATCATCACTCTATAGAAGATATCTAGCCGAACACGTCCTCGGAAACTCGTCCCAATCATCGAAGGAACACTATATATTCGTCCGTTCTCGATCAACTCATGGCGCATCTGGGTGAGGTCCTCTATCTGAAGCTGGTCCACTTACTGATCTCCTATCGGATTATCCAACGAACAACTTCATCTTTGGGTCGATCTACTCTAGATCTGAATAAGATTCTCCACACTGGAAATCTTCAACTCAACTGGGCCTGGGTCGGCGCATCAAATCAGACGAATAATATCAGTCGCTCAACTCAACATAGACTAGCTATCATCTGTCGCATCTCTGTCTGGAAGCTCCAGTGATCTCAGCTCATAAGCTCTGGAAGCGACATCCCATCAATCTCAGCAACAGCTGGGTCATCCGTCTGCACGGTAGACAACATCACGATCTCTGAGGTAGGCTGTACATCAACAGTCCTTTCACAACAGGCGGCCTCTAACAATGGCCCAATCATCCGGTGCAAAACCGAACACTCACCTCAAATGTCACAACACAAACACTAGATCGATACGTTCCCATGTCACCAGAAAACACGATGGTCAGTCCTCGTCCATGATGAGCTCGCCCTGACTGCATCACTAACTGCAGCTCAATCTGCGCTCAAACCATGGTGACAGGAATCTCAAGCAAGTATTGACAAAATAGATCGAAGGGATGAAAAGAATCAACAGATCCCAAAATGGATACATGATCATAAGGAGGAACGGAATTAGTGAAAGTGTGATCATGGAAATGAATAGAATCAAGGATCTCAAATGGATGTATGATCAAGGGGACGAAGAGAATCACAGATCTCAAAATATGTACATCCTAAGATTTCTTAAGTGGAGTATCGTATCGTAAATATGCCGCGGAACATACGTACGGTACGTCACTCTACTCAAGCTACCTACTCCATCAATCAGGGTCAGCCTATGTAACGAAAGTTTGGGTCTAATACCCCCTGTTCAAATCTAAGTTCTGTAAGTTCAAGCATAGGTTCCGAAATAAATTACGCCCCAGACTCCACATAGTCATACCTATACTCGAACCAAGGTTAAACCTAGCTCTCTGATACCAACTTTGTCACGACCCGAAAATATTAGCTCGTGACTGGCACTTAAATTACACAACGTCTACAGGCGTAACGTAACTTAAGTAAGCCGAAACCAAGAAATCTAAACCCTTCAAAAGAAGTAAGTAATGAAACATTTGGAAACCTTAAGTAAAAATCCTTAAGCTTAAATTTTTTTTTTCTTAAAAATTCCGGCAGCACCTCCTTTATAAAAACTAGCCCTGAAACGGGTACAAACATAGAATATAAATTAAGCAACCCCAAACGGGAACAAATCACGCCCAGCGGCGGAAACAACCACCACAAGTATATATATGTATACGACGCCCCACGGCGAAGATCAACAAAAATGAAAATGAAAAGCAAGACATCAAACCCACCAAGCGAACATATAACCCATCGCTCTAAGTCTCGCAACTACAAGTCTTACTAAGTCTTGTTACATATACAAACATTAGTTTCTGATTGATGGAGTTGACTAGATACAATAAGAATAATAATACAAGAGTGGCACGAGCCAATGTGTACCACCTACCAAATGCAAATCTCCTGAATGTAGCTGTGTGCCGGCGATGCCGCTACTGATCCATGCGGTCAACCTGCAAGAACTGTGGCACAACAGGGGTGAGTTACCAAATTGTGGGTAGAAAACATCGGCAGGTAGAAATCAAATAAAACAACGATTTCCTAGGTCAACTATATCATAAAGGTAATACTATGATATCTAGGGTGACCGTGTCTACATATATGCCAACAATAATCAATGCCTGTATGCATGTGGATATCATCCAACAATATAATTAATGCATGTATACATGTGGATATCATTCAACAATATAATCAATGCATGTATGCATGTGGATCTCTTCCAGCAATATAATCAATGTCTATATGCATGTAAATATATGAGGATATCAAAGAACGTATGTCCATCAATGACACATCAAATCATGGAACCTGAGTGTCCAACACCGACACTCGAAACATCATGAAACCCATGTCCAGCATCTGTTGGAGATAGTGCCCTCAGAGTCAATTATTGGATCACAGGCACGTGATTGCAATGATTGAAGGAGGACCTATACCGGTAGGACAGTCTTACTCAAGATGATAGTATGCTATCTGGTTTATCTTTATCATCGTGTACTGCTTTAGGTGACCTTACAGGTCACTATTGCGCGTTGATAGAGCCCCTAGGATTCTTTCTTGACTGCCAGCAGTATGAGGGCGATCATATATGTGGGAGCTGGTAGTCTATAAGCACATCCTTAAATGGTCCCTAGTCGTGGGAGTTTCGAGACAGGGCATCGATACTCCAGAGTAGACTAGTGTATACAGTCGAGACCCCGACGAGGGGCGGTGGCTGGTCTCACAAGCCATTGGTGTCAGTTGGTTCACCTAAGATGTATACAGGTGCTCATTAGGTTATGAGTACACCGGACAGGACTCACCAGGAACATGCTAGTTGGTATTATACCTGATGTCAGATAGCAGTTCCCTGGTGACATGTGTACAGGTTAGTTCATCGACCTGAGATCGTCATTTGTCTCGTGTGAGTTCCCACTGTGCTTTGATTACTACCCTACCACGCTCAAAGGAGACGTGCAAACAGGTTTTAGTTGGGTACAGTCCCGAGCCATATGGAGGCAGTGAGCGGATCTGCAGGGGTTCGTCTCTACCGGTATTGGGGGTGAGGTCGCGCTGTGTCTAGGAAAGCCAGTACATGAAAGTCCTTGGCCAAGGCAGGAGATTTACTGGTAGGTATTCCAGTAGTATCTCAGGGTGTTCTGGGCTACACTCCGACATGACTTGTACCGCTTTTGGGGGTCTGACTTTTACCAACCCCCTAGGCCCGCCATGCGATGTTCATAGACGAACGGACCGGACTGTATGGATATTGTCTCTGACAGGCTCGGTAGGGTGTCAGGATGAGTTCGCTCATCGACATCCCTTTTGGTCAATACCTGGTAGCCCGTTACGTATATACTAATACCTCTGACGTGCTAGTGGTTAAATCCACAACCAAAGTATTGACGAGTCTTTAGAGTCCCCCACAGACCAGTTTCTCAAGTTTCGGGCGAAACGTTGTAGAGGCCGTATGGAGATATGGCAGGGTTCGATCATATACGTGCGGTATTGCACGGATCATGATCGGACGGATAATACTAGCGGGCTTTGGTTTAAGCCGGATCCTAGTATTGTACTGTGTAGATTGTCTCATTACATTTGTATTCGGTTGGAATACAAATGCGGGTATGTATATACAGTAGCGGGGTTTCCTGTAATTTATTACGGGATCAGTTTTATGAAGTTGCCAGTTTGCATTCCATTTCGGCCATTTTTCTTTGTATCTTTCATTGGCTGAAAATTGGTGGAGGGGGGCTTATTTGCAATTGTGCAAATTAGCATTGTGGAGGGTGGTCTTTTCATATTGTTGCTTCATGATGGTTGCACCATCATTTGACTTCTTGACTTCATCATTGTTTGACTTTGGGTGTGATGATAGTTGATGGAGTGTTGGTTTTGCTTGTGATCATTTGTTCACATTATCATTTTTTCTCTCTCTCATGCATGATAGATACACACCCGCCTTGGACTTTTTTCCCTCTCTCTTGAGATGGCCGGCCACATGAGGGTAGGGGGCTGCCCATTTTTTGGGAGAGGGGGATTTTTGGTTCTCTTCATGGTTGCAAAAATCCCTAAGTTCATCACAAAAATTACACAACTCATTCCTCCACTAAAAGGGCAACTTCATAAAACCCCATGAGACACATAGAGTTCTACACTTCATCTATAGCACTTCTTGGGCATGTCGGCTCGCCAACTTCATGCCCGAGTTGCCACTGTCCAGAGGTGGGAGCCCGTAAAAGAAGCCGGCGACGTGGCGCCCTTCCGGCGACGTGGTGGAGACCGGAGATTCCGCGGGGAGATCGGGACGACGACGAGAAGACCGAAGGACACGGATCGCTCGGTATATCTCTCTACCCCTTCTCTTGTTAGCTAGGACTATGTTAATGGACCGATCCGGGTTTAAAGTGCGCGGTGGTGCCGGTTCAAAAGTTAAAGAAAATCATCGTTTCCGCATTCCGGCGTCGGATTGACGGCCGGGACGCCACCGTGCACTTACACTGGTATCAAAGCCACGCCATTAACCTAGTCTAGCTTGGTCTAATGTGTTTACAAGTTTGATCGATCGGATTTTCAAAAACCGCATTTTCAAAAGCATCAGTTTCTGTCGAAATATTTTTGGCTCGAAAAATTTTTCAGGTTGTTGCAGAAACACATGCAGGCAATTATAAGAATTATGCGAAAAGTTGGTTGTATGTTCTCACTATCCCACCGTGGAACCGCGGCCAAACTCATACTTGGGCCGCGGTTCCGCCGCCACTTTGGATGTTCAATGCACCAATTTTTTACAGAGGCCTTCTGACTTGAAAATGGGGCTTTTGGTATTTTTTTTGGGCCCATATTTTCTTTGAGTGCTATTGTTAGTGTATAAGCCCTAGGGGCCATTATTGTATCATACTTGTATGTATATTACTTAATGGAAGCTTGGGATATTCACAGTTGTATATAACAGTCTTGCTAAAAATGGTAGTATGCTACTTGGTTTGTGTCTACTTTAATATGTGCATATGCTTCTTGTAACGTATCACTTATACATATTAGTAGAGCCCATAGGATCTTTGCTTGATTACCAGCGTCGTGATGGCAGTCACACTAGTGGGGGCTGGGTAGTCTGTAAGCAACATCCTATACAGGTCCCTGGTTGTTGGATTATCGAGATAGGCATCGATATTCCGGAGTAGACTAAGTGTGTACGCTTCTCATCCCAGTTAGGGAGATGGTCTGTCCAACAGCCATCAGTACGTCGTACTGGAGATAGTATACAGGTGCTCGTTAGGTTACGGGTACACCGGACAGGACTCGTCGGGGAACTGATTGGTTGGTATTATACCCATCGTCAGTTAACAGTTGCCAGGTGACATGAGTACAGCATAGTCCGCAGACTTGACACTGCTACTTCGCCTCGAGTGTGTCCCACTGTTCTTAGATTGCTACCCTACCACGGCTCAAAGGAGTCGTGCAAATAGGTAGCAGTTAGGTGTGGTCCCGAGCACTTGGAGGCAGTGGCGGTTAGACAGGATTCGTTTCTCCCGGTATTGGGAGTTGATATCGCGCTATGTCGGAGAGCCATTATGCAAAGTCCCTGGCCAGGGCAAGCGAGATTTATTGGTAGGTTCCAGTAGTTTTCTCAGGGTGTAATGGGCTTCGCTCCGACACGACTTATACAGCTATTAGGGGACTGGCGCTTACCGCCCCCTAGGCTCGATATGCGATAGTCTTAGACGAACAGACCGGATTGTACGAAGATTGTCACATCAGGCTCAGTAGGAGTTCGGATGGTTTTCCTCATCGGCCTTCTTATCGACATCTACCTGGGGACCGTTACGTACAGCTAGTGCCGCTTGCGGTCTGTGGTTAAACCCACTGCCAGCGTAGTGTCGAGTCTTTAGAGTCCCACACAGAGAGTTTCCCTGCTCCAGGCAAAACGATATAGAGGTCGTATGGTTTTACGACAAGGGTTCGGACGCATACGTGTGTTTACGCACGTACGACGTTCGAACAATTTTTACTAGTCGGCTTTGGTTTAAGCCAGTTTCTAGTATCAGGTTATTGGATTTATACAGTCTAAAGTTTTTCCGTGTTTTCACGGATTGGAGGGGCGTTCTCGTAATTTTCCGGGAAGCTTCTAGAAGCATGGTGACTTGGAGGGTAAGGTGGCATTAGCATTAATTGGTTTTGTGACTCATGAGATGAATCATTCAAGTGAGTTAATGAAGCATTTATTGCTTAATGACTCACTTGATGATTCATTGCACATATTCAATGAAGCATGATGATAATACATTTGATTTATTCATTTGATAATTCTTTATGCTTCATAATATATAACAAGTGAGAAACAATTTCAATTCATTCTCATCACCACCTTCTCTCTCCTCAAGTTCTCTCATTCTTGAAACCCTAACCCTAACCTCTCATGTGTTGAGATCAAGGGTTAGCTAGACTAATACATCCATAACCTCATTCTATATCCCCTAGGTAGCTTAGATTAGCACTTTGAGCAACCTAGTTATCTCAAGTTAGAGATAAAGCTTGGCGTAGGAGCTCTCGGGTGGATCATCTTTGATTCGAGGAGGCCGTTGAGATGCCGATGTTCTAAGGAGCCTACGAGGAGTGGAGGACCGCGATAAAGACCTAAAGGACAAGTAACGTGAGGTATAACTTCGTATTCTAGTAGTTAAACCTCTAGTAGTTTGTTAGCAATGGTTTAGATACGATTCATGCGCTCAAGTCCGTGTTACAAAGCTTTGATAATCGTTTTTCATATATTCCGCCTCCCCGCGAGTTCGTGGGGTGCATGACATGGACTTATAGTGGTATCAGAGCCAACTAAATCATTACTAGCTTGTTAGCAACTAGTTAGAAGTTCGATCAACGGAAAACACGAAAACGAAACACCCCGTACCCTAAGTTTCTGTTAATTTTAAAAGTGTCTGAAAAAATATTTGACATACCTTAAAATTCACAGCAGGGTATTTTAAGAATACTGGGAAAATACGAGCCAGTAACTCGGTAGAGCGGCCGCGGATCCGCGGCAATAGAGTGCTTGTGCCACGGATCCGCCGCCGATTCAACTCCGAGTTGACTCGGATTTGCTCTGTAATTCTTTTTTTTTGGTGTTTTGGTTCTCTGTTTGTTCTGTTTATACCCAGGCTACTTCAGTGCTGCTTTGCTTTTAGGGTAGACATGGAACATGGTGATCGATCGATGTTCTAAGATATTTGCTAATTGGGTTTTTATCTGTAATGTTTAATGTGTTCGTAAACCTCCCCTAACTGCTAGTATGTCGGTTGGCAGGGGGTTGCACATTTCTGTAATGTTTACTGTTTGTGTATATGGACTTGATTGGAATGTTGTGATGATTAGCCGGGGTTTGAGATGGGTTTAATATTCATTCATTCAATGTAAATGTAATATAATGTAATATTCTTTTGCGGGGCACATCCAGGTTGCGGTTGTAGCCACCGTTGTATTATTTCTTTTTTACTGTTTTTGCTCCTAGGACAGACCCAAGGTGGGGTACACAAACTACCGGGTACTTTGAAGTGTTTAGTGGCCTACTCACTTTGTTGAGGGAGACCGCTTCACTTCGGGTACTTGGCGGGTAGTTTGCCGTACCCGTAGGGGTCTAGGGTGGGGTAATGGCTATTCATCACAACTGTGTAATCCGTCTTTTATTGCAGGCTCAAACAAAATGCGGATTGCTAGTATATCCAATAAAGTTCATCAGTGATCTGGAATGCCTATTATTACGTCTGACGAATGTACAATATCTATATATGATAGCTATTAGACGTCACTTATGTTTTACACCCGTGCTAGCCCAGCCCCCGCTCTGTCGTTAGATAAGTAACCTAACGGGTGATGACGGGACCCCGTGGCAAATGCGGATGGCATAAGAGGACGTGGTATTTTCGTTGTTTTCTGCAATGATAGGATAAATGATGGGACGCATTATTATAATGCAAAGAAAATAAACCAAAGTTAAGTCGTTGGAACAAATTTAAAAGAAACCACTCGGTTGTTTTAAAAGATCAGAATTTTTAATTGCGGAGCTTTAACCACTCCTTTTAAAAAGTATCAAGTTCCTTCGATTATATCAAGTTCACTACGTTCACGGTTTTGCCAAAACCAGTCGTAGCCCTCCGTCATTTCATATGGATAGTCAATAGTATTCAAGCTGTGTTTGTTGGCCAAAGTCAAGGCACAGTGTTTGGTAGCTATTGAATATTCGTATGCAGCATAAATAGATGCGTTGGTTTGGGACAGTCGTACTGTTTTGTTGGCCAAAGTCAAGGGTATGTACCGATGGGTTCAAATTAACCTGGATATTGACGGGTAGAACTTGACATGTGACTTATGATTTGTTGGCCAAAGTCAAGGTCATAAGAGCATGGGGCAAAAATCCATATCAGGAATTTCTAAAGAAACTGAAATTTGCAGAGAGATGCATACCATTTTGGAGTTTGATGAATGTTGGTAGGATTCCTTCAACATTATCATACGATGATATTTTGGATCCCGATCCTACTGTGAGTATATACTACTTATCAGGAGATTCGTCACCTAACGATCAATGCTATAAACCAAGTAAGTGCCTAGAAAGGTGTCAGCGGGGTTACGCCCCCAGAGAAAAGAGGTTATTTAATTAAGGAACTTCGCGAAAGCATTGGAAAACCTCCCTCGAAGTATCGACACTGACCTGGCTGAACGGTTAAGCAAGAATTGTACGGTGAGAATAGTCCTGGCTAATTCTTCTTTTATGGTTTAAGGAGGGATTCGAGAAACAGTGGGAGCCATCCTGTTTAGATAAGTTAAACCACTCTAAACTTGCAAGAGCATCATGCTAATAGTATTTTCTTCTCTCTCTTAAATTGCAGCGACCTTGTGACCACACATAGGTTACATCTAGATAATAATTTGACTGAATCTTACTTATATGAGTGGCAAAAGTCTGTCCAGATGTCCATTGCCTATGACAAGCTGGACCACCCTATTACTACTCATAATCCCGCCGTCCCAGGTCCAGTTTCCACCGTCACGGATATGGATATCCACCAGACAAGGGAAAAGGATAAAGCGAAAGCTAATTGCCTCGTGTTAGCTTCAGTTGATGGTGTATACCAGAAGCAACACGAGAAGATGGACTTGGTTTCCATCTTTCTCCATAGCAAAGATTTATATGGAGAGCAATCTCATATCACAAGATATAAAACCTCGAACGAATTATTTCAAGCGAGGTTAGCTGACGGGTCATCTGTAGGGGACAACGTCCGTACAATGACTAGCTATAATGATGAGCTCACGGACCTGAAGACCACATCGGAGAACGGGTCAGATACTGACCTGATTCTACAATCTCTGCCTTCTACCCTAAAGGAAACCAGGGAAGTCGAATGAAAGAAAAGGGCAAAAGTTTTGGGACTGGAAGTAGTAAAAGTGGGACGCTCCTATTGTTACAGGAATGAACATTGGCAGAAGGATTGCAGGGCTAGCAAAGCCAGTGGCCAGGATTCGAAGCATGTTGTGGCTTCGGCTTCGAGTGTGTTTGTAATAGAGAACTGTTTGTCAGTTAACCCTACTTCCTGGGTATTGGATACCGGATCAGGATCTCACATCTGTAATTCGTTACAGGCTCTGAGAAACCGTAGGGTTATCAGGATAGGTGATATGACCCTCAGGGTTGCTAACGGAATGAGCATGAACGCTGAATCCGTAGGGGAATATCATATTGGACTGACAACTGGGCAGATATTGATTCTGCGTAACTGTTTTTATGTACCAGGTACAACTTGTAATATCATATCTGTATCCTTACTTTCTAAAGAAGGATATGATTTTACTTTTATAAGCGATGTGGTTCACATCCACCTAAATCAAGTGATGATTGAGTCAGGTACATTAAAAAATGGGATATACGTATTAAATCCAGCTCAGGTTTTCAGCGTCCAGAACACACTTAAAAGAAAGTCTCCGGAATTAAATCAGGCTTTCTTGTGGCATTGTAGACTGGGTCACATCAATGAGAGAAGGTTAAATAAGTTACATAGAGAAGGATATTTGAATCCGTTCGAATATCAATCTTATGCTACTTGTGAATCTTGTCTCATAGGAAAGATGGCAAAAACTCCGTTTACTGGACACGGAGTAAGAGCAAGCGAGCTCTTGGGGCTCGTACACAGTGATGTGTGCGGACCAATGTCTACACATGCGCGAAGCGGTTATTCTTATTTCATTACTTTTACGGATGACTTTTCAAGGTACGGATATATTTTCTTAATGAAACATAAATCCGAGGCCTTTGAGAAATTCCAAGAATACAAGAATGAAGTGGAAAACCAAACCGGCAAAAGTATCAAGACACTGAGATCTGATCGAGGTGGTGATTACTTAAGTGCCGAGTTCCTGGGTTACTTAAAAGAGAATGGAATTCTCTCTCAACTTACTCCTCCATACACACCACAACATAACGGTGTATCGGAGAGACGGAACCGAACCCTATTGGATATGGTTCGTTCCATGATGAGTAACGCTGAGTTGCCGCGATCATTCTGGGGATATGCACTAGAATCAGCCGCATATCTTTTGAACCGAGTTCCAACCAAGACTGTGCCTACCACGCCATATCAGATGTGGAGTGGGAAGAAACCTTGTCTTAAGTATCTTAAGACATGGGGATGTCCAGCTTTTGTAAAGAAGCAGCATGCGGACAAGCTCGAGGCACGCTCAGTAAAATGCAAATTTGTGGGATATCCAAAGAACTCCAAGGGATATTATTTCTATTACGCAGAGGAACAAAAGGTCTTTGTTTCTCTTCATTCCCGCTTCTTGGAAACTGAGTTTTTAGAAAATCAGAAGAGTGGGGACGTAATAGAACTGGAAGAAATTCTAGAACCACAAGCTATTACTGAAATCTTGGTAGAACAAGAAGGTTCAGGAGAACAGGACATCCCGACGCCACTCCGCAGGAGTAGTAGGCAATCTCATCCGCCCGAGAGATACTACGGTTTTCTCATAGACGGGGATAGAGAGGATTGCACTATTGACTATGATGAGCCTACTAGCTTCCAGCAAGCCATTTAGAGCGGTGACTCAGTAAAATGGCTGGATGCAATGCGGACCGAAATGGAGTCTATGTACACTAACAAAGTATGGACTTTGGACATTGCTCCAGATGGGGTAAAACCCGTAGGATGCAAATGGATCTTCAAAAAGAAGATTGGTGTAGATAGACAGGTTGAAACCTATAAGGCTAGACTTGTTGCAAAGGGTTTCCGTCAAAGACCTGGTTTGGACTATGACGAAACCTTTTCTCCAGTGGCTATGCTTAAATCTATTCGGGTCCTTCTTGCTATTGCTGCCTTCCACGATTATGAAATCTGGCAGATGGACGTAAAGACGGCCTTTCTAAATGGTAATTTAGAAGAGAGCGTCTATATGGATCAGCCAGAAGGATTCATTCAGAGTGGGAGCAGCGGTAAAGTATGCAAGCTGCTTAAGTCCATTTATGGACTAAAGCAGGCATCGCGGAGTTGGAACATCTATTTTGATGATGCTGTCAAAGAATTCGACTTTATCAAAAATCCAGATGAACCTTGCATATACAGTAAGATTGTAGGGAGAGCTGTAGTATTCCTCGTCTTGTACGTGGATGGCATTCTCCTAATAGGAAATGATATTCTTATGTTACAGTCAGTCAAAAGATTCTTGTCACATAAATTCTCTATGAAAGACCTGGGTGATGCCACCTACATTCTGGGGATCCGGATCTATCGTGATAGATCAAAAAGGATGTTGGGACTTTCGCATTCCAGGTACATAGACACCATAGTGAAGAGATTCAGTATGGATGATTCTAAGTGCGGTAACCTACCGGCTTGTCACGGAATCACCCTCTCCAAAGAAATGTCTCCCAAGACTGATTTGGAAAAGGATCGCATGTCGATTATACCCTACGCTTCTGCGGTAGGCTCTATAATGTATGCAATGTTATGTACCAGACCAGATGTAGCATACGCATTAAGCGTAGTAAGCAGGTATCAGGCAAACCCAGGGGAGAAGCACTGGATAACCGTAAAGAACATTCTCAAGTACCTGAGAAGGACTAAGGAGATGTTCTTGGTGTATGGCGGAAAATACCTCCAGATGGAGGCCTTTGCCGACTCCGGCTTCTAGAGTGACAAAGATGATTCCAAATCCATGTCGGGTTATGTCTTCACCCTCAATGGAGGGGTGGTCTGTTGGAAGAGTTCCAAGCAGGAGACCGTTGCTGACTCAACAATGGAGGCGGAGTACATAGCTGCTTGTGATGCCGCAAAAGAAGCAGTCTGGATGAAGAAGTTCCTCACAGAACTTTAGGTGGTTCCTACCAGTGTTGATCCAATACCTCTGTATTGTGACAACAACGGCGCTATAGCTTTAGCAAAGGAACCCAGGTCCCATCAGAAGTCCAGACACATCTTAAGGCGGTATCACCTGATCAGGGAGATCGTAGATCGCCGGGAGATCGAGGTAAAGAGAGTAGAGAAGGAGAATAACATTGCTGATCCATTCACAAAGGCCCTTCCTCAGACGCAGTTCGAGAGGCTATTCGAGATGATAGGTCTACGATATGCCAGCTCATGGCCCTAGTGCAAGTGGGAGATTGTTAGTGTATATGCCCTAGGGGCCATTATTGTATCATACTTGTATGTATATTACTTAATGGAAGATTGGGATATTCACAGTTGTATATAACAGTCTTGCTAAAAATGGTAGTATGCTACTTGGTTTGTGTCTACTTTATGCATATGCTTCTTGTAACGTATCACTTATACATATTAGTAGAGCCCATAGGATCTTTGCTTGATTACCAGCGTCGTGATTGCAGTCACACTAGTGGGGGCTGGGTAGTCTATAAGCAACATCCTATACAGGTCCCTGGTCATTGGATTATCGAGATAGGGCATCGATATTCCGGAGTAGACTAAGTGTGTACGCTTCTCATCCCAGTTGGGGAGATAGTCTGTCCCACAGCCATCAGTACGTCGTACTGGAGATAGTATACAGGTGCTCGTTAGGTTACGGGTATACCGGACAGGACTCGTCGGGGAACTGATTGGTTGGCATTATACCCATCGTCAATTAACAGTTCCCAGGTGACATGAGTACAGCATAGTCCGCAGACTTGACACTGCTATTTCGCCTCGAGTGTGTCCCATTGTTCTTAGATTGCTACCCTACCACGGCTCAAAGGAGTCGTGCAAACAGGTAGCAGTTGGGTGCAGTCCCGAGCACTTGGAGGCAGTGGCGGTTAGACAGGATTCGTCTCTCCCGGTATTAGGAGTTGATATCGCGCTATGTTGGAGAGCCATTATGCAAAGTCCCTGGCCAGGGCAAGCGAGATTTACTGGTAGGTTCCAGTAGTTTTCTCAGGGTATAATGGGCTTCGCTCCGACACGACTTATATAGCAATTAGGGGACTGACGCTTGCCGCCTCCTAGGCTCGATATGCGATAGTCTTAGACAAACAGACCGGACTGTACGAAGATTGTCACATCAGGCTTAGTAGGAGTTCGGATGGTTTTCCTCATCAGCCTTCTTATCGACATCTACCTGGGGACCGTTACGTACAGCTAGTGCCGCTTGCGGTCTGTGGTTAAACCCACTGCCAGCGTAGTGTCGAGTCTTTAGAGTCCCACACAGAGAGTTTCCCTGCTCCAAGCAAAACGATATAGAGGTCGTATGGTTTTACGACAAGGGTTCGGACGCATACGTGTGTTTACGCACGTACGACATTCGGACAGTTTTTACTAGTCGGCTTTGGTTTAAGCCAGTTTCTAGTATCAGGTTATTGGATTTATACAGTCTAAAGTTTTTCCGTGTTTTCACGGATTGGAGAGGCGTTCTCGTAATTTTCCGGGAAGCTTCTAGAAGCATGGTGACTTGGAAGGTAAGGTAGCATTAGCATTAATTGGTTTTGTGACTCATGATATGAATCATTCAAGTGAGTTAATGAAGCATTTATTGCTTAATGACTCACTTGATGATTCATTGCACATATTCAATGAAGCATGATAATAATACATTTGATTTAATCATTTGATAATTCTTTATGCTTCATAATATATAACAAGTGAGAAACAATTTCAATTCATTCTCATCACCACCTTCTCTCTCCTCAAGCTCTCTCATTCTTGAAACCCTAACCCTAACCTCTCATGTGTTGAGATCAAGGGTTAGCTAGACTAATACATCCATAACCTCACTCTATATCCCCTAGGTAGCTTAGATTAGCACTTTGAGCAACCTAGTTATCTCAAGTTAAAGATAAACCTTGGTGTAGGAGCTCTCGGGTGGATCATCTTTGATTCGAGGAGGCCGTTGAGGTGCCGATGTTCCAAGGTGCCTACGAGGAGTGGAGGACCGTGATGAAGACCCGAAGGAAAAGTAACGTGGGGTATAACTTCGTATCCTATTAGTTAAACCTCTAGAAGTTTGTTAGCAATGGTTTAGATACGATGGTTTAGATACGATTCATGCGCTCAAGTCCGTGTTACGAAGCTTTGATAATCGTTTTTCATATATTCCGCCTCCCCGCGAGTTCGTGGGGTGCGTGACATGGACTTACAGCTACAGTAGTGCTTGGGGGCCCACTTGGGTAAATTTGATCGATCGAAATGTTTAAACATGTTAGTTCACAGTATTTACATTATATCTGCGACCGTGAATGTCATTTGATCGGTAAATCCTGTCTAACTGCTATAGCCCTTTTAGACGGATTTGCGAACGTGACATTCACGTTGATGTTCTGTGTTGTGCTGTGATGTTGCGGATTGGTCGTAGGGGATAGCCTGGATGCAATGGTAGTACAGTTTTGTTTTATATGTACATTTGATATTGCGGGGCGAGCGTCCGACATGTGGACTGCCGTCACTGCCAGTTTGTATATTATTCTTTTGGGGCACGACCGGGGTGAGGTCGATGTACCCGTTGTATGTATATTTTACTTTCTGTACTAGGATTACCCTGCGGTGGGGTGCACAGATAGCCGGGTTCTAGAGGGCAACAAGCCTGCATCTCATGGCTTTGAGATGGAGGGGGCTTTACTCTAGAATTGGCGGGCTATTCGCCGCACTCGTAGGGGGTACAGGTTGACCCATGAGGGGTGCCCAAGTTACCGGATTCCGTGAAGTGCTGGGTAGTACATTCACGTTGCTGAAGGGGGCTGCCTCGCTTCAGGTTTTGGCGGGTAACTTACCGCGCCCGTAGGGGTCTAGGATTTTATTGCATAGGCTATCCACACGACCAGGGGAACGTCGGGTTTCAGTAGCGGCTCTATGAAACCCGGGAATCCCAGATATCTGTATTGTTCTGTGATGCTTATTACATTTCCGTGATGTTACATTTTATCACGCCTTAAGCGAATATTATATATTGATATATATACTAGTAGATGTTGTATTTGTTTTGCATCCGCGCTAGTCCAGTCCCCACTCTGTCGTTAGTTAAGTAACCTAACGGGTAATAACGGGACCCAGTGGCGAATGCGGATGGCATATACGTACTTCATTATTTTCGTTCTTTATTGGTGTGATCAATTGACGGGACTGCGTTGATTCGGATCAATGCAAGCTAAACAAACCTATTCTGATGTTGTTGGAGCAATTTTCAAAAAGCTGTTATTGCAAGGACGTTCACTTTTGTTTTGCACAGTAGTATTCGGTTATGAATATTCAGCACCTCAGTCGACGAGGCAAGGGCCGAGATCCCTTCACCGGGAGTGACCCCTTGGACAGAAGTTTGCGTCAGGGTAATAACTTCACTATAGCCGATTACTTTTGCTTTGCACAGTGGTGTTCGGTTGGAATATCCTGCACCTCATTCTACAGGGAAAGAGCCGAGAACCCTTCACCGGGAGTGACCTCTTTAGCAAAGATTTTTGTCACTATATTTTTAAAAGCTATCTGGTTCCTTCAACGATATCAAGTTCATTACGTTAAAGGTTTTCGCCAGAAACCATTCGTAGCCCTCCGTCGTTTCATATGGATAGTCAATAAGTATTCAAGCTGTGTATGTTGGCCAAAGTCATGGCACAGTGATTGGTAGCTATTGGGTATTCATATGAAGCATAGATAGATGTGTTGGTTTGGGACAGTCGTATAGCCTTGTTGACCTTCGTCAAGGGCTTGTACGGGCGGGTTCAAATTAACCTGGAAAATGACGGGTAGAACTTGACATGTGACTTATAATTTGTTGACCTTCGTCAAGGTCATAAGAGCATGGGGTAAAAATCACATCGGGAGTTTCTAAAGAAACTGAAACTTGCCAGATATGCGCATACCTTCTGGAGTGTGATAACGTGAGCGGATTCCGTCACGTTGTCATGCGATGATAGTTGGATCCCGATTCCTACTGATGAGTTGGTTTACTCCTCGGGTAATCCCAACTAATTCTTCTTTCAGGTTTGGAGGAGAATTTGACGGTACAGTGGGAGGTTTCCAGATTAGATAAATTAGTAACCATTCTGATCTAGGTTAGAGTGCACGCTGAGTGTTTCTTTTCTCTCTCTCTTTGGCAGCGACCATTGACCCGACCCTAAGACTATGACTCAGTGACCAAAATTAACCGAACCTTCTTAAAGCTGGTTTTTGGATTGTCTGAGTTGCAAACCTCATTGCCACTCCTACTTTTACCCTTTTTCTCCAGGACACCCCGTATTACTACGAACGTCCACTTCCTTTGGACAAAACCATCGTATGGTTATATACAAACTCGAAGGAATTTATTCGAGGATGGTTTCCGGTTCTGGAGAAAACGAATAGGACTATTCAGTTGCCTTTTCCTTATACCTTCTCTCAGGTTGCGAGTACACCTTGGTTTAGGAGATAGTACACCTATTACGCAAATTGGATAGTCTTCTTCCAAACCTTAGGCTGGTGCCGAACGGTGGGGAATGAAGAAAACCAATTAGCATAACGATGGTGTACAGAAGGTATTAAGTAGAGACATATCAAGGGATTAGTAAGAGGGCAAAATAAATTGCGACTGCTATTCATGACCAAACCAAGTATTTCATCGCCACTCCCACATCACCTTTGAATTTCTTCAGAATACTCCATATCACTACGAAGATCCACAGTTTATTGGATACTCCATCATATGGTTATATACGAACTCGAAAGGAACTTGTTCCAGTTCGGGAATGGATTCTGGTTCAGGAGAAATAGGAATAAGGTTTATTCATGTGTCTTTTATCTTCATCTTCTCCCGCATTGCGAGTGCTCCTAGGCTTAGGACAGTACACCCATTATGCTTATTGGATAGTCTTCTTCCAAACCATAGGCTGGTGCCAAACGGTAGGGAAGGAAGAAAACCATTTAGCCTAAGAGGGTGTGCAGAAGGTAATGACTAAAGACATATAAAGGGATTTGGAAAGATGACAAAGAATTACACGGTTACAGTTGTGAATCTGGATAATGGAAGAGGCATTACTAGGAATACCGGGATACCCCATCGAAACATTTCAATATTTCAGTTTCGCTGTGTACTGTTAAAAGAAAACTGATTTCCCAATCAGATCTTGCTCCAGGGTATGTATTTACCAGGTATGATTCTCACATCTGTATGGTTTTACAGATAATGAGTGGGAGTAAGTTATTGGGAATTAGGTGATCATCCTCATTATATCGGGATTCGTTGTAATCGATGATATTTGAGGAAGTCACCTGGGTTGTTTGCCGGACGGCAAATATATGGTTTTGAATATCCGCTGTCATGCACCAATTTCAAATTGATATATCTGTATGTCTATTTTTATAGAGTGAGATATATCTTTTTGAAATTATGTCGATGATATTTACCTATATCAGTGGATGGTTAGGTAAGGAGCATTAAACAGCGGTGTAATTCTTCTTAACCATAAGTACAGTTTTCAACCTACGACACACAGGGTTTGAGTTATTAGACTCAAAGGACTTATACAGAGTATTGTATGTTGTCTAGTGTCCATTAGGACAGAGGGGTTGGTCCTTGTACTATATTCGGTTTACTTATGACTTCTCTAGTTCTTAGACAAGTGTTTCGTAGAAACACAAGGTCTGAGTTTTGAGAAGTTATAGGTATATGAATAAAGTAGAGAACCAAGTGTTGCAAGTATCGGGATTCTTCAAGGTGATCAAAGATGTAAATACTTGTGTTGGGTATTCAGTTGATAGTAATGATTAAAGAACTTGCTTCTCTTTCAGATTACTCATAATTGGAAGCACTCCTAAGTTGAGTAATGCTGATCGTCCTCTCTCCATTTAGTTGACATGCACTGGAGACAGCTGCATGATTTGAATCTGGTTCAATTAAATCAGTGCCTCTGTTTCTGTATTGGATATAGAAAAGTTCATATCTTAACGATGTTAAGGTATGGGGAGTTGTCCGGCTTATGCTTAAAACCAGACTCTGGATAACTCAAGGCGCGTATCTGTAATGGTTGTTTGTGGGTTGACCCAAGCTATGACGAGGGTTGACTTTCGACCATCTGGAAGATCAATAGTGATATTGTTCTAGACTCGCCACAGTTTTAATAAAATGGATTTTTTCAGAAAACAGTAGTGGGAGTATGGTAGAACTAGAAGTGATTCCAGAACCACAAACGATTACTGAAGATTTGATAAGAACCTAAAGATTCAATCTAACTTGACATTCCATTGGCCACTCCGCAGATACAGTGGGTAACCTCAGGCACCTGAGGGGTACTCCGGTTGCCTCAAGGACGGTGACAGGGAGGTTCTTGTTTACCCATACTTGTCATTGCTGTTGTTCCAGACTGTGAGACCCGGCAGGAGGATGAGTATAGCGTTGTTCTAAACTAGTTTTAGAAGTGTACGTTTATATGACTCTGCCATAGGGTTTTCATGGTCAGTGGGAGCAGCGGATGCATTGATGGACAGGTGGCTTATGTCTATTTATAGACTAAAGCAGATATAGCGGAGATAGATCATCTATTTCTGATGTGACAGTCATATGTTTGACTTCATCAGAATAAGGGATGGATCTGTTAAGAAGGTAGTAGGGTGTGATGTCCTGGTATTTTGGATGACATACACAGAGTAGGAAGTGATATTCCTATACTACAATCGGTTATACTTTGGTTGTCATACAGTGGTTTCTCCACATGGGACTTGGATATTATATCAGACATTCTGCTTACTGGATCTATGGTTTTAGATCTAGATTTGGGTAGTTTCCTAATCTGGGTACTTAGAAAACATTCTAAGAGTTTTTAGAATGGACGACTCCTGGCACGGTGGTGTACCTGCAGGTGATGGAGTCACCCTCTCTAAAGGTGTCTTACAGACTAAAGGGGAGAGGGATGTGCATGATTGGCAGATCACTTGTTTAGGCAATTGAGTCGATCATGAGTACCACACCAGATGTTGTTTTTGCAATAGATGCAATAAGTTGATATTGATCAAATCCTGTAGAAACGGTATCACACCCCGCTTCCCGGTGTACGGCGAAGGGGACGCGACGAGGCCCGCTACGTATATACTCAGAAGTACATACGCTAAGCGTAACTAAGCAATATAAAGTAAATCACAAGAGACGAATGGTATAGAAATAACAACAACTTTTATTAATAACATTCTTTGTACAATGCATGAAAAGAAAATACAACTGAAATGAAAAGCGATGCCTAAACAGTGGCATAACAGAAAATGAAAATACTGGAAAGAACAAGGTACAATATTCAGAGCTCGGGATCTTCGTGGAACTGCTCCAAATCTTCCCCGGTGGGCTCGATCTCAGCTTGGTCCAACGCACCTGACCACATTCAAAGAAGAAGGAAATAGAATGTTGTCAGCGAACAGGTCGCTCGGTAAGTCCCAAAGATAAGGGAGAAATAGACAGAGAGTAAGAGAGAGAGAGAGTAGCTGTTAATGTTGTATTGTATTGTTATATTATATTAGTATGGTGTTAACGCTGTTGTTGTAGCTTGGTACAGAAGGATACCAGTGTATACGATAGGGGTCTCAGTATGCTAGAGACCAGGGCAAATGGAAGTACAAGGCTCCGTTATACAACCCGGAACAACGGCAATTGGATTCAGGTTAGGTGTCTTAATCTTACCGTCTCGTGCCACCTTTAACACCTTCCGTACCAATCTACCCCTTAAACCCCGCGATGTCTTGTTTGTATTGTTATCTTGTAAACTTGTATTGGTTGCATGATAGACTGACCGACTGAACGAAACCATGATATCAGGAAACGGTTATAACCGTAGAGTCATGTAAATGGAATACTGGGAAACATGTAAAAGGAATATCCATGGTTCAGTTCAGTCAGATAGTTTGTTAAATGGATTCTGGGATTCATGTATTCATCTTGAGTTGAAATATAAAGAATATAGATTGACTTGAATCATATTCAAGTCAGAAATAGTCAGACTCTAACCCGAGTCAGACTAAAAGAAAGGTAATTTGAAGTTCAACATTAGTTAGGGGCCTTATTGTAATTTGTAAAACTTGAGGGGGTTTTATGTAAAAAGTACTTTTGTATAGTTTTCAAAATACACCTCAAGTATTTAATATTCGTCTTTATAGTTATAATGAATGTGAATTTTATCTGTGTTATTCTAGTGAATATATCCTAATAACAGTATTAATTGATTTATCTGAAATTCATGGTATTTTAATGTAACTTTTAATCTTTTAATTTTAGAAAAAAGTGGAAACTTTATCTTATGATAAAATAGGTGTTTAAATGATAATTATATATCTATAAACACATGAATAATTTTTAAATGAATATTTTATTTTCAAAAATCTCATTTTTCTTAAATATCGTATTTTAAACCTTTCGAGACCGAATGCTCCTTGCGGAGGTCTGAATCTCGCACTACTAGCCTGCGGGTGCACGATGAACCGTACTATCCCTAACAGGTTCCCCAAAAGTGGGTTGTAGCGGCACTTTGCTTAGGTTTTGTAAATACTTTTCATTTAGGAAAACGGTTTTATAAATATAAGGTATTTATTTGTAAAAGAGTATAGTTTTCCGTATTTTAGTTATTATGGTTTCCTAAGCCAACTAGCCTATTTCTAAGGTCTAAACGATGAGTCATTAGAAGCCTCAAATCGCCTCTTCACCGTCAATTGCGGCCAAGTAAGTGCCAGGTAAGTGGGAAGAAACCACAGTCGTGGGCCTAATTAAAAACCACTAGCCTAGACACACTTGCCTAGACACCACAAGACAGTTTAGATAAACGATCGATGTCCATGACCAATCGTGTTTTCATTTTTATTAAAAGATTTTATTTAGAAATGTCTACAACTTAAAGTTTTCAATAAAGGTTATAAAGATTAGGGTATTTTAGTGAAAAGTCCTGTAATTTCGTATTCTGTGTTTTGATATTTATCAATTAGGGTTATATTGAGTGTGTGTAGAGGTAGGTCATTATCTCGTGACTTATTTTAAGTTTTGGTGAAGTTAAAAAGTAAAACATGACATATTAAACTTAAAGGTATTATAGCGTAAGAATACGGTATTTGAAAACGTTATCATTTCATGTGTGAAAATTCAATCAAATTGGTTTCTACAAGTTTAGTGATCAAGATAAACCTATTTAGGAGTGAGGGAATTAATTAAACTAAGAAAAATGAACATCATGGTATTTTTATGAAAAGAATACGGTTTTGCAAAGAAGTTATCATTTTATATGAAAAAGTTTGTTTAAATTGGTTTATGGGTGATTAATAGTCATCATGAATATAGGTAGGTGTTATGTATTAGGTGACAAGTGGATATTTGTAGAAAAACCGAATCGAAAATCGGTTTGTCCGATTTCCGTCGGGTTCCAAAAAGTCGTATTTTTACATTAAGGAAAAGAGAGATAAAAGACATGGGACTTACGGTTTTGGACAAGCTAAGGATGATAAAGAAGGTGGTGGTTGTCGATGCGTTGAAAACGTCGCGAAGGTTCTGATCCGGTCGCCGGAATCCGTCGTCAGTTTCGGCAGCGCTTCGCTTCTCGCTCTTCGCACCGATTTCTCAAGAATTTGGGAGAGTGAACTTAGAGTGGTGAGGTGAAATGGTAGAGGGTAGGGGTCTTTATATAGGGCTAGGCTAGGGTTAGGGTTAGGGTTAAAAAACATTAAAAATTCATTAAAAAATATTAAAAGAAAATATAAAAAAACATTAAAAATTCATTAAAAATCATTAAACCTAGGAGTAAAAGGGATTTATTGGCCAAATCAAAACCGATCCAGGTATAATAAGTGTGCAAGAGGGTTGACCAAGTCAAGAGCCAACTTTTCTCAGTTGGTGACTCGGTCGTCCGGCTGGCGGCGCCGGACCGAGTCGGCCGATTCGCCGTCCGGCGGCGCCGAGTAGGGCCGAGTCAGGCTTCCAGTGGCCGGGGATTTTCTGGGGGTACAATTTGGTATATTTACTTTTTGTTGTCCAGTACATATTTTGGGAGTTATGGCCTTTTTACCGTTGACTTCCAAAAAAAATTAAAACAAAATAAATACAAAAATAATGTGGGGCATGGGATTTGAACTCCGGTGGCTTGGTTCAGCAGTGCAAGGTATTACCAATGAGCTACAAGCTCCTTCTTGTAATTATTGTGGTTTTTAATTACTTAAACTGATAGCAGCAAGAATAAATACTCCTAGTATACATTAAATTTAAAGTAATTTCTTGTACACAAAAAATGGAGTTATTTCATTCTTGTAGCTTGTAATTAAAAACAAAAATAATTACCTAAATCTTGTGCTCAGGCTAAAATACCCCTTTGTGGATTTTAAAAATATTTTGAAAAAAAATTGTATAGGAAAAAGTGTATAAGAAAATTAGGGTTGTTACAAACGGTCGGAAGCAGTTTTAGAACATAAGTGGATGTTCTAGAGATATGATAACGACAGCCTCATTTCAGGAGACAGTTATCATTCTAGGCTTCCAAGGTGACCTGGATGACAGATTGGTTGTCAGAGTTATAGTTTTCCCTCTGACGAGGGGCAGTATTTTGGACAGGTGGTCCAGGTGGATACCGAGAAAGGTATGGCGCAGGATACTGATTAAGTTCAGTTGACGATACAGTCTAAGAAGTTTGGATTTGGAGTTCATTTATGAACTAGGTCCCATCAGATATCCAAACATAGTCTAAGACAGGTATTACTCATTTCGGGAGATGGGTTTCTTCGCGAACTTGAGATAAAGAGAGACATAGAAAGAAACATCATAGCGGATCCACTCACTGAGGCTATTCCTCGAACGCAATAGTTTCGCAAACGAGCTTTGTGAGACTGACTAGTAGAGGAGTTGGGTGTTCGGTATCACACGGGCTGTGAGTATACGACATCGCAATAATTAGCCTTGAGTGCAAGTGGGAGATTGTTGGAGATAGTGCCCTCAGAGTCAATTATTGGATCACAGGCACGTGATTGCAATGATTGAGGGAGGACCTATACCGGTAGGACAGTCTTACTCAAGATGATAGTATGCTATCTGGTTTATCTTTATCATCGTGTACTGCTTTAGGTGACCTTACAGGTCACTATTGCGTGTTGATAGAGCCCCTAGGATTCTTGCTTGACTGCCAGCAGTATGAGGGCGATCATATACGCAGGAGCTGGTAGTCTATAAGCACATCCTTAAATGGTCCCTAGTCGTGGGAGTTTCGAGACAGGGCATCGATACTCCAGAGTAGACTAGTGTATCAGTCGAGACCCCGACAAGGGGCGGTGGCCGGTCTCACAAGCCATTGGTGTCAGTTGGTTCACCTAAGATGTATACAGGTGCTCATTGGGTTATGAGTACACCGGACAGGACTCGCTGGGAATATGCTAGTTGGTATTATACCTGATGTCAGATAGCAGTTCCCTGGTGACATGTGTACAGGTTAGTTCATCGACCTGAGATCTTCATTTGTCTCGTGTGAGTTCCCACTGTGCTTTGATTACTACCCTACCACGCTCAAAGGAGACGTGCAAACAGGTTTTAGTTGGGTACAGTCCCGAGCCACATGGAGACAGTGAGCGGATCTGCAGGGGTTCGTCTCTACCAGTATTGGGGATGAGGTCGAGCTGTGTCTAGGAAAGCCAGTACATGAAAGTCCTTGGCCAAGGCAGGAGATTTACTGGTAGGTATTCCAGTAGTATCTCAGGGTGTTCTGGGCTACACTCCGACACGACTTGTACCGCTTTTGGGGGTTTGACTTTTACCAACACCCTAGGCCCGCCATGCGATACTCATAGACGAACGGACCGGACTATACGGATATTGTCACTGACAGGCTCAGTAGGGTGTCAGGATGAGTTCGCTCATCGACATCTCTTTTGGTCAATACCTGGTAGCCCGTTACGTATATGCTAATACCTCTGATGTGCTAGTGGTTAAATCCACAACCAAAGTATTGACGAGTCTTTAGAGTCCCCCACAGACCAGTTTCTCAAGTTTCGGGCGAAACGCTGTAGAGGCCGTATGGAGATATAGCAGGGTTCGATCATGTACGTGCGGTATTGCACGGATCATGATCGGACGGATAATACTAGCGGGCTTTGGTTTAAGCCGGATCCTAGTATTGTACTGTGTAGATTTTGTCTCATTGCATTTGTATTTGGTCGGAATACAAATGCGGGTATGTATATACAGTAGCGGGGTTTCCTGTAATTTATTACGGGATCAGTTTTATGAACTTGCCTGTTTGCATTCCGTTTCGGCCATTTTTCTTTGTATCTTTCATTGGCTGAAAATTGGTGGAGGAGGGCTTATTTACACTTTTGCAAATTAGCATTGTGGAGGGTGGTCTTTGCATATTGTTGCTTCATGATGGTTGCACCATCATTTGACTTCTTGACTTCATCATTGCTTGACTTTGGGTGTGATGATGGTTGATGGAGTGTTGGTTTTGCTTGTGATCATTTCTTCACATCATCATTTTTTCTCTCTATCATGCATGATAGATACACACACACCCTTGGACTTTTTTCCCTCTATCTTGAGATGGCCGGCCACATGAGGGTAGGGGGCTGCCCATTTTTTGGAAGGGGATTTTTGGTTCTCTTCATGCTTGCAAAAATCCCCAAGTTCATCACAAAAATTCCACAACTCATTCCTCCACTAAAAGGGCAACTTCATAAAACCCCATGAGACACATAGAGTTCTACACTTCATCTACAGCACTTCTTGGGCACGTCGGCTCGCCAACTTCGTGCCCGAGTTGCCTCGGTCCAGAGGTGGGAGCCCGTAAAAGAAGTCGGCGACGTGGTGCCCTTCCGGCGACGTGGTGGAGACCGGAGATTCCGCGGGGAGATTGGGACGACGACGAGAAGACCGAAGGACACGGCTCGCTCGGTATATCTCTCTACCCCTTCTTTTGTTAGCTAGGACTATGTTAATGGCCCGATCCGGGTTTAAAGTGCGCGGTGGTGCCGGTTCAAAAGTTAAAGAAAAGTATCGTTTCCGCATTCCGGCGTCGGATTGACGGCCGGAGCGCCGCCGTGCACTTACAGCATCGACACGTAAATCCTCATATCTCAGGCGCCGCATCCTCAGATCGGCCCTCAGGCGCCGCATACTCTGGTCGGCCCTCATATCCATCTCACGACTCTGGTCGATATCCTCCGGATAACCGCTAAGTCCAAATACTATCACCGGTAGGTAGTGCTCCCCTGCCAGGCTCACCACCTAACAATATGAGTCTTCTTATCCCGGGATACCTTACCGGGTCAACCATGTACCCACAGACGGTGCCTACCGCTCCTCGAATCGGGTTTCACATGCCAATCTCAGAACCGAGAAAACTGATGGTGGACGCATCGAAATATCATATCAAGAGAAACCGGATTTTCAAAACAATTGCATAATTTCTTGAAATATCCCCAAGGTTCTCAAATCCATAAATCACATGAAATCCGTATCTCAATGCGTAAATCCATGAAATATGATATATGCAACATAAAACAGTAATATGAGCATATTTAGGGAAAACCGCTCTTTTAAATGAATCCGGTATTAAAATATATCATGCGGTTCCCAATTCCTCCGAAATCAAATGCAACATCATATAAGGTGTACATGTAGCAATAGCAAGATAGGTGTATATACATGTAAGTATGAATGCATGATGCATTTCTTATGCGCAATAGCACAATAATCCACGTCTCAATGTCAATGACAATGCAATACCACATAGGGGTATATGTAGCTATAACAAAGTATGTGTATATACATGTCAATAATGATACAATACCATATAGGTATATGTGTAGTTATAGCAAGGTATGTCATGCAACATAGCATAATGATGTGAGCATAGAAAGTATATCATGCAACATAGTATAATGATGTGAGCATTACAATTATATCATGCAACATAGTGTAATGATGTGACAATACTGAACAATCAAGAGTAGTAGCATGATATTGCAATTCTACTGTGTAAGTGACATAGTAATTATCGATGATAAAGTGTGTGAGACGGCCAATCTGTGTAGGTGTAACATACGCATCATCGGTAATGGTGTAGGTGTACTAGCACAGGTATATGTAATGCAATGAGAATGACATGAACGTAGCATAAGGTACATCGTAAGAGAAATGCTAAAAGGTATATGTATCTACGATATATACGAGTCGGTGAATCTATAAAACGGCATCCAGCCTCACAACATCACATACGGTACAATCCATCGTACGGCAGCATTAACCAATTAGGGATTCTATCAACCTATACAACCATGAGGGTACAGATCTAAGTCTCGTACGGCATATCACTCATTATTCACATCATTATCCATATATATATACCTATATCCCAGGTCACATCCGTATCAATCTCATATCTGGGGACCGACAAAGGTATCAATTATCTCATGTCGACTCGCATCTGTATAACGACATATCAACCAAGTCATCATATCTCATCGTATACTCTTTTCATCACATCAATCTCTCACATCAAGTCATTTTACATATACATTCTATCTTATGAATCTCATGTCATACTACTCTAAAACTCGTGCTTAATCTCGTGCAACTACATATCTATACATCGTGATTCACATTCACTTTTCCTATCCTTATATATCAATTCGAGACATCATTTCTATCATATCATGTCCAAGAGTTATGTCCCTATAGCTTTCATTTCATATCTCGATATATATATTCAATCATTCATATCACCTCTAACTATCTTTTTAACTATACCTATAGTTTTCCAATATGGGTTTCTCCGACTGTATTCTATATATATCGATTCCCATTCATAATTTGCGGGGGTGCTATACGCCATCCACCCGACTTCCCCCGTAGATATAAATCTACTCACCTGTGGAACTCCTCGTCCAGGCGTATTCGATGTGCTTCGTCGTCTCGGAATCCACGCAAGGGTACCTACAAATCAACACATATCGCAATGTTATGAAAACCAAGTCCGAAAACCGATACGGCACACGGTGCGCTCATAGGTTAGAACCTATAGCCTACGCATGCAAAAACAACCAAACAACCCTCGTCGTTGACATACAAACGTCCAACGACCAAATACAATATCAAGTCTCAAAACCAAGAATCCCAATACCGGAAAACATAGCCAAAACCTTAACTAGGGTCGCTATTCATGAAAACCACCAAGCCTAAAATCCAATTGTACCAATCGCTCATTCACAACACAATAAATATCGTACAAGATAATATATATTTCATCACTACGTCAATTAAAACCCACGTCTAATTATACTGAAAACCTAGTAAGCAACCCAAAGGAGTTTCGGTGCAAAACCTCATGGATTAGCGATCTAGTGGGTACTTTATTCATCTAATATCATAATTAGGCTTTACAACTCTTAACTATATTTTAAGCTCACTTATCTTTATAGATTCTAAAAACCTAGTTTGCATAATTACACCATTTAGACAATTTCAAAGTAACAATTTGCAAACTAACAACTAGCTTAGGTTTTTTCATGTTTAAACATGTTAAACTACACATATAACTATAACCAATTAATCAAAACCCTAACTTGATTTCAAAACCCTCTCTTGAATTTCTAAACTTGCAATATAGCACCATATAAATACCTAATTAATTTTGATTTAAGACTTTAACCAACAATTAAGCTTTAGGGTTAGGATTTATACCACACAAACTTGATATCAAACTTGCAATTTGACTCCCAAAATAGCCTCCAAAATGCTAACTTTATTCATGATACAAGCTAGATTAGGCTAATGAATAATGGGTAGGGATTTAATTTGGAATTTGTGAGATTAAATATGGATTTTTGAAGCTTTTTGAGTTGAAAATGGAGGTGGGGAAAATTTGGGGCTGCCAAGGGGGAGGCTCGGCCAAGATGAGAGAGGAAGGGGATTTAGTGCAAGTGTGTGGAAAAGTCTAGGTTAAGATAACCATTAAAGCTTAATTAATGCACCTCACTTCAATCTACCTCTAAATCCTTTTCTTTTCTATTTTCATTAACCCTAGAAAAGTCTAGAACACTCAAGATTTTTGGAGAAAAGAAAATAATTTGTAAACTTGTATTTAAGTTGACATGGTTCATATTTGTATATTTAACCCATTCCAATTTGTAATTACCACTAATTAAGTGTATAAATAAAAGCTTATAATAATATTTAGAATAATTAATTAAGGAAAAATATTCAAGTGAACTAATAATTATAAGTGACTAAATATATACCGCATACTAGCAATTTCCTAGTTAAACTAGGTGCATTTACGTCTATATTGAAAAAATGATTATATCCTGGTTTTTACGCAAAACACAAATTATTTACCGATAAACGGAAAATTCGCCTAAACGATTTCTGAAACGTTATAATACTCCTCTTCGCTCTCACTTTCAGAGAATCATTTTAACAGAAGAGAGTCATGGTTTGTAATCGTCCGCATGCTCATCGGCAGCCAAGGGAGGTGCCCATTGAGAAAATTGTTTCTCGTTTTGTTGCACGCTTGGTGAATCCTGCTCTTACGGATGACCAATGTGATACGGTGTTGCATGAGCTCTTGACCCGTAGAGTATCTTCTCTCCCCATCAGCTCCATTTGGCTCCGGATGATCCTCCTGTTTGTGCTCGATGACATTCCCCTCATCCAGCAGAGATGACACTGGCGATGCTTGACGCAGCGGAGGATAAGATTGAATGCTTTAATGAAGCACTTTTGATTACCACGTCTCTGAGGGATCGCCCTATTCTGCAGCTAAGCTAGATATGGGCTCAACGGGCCATCATGTCTGCCTTCGCCGATGGGCACGTCGCTAACCGATGGGGAGCGACTCCTCGCGAAGATCGCCTCTTCGTCAGGGTGGAGAAGGCGGAGAGGACTTTAGAAAACTTTATTCATAGTTTTATAAACCCTTATACTTTTGATCCCGTGTTTGGTGATCTATTTCCTGTAGAATAAAATATTTATTTAAATGCTTTCCTTTTATCGTTGACCGCCGAGTGCTTCCTTTCTAACACATGTTTTTCCTCTGATTGTATTGTTGCAACCCACATGTGTGCATGTGCCTATATGAATGAGCCTACGTTCACACATATCAGTAAATGAAACTTAAATCGGTGTAAACACCATGATATAGAAATTCTATTGTGTAAGTGGAATGGAAATTACCAATGATGAATGTGAGAGCCGGCAAATCTGTGTATGTATAACATGCGCATCATCGGTAATAATGCAGGTGTACTAGAAGACGAGGCCATATAAAGGTAAGTACTGGAAGCATAGTACATATGTCACAAGGAAAAGATGCAATCTAAGTATGAACGGTATAAGGTACACATCTTGTAAGCCGAAGTCGCGCACCCCGCGGTTCGCGAGGAGGCGGAATTTACAGAAAACGATGATTTTGACTACGCAACACCGGCTATAACTCTAGGATCTTTACTAAACCCATAACTGTTGGAGATTGTGCCCTCAGAGTCAATTATTGGATCACAGGCACGTGATTGCAATGATTGAGGGAGGACCTATACCGGTAGGACAGTCTTACTCAAGATGATAGTATGCTATCTGGTTTATCTTTATCATCGTATACTGCTTTAGGTGACATTACTGATCACTATTACACGTTGATAGAGCCCCTAGGATTCTTGCTTGACTACCAGCAGTATGAGGGCGATCATATACGTGGGAGCTGGGGTCTATAAGCACATCCTTAAAAGGTCTCTAGTCGTGGGAGTTTCGAGACAGGGCATCGATACTCCAGAGTAGACTGGTGTATACAGTCGAGACCCCGACGAGGGGCGGTGGCCGGTCTCACAAGCCACTGGTGTCAGTTGGTTCACCTAAGATGTATACAGGTGCTCATTGGGTTATGAGTACACCGCACAGGACTCGCCGGGAACCTGCTAGTTGGTATTATACCTGACGTCAGATAGCAGTTCCCTGGTGACATGTGTACAGGTTAGTTCATCGACCTGAGATCGTCATTTGTCTCGTGTGAGTTCCCACTGTGCTTTGATTACTACCCTACCACGCTCAAAGGAGACGTGCAAACAGGTTTTAGTTGGGTACAGTCCCGAGCCACATGGAGGCAGTGAGCGGATCTGCAGGGGTTCTTCTCTACCGGTATTGGGGGTGAGGTCGCGCTGTGTCTAGGAGAGCCAGTACATGAAAAGTTCTTGGCCAAGGCAGGAGATTTACTGGTAGGTATTCCAGTAGTATCTCAGGGTGTTCTGGGCTACACTCCGACACGACTTGTACCGCTTTTGGGGGTCTGACTTTTACCAACCCCCTAGGCCCGCCATGCGATGCTCATAGACGAACGGACCGGACTGTACGGATATTGTCACTGACAGGCTCAGTAGGGTGTCAGGATGGGTTCTCTCATCGACGTCCCTTTTGGTCAATAGCTGGTAGCCCGTCACGTATGGCTAATACCTCTGACGTGCTAGTGGTTAAATCCACAGCCATAGCATTGACGAGTCTTTAGAGTCCACCACACACAGTTACTCAAATTTTGGGCGAAACGCTGTAGAGGCCGTATGGAGATATGGCAGGGTTCGATCAGATACGTGCGGTATTGCACGGATCGTGATCGGACGGATTTTACTAGCGGGCTTTGGTTTAAGCCGGATCCTAGTATTAGACAGTGTAGATTTTGTCTCTTTGCATTTGTATTCAGTGGGAATACAAATGTGGGCATGTATATGCAGTCGCGGGGTTTTCCTGTTATTTATTACGGGATCAGTTTTCTGAAGTTGCCAGTTTGCATTTCGTTCCGGCCAGTTTTCCTTTGTTCCTTCGCGGCCGGACTTTTAGATGGAGAGGTTATTTGCAAGTGTGCAAATTATCATTTGTGGAGGGTATCTTTTGTAATTGTGGCTTCATGATTTGACTAGCATCATTTGATTCTTTTTGAATCAACTCCTTTTTCATTTATGAGATTAGAAATGGATGGGATTTGATTTGGGCTTGAGTGTTATTCTTTTATTCTCATTATCATTTCTTTTCTTCTCTTAAAAAAAATTCATTCATTCCCTCCACCATCATTAGAGGGGCCGGCCACTTTGGGAGGGGAGAGAGAGAGTTCATTTTTGAGGAAGAAAAATATTCATCTCATGCTTGCTTGCTACAAAATTTCTTACAGCTCTTCAAAGTTCATATTGATTCCTCCATCAATGGTAACTTCTTGACCCCAAAGAGACAAAGCATTCCACACTTCACCTACAGCACCCTTGGGCACGTCGGCTCGCCAACTTCGTGCCCGAGTTGCCTCGGTCCAGAGGTGGGAGCCCGTAAAAGAACCCGGAGATGTGGTGTCCGTTTCGACGAGGAGGTGACGACTGGAGATTCCGCGAGTAGATCGGAGTGGAGGCGAAGACCGAAGGACACGGATCGCTTGGTATAGCTTCTCTACTCTTATTCTAGTTTGGTAGTGTTAGGTTAATGGCCCGATCCGGGATTTTAGTGCGCGGTGGTGCCGGTTCTATGTTTTAGAAAAGTTTTTCGTTTCCGCATTCCGGCGTCGGATTGACGGCCGGGGCGCCACCGTGTACTTACACTGGTATCAGAGCCACGCCATTAACCTAGTCTAGCTTGCTCTAACGTGTTTAAAATTCGATCGAACGGATTTTCAAAAACCGTATTTCCATGTCGTACTTTCTGTCGAATTTTTCTGTGCTCTAAAAATTATTTGGTACATTGGAAAATTATGTGCAGGGCTTTTTATGAATTCTGGGAAAATTTGGTACGCTGAGGTTACTGTAGAGCGGCGGTTTAGCGGCCAAAACGATGTTTTGGCCGCGGAACCGCCGCCGTTTTGTGGCCAAACCGTACCAAATTTTCACAGTAGGCTTCTGACATGGAAATAGTGTTTCTGGTATATTATTTTTGGGCCCAGATGTTTTTGAGTGCTGCAGTTGTGCTTGGGGCCCACTTCGGAAAATTCAGTCAATCAAAAATTTTAAACATGTTAGTTCACAGTATTTACATTATATCTGCGACCGTGAATGTCACTCGATCGGTAAATCCAGTCTATCTGCTATAGCCCTTTTAGACGGATTTGCGAACGTGACATTCACGTTGATGTTCTGTGTTGTGCTGTGTTGTTGCGGATTGGTCGTGGGGGATAGCCTGGATGCAATGGTAGTACAGTTTGGTTTATTATGTACATTTGATATTGCGGGGCGAGAGTCCGACATCTGGACTGCCGTTACTGCCTGTTTGTATATTATTCTTTTGGGGCACGACCGGGCTGAGGCCGATATACCCGTTGTATATTTTACTTTCTGTACTAGGATTACCCCGCGAAGGGGTGCACGGGTAGCCGGGTTCTAGAGGGAAACGGGCCCGCATCTCATGGCGTTGAGACGGAGGAGGCTTCACTCTAGAATTGGCGGGCTATTCGCCGCACTCGTAGGGGGTACAGGTTGACCCAAAGAGGGGTGCCTAAGTTACCGGATTCCGTGAAGTGCTGGGTGGTCCATTCACGTTGCTGAAGGGGGCTGCCTCGCTTCAGGTTTTGGCGGGTAACTTGCCGCACCCGTAGGGGTCTAGGATTTCATTGCACATGCTATCCACACGACCAGGGGAACGTCGAGTTTCAGTAGCGGCTCTGTGAAACCCGGGGATCCCAGATATCTGTATTGTTCTGTGATGCTTATTACATTTCTGTGATGTTGCATTTTATCACGCCTTGAGCAAATATTATATATTGATATATATACTAGTAGATGTTGTATATGTTTTGCATCCGCGCTAGTCCAGTCCTCGCTTTGTCGTTAGTTAAGTAACCTAACGGGTGATGACGGGACCCAGTGGCGAATGTGGATGGTATATACGTACATCATTATTTTCGTTCTTTATTGGTGTGATCAATTGATGGGACTGCGTTGATTCGGATCAATGCAAGATAAACAAACCTATTCTGATGTTGTTGGAACTTTTTTCAAAAAGCTGTTATTGCAAGGGCATTCTCTTTTGTTTTGCACAGTGGTATTCGGTTATGAATATCCAGCTCCTCAGTCGACGAGGCAAGGGCCAAGATCCCTTCACCAGGAGTGACCCCTTGGACAGAAGTTTGCGTCAGGGCAATAACTTCACTATAGCCGATTACTTTTTCTTTGCATCGTGGTATTCAGTTGGAATATCCTGCACCCCATTCTACGTGGAAAGAGCTGAGATCCCTTCACCGGGAGTGATCTCTTTAGCAAAGGTTTTCGTCACTATATTTTTCTAAAAAGCTATCCGGTTCCTTCAACGATATCAAGTTCATTACGTTAAAGGTTTTCACCAGAAACCATTCGTAGCCTTCCGCCATTTCAGTTAAATATTCGGTAGTATTCAAGCTGTGTATTTTGACCTCATGCCAAGGCATAGTGATTGGTAGCTGCCGGGTATTTATCTGTTGCATAGATAGATGCGTTGGTTTGGGACATTCGTACTACGATTTTGGCCTACGTCAAGAGTATGTACGGGTGGGTTCAAATTAACCTGGACAATGACGGGTAGAACTTGACATGTGACTTATGATATTTTGACCTCACGCCAAGGTCATAAGAGCATGGGGCAAAAATCACATCGGGAGTTTCTAAAGAAACTGAAATTTGCCAGATATGCGCATACCTTCTGGAGTGTGATAACGTGAGCGGATTCCGTCACAAATGCAATGATAGTTGGATCCCGATTCCCACTGATGAGTTGGTTTACTCATCGGGTGATCCCGACTAATTCTTCTTTCAGGTTTGGGGAAGAATTTGTCGTTACAGTGGAAGGTTTCCAGATTAGATAAAGTGATAACCATTCTGATCTAGGTTAGAGTGCACGCTGAGTGTTTCTTTTCTCTCTCTCTTTGGCAGCGACCATGACCCGACCCTAGACTATGACTCAGTGACCAAAATTAACCAAACCTTCTTAAACACTGGCTTTTGGATTGTCAAAGTTCCAAACCTCATTGCCACTCCTACTTTTACCCTTTTCTCCAGGACACCCCGTATTACTACGAACGTCCATTTCCATTGGACAAAACCATCGTATGGTTATATACGAACTCGAAGGAATTTATTCGAGGATGGTTTCCAGTTCTGGAGAAAACGAATAGGACTATTCAGTTGTCTTTTCCTTTTACCATCTCTCAGGTTGCGAGTACTCCTTGGTTTAGGAGATAGTACACCTATTACGCAAATTGGATAGACTTCTTCCAAACCTTAGGCTGGTGCCAAACGGCGGGGAATGAAGAAGACCAATTAGCACAACGATAGTGTACAGAAGGTATTAAGTAAAGACATATCAAGGGATTAGTAAGAGGGCAAAGTAAATTGCGACTGCTATTCACGACCAAACCAAGTATTTCATCGCCACTCCCACATCACCTTTGAATTTCTCCAGAACACTCTGTATCACTACGAAGATCCACAGTTTATCGGATACTCCATCGTATGGTTATATACGAACTCGAAAAGAACTTGTTCCAGTTCGGGGATGGATTCTGGTTCAGGAGAAATAGGAATAAGGTTTATTCATGTGTCTTTTATCTTCATCTTCTCTCGTGTTGCGGGTGCTCCTAGGATTAGGACAGTACACCCATTATGCTTATTGGATAGTCTTCTTCCAAACCATAGGCTGGTGTCGAACGGTAGGGAAGGAAGAAAACCATTTAGCCTAAGAGGGTGTACAGAAGGTAATGACTAAAGACATATAAAAGGATTTGGAGAGATGGCAAAGAATTATACAGTTAAAGTTGTGAATCTGGATAATGGAAGAGGCATTACTAGGAATATCGGGATACCCCATCGAAACATTTCAATGTTTCAGTTTCACTGTGTATTGTTAAAAGAAAACTGATTTCCCAATTAGACACTTGCTCCAGGGTATGTATTTACCAGGTATGATTCTCACATCTGTATGGTTTTACAGATGATGAGTGGGAGTAAGTTATTGGTAATTAGGTGATCATCCTCATTATATCGGGATTCGTTGTAATTGGTGATATTTGAGGAAGTCACCTGGGTTGTTTGCCGGACGGCAAATATTTGGTTTTGAATATCCGTTGTTATGCACCAATTTCAAATTGATATATCTGTACATCTATTTTTATAGAGTGAGATATACCTTTTTGAAATTATGTCTATGACATTTATCTATATCGGTGGATGGTTAGGTAAGGAGTATTGAACAGCGGTGTAATTCTTCTTAACCATAAGTGCAGTTTTTAACCTACGATACACAGTGAATGAGTCACTAGACTCAGGGGACTTATACAGAGTATTGTATATTCTCCAGTGTCCATTGGGACAGAGGGGTTGGTCCTCGTACTATATTATGTTTACTTATGACTTCTCTAGTTCTTAGACATGTGTTTCGTAGAAATACAAGGTCCAAGTTTTGAGAAGTTATAGGTATATGAATAAAGTAGAGAACCAGGTGTTGCAAGTATCGGGATTCTTCAAGGAGATCGAAGATGTAGATACTTTTGTATGGTATTCAGTTGATAGTAATGATTAAAGAGAACTTGTTTCTCTTTCAGGTTACTCATAATTGGAAGCACTCCTAAGTGGAGTAACGCTGATCGGGCGCCTTCCATTTAGTTAACATGCACTGTAGACAGCTGCATGATTTGAATCTGGTTCAATTAAATCAGTGCCTCTGTTTCTGTATTGGATATAGAACAGTTCATATCTTGACATTGTTAAGGTACGGGGAGTTGTCCGGCTTATGCTTAAAACCAGACTCCGGATAACTCAAGGCACGTTTCTGTAATGGCTGTTTGTGGGTTGACCCGGGCTATGACGAGGGTTGATTTTCTACCATCTGGAAGATCAATAGTGATATTGTTCTTGACTCGTCACAGTTTTAATAAAAATGGATTTTTTCAGAAAACAGTAATGGGAGTATGGTAGAACTGGAAGTGATTCCAGAACCGCAAACGATTACTGAAGATTTGATAAGAACCTAAAGATTCAATCTGGTTTGACATTCCATTGGCCACTCCGCAGATATGGTGGGTAACCTCAGGCACTCAAGAGGTACTTCGGTATGCTCAAGGACGGTGGCAGGGAGGTTCTTGTTTACCCAGACTTTCCATTGTTGTTGTTCCAGACTGTGAGACCCCGCAGGAGGATGAGTATAACGTCGTTCTAAACTAGCTTTAGAAGTGTACATTTATATGACTCTGCCAGAGGGTTGTCGTAGTCAGTGGGAGCAGCAGAAGCATAATGGACAAGTGGCCTATGTCTATTTATAGACTAAAGCAGAAACAATGGAGATAGATCATCTATTTCTGATGTGACAGTCATAGGTTTGACTTCATCAGAATAGGGGATGAATCTGTTAAGAAGGTAGTAGGGTGTGATGTCCTGGTATTTGGATGACATACACAGAGTAGGAAGTGATATTCCTATACTACGATCGGTTATACTTTGGTTGTCACATAGTGGTTTCTCCACATGGGACTTGGATATAATATCATGACATTCTGGTTACTAGATCTATAGATCTAGATTTGGGTAGATTCCCAATCAGGGTACCTAGACAGCATTCTAAGAGTTTTTTGGAATGGACGACTCCTGGCACGGTAGTGTACCTGCAGGTGATGGAGTCACCCTCTCTAAAGGAGTCTTACAGACTAAAGGGGAGAGGGATGTGCATGATTGGCAGATCACTTGCTTAGGCAATTGAGTCAATCATGAGATGTCAAGTACCACACCAGATGTTGTTTTTGCAGTAGGTGCAATAAGTTGATATTGATCCAATCCTGGAGAAACATTCGGAAGCAGTTTTAGAACATAAGTGAATGTTCTAGGGATATGATAACGGCAGCCTCCTTTAGGAGACGGTTATCATTCCAAGCTTCCAAGGTGACCTGGATGACAGAGTGGCTGTCAGAGTTATAGTTTTCCCTCTGACGAGGGGCAGTATTTTGGACAGGTGGTCCAGGCGGATACTGAGGGAGGCATGACGTAGGATACTGATTAAGTTCAGTTGACGATACAGTCTAAGAAGTTTGGATTTGGAGTTCATTTATGAGATAGGTCCCATCAGATATCCAGACATATTCTAAGACAGGTATTGCTCAATTTGGGAGATGGCTTTCTCCGCGAACTTGAGATAAAGAGAGACATAGAAAGAAACATCACAGGGGATCCACTCACTGAGGCTATTTCTCGAACGCAATAGATTCGCAAACGAGCTTTGTGAGACTTACTAGTAGAGGAGTTGGGTGTTCGGTATCACACGGGCTGTGAGTATGCGACATCGCAATAATTAGCCTTGAGTGCAAGTGGGAGATTGTTGGAGATAGTGCCCTCAGAGTCAATTATTGGATCACAGGCACGTGATTGCAATGATTGAGGGAGGACCTATACCGGTAGGACAGTCTTACTCAAGATGATAGTGTGCTATCTGGTTTATCTTTATCATCGTGTACTGCTTTAGGTGAAATTACTGATCACTATTGCACGTTGATAGAGCCCCTAAGATTCTTGCTTGACTACCAGCAGTATGAGGGCGATCATATACGTGGGAGCTGGGGTCTATAAGCATATCCTTAAAAGGTCCCTAGTCGTGGGAGTTTCGAGATAGAGCATCGATACTCTAGAGTAGACTAGTGTATACAGTCGAGACCCCGACGAGGGGCGGTGGCCGGTCTCACAAGCCACTGGTGTCAGTTGGTTCACCTAAGATGTATACAGGTGCTCATTGGGTTATGAGTACACCGGACAGGACTCGCCGGGAACCTGCTAGTTGGTATTATACCTGACGTCAGATAGCAGTTCCCTGGTGACATGTGTACAGGTTAGTTCATCGACCTGAGATCGTCATTTGTCTCGTGTGAGTTCCCACTGTGCTTTGATTACTATCCTACCACGCTCAAAGGAGACGTGCAAACAGGTTTTAGTTGGGTACAGTCCCGAGCCACATGGAGGCAGTGAGCGGATCTGCAGTGGTTCGTCTCACCCGGTATTGGGGGTGAGGTCGCGCTGTGTCTAGGAGAGCCAGTACATGAAAAGTCCTTGGCCAAGGCAGGAGATTTACTGGTAGGTATTCCAGTAGTATCTCAGGGTGTTCTGGGCTACACTCCGACACGACTTGTACCGCTTTTGGGGGTCTGACTTTTACCAACCCCCTAGGCCCGCCATGCGATGCTCATAGATGAACGGACCGGACTGTACGGATATTGTCACTGACAGGCTCAGTAGGGTGTCAGGATGAGTTCGCTCATCGACGTCCCTTTTGGTCAATAGATGGTAGCCCGTCACGTATGGCTAATACCTCTGACGTGCTAGTGGTTAAATCCACAGCCATAGTATTGACGAGTCTTTAGAGTCCACCACACACAGTTACTCAAGTTTCGGGAGAAACGCTGTAGAGACCGTATGGAGATATGGCAGGGTTCAATCAGATACGTGCGGTATTGCACGGATCGTGATCGAACGGATTTTACTAGCGGGCTTTGGTTTAAGCCGGATCCTAGTATTAGACAGTGTAGATTTTGTCTCTTTGCATTTGTATTCAGTGGGAATACAAATGCGGGCATGTATATGCAGTCGCGGGGTTTTCCTGCTATTTATTACGGGATCATTTTTCTGAAGTTTCCACTTTGCATTTCGTTCCGGCCAGTTTTCCTTTGTTCCTTCGCGGCCGAACTTTTAGATGGAGGGGTTATTTGTAAGAGTGCAAATTATCATTTGTGGAGGGTGTCTTTTGTAATTGTGGCTTCATGATTTGACTAGCATCATTTGATTCTTTTTGAATCAACTCCTTTTTCATTTATGAGATTAGAAATGGATGGGATTTGATTTGGGATTGAGTGTGATTCTTTTATTCTCATTATCATTTCTTTTCTTCTCTTAAAAAAATTCATTCATTCCCTCCACCATCATTAGAGGGGCCGGCCACTTTGGGAGGGGAGAGAGAGAGTTCATTTTTGAGGAAGAAAAATATTCATCTCATGCTTGCTTGCTACAAAATTTCTTACATCTCTTCAAAGTTCATATTGATTCCTCCATCAATGGCAACTTCTTGACCCTAAAGAGACAAAGCATTCCACACTTCACCTACAGCACCCTTGGGCACGTCGGCTCGCCAACTTCGTGCCCGAGTTGCCTCGGTCCAGAGGTGGGAGCCCGTAAAAGAACCCGACGATGTGGTGCCCGTTTCGACGAGGAGGTGACGACTGGAGATTTCGCGAGTAGATCGGAGTGGAGGCGAAGACCGAAGGACACGGATCGCTTGGTATACCTTCTCTACTCTTATTCTAGTTTGCTAGTGTTAGGTTAATGGCCCGATCCGGGATTTTAGTGCGCGGTGGTGCCGGTTCTATGTTTTAGAAAAGTTTTTCGTTTCCGCATTCCGGCATCGGATTGACGGCTGGGGCGCCGCCGTGTACTTACAATAACTAGCTAATCAGTCTAGAGATTTAACTACTCTGTTAGAATGTTATACCTCCAAGATACGGTCCTTCGGGTCTTCTAGTGCTCCTCTCCGTTGCTCTTCGGTGATCGGATCGGGTTTTCTCCATCGGCCTTCTCTTGTCAAAGATGATCCACCGCGAGAGAATGTGCCCCATGCTTCAACCTCTAAATGAGGTAACTAAGGTAGATGTTCGCTAAACCAACTAGCCTAGGAGATTTAGAGAATGCTAATAGATTGTTTGTCTCACTAAACCCTTGGCTCACAAGACATGTGAAGGTTAGGGTTTAGTTAGAGGAAGAAGGAGATGGAGGAAACCTAAAGAGCTCAAGATAGGATAGCAACTCAAGAAAATATCAAGAGAGAAGAATGAACCAACAAGTGACAACTAAATGTAGAGAATGGCTAAGTATTTGCTCACTTATTGAGCCATGGAATATATCACAATAGAATATATGTGACATGCCTTAATAGTGAACCCAAAGCAAATAAAATAATCAAAGCCCATTCTTTACACCATGCCTCACAAAGTCTCCTCCATTTCCACCTCATTAATCCATTTGGAAAATGGATAATACAAATAATGAGGTGGCACCTTCTAGAAGCATGCCTTGACAAATTACAAGAATGCCCCTCTCACCATATATACATACCCGTATCTGTATTCCGAAAAATACAGATACACTGAGACGATAACAATCCAATAATACAATACTAGGATCCGGCTTAAACCAAAGCCCACTAGTATTGTCCGCCCGATCAGCATCCGTGTACAAGTACACGGACATGATCGAAGCCCAGTCGTAAAACCATACGACGTCTACATCAATTGCCTGAAGCAGGGGAACCCTCTATGTGGGACTCTAAAGACTTGACAGTACGCTGGCAGTGGGTTTAACCATAAGCCGTCAGCGGTACTAGCTGCACGTAATGGCTACCCAGGTATCTATCGATAAGAAGACCGATGAGCAAACTCACCCGGACTCCTACAGAGTCTATCGGTGACAATATCCGTACAGTCCGTTCTGTTCGTCTGAGATACTCGCATATCCGCCTAGGGGGGTGGTAAACGTCAGACCCCTAACAACATAATAAGTTGTTCCGGAGAAGAGCCCAATAAACCATGAGAAACTACTAGAGTACCTTACCAGTATTGATTGCCCTGGCCAGGGACTTTGTGTAATGGCTTTCCGAACACTGCGCGATATCAACCCCTAATACCGGGAGAGACAAATCATATCTGATCGCTACTGTCTCCAAGTGCTTCGGGACTACACCCAACTACTACATGTTTACATGACTCCTTTGAGCCGTGGTAGGGTAGTAATCAAAGTGGAGTGGGAACACACTCGAGACGAAGTAGAGATGGCAAGTTAACGGACTAAGCTGTACTTATGCCACCTGGGAACTGCTACCTGACGATAAGTATAATACCAACAAGCAGTTCCAGTCGAGTCCTGTCCAGTATAACTCACAACCCAGTGAGCACATGTTACCTTCTCCAGTACGTCGTACTAATGGCTGTGGGACAGACTATATCCCCTGCTGGGTTGAGAAGCATACACACAAGTCTACTCCGGAGTATCGATGCCCCGTCTCGATAATCCAACGACTAGGGACCTATATAAGGATGTGATTATAGACTACCCAATCCCCACGAGTGTGACTGCCATCACAACGCTGGTAGTCAAGCAAAGATCCTAAGGGCTCTACCAATATGTATAAGCGATATGCTAAAAGAAACACATGCACATATTGAGGTAGAATCAAACCAAGTAGCATACTACCATATCGAGAAAGACTGTTATTATAACTGTGAAATATACCAAGCCTCCAATATGTAATATACAATCCATTATGATACAATAATGGCCTCTAGGGCATATATCACTAACAATCTCCCACTTGCACTAAGGCCATGTATTGGAATATCGCGGACCTATCATCTCGATTAGCCGCTCGAACTGAGTTTGAGGAATAGCCTTTGTGAGTGGATCTGCAGTGTTGTTCTCTGTCTCTACTCTCCGCACCTCGATCTCCCATCGATCAATGATCTCCCTGATCAGGTGGAACCGCCTCAGGATGTGTCTGTACTTCTGATGGGACCTTAGTTCCTTTGCCAAAGCTATAGCGCCGTTGTTGTCACAATACAATGGTATTGGATCAACAATGGATGGAACCACCTGAAGCTCTATCACAAACTTCCTGATCCAGACTGCTTCCTTCGCGGCATCACGGGCAACAATATACTCCGCTTCCATAGTTGAGTCAGCAACGATTTCCTGTTTGGAGGCCCCTCCATTGAGGGTAAAGACATGACCCGACATGGACTTGGAGTCATCCTTGTCACTCTGGAAGCTAAAGTCGGCGAAGGCCTCGATCTGGAGGTCTTCCCTGACGTACAACAAGAACATCTCCTTATTTCTTCTCAGGTACTTGAGAATGTTCTTCACTGCTATCCAGTGCTTCTCCCCTGGGTTTGACTGATACCGGCTTACAACGCTCAGGGTGTATGCTACATCTGTTCTGGTACACAACATTGCATACATTATAGAGCATACCGCAGATGCGTAGGGTATAGTAGACATGTGAGCCCTTTCCAAATCATTCTTGGGAGACATCTCCTTGGAGAGGGTGATTCCATAACAAGCCGGTAGATTACTGTGCTTAGAATCTTCCATACTGAATCGTTTCAGTATGGTGTTGATGTACCTTGACTGTGAGAGTCCCAACATCCGTTTAGATCTGTCACGATAGATCTGGATCCCCAGAATGTAGGAGGCATCACCCAGATCCTTCATGGAGAACCTCTGTGACAAGAATCCCTTGACTGACTGTAGTATAGGAATGTCCTTTCCTATCAAGAGAATGTCATCCATGTACAGGACGAGGAATACCACACTTCTCGCTACAATTTTAGTATATATGCATGGTTCATCTGGATTTTTAATAAATTCGAATTCCTTGACCGTCTCATCAAAACAGATGTTCCAACTCCGCGATACCTGCTTTAGTCCATAAATGGACTTAAGCAACTTGCACACTTTCCCGCTGCTCCCACTCTGAATGAAACCCTCCGGCTGATCCATATAGACGCACTCTTCTAAATTTCCATTCAGAAAAGTGGTCTTTACGTCCATCTGCCAGATCTCATAGTCGTGGAAGGCAGCAATTGCAAGAAGGATCCGAATGGATTTGAGCATAGCCACTGGAGAAAAGGTTTCATCATAGTCCAAACCAGGTCTTTGACGAAAACCTTTTGCAACAAGTCTAGCCTTATAGGTTTCAACCTGTCCATCTACACCAATCTTCTTTTTGAAGATCCATTTGCAGCCTACGGGTTTTACCCCTTCTGGAGAAAAGTCCAAAGTCCATACTTTATTGGTGTACATGTACTCCATTTCGGTCCGCATTGCACCCAGCCATTTTACCGAGTCTCTGCTCTGAATGGCTTGCTAGAAGTGTTGGCAATATGTATGCCCTAGAGGTCATTATTGTTGATATAGTGGATGCTTGGACATATATATAGAGGACTTTCTTGCTCGACATGATAGTATGCCTGTAGGTGCCACAGCGACCCTATTGGATGGGGTGGCTGCCTGACTTTCATGGTATCAGAGCCTAAGCTAGAAGATTAGACGATATAATTAGAATCACGAAACTGAAAAACTCCGAAACACCGATACCCAAGGTCACAGTTTCTGTCGATTTTAAAATGATCTGTAAAAATTTTTTAAGCAACTGCAGAAGCTTACATTTGATGTAACTAGAACACCCTACAAAAACGAACCCAAAATGAAAAAATTAGTCCGGCGAAAACGGTGAAAAAACCGGCCTGGCCGGTTTTTGCTTTTAATTTGGGTTTGGATTTTGTACGGTGTTCTTATCTGTTAATTTTAGGGTTTCAGGTATTATTTGATTAGCCCAGTTTGCATGTGATGTTAACAGTTTAATTGGGGCTAATACGGAGTATTTCGTAGTTGTAATTGCGACATCGTTTCAGGTTTAGTTTGATATGGATGCAGTAGTGAGGATCCATATTTAATTGGTTTTGTGAAAACTAGTTAATGATTATAAATCTAGCGTTTTAGTCTCGGTAAATCGATTGCCACGGAGTCTTAATTCGGATCAAAACTCCGTCGCAATCGCGTATTGTACGCGAATACTCGCCAAATAACTTTGCTAGGTAGCCACGCACCATTGCCTCGACCAAGTGACTGTAGGAGATCCCCGCTGCCAAAAGCATCCACTCGGGTGCTTGCGGCCACGGTGTTCCGCCTTAGTGCACTTCGTCGACGGCATCGGGGGTGCGGCCATCTACTAAAGTTTCTGACGAGTGTTCGATAATGTAGTCGGGAATCTTGTTGAATCCCCGACTAAGTAATTGAAAAGTGTTTTAAATTCGAGACTAAAATACAAGATTTATCAGGTTAGGCATGAAATCCGGAATATGAGATATTCCAGGTTTATGATGTCTAAGGATATGCGGATTCTAATTATTGCAGTTTTACATTTCTTTTCTGCGACCGTAAGTGTAATATGTGGGGTATCCCAAATCTCGTTGTTATATGTCAACGGAATTTGGGATACACATATTTGCTTACGTTGATGATATGTGATATCATGTGTTGCTGGTGATATGTTTTATTGGATCGTCGTGATTGAATAGCCGGGGGTTTTATGTGAGATGAGAGTTTTTCAATTTTCATTCATGTAAAATTTGTATGTAATATTCTTTTATTGGGGCACATCCGAGTTGAGGATGATGTCACCACTGATGTATATTATTTACTTTTCCGCATTAGGATAGACCCAAGGTGGGAAGCACAAGTAATCGGGTTCTAGAGTCCAGTGGAAGACCATCTCAAGGAGTTGAGACCGGGTCTCCTAACTCTAGAACTGGTAGGGTTATTTTCCGCTCTCGTATGGGTTTATGGGATGTGGGTTTGGCTATTTATCATGACCGTGGAATCCCTGTTTTACATTACTGGCTAAATTTAAAACACGGAAATCCTAGTATATCCAATATTTCATATGTTGCTTCTGCTGCTTAGTTCTATGATGTGATCATATAACTGCATGAGACGAATGTTGTCTTATATATATGATATATAATAAACGTTTCTTATGTTTTGCACTAGTCCAGCCCCCGCTCTGCCGGTAGTTAAGTAACCTATCGGTGCATGAAGGGACCCAGTGGCGAATGCGGATGGCATAAGCGTACGTTCTATTTTCGTTTCAATTTTCTGTAATGTTTAGGAAACATTAAATTGATGGAACTTTATTAATGAGATTAATGAAAAGAAAGAAACCTAAAGATGTTGGAGAATTAAATTTTCAAAAAAGGTAGCTCTAGTTATTGCTTTGCAAAGTGGTATTCCTTGATGAATATCCAGCACCTCATTCGATGAGGAAAGAGCCAAGAACCCTTCACCGGGAGTGACCTATTTAGCGAAACTAGAAAATGCTACAACCCACTCGGTTTTGTCTTTTGATAGCTTCTTTAGTTCTTTCTTTGCATAGTGGCATTCCTGAATATCCAGCACCTCATTCGATGAGGAAAGAGCCGAGATCCCTTCATCAGGAGTGGCCTCTTTAGCGAAACTAGCAAAAGCCTCAAAAACACTACTTTTCAAAATCATTAGATTCTGCAACGATATCAAGTTCATTACGCTAATGGCTTTCTTAAAAATCTGCGTAGCCCTCCGTCATTTCAGATAAGTACTATTTAGTATTCGTGCTGCGTTTGTTGATCATAGCCAATGCGTAGTGTGTGGTAGCTAATTAGTGCTTGTCTGCAGCATGTGATGCGATTGGATTAGGGTAGTTGTGTGGCTTTGTTAACCTTAGCCAAGGGTCGCACGGGTGGGTTTGATTCAATCAAGAAATGACGAGTTGAACATGGCTAGCACTTAAGATTTGTTGACCATAGCCAAGGTCATAAGTTGCTAGGGGTAAAAACCATTATCGGGAATTTCAAGTGTTGAAATTTGCAATGAGATTACATACCTTCTATATGATAGTTGGATCCCGATATCCACTGTGAGTAAGAGTTACTCCTGGGAGAGTTTTGCACTTTATAATTAGCTAATCAAGTAGGTGTCTAGAAAGGTGTCAACAGGGTTATGCCTCTAGGGAAACGAGGTCTATTTTAATTAGGTCTGTGCGAAAGCACGGGAAACCTCCCTCGGAGTATCGATACCTGCCTGGCCGAACGATTGGCGAACCTGTAGGGTGTAATTAATTCCGGCTAATCTTACCTTTTAAGGGTTTGAAGGAAGATTTGATAAAAACAGTGGGAGCCATCCTGATTAGATAAAATAACCAATCTAATCTTGCAAAGAGCGCATCCTTCTCTCTCTCCTGGTAGCGACCAATGAAATGCCTTAATCAAGATAATAATATGGATGTATTGACCGAACCTACTTATTATACTAGGCTAGGTTCCGCTCCACCTTATGATTGTTATAAGTCTGAGCAAGGAATAGGCGAATATTCGGATTCCCACGCCACCCAAACGAAGAAAAAGCATGTTGATGCATTTTCTTCGGATGTGTTCATTACCAAGAACTGTTTCTCAGTACACTGTACGTCCTGAGTATTGGATACCGGATGAAGATCCCACACATGTAATTTGTTACATAGGCTATAGAAAGGTAGAGAACTGGGAAAGGGTGATATGTCTCTAGTAATAGAGATGGTGCAATTGTTGCAGCCAAAACAGTTGGCAAATATCACCTAGTGTTATCAACTAGTAATACAATAATTCTGAGCGACAGTTATTTCGTACCAATAATATTGTGAATATTTTCCTAAATCAAGTGTTGATTGGGTAAGGTATGTTGTATAACAGTGTACATGTTCTGAATCAAACTACAGTTCTAAACGTACAAGAACACACACAAGAGGAACAATTCAGAAATGAATGAAGTCTTCTTGAGGCATTGTAGACTGGGTCATGTCGATGAGACAAGACTAGCTAAAGTTCCATAAGGATGCATATTTGAATCCGTTCGAATTTACATCTTATGAAACTTGCCAGTCATGTCTCAAAGGCTAGGTGACCAAATCTCCGTTTACTGGAAACGGAGAAAGAGCTACTGAACTCTTGGACAGATACATGGTGATGTATGCAGTCCTATGTCTACACATGCCAGGGATGGTTCCACGTAGTTTATTACATTCACCGATGTTCTCTGAAAATACGGACATGTGTTCTTGTTGAAACACATATTCTGAATCTTTTGAGAATTTCAAGGATTATAAGTACGAAGTTGAGAACCAGATGGGTAAAGGTATTCGAGTCTTTCGATGTGATCGGGGAGGAGAATACTTGAGCACAGAATTCCGAGATTATTTAAAAGAGAATGAGATTCTCTCTTAGCTTACTCCTCCATATACACCACAGCACAACCGTATATCGAGGTGGAGGAATCGCACCCTATGAGATATGGTGCGCTCTATGATGAGTACTGCTGAGTTACCTATTTCCTTTTGGGGATATGCACTTGAGATAGTTGCATACCTATTGAATAGAGTTCCGACCAAATCTGTTGCTTACCACTCCATATAAGATATAGAATGGGAAGAGACCGTCTCTTAAAACGAGTTAATATTTGGGGTTGTCCGGCCTATGTTGAAAAGAAAAATCTGGACAAGCTTGAGGCAAGGTCAGTTCTGTGCAAGTTTGTAGGATATCCGAAACATTCGCGAAGGTATATCTTCTACCACACCGAAGAATAAAAAAGTGTTTTGTTTCTCTACATGCCACCTTTTTAGAAAAGGAATTTCTTGTGGAAGAAATTAGTGGCAATGAGGTAGAACTAGAAGAAGTTCCAGCAAACCAAACTATAACTGACGATTTGGTGGAACCGGAGGATTCAATAGTCCCCGACGAACCGCAGCCACTCCGCAGATCTAGTTGGTTTCCTTATCCACCTGAGAGATACTACGGTTTTATCGTAGACGGTGGAAGCGAGGATTGCATCATGGAGATGATGACCCAACTAGTTTCGTGCAGGCCATCACAAGTGGAGACTATGTGAAATGGCCGGATGCTATGCGATCTGAGATGGAATCCATATACACCAACAAAGTATTGACTTTAGATGTTGCTCCTGAAAGGGTAAAACCCATCGGGAGCAAGAGAATCTTTGAGAAAGATAATTTGGTGTAAATGAAAAAGTTGAGACTTTCAAAGCAATGCTTAAGCCCATCAGGATCCTACTTGTCATTGCTGCATACCATGACTACGAAATCTGACAGACTGCACGTCAAAACCGCTTTTCTAAATGGTGATTTAGAAGAGAGCGTATATGACACTGCCAAACGGCTTCGTAGAAAGTGGGAGCAGCGGAAGCATGTGCAAGCTGCTTAAATCTATCTACGGGTTAAAGCAGGCATCGCGGAGATGGAACATCTGTTTTTGATGAAGCTGTCAAAGAGTTTGACTTCATCAAAAGGATAGATGAACCATGTATAAATAAGAAGGTTGTACAGAGTATGGTTGTCTTCCTTGTATTGTACATGGATAACATTCTCTTGATAGGAAACGATGTTTCTATGCTACACTCAGTCAAGCTTTTCTTATCATACGTGTTCTCCATGAAAGATCTAACTGATGCCTCCTACATCCTAGGGATATAGATCTATGGAGATAGATCTAAATGGATTTGGGATTTTCCCAATCCAGGTACATAGACACGATGCTAAAGGGGTTTAGTATGGATGATTCTAAGTGTGGTAATGTACCCGCTTGTTCAGGAATCACTCTCTCCAAAGAGATGTCTCTCGAGACTGATTTGGAGAGGGCTCGCATACAAGGGATACCCTATGCTTCGGCAGTTGGGTCAATCATGTATGCGATGTTATGTACCAGACCAGATGTAGCTTACTTACTAGGTGTAGAAGTACTAGTATTGTTCGCCCGATTAGCATCCGTGTACAAGTACACGTACATGATCGAAGCCCAGCCGTAAAACCATACGACGTCTAAATCAATTGCTTGAAGCAGGGAAACTCTTTGTGTGGGACTCTAAAGACTCAACAGTATGCTGGCAGTGGGTTTAACCACAGGCCGTCAGCGGTACTAGCTGCACGTAACGGCTACCCAGGTATCTGTCGATAAGAATACCGATGAGCAAACTCACTTGGACTCCTACTGAGCCTATCGGTGACAATCTCCGTACAGTCCGGTCTGTTCGTCTGAGATACTCGCATATCCGCCTAGAGAGATATTAAACGTCAGACCCCTAACAACGTAATAAGTCATGCCGGAGAAGAGCCCAATACACCATGAGAAACTATTGGAGTACCTTACCAGTATTTCTCAACTGCCCTGGCCAGGGACTTTGTGTAATGGCTTTCCGAACACTGCACGATATCAACCCCCAATACTGGGAGAGACGAATCCTATCTGATCGCTACTGTCTCCAAGTGCTTCGGGACTACATCCAACTACTACCTATTTGCACGACTCCTTTGAGCCATGGTAGGGTATTAATCAAAGTGGAGTGGGAACACACTCGAGACGAAGCAGCGATGGCAAGTCAACGGACTAAGCTGTACTCATGCCACCTGGGAACTGCTACCTGACGATAGGTATAATACCAACAAGCAGTTCCCGTCGAGTCCTGTCCAGTGTAACTCACAACCCAGTGAGAACCTGTATACCTTCTCCAGTACGTCGTACTAATGGCTGTGGAACAGACCATATCCCCTGCTGGGATGAGAAGCGTACACACTAGTCTACTCTGGAGTATCGATGCCCCGTCTCGATAATCCAACGACTAGGGACCTGTATAAGGATGTGCTTATAGACTATCCAGCCCCCACGAGTGTGACTGCCATCACAATGCTGGTAGTCAAGTAAAGATCCTAAGGGCTCTACCAATATGTATAAGCGATATGCTAAAAGAAACACATGCACATATAGAGGTAAAATCAAACCAGGTAGTATACTACCATATCGAGCAAGACTGCTATTATAACTGTGAAATATCCCAGGCATCCAATATGTAATATACAATCCAGTATGATACAATAATGGACTCTAGGACATATATCAGTAACACATCTACACCTAGACACATCAATATAAACCATATTTGCCAAGGTGTTTAGAAATCAATGATTCTCCGAATTAAGACAATCCAAAAGTCGGCGATCCAGCCTCATAGTATCAGATGTGGCGCTATCATTGAACATCATCATAAAGTCACGAATGCGGATCAATCATACGGTATATCTTATCGCGTACGGTAATCCATCGTACGGTGTCATCAAATAGCTTAAGGATCTATCGTCCTAAACATCAGCAAGGGTACGGATCTATGGTCTTGTACATCATATCATCTTTTATTCTCATTATAAGTCTCGGCATAAGTATAGGTGTATATATCGCCTAGCATCCGTATATCAACATATCAATCCAAGTCATCTTGTTTCATCATATTCTCATTTCATCGTATCAACATCCCAATTCAAGTCATATTGTATTTATCATATTCTTATTTCATCATATCAAACATCTCATACTAAATCTTTTGATCATATCCGTAAGTCCATAGCATAGGTTTCTTCAAAATATATTCTATATATATCGATTTTCCATTACTATGGTTGCGGGGGTGCTATACGCCATCCACCCGACTTCCCCCGTAGATATAGATCTACACACTTGCAATATCCTTTCTTAGTCGAAGTCGATGAACTTCTTGATCTCCTTCGTCATCTCGGAAGTCCACACGAAGGTACCTACAATCAATACACATTGTAACGATATTAAAACCAAGTCCGAAAACCGATACGGCACACGAAGTGATCATAGGTTAGAACCAATATCCCACGCATGCAAGAACGACCAATTAACCCTCAACGTTGACGTATGAACGTCCAATGACCGTGCCAAAACTCAAATACCAAAACCAAGTTTTCAGAAATCGGAAACCCGAAATCAGCAACATAGAAAATCACTCCCAGATTCTACCCTAGGTCAAATTAGGAAATTTAGCATATAGGATAGGTCTACACAACAGATAACAGATCCATGACCCAAACATCACCTAAAATCATCATGACCAGGCCGCAAAATGTGGCCTAGAGGAATAAAATTGCGGCATGCGATAGGAGTTGGGACCTCGGATCTCTGGGGAAAAATCTATGTGGACTGCACGTCTCACTGTAATGGGAACTTATTTTATGAAGCTCTCGGGTCATAGAAGATTCTACAGAGATACCACAAATCGCCAAAAACCGAAATCGGGAAACTTCTAAGTTCGCATTTTGGGGTTCTAGTCTCAAGTTTAGCCAGAATTATCATCATTAAGGGTTTAGGGTCACTAACTAAACCTCAATTACATCTCTACAAGTCCATTCATCCACTAAAAACATTGTAGAAATTTCCAAAATCACTAAACTTTCTTAATCGAACTCTAAACTTAACTAAGAGGTTAAGAAACTTGATAACAAGAAGCAAAGTGAAGGTTATACCTCTTGGAGCAACTGAGGAAAATTCCAATATGGTTGAAAGTGCTCAAAATCCAAACTTGAACTCACTAGAGGGTGTAGGATGAGGTGGTGCACATTTTTTGTGAAGGTGGTGTGGGGTTTTGATGAGATTTTTGAGGTGTTTGTGGGGGTGGAAATGAAGTGGAGGAAGAGGAAGACGAAGGAAGATGAAGTGAACAAAAGGAAATGAAGGAGGAAGTTCCATGGTTGAAGGATAAAGACCCCCCCCCCTCTCTCTCATTCTCACCATACCTTATGGTCCCCCCATGCTCTCTTGTCCCCTCTTTTCTTTTCTTTTTTCCTTTTTTCTCCTTTTCTTTTAAACCCCAAATAACAACAACAAATAAAATGAAACCATGCATGAATAAAAAGAAATGTGTCATGGTGCACTAGCCATGGTTATTAATAGATAGATTTGGCTTAATCATGATTATTTGTGCACTAATCAAGTTTAGTATAAACTTGCATATAATTAATTGCATAATTATTTATAAAATGTCCAAATCCAATAAATGCCTTTATAATTAATAATACATATTAATCTCCAATTATTTTCCAAATATTGGTATATAATTATACCATTTTATGAAAACCCCAAATTCATACTCGAATAGTTTTCGTGAAATATATTATTTTATTATTTAAATTCAAAAAATATTATTTTATATTTTTAAAATGTTACAATCTTCCCCCTTAAATAAATTCGGTCCCCTACTTTAAATTTAAACCCCCAAATACTAAAACATTTTAATAATCGGTCCAATCAACGGGGCTCCGAAATCATAGAATACTCAAATGTAACACAGCGCATCGTGTGCGCATGAAAACGAGTGCGAAACTCAAAATCGAAACTCCGTCAAGCGTCACGCGATCATAGGAGTTATAATGGAGATGCAAATCTTGAAATCCACTGCTAAAATCCGAATATACTATAGTTAAGATCATAATACGTATATAGTACGCATCCTTATAAAACCCTTTTAAAAGCTGAATAAACATATGCAAAATTCTTTCCAAACTGCCGTGTGATGCGTAACTCATGGTACAAGTGGTAGACGCTCATTTGTAAAGTAGTAAATATATGTTCATATCTGTTTTGCTCAAAATATACGTCCCGCCTTTTTGAAATATCCCAAAAAATTCTCTTTGTAAGAGTTCGTGTCACTATGGGCACGTAAGAAATAGCGAGACTATAGCTCCTTTTTTGAAAACCTCTTGGTAACCATTTATGCATGCAAAAGTACTCAGGTACTGTTCTTAGATCATTCCTGCTCGGCTACTATATAATATATTACCTATCATAAAGATATAATGCTCATGAGTAAAATCAGCCTTAGAAGGCGCATCCAAAATCACGTGCGTCTAGTGCGCACGGAAATCGAAGTCAAATACAAGTGCCACAAATGTGCACAAAAAACTAAGTGCAACAGGTGTGTACGAAAGCATCTGTCATGTATAACGGGTGTGCACGACAACAATATTAAGTGCATCTAGAGTGCACGAAAATCTCAACTAAGTGCAACTAACATGCACGAATAAAAATCTCGATCAAATGCATCCGGTGTGCACAAAATCACATCCCATGCGTTCAGTATGCACAAAATCTAAATCAAGTGCGTCAGGTCTGCACAAAACATCTAGTGCAACAGATGCACGAAAACTAATACCAGGTGCACTAGGTACTCGAAAACACATCAATATAACAAGGTATATAATTCATAAACGTGTACAACTGCGTGCATAAAATCCATATCAATTCACTGCAAGCATATGTGAGCTATACCGCGTGCATAAGTCAAGTCGAGTGCATATAACATGCACGAAATCAAATCGACTTTATCGAAATACATAGAGTCATAAATACGTGCAACAAATGCACAAAATTGATATCAAGTGTAATAGATATGTACAAATCATAAACCAATATAACGGATGTATAAAACATAAACCAAGTGCAATAACTGTGCACAAAAGCAAATATCACGAATCTGAATCATCAAAACTCAAGTCCAAGCGATAAAAGTGTGATACTTGGATCACTAAAATGCAAATCGTAATAATTGATGAGGTACACCACTTTCAATGTCGAAAAATGTCAGTGCGCCCAAAGATGGCAGAGCAAGAACATCCACTCGCCTCCTGCTCACGTTCTGGCGTCCTCTGTCTCTGTGTCTTTTTTTTTCCTCTGTGAATCACCAATCCCAAAAATCTTTCTGCTCGTCGGCCCGGTTAGGTGTAATGACGGAAACGGTCCCGCTCTGTCACTCCTCTGATCTTCACTTGGCCAATTAACATGACCACTCATAAGGTAGCACGTTACTGATGGCGGCATCTAGCCTTCTGATTATGCATGATACAACTGATCCTGGGTGCAAATATTTATCGCTGTGGTGTCCTGGAAAGAGCCTGCTTATGGTCTCTCCCGATCTTACCTATGCCGAACTATACGGAGGTTGGCACTTTTTTCTAAATCCCTTTCTGTTCCGGACAGCTGCATCCTCAGCATGGTTCTCCTCTGAAATTTTGCTGTATCCAACGCCTCTACATTCATATACATCCTTTGGTTTCAATGGGGAGTAACAAAAGCTCATTAATATCTCACACGAACCTCCTGTCCAATTGTCTTCATCATCGTCCACTTCGATGTCACATCTTGCTGGTTGCGTACTGCAATTCGTTCTCGGCTACAGTCAATCCGGAGTCTCTCACAAGGATTCGAAACTACGAACTCGGGTATCTTCACCACTCTGTGGAAGATATCTAGCTGATTATATCCTCGGGAACTCGTCCAAGTTGTCGGAGGAATACGCTTCATTCGTCCTTTCTCGATCAACTCACAACACGTCTGGGTGAGGTCCTTCTATCTGAAGCTGGTCAACTTACTGATCTCGCATTGGAGCATCCAACGAACAATGTCCTCTCCTGGTTGATTTACTCTAGATCTGAGTAAGATCCTTCGACTGGAATTCTCCAACTCAACTGAGCCTGCGTCGGCACGTCCAATTAGATGAATCATCTTAGTCACTCCATTCAAGATGGACTAGCGATCTTCTGTCGCATCTCTGCCTATAAGCACCTGTGGTTTCAGCTTATAAACTCTGGAGGCAACATCCCGTCAATCTCAGCAACTGCTGGGTCATCTGTCTGCACGGTAGACAACATCGCCATCTCTAGGGTAGGCTGTACATCAGCAGTCCTCTCAATCTGGCAGTCTCTATCAATGGCCCGATCATCCAGTACAGATCCGAACACTCGCCTCAAACGAGAGATCTCAACACAAACAATACACCGATACGTTCCTATGTCACCAGAAGAATATCATGGTCAGTTCTCGTCCATGACGAGCTCGCTCTGACCGCATCTCAAGCCGCAGCTCTCTCTGCTCTCATAGCCATGGTGACAGGAACCTCAAGCAAAATCGATGAAGATAGATCAAAGGAACGAATGGAATCAATAGGTCTGAAATGGAAATATGATCATAGGAAAGAATGGAATCAATGGGATATGATCAAAGGAACGAATAGAAGCACGGATCTCAGGAAATATACATCCTAAAGTCACTTAAGCGGAGCAGCGTGTCGCAAGTATGCCGCAGAACATACACACGGTACGTCACTCTACTCAAGCTACCTACTCCATCAACCAAGGTCAACCTATGAGATGAAATCTCGGGTCCCAAAAAAACCCCTTAGTCAAGTCTAAGTTCCGTAAGGTCAAGCCTAAACTCGAACCAAGGTTAAACCTAACGCTCTGATACCAACTTTGTCACGAACCAGAAATTGGCACTTGACCGGCACTTAAATCACGCAACGTCTAAAGGCGTAACGTAATTCAAGTAAGCCGAAGCCCAGAAATATAAACCTTTTTACAGAAAAATAGTGGAGGTGCAGTTTTGAAATATCGGCATAATGAAATTCAAACCATCCTTTTAAAGTATAAGTCATATCATATGAAAATGCAATAGTTTGTATCTATCTTTGAAAACATTTTTGACCTTTAAATTTGGGCAGCACCTTCCTTGTATATTTTGATCCAAAACCATATACATGCAAAATATAGGCATCCCCAAATGGGAGCTAGCTCTTCGCCAATTGGCGGAAACACAACCACGCAATAAGCATAAATATAGGATTCCCTACGGCGAAGATCAATCACAAAAAGAAAGTATAGCAGACTAAGACATCATCGGCTCAAATAAAAGACAACACACCCATCTCGCTCTAAGTCTCGAAAATAAACAAGTCTGAGTCTATGTCTACCAAATATGCATAATCTGGTTTCTGATTAATGGAGCTTTAACTAGAACAATAGAAATAATAAGTATAAGAGTGGTCAAGAATCCAAATGTGTATCTTACCTTACCAAAGCAAAACACCTTGAAGAAAGTTGTGTGCCAGCGATACCGCTACTGATCCAAGCGGTCGAACCTGTAAGAGAATTGTGGCACAACAGGGGTGAGTTGCCAACTCGTGAGTAGAAAATATCAGCGGGTAGAAATCAAATGAACAACGATCCCTAGGTCATACTGTATCATGAAGGTAATACTATGGTATCTAGGGTGATCATGTATGCATATGTGTACAATAGAGTCGTGCCAATATCAGTATGTAATGATAGTCATCTGAATGTATATGCATGTATGAATATGCACCAATCAACGTGTGTCCATCAACGACACATCAAACATCATGAAACCTGAGTTTCCAGTATCGACACTCGAAATATCATAAATACCCGTGTCCAACATCGATACGTAAATCCTCATATCTCAGGCACCGCATTCTCAGATCGGCCCTCATATCTATCTAATCTCACGACTCTGGTCGGTATCCTCCGGATAACCGCCGAGCCCAAAGTATCACCGGTAGGTAGTGCATCCCCTGCCAGGCTCATCGTTTGCTCCACGATCTTCTTTCCCCGGGATACCTTACCGGGCCCACCATGTACCCGCAGACGGTTCCTCCTCACTCCTCGAATTGGATATGGTCATAACTCATAACCAAGAAAACTCATGGTGGACACCTCAAATCACATCACGAGAAACCGGGTTTTTAAAATACTTCATAATTTCCTTTGAAATATAACCGTGGTTCTCAAATCCGGAGATCTCATGAAAACGGCATCTCAATGCATGTAACCATAAAGTACAGTGTATGAAAACATAGAACAGTATTGTAAGCATCTCAAGTTTTATCATGTAAGCATGTCATGTGATAATTACCGAGCAATGATTGTACTTTATAGTTAAGAGTAATACCGTGATATAGCAGTTCTACTGTGTAAGTGGCATGGCAATTACCGATATGAATGTGTGAGCCGGAAAATCTTTGTATGTGCAACATGCACATCATCGGTAATAGTACAAGTGTACTAGCAGAAGAGGCCATATATAGGTAAGTGCTGGAAACATAGTATGTATGTCACAAGGAAAAGATGCAATCTAAGTATGAATGGTATAAGGTACACAGCTACACCTAGATTCATCAATATAAACCATATCTGCCAAGGTGTTTAGAAATCAATGATTCTCCGAATCAAGACAATCTAAAAGTCGGCGATCCAGCCTCATAATATCAGATGTGGCGCTATCATCGAACATCATTATCAAGTCACGAGTGCGGATCAATCATCCGGTATATCTTATCGTGTACGGTTTCTTCAAATAGCTTAAGGATCTATCGTCCTATACATCAGTAAAGGTACGGATCTATGGTCTCTTACATCATATCATCTTTTATTCTCATTATAAGTCTTGGCATAAGTATAGGTATATATATATATATATCTCCTAGCATTCGTATATCAACTTATCAATCCAAGTCATCTTGTTTCATCATATTCTCATTTCATCGTATCAACATCCCAATTCAAGTCATCTTGTATTTATCATATTCTCATTTCATCATATCAACATCTCATACTAAATCTTTTGATCATATCCGTAAGTTCAAAGCATAGGTTTCTCCAAAATATATTCTATATATATCAATTTTCCATTACTATGGTTGCGGGGGTACTATACGCCATCCACCTGACTTTCCTCATAGATATAAATTTACTCACCTGCAATATCCTTACTTAGTCGAAGTCGATGAACTTCTTAATCTCCTTCGTCATCTCGGAAGTCCACGCGAAGGTACCTACAATCAATACACATCGTAACGATATTAAAATCAAGTCCGAAAACCGATACGGCACACGAAGTGCTCATAGGTTAGAACCAATAGCCTACGTATGCAAGAATAACAAATTAACCCTCAACGTTGACGTACGAACGTCCAACGACCATGCCAAAACTCAAATACCAAAACCAAGTTTTCAGAAATCGAAAACCCGAAATCAGCAACATGGAAAATCACTACCAAATTCTACCCTAGGTCAAATTAGGAGATTTAGCATATAGGGTAGGTCTACACAACAAATAACATATCCATGGTCCAAACATCACCCAAAATCATCAAGACCATGCTGCAAATTGCGGCCTGGGGGAATAAAATTGCAGCCTGCAATAGGAGTTGGGGCCTTGGGTCTCTGGGGAAATATCTATGTGGCCTGCACGTCTCACTGTGATGGGAACTTATTTTATGGAGCTCTCGGGTCATAGCAGATTCTACAGAGATACCACAAATCGCCAAAAACTGAAATCGGGAAACTTCTAAGTTTGCATTTTGGGGTTCTAGTCTCAAGTTTAGCCAGAATTATCATCATTAAGGGTTTAGGGTCACTAACTAAACCTCAATTACATCTCTACAAGTCCATTCATCCACTAAAAACATTCTAGAAATTTCCAAAATCACTAAACTTGCTTAATCGAACTCTAAACTTAACTAAGAGGTTAAGAAACTTGATAACAAGAAGGAAAGTGAAGGTTATATCTCTTGGAGCAACTGACAAAAATTCCAAGATGGTTGAAAGTGCTCAAAATCCAAACTTGAACTCACTAGGGTGTGAAGGATAAGGTGGTGCACATTTTTTGTGAAGGCGGTGTGGGATTTTGATGAGATTTTTGAGGTGTTTGTGGGAGTGGAAGTGAGGTGGAGGAAGAGGAAGATAAAGGAAGATGAAGTGAAGAAAAGGAAATGAAGAAGGAAGAAGTGCAATGGTTGAAGGATAAAGACCCCCCTTATCTCTTTCTCACTCTAACCATACGTTATGGTCCCCCCATGCTCTCTTGTCCCCTCTTTTCTTTTCTTTTTTCCATTTTTCTCTTTTTCTTTTAGACCCCAAATAACAACAACAAATAAAATGAAACCAAGCATGAATAAAAAGAAATGTGCCATGGTGCACTGGCCATGGTTATTAAAAGATGGATTTGGCTTAATCATGATTAGTAGTGCATTAATCAAGTTTAGTATAAACTTGCATATAATTAATTGCATAATTATTTATAAAATATTCAAATCCAATAAATGCCTTTATAATTAAGAATACATATTAATCTCCAATTATTTAATTATACCATTTTACGAAAACCCAAAATTCATACTCGAATAGTTTTCGTGAAATATATTATTTTATTATTTAAATTCCAAAAATATTATTTTATATTTCTGAAATGTTACAATCGACTCGAGAAATATTGTTTTTAAATCACTTAAATAGACATTAGGATATTTTTTGAGCCATACCTATTTTCAAAACTAACGAACCTTTTTGCACTTTTAAACGATAACTTCAAGGGATGCTATGGATTTTTAAATAGTATCTTTTTCAAAAAATATCGTAGCCCATATTTTCAAAAACAACGATTCGTACTATTTTAAACTATAACTGTATGGCTCATATGTAGTTACGTATTTTATACGGTTTGCGTTTACGTTTTCTTTATTCTGTTTATGTTCGCGCTACGATTTCTTATTCCAGCATACGCTCGTATTATTTTAATTTACGACATATATACTACGTTTCATGTACTTATCTTTTTACGACTTCGTCTGCTAGGACACACACACCATTACTGATGATGCGCATGTTGCACGTACACATACTCGCCGGCTCACACACACATCATCGGTAATTACCATGCCACGTACATGTTAGAAATCGCTATGTCGCTGTATCGCCATATAACCTGTAGAATTTTAGATATTGTTTAATACCCAGTACCATACATACTAATTCAGATATTGCACTTCCTTACTTAGTTACATGACATGCTCATATGTGTTAGTGATATGTATGCCTTAGAGACCATTATTGTATGATATAGTGGATGCGTGGACATATATATGGAGGACTTTCTTGCTCGACATGATAGTATGCTATCTGGTTCCCTTTATCTTAACATGTTCACTGGTATTATTATATTGTCTCTCATATATATGTTGATAAAGCACTTAGGATGTAGGCTTGACTACCAGGACTATGATGCGGATCATACTACTAGGACCTGGGTAGTCCACAAGCACATCCTTCAATTGTTTCTAGTCAAGGCAATATCGAGACAGGGTATCAATATTCCAGAGTAGACTAGTGTGTACGTTTCTTGACCCCTGTATGGGGCGATGGTTAATCCCATATCCATTGGTGTTTGACATCAAAGATTGTACATAGGTGCTCATTAGAGAATGGGTACACCGAACAGGACTCGCCGAGAACTCCTAGATGGCACTATACCTATCGTCGGATAGCAGTTCTCTAGTGACACTGGTACAGGTTGGTCTGTAAACCCGAGATTGTTATAGAGTCTTGTGTGGTTCCCACTGTGATTTGATTTCCTCCCTACCACGGCTCAAAGGAGTCGTGCAAACAGGTGGATTTTGGGTACAGTCCCGAGTCACATGGAGGCAATGAGCGATAGGAGGGGTTTCGTCTCTCTCGGTATAGGGAGTTGATGTTGCGCTATGCTCGATTGGTTATAACAGGAAGTCCCTGGCCAGGGCTATTGATGAGATTTACCGGTAGGTGTTATCAGTAGTTTCTCGTACCGTTATAGGCCTTACATCGGCATGACTTATCAAGTTATTGGGGTCTGATGATTCCACCCCCAGACTCGATATGCGACATATCAAACGAAGAGACCGGACTTTACGGTAAGTGTTACCTATAGCCTTCATGGGAGTTTGGACAAGCTTTCTTGTTGATCTTCTATTCGTTCAATACCTGGGTAGCTGTTACGTCCATCTAGTACCGCTGACGGCTTGTGGATGACTAATGTGATCATCACCTACTACTGGCGTATTGACGAGTCTTTAAAGTCCCACATAGAAGTTTCCTGGTTCAAGCGAAACGAAGTAGGGCACATATGCTGATATGTGCGGGGGGCCTGATTAAATATGAGTATGAGATACTATATTCTAATCTGGCGGTTATTTGATATCAGTTGGGTTATATGTGATATAACCGGATTATTGAATCAAGTATTGATTTGATAATGTGATATACAGATAAATGATATTATTCGGTTATATGTGATATAACCGGATTATTGAATCAAGTGTTAATTTAATCAAGTGTTATTGAATCAAGTGTTGACTAATATTTTTAGCTCACTAACTATTCTTCATAATATATATATTATATTTATATATATATATATATTATATGAAGCATGGCATGGATTTTCTATTTTTAGAAAATAGAAAAAGAGGTGGAAAAATGAGGAAACTTTTGTGGCATGGTGTAAAGCATGGCTTGATGAATTTTTTATTCATCATCCTACACTATTGAAGCATGGTTATAATTCTATATTGATGGATATTGGATGCTTCAATAAGTGAAGGGGTCAAGCCATTCTTGACATGACTTAGTTCATTTTTCATTTGGTGAGCTCATGTGATGAGTTTCTCTCTAGCTCTCTCTCTTTTCCTTACCTCCTCCTCCAAGCTCAATTCCTCACATGAGTTGTGAAACCTTGAACTTGTAAGAATATTAGTGAGCAAATAAAACCCCTACTTCACCATCCTACACTAAATTAGCACTTTGGTGTAGTGTGTTTACTTCATTAAAGAGTTTAGTGAAGAGCTAGTTTGGATTAGCGGAGTTCGGGTGGATCATCTTCGGCACGAAGGTCATCGAAGAAAACTCATTCAACCTTCAAGTGGAGCCTAGTGGAGTCGCATGGACTACAACCCGGAGCTTTAGAAAAGAAGTACACGGTCTACAAAGGTTGTAGCCATCCATCTCTTAGTGTAAAGTTTTTGATATCAAGCTAAACCCTAATTATCTAGTTTAAGATCTTGGTTAGTGTAGATTAGCACCCCTAAATTTTTTTTAAATGGCATGCTTGATGCTACTAAAACCCAGTGGTGGTGCTAACATACACTTTCATGGTATCAGAGACAAGGCTAAAAGATTAAACGATGTTTATAGAATTGTGAAACCGAAAAACTCTGAAACATGCAAACTTGAAACCCTGTTCTCTGTCGATTTATAAATGGTCTCCATAAATTTTTTAAACAGCTGCAAAATGTTACGTGAGATGTAACTAGAACACCAGAGAATTTAGAGGCTAAAATTCCAAAGTTCACCCGATGAGATGCCCTGAAAAACCGGCCTAGCCGGCCCCAATACAATGTTTTGGCCTCATATTTTTTTGGTGTTCTGTATGCTATGGTTTGGGGTTTCAGGTCATGTTCGATTTGTCCAAAATTGCATGTGATGTTAATTTTGTTAAGAGGCTAATACGGAGTGTTTCGTAGTCGTAATTTTTACATCGTTTCAGGTTTAAGTTTGATAAGCGATGCAGTAGTTGGAATCCACATTAAATTAGTTTTGTGAAAACTAGTTTGTTTGTAAATCTAGCATGTTAGTCTCTATTAATCGATTGCCACGAAGTTTCGATTCGGATCGAAACTCCGTTGCAATCGCGTATCGTACGCGAATACTCGCCAGATAAATTTACTAGGTAGCCACGCCCCATAGCCCCGACGAAGTGACTTTAGGAGAACCCCGTTGCCAAAAGTATCCACTCGGGTGCTCGTGGCCACGGTGTTCCGCCTAAGTGCACTTGGTCGACGGCGTCGGGGGTGCGGCCATCTACTAAAGTTCCCGACGAGTATTCGATCGGGTAGTCGGGAATCTTATTGAATTACCCAACTAAGTTATTGAAAAGTTTTTTCGATATGAGACTAAAATGCAAGGTTTATAGGTTAGGCTTGAAATTCGGCATATGAGATATTCCGGGTTTATGATGTCTAAGGAAATGTGGATTCTAATTATTTTAGTTTTTCATTTCTTTTCTGCGACCGTAAGTGTAATATGTGAGGTATCCCAAATCTCATTGGTATATGTCAACGGAATTTGGGATACGCGTATTTACTTAAGTTGATGACATATTATATTATGTGTTGCTGTGATATGTTATATTGGATCGTCGTGAATGAATAGCCGGGGGTTTTATGTGAGATGAGAGTTTTACAATTTTCATTCATGTAAAATTTGTATGTAATATTCTTTTATTGGGACACTTCCGGGTTGAGGATGATGTCAACATTGATGTATATTATATACTTTTCCGCATTAGGATAGACCCAAGGAGGGGAGCATAAGTAACCGAGTTTTAGAGTCCAGTGGGAGACCATCTCGAGGAGTCGAGGCCGGGTCTCCTAACTCTAGAATTGGCAGGGTTGCTTGCCGCTCTCGTAGGAGTCTAGGGATGTGGGTTTGGCTATTCATCACGACTGTGGAATCCGTGTTTTTCATTACTGGCTGAATTTAAAACACGGACCTCCTAGTATATTCAATATTTCATATGTTGACTTCTGTTGCTTGGTTCTGTGATGTGATCATAAAACTGTGTGAGACGAATGCTATATATATATGATATATATAATAAACATTGCTTATGTTTTGCACCCGTGCTAGTGCAGCCCCCACTCTGCCGTTAGTTAAGTAACCTAACGGTGCATGACGGGGCCCCGTGGTGAATGCGGGTGGCATAAACATACATTCTATTTTCGTTTCATTTTCTGTGATGTTTAGGAAACATTAAATGATGGGACTTCATTAATGAAAAAAAAGAATCCTGAAGATGTTATAGAATCAAAAGTTTTTTAAAAGGTAGCCCTAGTTCTTGTTTTACATAGTGGTATTCCTTGATGAATGATCAGTCGAAAATATTGCATTCTTAACACATCAATTTCCTTACTCTTTCTAATCATCTAAAGGTGTTTAGTATAAATATAGCACATGTTAGCAATTCGTCTGCAAAATATCAAATAACATGTGTTATACATTATAACCGGCATTATGGGGGAAATTGTGTGTTTATTACTACATGCATGATTTTGTATATCTCAACACTTTTCAGCAAGATTGTGTGCAGGAAATTCTTCAGGTCAAAGAGCCGGAATCATAAAAGTGCCGATAAAATGCAACAAGTCAAAGACTTGAAATCTGGCAGCAACCAAGAAAGAATTATAAGATTCCAGACATCAAAAGAACACCCAAAAGACAACACCAAACATATGCAGAAAAATTATGCAGAGATCTCCCTATATGGCCTCGGATCCACGGCCGATCCAGTCCGAGTCGCCGCGGTTCCGCGGCCGGGTTGACTTATCGGCGCTCGAGACTTTTCCAGAGCCTTCCTTGTAACGTCCTAGCTTCCTCAAGATGCTCCATTTCCACGTGGCATCTTCTGGAAGGCTCTGCATAACTACCAAGCATTGGAGGGAAGATTCATTTTGAAATTATAAAAAGGGATCTAGATCTACAGTTTTGGGGCTGTTAAAAGTTGAATAGCTAGTTACACATTGGGAGCCAAAATTCAAATTCAAGTTGAGTGACACAACTTGATACCAAAACCCTAGCCCAAATCCATTTCAAAAAGCCAAATCAAGATCATTTTGAAAAGCAAATCAAGCAAGCCATCAACGATCCTTTATTCGCGAAGCCAATCTTCATCAATAGCGCGAGATCCACGACGATCCAAGTCTCAAGGAGATCGAGCGGAGCGAACTTCGACGGATTTAGTTACCTCTTCAAAAGGAGCGATCGAGAGCAACTCTTGTAATCTCGAATTTAGGGAATGTGTAATTAGTCGTCGATTTAATAAAGATGATAATTAGTTAATTCTTGCTTTCTTTATATTCTTGCACTATGAAATTTCTAGATCTTGAATCTTTTATTTTCATGATGCTTGAGTAAATCTCCGCTTGTGACGGAATCAAAAGATTTGGTAGATCTAGTGATGATAAAATCCTAATACTAATCTTAAGTCTTATGAGATTTGTAAACTTTAGGAAAAAGAATCATCAATGATCTAATTTGGATCGAGATCACATTCTTGATATTTTCGTTGCAAATTAGGGATCAAATGATTGATGAATCTCTTTGCTAGAGGCTAGATCCGAATGATGATCAATGAAAAGACAAGGGATAGAGAAGGAGAAACCCTAGTTTCTTCAATAGATCCCTAATCTTCATTCATCGCCATCGATCTAGCTACAAATTATCCATAGATAAGATTAGTCATTATTAGATTCATCATTGCTACCAATTAGATCAATTCCTACAAGCTATTCTACAAATCTTGATAACTAAATTGATTGGGACATTTCTTGATTCTTGATTCTAGATCATTATTTTTTTATGTTTCTTGAAATTAAAACTCACAAATATTGAATCAATTTTCTTACATTTTCTTTTATCTTTTCATTTTGACTCATCTAAAACAAGATCGATCAAAACACACATCTCAGTGGACGATCTGTATTCATTAATGCACTACATCGACACCGTTAATTGATTGCAGTATAAATTTCTTTGGTTGTGATTAAAACTTTTTCATACACACGAAGATGATCAATCAAATGGCGCCGTTGCCGGGGATGTGTGCTATTTTGTTTGTTTTTGTTATTTGAGTTGAAAAATTATTATTCCATCAAATTTTAATTCAAGAATCGTTTCAAGTGCTTGACGATTAGTGTTTGAATTTTTGTGAGAGAATCTGGAATCATTTTAGCAGTGCGATCAAGATTCAGAGAAGATCTACAGTTTCCAGAGGAGTACAAGCAGCTGTAGAAAAAATTTGATCACCTATCTCCCCCATAGGACCGCGGATCCGCGGCCATGGTGTGGTTTTTGCGGCGGTTCCGCCGCCGTTTAGGTGAATCAGTGCATAAAATCTCTGTGGTATACTCTATGTTCTCTCATCTTCTCTCTGATCTTGTCCAATAATCAATTTCTTGCAGGATTCTTTGCAAAATTCAGCGCCGCTAAAAAAAAATTTGTTGCGATTCTTGAAATTGGTTGTTTTGTGCATATTTTAATACGGAAATTATGGGGCAAAGACCAAATTGAGATTAGGTGGGGATTTCATTACCCTTCCTAAGCCCCAAAAATCACAAATTTGCATCTGCATCACCCCTCATTAACTAAAAAATATCTAGACAAAACTCTAAGGACCGTCGCGCTCAATTAGGACAGAAGAAGGTCGTGGGTAATCTATTGTTTATCCGCATTTCTTTTGTGGTGTCTAAGGCAAGTGTGTCTAAGGTAAGTGGTTACTTAATTAGGCCCACTACTTACGTAGCGGAGAACCTCCCACTTACCTGGCACTTACCTGGCCACAGAAGGGATAAAGAGGCAGTAGAGGATTTATCCTGCGATTTATCTTCTGGAAGTCTAGGAGCGGTCTAGTGACTTGACCTAGATGACCATTAGATCTAGGGTTGTGTGTGCATTCTTTTGTGATTTGATTTTTCAATTTTTTCAAAACAAACACCAAACCAACTTTCCCCTCATTACCACAACGCTGCCACTTGTGCTAAACCTTTTAGTACAAGCTAGGTTGGACACGGGATTCTAGTGCCCGCCTTGTCCGCGTTTCCCTTATCGACCCCAAAGTCGGTATTTCTACATTTTCTTTTTCCCACCACCCACCACGACCGCGACGGACGGATATCCATCAAATTTCAATAACACCACTCTGTCACCGCCCGCAGGTGTGCAGAATCCTCCATGCATTTCTCTCTAGGAGAGATGCTACCCTAAACGTGGTCCTCTTTCCACCTGTCTTTCTATTCCACCTGCCAACGGGGAAAATTTTTAAATCAAACCTCATTTCATCAAACTTTTATCCAAATTTCACGGGCTTGAGTCTGAAGATGCATACGTTTTTATCACCAAATTCGAAAACGTATGTGCTATGATAGGTACTTCACAACTGTCTGTGGATGCTATGCATTTACGTCTTCTCCCATTCACTTTGTGCGATTTAGCCGAGAAGTGGTTTTATAACACACCCGCACATTCTACTTCAACATGGGACGAATTCGTTGTAGCATTCCTTAAGAAATTTTATCCCAATCATAAGACCGCCCGTGTTCGGAGAGAAATCTTCCAATTTACCCAACTTCCCAATGAACCATTTTGGAAATGCTTTGAATGGTTCAAGAATCATCTTTTACAATGCCCTCATCATGGAATCCCTAAATGGGATCTGTGTCGAGTTATTATGAGGGTATTGATCTCACGACAAAACAGATGCTTGAAACCATGTGTCATTGTCAATTCATGTCTAAAGATGATGGTGAAGCTTGGAAATACCTAGAAGATCTTGCTCAAAACACTTTACAATGGGAAAGTGTTAGTCAACCACGGGAAGATATCAATCAGCTCGATGTTTCCGTCACAATGAAAGCCGAAATGGCCGCAATACAAAGGAAACTCGACGCTATAGAAAACAAAATCTCTTTAGCCTCCCTAAACCAATACACACTTCCTAAAACTGTGTGTGGTTTCTGTTCAAACCCATCACATTTGACGGAAGAATGTCCTTTGAATGTACCGTTTCAAGGTCACACTAATGCTGCATTTCAGCAACAATCTAGAAACGATCCTTCTTCTTCCACATATAATCAAGGTTGGAGGAATCACCCTGATTTTGCTTGGAACCAACACCAAACTCAAAATACGGTTCCAAACCAGAATGACTTTCAAATAGTCCCTCCACAACAGCAACCACCACAACTGAGTCAGCACCCCTTTCAACCGCAAAATTTTCAAAACCCGGCCAACAACTTTGATCCTTCTTCTGCCGGTACCAATAATTCCTCTGCACTCGACATGTTCATTGCACAGTCCATGCAAACGAATGAAATTTTAACATCTTCTATCCAAACGTTAGTGCAAAACACTGTCTACCACGGTGAGAGTATCAAATTGATAGAAGCACAAATTGCACAACTGACTGCAGCAATGAGTGCTAGAGAGACAGGGAAACTTCCAGCTCAACCACCACCTGATCCTGTACCCTCGCATTATAATGATGTGAGTGCTATTACCACGTTGAGATCTGGAAGAGTGCTAGACAATCATGTGGTTGAACAAATTGATAATGATGAATTGATCATTAACACCCCGGCTTCCACTTCCACTCCCACTTCTACTTCGTGTCCTATTTCGTCTAGTTTACCTTCTTCTTCCGAGCCTATTCTCCATTTTCCCCAAGGCTCGAACCCTCCACCCACTTCATCCTTTCCACCCCCACGAACTTCTCCACAAATGCTGGACCCAACACTTATTGATAAAACTCCATTTCCAGATAGGTTGAGGTCCAACAAACCGAATGCGCAAATGGAGAAGATTGTGGAAATGTTAAACAATTTAACATCAATATCCCTCTTCTAGATACTATCCAACAAGTTCCTTCTTATGCGAAAATTCTTAAGAACTTGTGCACTAGGAAGAGGAAAACTCAAGTGCCGAAAAAAGTTTTTATGTCGAGTACTGTAAACACAGCTTTTCCCCAACAATTACCAAGGAAACGTAAGGACCCTGGCTATCCTACAATTTCTATTCCTATTGGGGGTAAAAATATTAACCGTGCTTTACTGGACCTTGGCGCTAGTGTTAACTTGCTTCCATATTCTGTGTATGAGCAATTGGGTATCGGAGAGTTAAAACCATCGCAATGCACTTTACAGTTGGCTGATCGATCTATCACCAAACCTAGGGGTATACTTGAGGATGTGTTGATAAAAGTCGGGGAATTTATATTCCCTGTGGATTTTATTGTTCTAGATACACAACCTGTAGCAAACCCACGGAACCAAATTCCGGTGATTCTCGGTCGACCCTTTTTGGTGACTTCCAACGCTGTAATCAACTGTCGAAATGGTTCTATGACCCTATCTTTCGGAAATAGGTCAATTGAACTTACCATTTACAAGTTGGGAAGTCAAGCCTCCGAACCCTATGCTCATGTTTGTTCTATCGAATTAATGGATGTCGACAGCAGCGAATCTGAACAGCTTCACGATACAGATCCAGACTTCCTTAGTACGTTGTTGTTTGACTCAGCGATGTATTATATACATACGGATCCTTCTTTTGAGTTGTCCGGGTCAACATCTAACGCTTATTATGAACCTTTCATGGAGTCTGAGTATCATCCCGCCCTTTCTGATGACATTATTCTGCGGGATATCGATGAAAGCTTCGCTGATGAACTCACATTTTTAGCAAATACGGGTGTTGAGATGAATCAACTCCAAAAAGAAATTGAACCTCCACCCCTTCTTCTTGACAATCATGAGAATGCGGGTAATCCATCATCACAATCATTGAGTCGTCTCTCCAAAACGAGACGCAACCACATTCTATTACACCACTTATCTCTTCCCCACTTCTTCCTGGCTCTCTACAACATGTTCTTCCACCAACCGATACACTACACTGAAAAAATCTTCGAATGGTTGGTGTTAACTTTTGGTCTTTGCAAAGCTTGGCATTGACCAATAACTTTACCCCCTCTTATGATTTTAAAAGGCTTAACATTGTTTAACTCAAGTTTGGGGGGTGTATTTTTGGCTCTTGAAAATTAAAGTTGTCCTCAAAATTGTGATCCAAAAATAAGTTTGGAGGAGGATTTTCACGTTCACTTATTATTGTCCCCGCTAATAAATTTTTCCTCCCAAGCTTACAGGTATCTGAGATTTAACAGATGGCAACAGTGAGGACACTGTTGTAAACAAGTTTAGGGGAGGTTTGTGCTTATTTACGCATCACTTTGCATCATACTTTGCATAAGCACAAAATAATAATAAATAAAAAATTGTACATAAATAAGATAATAAAAGATTAGAAAGTGAAAAATTACATCCAAAAGATTAGAAAAATTTAAGAAAACCTAGAAAGTTAGATGTTTTCTTAAACGAAACTAGTAATAAGTAGTTATGAGTCATTGTCCCAAGGGTTAGTAAGATGAAAGAAGTCATTAATCTGAGGATAAAAATAAGTCTGAAAAATAGTTCCTATTCTGAAAGCCAAACATTTGAACATTGATACCCTACTATACGCACTTACACACGTCTTGAAGCTCGGGATAGTAGAGGATACCTTGAAATGATCTTGTCTGAAAGCCAAAGTACGAAGAAAATAAATGGAGAATAAAATATAAAATGGTTTTGTAAACACCAAGGCAGCAATAAAAAAATATAGCAAGGGTGATTCATCACCTAGTGCCTTAGACCAACTGGTTTGGGAGTCATTGCAAAGCCTTAGGTGTTGCATGACGAGGAAAATACTAATACACCTAATAAGCAAGCACATGAGTAATCGGTCGGTTAGTAACTCAAGAAGTATTAACGGTCGCATAAAAAATGTATGAGCAAATCCATCTAAATATTCACCGGTTAAAAAGTACTGAGGCGGATGGACAAGAGTATGATAGCTTGAATTGAATTCTCCGAGTGTAGGGATGTCTCTTACACACACGTAGGGGTATATGATCAGTATTTGGAAGAAAGGTTGGAATGAAAAATAAAGACGATGTTTTATTGAGGAAAGATGTGATTTCTAACATCTTTTCATGACTATTAAGATAGGACTCATGACAACTGAAAAACTAGTATAGTTGGAAACTCTAATTTTCAAAGTCTTTCTTTTACAATTCTTATCTTTACATGTAACTTTCACAGTCTTCCTTTTATTATGGGATTTTATGGGTGCAATCGGTTGAAAACCCTCAGGAGACAACACTCCTCCTACTAGGGACACCTAGAGGTTTAAAGGCTTGTTGCACGTGCTCAGTGAAATCGTGTTGCCTACGAAAGTGTGCTAGCTAGTTTTTCTTTTTCTTATATTTTCTCCTTCTCTTGAATAAAATATGTTTGCTCGAGACGACCAAAATTAAGTTTGGGGGAATTTGATCAGTCGAAAATATTGCATTCTTAACACATCAATTTCCTTACTCTTTCTAATCATCTAAAGGTGTTTGGTATAAATATAGCACATGTTAGCAATCCGTCTGCAAAATATCAAATAACATGTGTTATACATTATAACCGGCATTATGAGGAAAATTGTGTGTTTATTACTACATGCATGATTTTTTATATCTCAACACTTTTCAGGGAGATTGTATGCAGGAAATTCTTCAGGTCAAAGAGCCGGAATAACAAAAGTGCCGATAAAATACAACAAGTCAAAGACTTGAAATCTGGCAGCAACCAAGAAAGAATTATAAGATTCCAGACATCAAAAGAACACCCAAAAGACAACACCAAACATATGCAGAAAAATTATGCAGAGATCTCCCTATATGGCCGCGGATCCGCGGCCGATCCAGGCCGAGTCACCACGGTTCCAAGGCCGAGTTGACTTATCGGCGCTCGAGACTTTTCCAGAGCCTTCCTTGTAACGGCCTAGCTTCCCCAAGATGCTCCATTTCCATGTGGTATCTTCTGGATGGATCTGCATAACTACCAAGGTTTGGAGGGAAGATTCATTTTGAAATTTAAAAGGGGATCTAGATCTACAATTTTAGGGCTGTTAAAAGTTGAATAGCTAGTTACACATTGGGAGCCAAAATTTAAATTCAAGTTGAGTGACACAACTTGATACCAAAACCCTAGCCCAAATCCATTTCAAAAAGCCAAATTAAGATCATTTTGAGAAGCAAATCAAGCAAGCCATCAACGATCCTTTATTCGCGAAGCCAATCTTCATCAATAGCGCGAGATCCATGACGATCCAGGTCTCAAGGAGATCGAGCGGAGCGAACTTCGACGGATCTAGTTACCTCTTCAAAAGGAGCAATCGAGAGCAACTCTTGTAACCTCGAATTGAGAGATTGTGTAATTAGTCGTCGATTTAATAAAGATGATAATTAGTTAATTCTTGCTTTCTTTATATTATTGCACTATGAAATTTCTAGATCTTGAATCTTTTATTTTCATGATGCTTGAGTAAATCTCCACTTGTGACGGAATCGAGAGATTTGGTAGATCTAGTGATGATAAAATCCTAATACTAATCTTAAGTCTTATGAGATTTGTAAACTTTAGGAAAAAGAATCTTCAATGACCTAATTTGGATCGAGATTGCATTCTTGATAATTTCGTTGCAAATTAGGGATCAAATGATTGATGAATCTCTTTGCTAGAGGCTAGATCCGAATGATGATCAATGAAAAAACAAGGGATAGAGAAGGAGAAACCCTAGTTTCTTCAATAGATCCCTAATCTTCATTCATCGCCATCGATCTAGCTACAAATTATCCATAGATAAGATTAGTCATTATTAGATTCATCATTGCTACCAATTCGATCGATTCCTACAAACTATTCTATAAATCTTGATAACTAAATTGATTGGGACATTTCTTGATTCTTGATTCTTGATTCTATATCTTTTTTTTTATGTTTCTTGAAATTAAAACTCACAAATCTTGAACCAATTTTCTTGCATTTTCTTTTATCTTTTCATTTCGACTCATCTAAAACAAGATCGATCAAAACACATATCTCAGTGGACGATCCGTATTCATTAACGCGCTACACCGACACCGTTAATTGATTGCGGTATAAATTTCTTTGGTTGTGATTAAAAATTTTCCATACACACGAAGATGATCAATCAATGAATATCCAGCACCTCATTCGATGAGGAAAGAGCCGAGATCCTTTTACCGAGAGTGACCTCTTTAGCAAAACTAGCAAATGCTACAACCCACTCGGTTTATCATCATTGCTTCTTTAGTTCTTACTTTGCATAGTGGTATTCCTTGATGGATATCCAACATCTTATTTGATGAGGAAAGAGCCAAGATCCTTTCACCGGGAGTGACCTCTTTAGCAAAAACTAGTAAAAGCTATTCGGTTTGTTTTTGAAAACTACTCGCTTTTAAAAGCGGAGCTTAAACTACTCCTTTTAAAAATCACTAGATTCTACAACGATGTCAAGTTCATTACGTTAAAGGTTTTCTTAAAAACCAGCCGTAGCCCTCCGTCGTTTAAGATAAGTGCTATTTAGTATTCGTGCTATGTTTGTTGATCTCCGTCAAGGCGTCGTTGTTGGGGTAAAAATTTACACCCCGGTTGACCAAGTCAAAATCCAAGTCAACCCCAAGCCAAGTGGGCCCATGCCCGGGTCGAGCCCGAACATGAAGCGGCCGGCCTCCCCCCATGCCAAGATAAAATTTTTGTAAAAAATAATTTTGTTGTATTTCTTTTATTTTATTTTCGGATAAATGTAAGAAAAAATAGGCATAAAGCCAAATTTTTGTAAAGCCCATGGTTTATGTGCAAAAAGAAATGGCACATGAGCCATGGGATAGGCAAAATGCCATTTTGTGAAGCCCAAGGGGCTATGTGTAAAATGTATGGCCTATAAAGGCAAAGATAATAAAATATCCCAACAACTTTTTTTCTCTCTCCAAAAAAAGTTTCAGAGCTGAGCTCTTTCTGTCTTCTTCAAGGTTCCAAAAGCTTCTTCTTTCTTTTGAATTAAATCAAGAGTTTTACTCTTCCTTTTTCAAAACTAAATAGTTTTCCACCACAAAACCCACAAAGGGGAACTTGGATCTGTCATCAGATCTTAAAAAGGAGAGATTTTGAGATTTCACATCTCTTGATCTTCAAGATCCAGCAAGCAACAGGAGGAAGAAGAAGAACCCCTTCCATTAACCCCAAAAACACATTCAGGAGTCCAACTCCTCTCTGATTTCTCTTCTGAGAAATTTTTTCAGGCTAAAAGCCTCTTGTGCCTCTCCGGCGCGCAGCGCAAGTGCGCAAGGCGCCAGCGTGCCGACACGTGGCGCGCGCGCTTGCGCACCTGCGCGCTTGCGCAAGTGCGCAAGGCGCCCGCGCGCCGACACGTGGCGTGCGCACCTGTGCGCTTGCGCAAGTGCGCAAGGCGCCCGCGTGCCGACACGTGGCACGCGCGCTTGCGCACCTGCACAAGTGCGCAAGACGCCCGCGTGCCGACACGTGGCGTGCGCACCTGTGCGCGTGCGCAAGTGCGCAAGGCGCCCGCGTGCCGACACATGGCGCGCGCGCTTGCGCACCTGCGCAAGTGCGCAAGACGCCCGCGCGCCGACACGTGGCGCGCGCGCCTGCGATCTTGCGCAAGTGCGCAAGGCGCCCGCGCGTGCCGACACGTGGCCCCCACGCATCCTTTGGATGCCTTTTCCCTTTTATTTATATATATATGTATATACATACATTTGTATACAAATGTACACATACACATACTCCGCAACATTCTCCCCCTCCAAAAAATTTTCGGGCCGGGGCGCTGCCCCGAACCCCGCAAGGGGGCTGCTAGCCCCCTTGACCCCCAGCCCGCTATCCGGGTAGCGGGACCCCCGTAAAAACTCTGCGTGGCTCCCGATATATCCAAACCCCCCCTTTCAAAACACAACACACATACACTGCACATTGAGTTCGCATGACCATTTTAACCCGTTAATCGGAGGTTCTCTCGCCCCAAAGGCGAGGGGTAATTAACGGCAGCTTAGTCCGCGGCTGCCGGAGATTCGGATCCCCACAATCAACAAACCCCGTCCTACCCTAGGCAGGGGGAATCTGTAGTACGCCTGACAAGCGCTCGCGTATTCCCATCTCAATGGGGTGACGAAAAACACCCTACAGATTCTGGCACGCCCGGTGGGACCAATCTCTCCTCCCATATTTCGGGTTAAACGTTCATGCGAGCTCAATCAATATACATACCTGTATTTATACTAAAAATAATGCTTTTTCATGCAGATTTTCAAGCAATCAACCTTCTACGACAATGTCTTCCCAGACGAATTCAGCTTCCAACGTGACCCCGATTCCGTACGTGGTCAAGATCAACGCTCGTGTGGTTCTCCCCGCAAGCCTCAGTCGACAATGGGAGGAGCCGCCCCGCCAGTTTGGCTCTGTCATCATCTACCCTGCCGGAAGCGCTCACCTGGCAGAGATCCCGGCGGAACAGGTGGCCAAGCCGGTCTCAAGGGGTAAGAGGCCGAATGTCGTGATCGCCAAGGCACCACAACCGAAACTCAAGACGCTATCTGAACGACTCCCTGGCGCTCTAGCTGGGGGCAAGACTTCCGATGCGAAGGGCAACATCAAATGTCGCGGACGGGCTCAGGCGATGACTCTAACAAATGCACAATCGGGCGTATCTCCAAGGCCCTCCATCAACCGGTCTGCGGCATCTTCCCAAAAAGCCGAAGTCTGCCAGGTGCTTAGAACAGAAAAGTTAAGGCAGAAGCGGCTCAGGTATCGAGCCAACAAGAGGGCCAAGGCTTCGGCCAAATGGAATCGTGTGAAGTTCCAAGTGCAGGGTTGCCCGGCGACGACGGCCGAGTCGGACGTAAGAATCAGCAATTCCTTCGAGCCTCTGAAGTGGGTTCAGAAAAACGCCATGACCGCCAGAATCAAGAAGACAGCGGTCCGAACAGTGCCACAAAGAGACGTGTCCCGGCCCCAACAGAAAAAGTATTACACTGTCTCTTCAAGAGTCTATCAAGCACTCTGTGCCGCGCGAAAGCAGCGGGGCAAACCCAGAAAAGAAGCGCCAGCACCATTCAAGAACCTGGTTAGGCCGGCCGCCTTCAATCGACTACCATCTACCGAAACAATGGGGTCAAGACAGCGAGCCGTGAAATCAGCTGCCAATGATAGAGAGACGGCCGGATATATCATCCATACGGTCAATATGGCGGGCGGGCGCCCCAGCGACAACCTTCGCAGCAAAAGCAAGGACGGGGCCACCACATCCCAAGCCCAATCTAGCCTGAATGTGGTTGCCGCCGCCCAAGAACAGCCGCCCCTGCTGGATGAAGAAAACCCTCTCGATGAGGATGATAGGCAGATAGACCCCTCGGTCCATGTAGAGTCAAGCTCGGACAGCGAGGAAGAGCCGACTTTCCGCCCTAGGACTGCAGAGCAAGAGCTGCTTCAAGAACTTCGAAAACAGCTCAGGAGCAAAGATAAAGAGATGGCCAAGCTCTATTCGAAGATTGACGAATTAACGAACGTGGTGATGCAGCTTACGGCTCAAATTGCTCGAGCGCCTCCTAATCAAGCACAAGCCGCTACTAATCAGCCGGGTGATGACAATCCGAGGCAGCCAATGCCTGTTCCTTTGGGACCAAGACTGGTCGAGCCGAATGAAAGCCGGCTACATTCCGCTTCTGGGGACGCCTTGGCCCCAGATAGCACTATCCCGCTAACACAGGATCGGATAATGGATTTGGTCACCAGCAAGGTTAAAACATTGGTGGCCGAAGCTGAAGCTCAGAAAGAAATCGGCAGTAGTGGGCGGCCATATCCCGCGCAGTACGATCTGATTGAGTTCCCAAGCGGCTACGTCATTCCTAAGTTCGGAAGATTTGATGGAACGGGGAATGCAAACCAGGACGTCGCCCACTTCAAAGCATCGTGCGGAAATACAGGAGGCAACGATGCGCTCCTTCTTCGTCAGTTTGTCAACAGCCTGACCGGCGTCGCCTTCGACTGGTATGCGAGTATACCGGACGGGTCCGTCATTACCTTTGCCCAAATGGAGTCTCTGTTCCGGCAAAGGTTCATGAGCGTCAGTGATAAAATCTATATAGCCGATCTTGTGAGGACCAAGCCGGGGAAGAATGAAAGCAACACCGACTTTATCGCCCGGTGGCGTAATCTCACAGTTAAGTGCGAACCGCCGCTGGAGCAGGACCAGTCCGTCAGCCTTCTCATTGGGAACCTCAGCAATTGGATGGTCCCCTTCTTGTGTACAGCGGGCCTCAAGACGTTTCAGGAGCTAACCAAGAAAGTCCAAATGCTGGAACGCTCGAAGCAAGAGTCCCCGCCAGACTCTCAGAGAGACAAAACCTGGAAAAGCAAGCGGGACGACAACCGTAGAAGCGGGAGTTCTAGCAGTACCAATGTCTTCAATGCCTCCGACAATGAAGAAAAGCGAAGGGCGGGCGAATCCAAAACCAACCGGTCTCGAAAGCCATTGCTGGGAGGAGATGGGCCTTCCCTAGAGGAGAAAAAGAACAAGGTTTACTCTTTCAGAAGGGACAAGGTCCGCAAGATATTTAAAGATGCCTTGAATAATGGCCTACAACTGCCGGAGTCGAAAAGACCCCAAGAAGCAAAAATGACCGACAATCCCCTGTATTGCCCGTACCACCGAGTAGTGAGCCATGCGATCGAGGATTTCTATATCTTCAAGGATTGGGTCGAGAAGCAGTACAAGGCTGGAGAGATCGAGCTGTCCAAAAGCGTGTTGGTGAACAATCAAGTTGCAACCGCCAACTTTATACAGACGGAAGCTGAAGCCTTCTGGGAGCAGACAGCCGAACCCGTTGCCCTGACAAACGAAACTGACTCATCGCGGCCTCCGTGGAGTACGCACATATCTAATAAGACGAAGAAGATGATAAAGCTACTTCGGAAAGAACCCAGGATGGAATGGGAAGGACAGAAGAAGCCTACCAGTCCAGCTGCCAATGCAGCTCCATCAGGCTCAAAATCCAAGAAGCTCAAGAAGAAGAAAAGTGCAGCTCGGCGCGAAAAAGAGTCTGCAGGGAGATCGACCATTCAAAAGTATATCGATTCCCTCGAAGAATATGAGCAAAAGGAAAGAACATTGATTCAATTGAAGGAGTTCTTCCCTGTACAAGCGGCTGAAATTCTGGAGGAGTTAGAAGAAGACTCCAATGAAGAAATTCCAGTAGTGACCTGCTACGCCATCCATCTTGGCAGCGACTCCGAGGATGATCTTTGTTTTCCCGAAGAGGACGAAGAGCTCGCCACAACGAACAATCAAATCCAACTCAGAAGCGGCAGGGCTCTACCGCCAAATCAGGGCAACGCCCCAAAAGGGAAGGAAAAACAAGTCACTAATGAAGAAGAGGGCAGAGAACCGGCTGATGAAAACATAAGTCCTTCCTCGGTGGACTATAATATCTTGGCACATCTCCGGAAGCTTCCGTCTCTCCTGAGCATCTACGACGCCCTGGTCCTATCTAAAGAGCTTAGAGATGTTCTCATCCATGCTCTACAAAACCCCGAGCGGTATCAGGCTCACTTTGCGGAAATTAATATGAAAGAAGCCCAGCACGCTTTGCATGCCGCCGCAGTCACATTTAAGGATGAAGACTTGCTACTGGGAACGGCTGAGCATAATCGGCCGCTTTACGTGACCGGGTACAGCGACGGAGATCAAATTAATCGCATATTGATTGATCCGGGGTCCTCAGTGAACATCATGAACTTGCGAACTCTGAAGAGTTTGTCAATGGACGTCCGACACCTGTCAAGGGAAAGGATTGTCATTCAAGGCTTCAACCAAAATTGCCAGCAAGTTCTGGGGTCTATAGCTCTGCCAATCAAATTTGGGGATCTGCAAACTGAAGCTAAGATATACGTGATCGATGCCGACACGTCTTATAAGATTCTCTTGGGGCGGCCGTGGCTCCACGATTACGGCATCATTCCGTCAACTCTCCATCAATGCATGAAGTACACTAAAAATGGCGAAGAAAGACGCATTGACGGAGACATCCAGCCGTTCGGTGTGCATGAAGTCCGATATGAAGATTCTCGGTACTTTACGAACCATCAAAATGCTAAGCCACAACTGACCGAGGATAGAACGGCCCCAAGACTCAAAAGCAAATCTGCGCCGGCTATCACTTTCGAAAGCAAAAATACCCAAGTGCGCCCGCATTTCGGCAGCGACTCTGATGAGTCCGACGCTGGAAGCCCGTCCTTCCGCAAAACTCGCCCTCATTTCGGCAGCGATACGGAAGAATCTGTTACTGAAGGCCCATCTAGCAGCAAAGTCCGCCCTCATCTTGGCAGTGACACTGAAGAGTCAGAGGAGGAGGACCTGTCGTGCAACAGCGGTGCAGATTGGACCCCCATGCAACAAGCGAAACTACGAGAGACCTTCGAAGTTGCAGAAGGGTCCCTAGCCGTTACAAGGGTACCAGAGCAAATGTGCAAAGAGCTCGATGCATTATCAATCTCCACCGTGGACCAGCTGAAAACTTTCTACGTTCCCGGGAGGAAAAGTGGACAGAAGGGCATCTTGTTTTATGGGTCAAACCCCGTTGTGCACCCGGACGACCTTTCTGTCGCGTGCCTTCCCTATGAGAGAGGCATAAGAGTCGTCCTCAATCCCAGATACTATGCGCCCGAGATGCGGGAATACTTTAAGAAGTGCGGATGCCGGTTATATCAAACGGAGTCCGAAGCAAAGTTTTACGAAGGGCAATGGTATCCGCCCCAGGTCCGAGCACTCATCGATGGACGGATTCCAGATAGACGGGGCATAAGCTACATTCAACCTGATTCCAAAGCGTGCTACATGATCCATGTTGGTGAAACCAGCGAGAGATCAAATGATGATGACGAGATAGCCGAGCCAGAAGAAGCTCCTCAAGAGCTCGAAGATGGCGGACAAGCAACCTTTGATGAGCTAACCGAGATTGACTTAGGAACGCCCGATAATCCAAGGCCGACCTACATCAGCTCACTCTTGTCAGAGGAAATGAAAGAGCAGATAATTGCCCTGCTGCGTGAGTTCGTCGACTGCTTCGCGTGGACGTACAAAGAAATGCCTGGCCTTTCCCCTGAGGTAGCCGTGCATAAGCTGGCTATATCTCCTGATGCTAAGCCAGTCAAACAAGCTCCTCGAAGAATGAGAAGGGAGTTGGAAGAAAAGGTCATCGAGGAAACCAAGAAGCTCATCGATGCCGGCTTCATCAGGGAAGAGAAATATGCAGACTGGATCGCATGCATAGTCCCAGTGAAGAAGAAAAATGGGCAGATCCGAGTTTGTGTCGATTTCAGGGACCTCAATAAGGCATGTCCTAAAGACGAATTCCTACTACCGGTCATGGAAATGATGGTCGATGACACCTCAAATTATGAACTGTTCACCTTTATGGATGGCTCATCTGGATATAATTAGATCAAGATGTCGCCTGAGGATGAGAAGCACACAGCATTTCGAACCCCGATCGGAATATATTGCTACAAGGTAATGCCATTCGGACTGAAGAACGCGGGTGCTACATATCAAAGGGCGATGACTAATATCTTTGATGACCTAATCCATAAAGTCGTTGAATGCTATGTTGATGATCTGGTCGTCAAGACTAAAGCCAAGGCCGATCATATCCAAGATCTCAGGACCGTTCTCACCAGACTGAGGGAATACGATCTGAAGATGAATCCTCTGAAGTGCGCTTTTGGCGTGTCATCGGGAAAATTCCTGGGCTTCATAGTCCGACATCGAGGGATCGAAGTTGAACCATCAAAGATAAAGGCCATCATGGAGATGCCCCCTCCGAAGAGTCTGACGCAGCTAAGATCTTTTCAAGGCAAGCTTGCTTATATACGGAGGTTTATCTCAAATTTATCAGGGAGATGTAGGCCCTTCTCAAAGCTCATGAAGAAAGGAGCTCCTTTTATCTGGGATGCCGAATGTCGAGCAGCGTTCGAAAGCATTAAACAATACTTGTTGCACCCTCCAGTGCTGGCCGCTCCCATTCCGAATAAACCGCTGATTCTCTACACTGCCGCGCTGGACGAGTCACTCGGTGCGCTCCTTGCCCAGAATAATGAGGAAGGAAAAGAAAATGCCTTCTACTACCTCAGTCGAACTCTAGTCGGGGCGGAACACAACTACTCCCCAATCGAAAAGCAATGCCTGGCTCTGATATTTGCTGTGAAGAAGCTGAGGCACTATCTGCTCGCTCATAGGGTTATGAAGATCTCCAAGGTCGACCCGCTCAAACACTTGATGACCAAAGCAAGCCTAGCCGGCAGAATGGCAAGATGGGCTGTCATGCTACTTGAGTTTGACATAGTTTACACTCCTCAGAAAGCAGTAAAAGGGCAAGCTCTTGCAGACTTTCTCGCTGCTCATCCCATACCAGAAGGGTCGCCACTAAATTGTGAGTTACCCGACGAACAAGTGCTGCATCTTGAGAATGACGAGCCATGTTGGGAGCTCTACTTCGATGGGGCCTCATCGATAAGAACCTCCAGTAAATCAAGCGTCCCGGAGATAAAAGCAGGGATAGGATTGGTGTTCATCACACCATCAATGGGAACCCTACGGCGTTCTTTTGCTCTCACCGAGCCTCGGACAAACAACGAAGCTGAGTATGAAGCTCTGATAGCTGGTTTGGAGCTCGCCATAGAAATGGAAATCCGTCGGCTACGAGTTTACGGTGACTCCCAGCTCGTCGTCAACCAAGTAAGCGGCGATTATAAGATATACAAACCCGAGTTAGCTCGGTACAGAGGTCGAGTGGTGGAACTCATGAAACAGTTCACTCATATTGAACTAACGAGAGTCCCTAGAGCGTTGAACGGAAAGGCTGATGTACTCGCTCGCTTGGCCAAGGAGCTGGCTGATCCTGACATGGATGAAATTCTGATCACAGTCAGGAGCCGGCAAATCCTACCCCCTGTCTCTCTACGAGAAGAGGAAAGCGCGGAACAGAAGAGCAATCCCGCCGAAGAAGTTTCGATCGTCCAAGACGAGCCCGATTGGAGAGAACCCTTCATAGAGTACCTCCGATATGACAAGCTGCCCGAAGAAAAATCCGCGAGGATTCAGCTGAAGAAAAGAGCTCTCCGATACGTGTTTGTAAATGACACGTTATACCGCAGGTCATATGACCAACTCTGGCTCAGGTGTCTGTCATTGGCCGAAGCCCAAAAGGTCATGAAAGATGTCCACTCGGGCGTTTGCGGTGCTCACCAATCTGGCCCCAAGATGCGACTTCAAATCAAACGGCTTGGGTATTACTGGCCCACTATGATACGGGATTGCGGAGAACATGCAAAGAAATGTTATATCTGCCAAATTCACGGTGATTTTATTCACAAGCATCCCAACCCATTGCATCCTACAGTGGCGTCGTGGCCATTCGAAGTTTGGGGCACCGACATTGTTGGCCCAATTGATCCTCCGTCATCTAAAGGTCACCGGTTCATACTGGCCGCGACAGACTACTTCTCCAGGTGGGCTGAAGCTGTCCCGCTAAAAGAAGTCAAGACAAAGGATGTTCTGACATTCTTCCAGCATAATATTCTATACCGCTTCGGTACACCAAGAAGAATCATTTCTGACAACGGGCCTTCTTTCAAGAGCTTCAATGTCTCAAGGTTCGCTACTCAGCACAAGATAGACTGGAGATATTCCTCCATCTATAATCCAAGAGCCAATGGGCTAGCCGAAGCCTTTAATAAGACTCTATGCAAGCTTCTGAGGAAAAATGCTTCAGCCAACAAGAGAGACTGGAATCTCAAGCTTCACGAGGCATTGTGGACATATCGTACCACGCACCGTACTCCAACTCAGTCCACTCCATACTCATTGCTCTTCGGAGTGGAGGCGGTCCTCCCCCTCGAAGTTGAAGTTCCGAGCTTAAAAATGACCGTCCAACATGAGTTGACGGAGGAAGAAAACGTGCTCCTTCGACTTGAAGAACTCGATGCCCTCGAAGAAAAGAGGCTCGCGGTGCAACAAAATCTGGAGCTATACCGAGCCCAAATGTCACGGGCTTATGACAAGATAACCCGTCTCCGCGCCTTCAAGAAAGGTGAATTGGTGCTGGTCCTCAAAAGACCGATTATCCCCAATCGACATGCCAAGGGAAAATTCGAGCCAAACTGGGAAGGACCATACGTCATCGAGAAAGTGTTTGACGGAGGATCCTACCAACTAATAAGTGCCGAGGGAGAAAGGCATATGCCACCCATCAATGGCCGATATCTCAAGAAATACTACACGTGAATGCTCCAAGTCGCAGGCGAATTGAGCACATCAGCCCTACGGTCTGGATCAGACATCCTGCAAAACCGTATACAATCCACGGGCGTAAATGACCCCTATTTCTCCCGAATCCTGTCGGTGAGACTACTTTAAAGTCCCACCAGCGGCAAAAAAAAACGGTATGTCCACAAGCAAAACGGGCACGGATGAAAACCCGAAAGGGCTCCGTGAGTAAAAACAGCAGGACTACCGGCGAGTCTGTGAAAACCCGAAAGGGCGCAAACTCGTAAAAGGAAAGGAGGTGAAATACACTCACAAAGTCCTCTCGACCTTGTGAGGAGAAAACCCCTGCGTGAGATCCTTACGACTCACAAAGGAGCAACACACTTAGGAATCCTCACGATTCCTAAGGAGAAAATACACCTACGAGATCCTTTCGACTCGTAGGGAGAAAATGCTTTTATGGGACCCTCACGGCCCATAAAATTGAAAAGCCTTAGGTGGTAGGGACCCAAACCTAACTCCTAAGCCATCGTTCCCCAACGGGCAACGGCAAATGATGATTCGCTCCTGGCATCTCGCTTCAGTGTTAGCGGTGCTGATGCCGACCAAAAACCCAAATCCCAAGTCCTTCTAAGGCAAATGATGAGTTGCTCCTGGCATTATTCCAGTGCAGCAATGCTGATGCCAAACAAGATCCAAATTCCAAGTCCCCAAACGGCGAATGATGAGTCGCTCCTGGTACCATATTCCAGTGCAGCGATGCAGACGCCAACCAAAATCCAATTTCTCAAAATTCTCCCAGCCCTACGGTTGGTCCCCAAGTTGACTACCGTATACAATCCACGGGCTCAAATAATTCTCGTCATACCCATGCCCCACGACAATTACCAGTCACGCGGCTGGTCTCCGCCTTTGGAATTATGCTCCATTGAGAAGACCCACTCATGTGTCCTCACGATACATGAGGAGAACAAACCTTTGTGGGATCCTTACGACTCATAAAGGAAAAACACACTTAGGATGTCCTCACGACTCTTAAGGAGAAAATACACCTGCGGGATCCTTACGACTCGTAGGGAGAAAATGCTTTTATGGGACCCTCACGGCCCATAAAATTGAAAAGCCTTAAGCGATAGGGATCTAAACCTGTCTCCTAAGCCATCGCTCCCCAATCCCCAAACGGCGAATGATGAGTCGCTCCTGGTACCATATTCCAGTACAGCGATGCAGACGCCAACCAAATTCCAAATCCCATACCCCAACGGCGAATGATGAGTCGCTCCTGGTACCATATTCCAGTGCAGCGATGCAGACGCCGACAAGGTCCCGAAATTTTTCCGGCCCTACGGTCTGGATCATACATCCTGCAAAACCGTATACAATCCACGGGCGTAAAACAATCCCAATTTCTCCCAAATCCTCTCGGGGCAAATGATGAGTTTCTCCTGGCATTATTCCAGTGCAGCAATGCAGATGCCAAACAAAAACCAAAATCCCAAAATCCTCTCCATGACAGATGATGATTCGCTCCTGGTACCATATTCCAGTATAGCGATGCTGATGTCAACCCAAATCAATATCAACAAGTCAACTTCCACTCCGACACCACAAGAAGCGGAGCAAGTCAAGTCTACCCCTGACATTGCAAGAAGCAGAGCAAGTCAAATCAGGCATCGACCGTCCACGTCGCTAAAAGGGCAGTACCGACCGTCCACGTCGCTAAAAGGGCAGAACCGACCATCCACGTCTCTAAAAGGGCAGCACCGACCGCCCACATCGCTAAAAGGGCAGCATCGACCGTCCACGTCGCTAAAAGGGCAGCACCGACCGTCCACGTCGCTAAAAGGGCAGCACCGACCGTCCAAGTCGCAAAGAGGGCAGAACCGACCGTCCACGTCGCTAAAAGGGCAGCATCGACCGTCCACGTCGCTAAAAGGGCAGCATCGACCGTCCACGTCGCTAAAAGGGCAGCACCGACCGTCCACGTCGCTAAAAGGGCAGCACCGACCGTCCAAGTCGCAAAAAGGGCAGAACCGACCGTCCACGTCGCTAAAAGGGCAGCACCGACCGTCCACGTCGCTAAAAGGGCAGCACCGACCGTCCACGTCGCTAAAAGGGCAGCATCGACCGTCCAAGTCGCAAAAAGGGAAGAACCGACCGTCCACGTCGCTAAAAGGGCAGCGCCGACCGTCCAAGTCGCAAAAAGGGCAGCGCAGGATTCCTACAAAGCGGGAACCAGATAACTCCGGGCTAGGGAAAACGTCTATCACGGACACTCCGTCTCGGAGACATGACAAGCACCGACCGTCCATGTCGTAAAAAGGGCAGTGCCAGCTTCCCAAAAAAATAGGAACCAAATCAAGTCGCCTCCACGTGAAAGAAAATCCATCAATTTCATGCACACGACCCACATATGTGGTGTGCATTTATTGATGGGGGGCAATTTGTTGGGGTAAAAATTTACACCCCGGTTGACCAAGTCAAAATCCAAGTCAACCCCAAGCCAAGTGGGCCCATGCCCGGGTCGAGCCCGAACATGAAGCGGCCGGCCTCCCCCCATGCCAAGATAAAATTTTTGTAATAAATAATTTTGTTGTATTTCTTTTATTTTATTTTCGGATAAATGTAAGAAAAAATAGGCATAAAGCCAAATTTTTGTAAAGCCCATGGTTTATGTGCAAAAAGAAATGGCACATGAGCCATGGGATAGGCAAAATGCCATTTTGGAAGCCCAACGGGCTATGTGTAAAATGTATGGCCTATAAAGGCAAAGATAATGAAATATCCCAACAACTTTTTTTCTCTCTTCAAAAAAAGTTTCAGAGCTGAGCTCTTTCTGTCTTCTTCAAGGTTCCAAAAGCTTCTTCTTTCTTTTGAATTAAATCAAGAGTTTTACTCTTCCTTTTTCAAAACTAAATAGTTTTCCACCACAAAACCCACAAAGGGGAACTTGGATCTGTCATCAGATCTTAAAAAGGAGAGATTTTGAGATTTCACATCTCTTGATCTTCAAGATCCAGCAAGCAACAGGAGGAAGAAGAAGAACCCCTTCCATTAACCCCAAAAACACATTCAGGAGTCCAACTCCTCTCTGATTTCTCTTCTGAGAAATTTTTTCAGGCTAAAAGCCTCTTGTGCCTCTCCGGCGCGCAGCGCAAGTGCGCAAGGCGCCAGCGTGCCGACACGTGGCGCGCGCGCTTGCGCACCTGCGTGCTTGCGCAAGTGCGCAAGGCGCCCGCGCGCCGACACGTGGCGTGCGCACCTGTGCGCTTGCGCAAGTGCGCAAGGCGCCCGCGTGCCGACACGTGGCACGCGTGCTTGCGCACCTGCACAAGTGTGCAAGACGCCCGCGTGCCGACACGTGGCGTGCGCACCTGTGCGCGTGCGCAAGTGCGCAAGGCGCCCGCGTGCCGACACATGGCGCGCGCGCTTGCGCACCTGCGCAAGACGCCCGCGCGCCGACACGTGGCGCGCGCGCTTGCGCACTTGCGCAAGTGTGCAAGGCGCTCGCGTGCCGACACGTGGCCCCCACGCATCCTTTGGATGCCTTTTCCCCTTTATTTATATATATATGTATATACATACATTTGTATACAAATGTACACATACACATACTCCGCAACATTCTCCCCCTCCAAAAAATTTTCGGGCCGGGGCGCTGCCCCGAACCCCGCAAGGGGGCTGCTAGCCCCCTTGACCCCCAGCCCGCTATCCGGGTAGCGGGACCCCGTAAAAACTCTGCGTGGCTCCCGATATATCCAAACCCCCCCTTTCAAAACACAACACACGTACACTGCACATTGAGTTCGCATGACCATTTTAACCCGTTAATCGGAGGTTCTCTCGCCCCAAAGGCGAGGGGTAATTAACGGCAGCTTAGTCCGCGGCTGCCGGAGATTCGGATCCCCACAATCAATAAACCCCGTCCTACCCTAGGCAGGGGGAATCTGTAGTACGCCTGACAAGCGCTCGCGTATTCCCATCTCAATGGGGTGACGAAAAACACCCTACAGTCGTGTGCGGTAGCTGAGTAGTGCTTATCTGCCGCATGTGATGCGATTGGATTAGGGTAGTCGTACGGCCTTGTTGACCTCCATCAAGGGTCGTGCGGGTGGGTTTAATTCAATCAAGAAATGAACGGGTTAAACTTGACTAGCGGCCTATGGTTTGTTGACCTCCGTCAAGGTCATAGGAAACTAGGGGTAAAAACAGATATTGGGAATTTCAAGTGTTGAAATTTGCAATGAGATTGCATACCTCCTATGAGATAGTTGGATCCCGATACCCACTGCGAGTAAGAGTTGCTCCTGAGAGAGTTTTCCACTTTACAATTAACTGATCAATTAGGTGTCTAAGAAAGGTGTTAACGGGGGTGATGCCCCTACGGAAACAAGGTTATTTAATTAGTTCCATGCGAAAGCATGGGATACTTCCTCGGAGTTCCAATACCTGCATGGCCGAACGATTGGCGAACTTGTAGGGTGTAATTAATCCTGGCTAATCTTACCTTTTAGGGTTTGAAGGAAGATTTGATAAAAACAGTGGAAGCCATCCTGATTATATAAAATAATAACCAATCTAATCTTGCAAAGAGCGCACACAAAAGTGATTATCCTTCTCTCTCTCCTGGTAGCGACCAATGACACGCCTTAATCAAGATAATAAGATGGATGTATTGGCCGAACCCACTTATTATACTGGGCTAGGTTCCGCTCTATCTTATGATTGTCATAAGTTTGAGCAAGGAATAAGGGAATATCAGGATTCCCACGCCACCCAAATGAAGAAAAAAGCATGTTGATGCATTATCTTCGGGTGTGTTCGTAACCATAAATTGTTTCTCGGTTTTCTCTACGTCCTGGGTATTGGATACCGGATCAAGATCCCACATATATAATTTGTTACATGGGCTAAAGAGAGGTAAAGAAATGGGAAATGGTGATAAGTCTCTAATAGTAGGGAATGGTGCAATTGTTGCAGCCAAAGCAGTTGGCAAATATCACCTTGTATTACCAAGTGGTAACACTATGATTCTGAGCGACTGTTATTTCATACCAAAAATATTATGAATGTTTCTCCTAAATCAAGTGTTGATTGGGTATGGTACGTTGTGTAACGGTATATACATTCTAAATCAAACAACAGTTCTAAATATACAGAACACACACAAGAGGAAGAGTTCAGAAATGAACGAAGCCTACTTGTGGTATTGTAGACTAGGTCATATCAATGCGACAAGACTAGCTAAGTTACATAAAGATGGATATTTGAATCCGTTCGAACTTACATCTTATGAAACTTGCGAGTCATGTCTCAAAGGTAAAATGACCAAAACTCCGTTTACTGGACATGGAGAAAGAGCTACTGAAATCTTGGGACTGATACATAGTGATGTATGCGGTCCTATGTCTACATATGCCAGAAATGGTTCTTCGTATTTTATTACATTCACTGATGATCTCTCAAGATTCGGACATGTGTTCTTGTTGAAACACAAGTCTGAAGCTTTTGAGAAATTCAAGGAATATAAGAATGAAGTAGAGAACCAAACGGGTAAAAGTATTAAAATTCTTCGATCTGATCGAAGAGGAGAATACTTAAGCACGGAGTTCCAGGATTATTTAAAAGAGAATGGGATTCTCTCTCAGCTTACTCCTCCGTATACACCACAGCACAACGGTGTATCGGAGCTGAGGAATCGCACCCTATTAGATATGGTGCGCTCTATGATGGGTACTGCTGAGTTACCTATTTCTTTTTGGGGTTATGCACTTGAGACAGCTGCATACCTATTGAATAGGGTTCTAACCAAATCAGTACCTACCACTCCATATGAGATATGGGAGGGGAAGAGACCATGTCTTAATTACATTAAGATTTGGGGTTGTCCAGCTTATGTCAAAAAGCAAAATCCAGACAAGCTCGAGACAAGGTCAGTTCTGTGCAAGTTTGTAGAATATCCCAAACATTTGCAAGGACATATCTTCTACCACACCGAGAAACAAAAAGTGTTTGTTGCTTAACATGCCACCTTTTTAGAAAAGGAATTTCTTGTGAAAGAAATTAGTGGCAATGAGGCAGGACTGGAAGAAGTTCCAACAACACAAACTATAACTGACGATTTGATGGAACCGGAGGATTCAATGGTCCCCGAAGAACCGTAGCCACTCCGCAGATCTAATAGGGTTCCTCATCCACCTGAGAGATGCTACGATTTTCTCATAGACGGTGGGAGCGAGGATTGCATCATGGAAGATGATGACCCAACTAGTTTCGAGCAGGCCATCACAAGTGGAGACTCTATGAAATGGCTGGATACTATGCGATATGAGATGGAATCCATGTACACCAACAAAGTATAGACTTTGAAAGTTGCTCCTGAAGGGGTAAAACCCATCGGGAGAAAGTGGATCTTGAGAAGATAATTAGTGTAGATGGAAAAGTTGAGACTTTCAAAGTTAGACTTTTAGCAAGGGTTTTCGTCAACGACCTGGTGTCAACTATGATGAAACATTTTCTCCTGTCGCTATGCTTAAGTCCATCAGGATCCTACTTGTCGTTGCTGCATACCATGATTACGAAATCTGGCTGATGGACGTCAAGGCCGCTTTTCTAAATGGTGATTTAGAAGAGAGCGTGTACATGATACAGCCAAAGGGCTTCGTAGACAGTGGGAGCAGCGGAAGTGTGTGCAAGCTGCTTAAATCAATCTACGGATTAAAGCAGGCATCGCGGAGCTGGAACATCTGTTTTGATGAAGCTGTCAAATAGTTTCACTTCATCAAAAATGTAGATGAACCATGTATATATAAAAAGGTTGTAGAGAGTAAGGTTGTCTTCCTCGTATTGTACGTGGATGACATACTCTTGATAGGAAATGATGTTCCTATGCTATACTCGGTCAAGCTCTTCTTATCACACAAGTTCTCCATGAAAGATCTAGGAGATGCCTCCTACATCCTAGGGATTAAGATAGATCTAGATGGATGTTGGGATTGTCTCAATCCAGATACATTGACATCATACTAAAAAGGTTTAGTATGGAAGATTTTAAGCATGGTAATTTACCCGCTTGTTAAGGAATCACTCTCTCCAAAGAGATGTCTTCCAAGACTGATTTGGAGAGGGCTCGCATACAAGGTATACCCTATGCTTCGGAAGTCGGGAATATCATGTATGCGATGTTATATACCATACCAGATATAGCTTACTCACTAGGTGTAGTGAGTAGGTATCAATCAGATCCTGGGGAGAAACACTGGACAACTGTGAAGAACATTCTTAAGTACTTAAGAAGGACAAAAGAGATGTTCTTGGTGTATGGTAACGGTGAACTCCAGGTGGAGTCCTTTACCGATTCGAGCTTCCAGAGTGATAAGGAAGACAATATGTCAGTTTTGGGTTTTGTCTTCACCCTCAGTGGAGGGACGGTATGTTGGAAGAGTTCCAAGCTAGATACCGTAGCAGACTCGACGATGAAGGCTGAATACATCGCTACCAACGATGCTGCCAAAGAGGCTGTCTAGATAAAGAAGTTCATAAGATGAACTTAGTGAGGTTCCATCCATTGAGCATCCAATACCTGTGTATTATGATAACAATGGAGCTGTGGCTTTGGCCAAGGAACCCTGGTCCCATCAGTGATCTAGACATATTCTTAGACGGTATCACCTGATTAGGATGATAGTAGATCGCCGGGAGATCGAGGTCAGAAGAGTTGTCACGAAGGATAACACAGCGGATCGACTCACGAAGGACCTCCCCCAGATGTTATTCGAGAGACTTTTTAGGATGTTGGGTATGAGATACTACAACAACTGGCCTTAGTGAAAGTGGGAGATTCTTAGTGATATGTATGCTCTAGAGGCTATTATTGTATGATATAGTGGATGCTTGGACATATATATGAAGGACTTCCTTGCTCGACATGATAGTATGCTATCTGGTTGCCTTTATCTTAACATGTTCACTGGTATTATTATACTGTCTCTCATATACATGTTGATAAAACCCTTAGGATGTAGGCTTGACTACCAGGACTATGATGCGGATCATACTACTGGGACCTGGATAGTCCACAAGTACATCCTTCAATTGTTCCTAGTCAAGGGAATATTGAGACAAAGCATCGATATTCCATAGTAGACTAGTGTGTACGTTTCTTAACCCTGTATAGGGCGATGGTTGATCCCATATCCATTGGTGTTTGACATCAAAGATTGTACACAGGTGCTCATTAGAGAATAGGTACACCGAACAGGACTCGCCGAGAACTCCCAGATGGTACTATACCTTTCGTCAGATAGCAGTTCTCTGGTGACAATGGTACAGGTTAGTCTGTAGACCCGAGATCGTCATAGAGTCTTGTGTGGTTCCCACTGTGCTTTGATTTCCTCCCTTCCACGGATCAAAGGAGTTGTGGAAACAGGTGGATTTTGGGTACAGTCTCGAGTCACATGGAGGCAATGAGTGATAGGAGGGGTTTCGTCTCTCCCGGTATAGTGAGTTGATGTCGCGCTATGCTCGATTGGCTATAACAGGAAGTCCCTGGCCAGGGCTGTTGATGAGATTTACTGGTAAATGTTATCAGTATTTTCTCGTACCGTTATAAGCCTTACATCGGCATGACTTATCAAGTTATTAGGGTCTGATAATTCCACCCCCAAACTAGATATGCGACATATCAGACGAAGAGACCGGACTGTAAGGTAAGTGTTACCTATAGGCTTCATGGGAGTTTTGACAAACTTGCTTGTTGATCTTCTATTCGTTCAATACCTGGGTAGCCGTTACGTCCAGCAAGTACATGTTTAGTCAAAAATATTGCACTTTTGATATAACATTTTTCTTACTTTTCTTAAATATTTAAAGGTGTTTATTATAAATATAGAACATATGTGGGTTTATCTGCAAAGTTACTCTTTATCATATGTTTATATATTATAATTAACTTTATGAAGGAAAATATATGCATATAATAATTATATAATATTTTTATTATGCGTATCATATCACATAATCTTAATCAAATTTCTTAAAGATTTAATACCATATAAAATGATTAAGATAATATCTCTAATATAATAAATATTACTAATATTATTCATGAAGATATTGTGCAGATTTACCTCAGGGCTGGAGATCGAGATATTCGAGATGTCAGGAGAAAGATCTGTCGATAAAATCGTAAAATTAATAACGACAGAGACTCGGAAAATATTTGAAGAATCCAGGCATTGAAAAAATCTCCACGTGTCAACATGAGAAGGCACCTGAATTTTGGAACCCTAACTTCCCCCAAATAGTCGCGCTTCCGCGGCCAATAGACACAAATAGCGGCGGATCCGCGGCCATTTAATGGCCATAGGATCTGTGATTTTGTGAACAGGATCGCAACAATAAATCTTTATACATGGGATCTAGGGTTTCTGATTTAAGGTCTATATAAAGGACCGAGGGCTAAAGTTAGAAATCATCACCTGTAACACGAAGCAAATCACCGTCAAGAACAAGAGATCCATGACAGGTCTGCGATTCGACGTGATAGAGTGACATGAATATTGACTGAGCATCCACTTCCTACAAGGTAGAGATCGAGAGCAACTTCTTCTTGTAATCTAAATTCGAAGGATTTGTACTTGTATCATTGATTAATAAAGATAGATCATTTGCTTAATTATTTCACATTTACTTTCTGCATTTAAATTCTACATTATGATTTCCTTCTCTATCCTTTCTTCTTCTTCTCAAAACATGCGTGAGTAATTCTGCGCTTCCTAGGGTTCGTAGAATTATGGTAGATCAATGAATGAAAAAATCCCTTAACTTCTTTTACATCTTATAAAGTTTATAAACTTTAGCAAAATAAATGTTAACATTCTTATCGGGCGCGCTACCAATTTATTGATAATCTCGACCACGATTTGAGATTAGATTAACATTTATTTTTGTAAAGGCTATACATGAATAGAGATCAATGCAAGGATAAGGGTTAAGAGTAGGGAAACCCTAGTTTCTTCCAAAAATAACCCTAATCCATATTCATCACTATCGATCTAGTTTTAAATTTATTAAAAGATAAAAGGAGTTATCTTTAATTAATCATCCATTACTACTAAATTCTATGAACCCTACAAGTCTCTTCTTTATAGATTCTACATCCATATATCGTATATCTACAACCAATCACCCCTTCTTTCAATCAACTCGTCTAAAGCAAGTAAAAGTTTCGATGTTTCCCTGAGGACGACCCGTACTCATCGCGGCTAGCTACTAGCAACACAGTTATTGATTGTCGTTAACTTTACTTACAAAACACTTCTCTTTCCAAATCTACAACATCAATCAAATGGCGTTGTTGTCGGGGATACGTGCGTAATTTTTTTCTTGCTATTCGGGTTGAATTCTTATCCGATCCAAAAAATAATAAATTAAAAACAGCAAATTGTATATTTAACGATTGGTGTGCGACTTTTTGCGAGGGGATCTAGAGTCACTGGAACGAGAAATTTGAGATTCAGAGACTTTCAAAGAGGACCAGAGGAGCAAAGGAGGCACTGTAGAAAAATTTGGCAGAAGACCCCTCCATTGAGCGGCGGAACCGCGGCAACAAGGTGGTTTTGGTGGCGGAACCGCGATGGCCTTGGAGAATTATGCCCCTAAATTTTCTAGTATATTCCTCATACCTTTCTCTCTCCTCTAGAAATTCAATAATTTGATTTTCTGCAGGATTCTTTGCAAAATATCGCCGCTCAAAAATCTTTTGCGCGTTTTATAATTGGTTTGTTTTTGCATATTTTTAACCGGATTTTAAGGGTCAATAACCCAAATTCAGATTAGGTGGGTATTTCATCACCCTTCCTAGGCCCCACAAATCACAAAACGAGCATCCGCATAACCCTACATTAATTTAAAAAAATATCTAGACCAAGACTCTAAGGACCGTCGCACTCAATTAGGACAGAGAAGGGTCATGGGTAATATATCGCTTATCCACATTTCTCTTGTGGTGTCTAGGAAAGTGTGACTAAGGAAAGTGGTTACTTAATTTGGCCCGCTATTTTCGGTGATTCGTATAGCGGATACCTCCCACTTACCAGGCACTTACCTGGCCACAAGAATGATGAGGATTGATCCTGCGACTTGTCCTTTGTAAGTCTAGGAGAAGTCTAGTGCTTGACCTAGGTAACCTTAGTTCTAGGGTTTGATTGTGCATTTTGTGATTTGTTGAGTCAACCCTCAAGTCCCTCTTTCAAAGCAAAACAATCCAAATAGAGCTTAAATCATTCCCTTTTCACCCTCTTTTCTTTTCACCTTCTCACAATGGGTAACCCAAACAGACGAACTTTTGCCGAGTTTTGCTATCCAGAACCAGATATCTCTTGTTTTCGTAATTGCTTCGGTAAAAAATCAGACTCTACCATATCTTTAAGGGATAGGATGGAGCAAGCGGAAAGAAACAGTTGGACACCTCACTCACGATCCTATCAACCGCATCAAAATTCAACATCTTCTTATGTTGATAAGTCGTTTAAAGCGAGTGAGGAAACTTTTAAACGCATGTCCATCGCTGAGCATATTGCGAAGGCTGAAAGCCAAAGTTTCAATCCTTTCACTAATCCAAAACCGTTAGGAAAACAAACACCATCATTTCCATATGAAAATATGGATACTCATTTTGGGGCGAATATGACATTTGTTACACCCATGACCATTGCTGAACGAATAGCAGTTGTCAGTCGCCAACTAACCGACCATTCTCAATATTCTTCATATCACAGTGTTGATCCTACACCTTTTCCTGACACTTGGGCCCGCCCTTCTATTGCTTATCCGCAGTACCAAAATTTCACACGCTCTCAAATTGACTCTTCTCTCAAGGCTAATGGGACAAGTCATAGACACGTATCGATTGCGGAACACATTAAACTTACCCATAGCCAACAAGTAAGGGCATCTCTTCTTAGAATTTCTCTTCAAGCTAATACGGCAAATCATAAATGCATGTCAATTGCGGAATACATTGAACTCGCTCGTATCCAACAATTAGACACTTTCCAACCTTACTCAACTTCCTCACCTTATCTAGACAGTGCTTCTGAAAATCAATTAGGAAGTTCCACGGTTCAAAGAGAATCCTTCATTGGAACTTCTTTACAAATCATGTCTAGTTCGGAAGAAGAGTTGGAATTGAATCGTGAGAAAGAACAAGAGATCCTTCAAAGTCAAAACAAAACCGATTCTTTTGATCTCGACACCTTTCATCCTATATTCAATGTTCAACCACTTCCTAATCTTAATGATGAGGTGCCCGAGAATAATATGTTTGACTTTTCCAATAGAGAGTGTGCACGAGAGCCTTACGCCCTTCCAAATCAAACCGATCCTTATTCGACTATGCTTGATATTTCAAACCTTCTGTAACGACCCTAATATTATTATACATTCGTGTTTTCTTTCTTTAGTAAAATATTGTATTTATTTATTCTTAGTATTTTTCCGTATATTTTGTTTTATATCAAATATATTATTTTATTATTCCATCTATTTTTCCCAAACCCCTTTCTTTAAACTAAATCTTAACCTATTTCAAATTAAACGCAAGACCTGACCCAGCCCATAACCCAAATCCAATATCATTTTCATTTTCTTTTATAAAACTATGAGCCCAAAAGCCCACTTTCTTTTCAAACAACAACATATATTTAATTCTAATTAAATATGTGCATGAACAAGCTTGTAGCTCATTGGTTAAGTCATTACATTGTTATTCCATAAGTCACATGTTCAAATCCCTATTCTTTCAATTATTTTTTTTTATCAATTTTTATCCTTCTTAACCTACAAATGAGACCTTTCATTTCATCTTCCTTTTAACTCCCAAAATAATTAGAATGGTTATGAACCATAATTTATTAGAATTATGGTGGTTATAAACATTTTTTATATCTCACTCCACTTTCTTTTCATCATCACACCTTTCTATCATTTCACATATCTCTCTTCATCTAAATTCCCCGAAGAAGAACATAAAGAAATTCTCAAGAAAGTCTCGCTAGAAACGCGAGGCTATCGGCGGATAGACAAGCCCGGTGACAATACCGACTTGTGTATGTAAGTCCCTTCTCTCTTTCCCTCCCACCATCTTCTTGTCTCTATCTTTCTCTTGTCATATTGCCATAAAAAAAACTTCACTTATCATATCATAATCCCTAAATAATTAATTAAATGGATACATATATAAATAATGAACACATACAAACATACGCATATATAGTTTGTAAAGTCTTTTTCATTACTCTCAACCATATGTTAAGATTTCATAGTGACCAATTAGGATTGTATCGTTTGTTGTTGTATTTTAAATTACTTTATTTAAATTTTGTAAAAAAAAAATGAAGTTACGAATAAATACCATGGTTTTTCTTATTTCTCACATATGACATATCAATACCTTTACTTTTAAAATAATTTTTAGAAATTAATTTTTACTTTTGAAAATATCAGGAAATTTACATATGATAGAATATATTATTTTTTAAATGCTGTAAAAATTTCAGATCGAATCGCTTAACGGTTTAGGAATAATATCGTTTTTATTCACCGTTCGTAAAACAGAAAATATCAGTTATCGGTCAACTTATAGAACACATAACTTGGTATAAAGATATCCAAATTGAGAAAACTCAGGTGTTTTGGATATCGACATCTAATAATCTAGATTTTATTAGTTGTAAGTTTTTACTGAAAACCGACATAAAATATAGAAAACTGCGTTACAATATTAAGCGACGAATCTGGACAGAATCTGTCCCGATTCGCACACTGTTTTTAATTGGACATAACTCGAACACCCGATGTCCGTTTATGACAAACTTTAGATGTGTAGATGCACAATTGATAGAACTATAATTTTATGTATATTATATTACTTATAAATGCATGAAACAAGACGATATAGGCTTTGCAATACAATATATAGTTGCTGTCCAGAAATCTGAATTTCTGTTTTAAACACTGATATTAAAATGATCATACCTAGAGCATCAGAAATCCAAATCGTGTGAATCTTGATGTTTTGGATAATTACATCGAAAGATCTACAATTTTCTAATAATCTTCGTAACCTGAAACCTAATGGAAATTGACCGAAACTATATTTTAAAAATATGTGACGGTGCTGAACATATTCTAATATGTTTTGTGCGACGATACGAAAACGGATATATCTCCCAAACCGGTAGTCGTATTTAATTGAAACTGGAACTCACGCATGCAAAACATTTAAAGCCATATTTATGTTTATATTCCGCTTTCGTTTGACTTGATTAATTAGTCGTACATAATATTTCTTTACAGCATTGTTTATGGTAGTTACTCGAATAATGTACATGCCTCATTTCATGCTATTCGAACATGTATACCTTGTTTTTCCTGATCTTTTAATTGTCGCATGTATATGATTACATAATTAGATATTATATGTTTGACATAAACATATTGCATTCTTTACTCGACTTGATCCAAACCATGAATACGTAATGACTTGACATGAACACTTGACATGAATACATGAACCATTGACTTTAATACTTGAACTCGACTCGAGACTTGAATTGCACTCCTTTATATATTCATGGATTTGGGCAAGACTTGTAGTTTTAATCATAGGCTAATATACACGGAGTTTTGGGATAGTTTGAGTATGAATCCAACGGAATCTCAGGAGTCTCATTACTAAAATAATGTTGTTGTAGTACCGGGCTGAAAAGGTACAAATAACGTTGCTGTGGTACCGGGCTGAAATGGTACATCACAAATTCATGAATGAGGGCCCGTGTTTCCAAGCCCCTGGATGATAGCCTGTTGGGTTTGGAATACTTCGATAACAATTGAAGTCCCGCTATTTTGGGCCCGTGATTCCTTGCCCCTGGACGATAGCCTTTGGTTCGAGAATACTCTTGAGATTGGTTGACATTCACACTTAAACTCACGTTAGTTAATTTACCCTTTTAGAGACCTATTAGGACACTTACATTCACTTCATGTTCACTATACCTACACTCCACGGCCATGCTATACTTGTTTGCTATGCCCATGCTATATTTCCATGCTATTATAGTTGACATGCACATTACCATGTACGCTATTATACTTGTTTACATGTTCATGATTTATATCCATGCTATACCATATATCATATTACACCCTGCTTTTCATTTATATACATCAAACCATCCTTTTGGGGACTTACCGAGCGTTAGTTCACTGACGGGCATTCCACCCATCTTTCTTTCTTTCTTAGAATGTTCGTCAGGTGGTATTGAGACAAAGGAGATAGAAGCGGTCGAAGAGGAGTACAACCAGTTCGCATCACAACCGGACGTATAGTTTTATTCAGCTTTTCATTTCATTTCACCTTATTTATGTATGCCTCCTTATTAAGGCTTATCATATTAAATATCTTGTATTCAGATATTTTGTCTACTATGAATCATGAATGTAGTAAATCAGAGTTGGATTTCATTCTTTTATTTGTTCTTGTTACTTTATGTTGCTTATAGACGCTTAGCGTATTTATTTAGAGAAACGGACTCTCATAATAAATACGTCGCGGGCTTGCCACGTCACCGTTTCTATCTACTGGGAAGCAGGGCGTGACACCTTCCAACTCCATCAAGTGAATCAAGTGATTTATCTATTGAGGAAAGTATAATTAGTGAATTTTTAGATACCTATTCGTTTGATTTGACCGAAGGTGTTAGCGGTGATGAGAATATCGTAGAAGATGAACCCGTTATGTTGGATGAGTTGGATTCTCCGACCCATCATGTCCCTTCTATTGAATATGAACATCTTCCTGTACAATTAACCGACCCTATTCTTACCACCGACCTATCCGAGAGGCAGAACGATATTCAGCCTTCATTTACCACGTCTGGTTCAACAATGCTCGACACCCAAATTTGTTTACCCATTTCATCTCCCACTTTCTTTGGTTCTTCTTCTAATCTTCCTTTAATTCTATCGAGTTTTGATGAATCACACTCCGATATGTCGAGTTCGATAATTCTAAAAAGACCGCTTGATTTAGACTCTTTTGAGAATAAGGTAGATTAGCTTTTCGAGTCTCCTACCGCCATAATTTCTGACAAATCAAGTGTGTTGAATTCGGACACGAAACAGATTGACATTGAAACGTTCACTTAGACCATCGATGAAAGTTTCGAAGATATTTTCGCCGACGAACTCGCATTCCTAAACAACACGGATGTTGAGATAAATCAACCTCCACCCGAAGAAGTTGAACCACCACCCTTTCTCCTTATCCCATATGAGAATGTGACTATTCTACCCATTCCTAATCATTCACATTCTCATTTTCGTTCACCATCACTGTTCCGTCTCTACCAACCGAGACGTAAAACCGATCGCTTCCGCCTCCTATCTCCCCACTTCTTCAAATCTCTGATCTTCTACCAACTATATTGTTATATTGATAAAAAATTTGAATGGTTGGTGTTGACTTTTGGTCTTTATAAAGTTTTGCATAGACCAATAACTATAACCCCCCTCATAATTTTAAATACTTAATACTATTTTACTCAAGTCTGGAGGGAAGAAAAATATTTTGGCTCTTGAAAATAAATTTTTACAAAATTGTGAGCCAAAAATAAGTTTTGGGGGGGGGGATTTCACTATCATTTATTCATGTCCCCGTTACTAACTTTTCCACCCAAGTTTACAGTTTTTTTAAGCTTAACAGATGACATCAGTGAGGACACTGCTGCAAATAGGTTTGGGGGAGGTTTGTGCTTATTCACGCATTATTTTGCATTATCATAAATATAAGCACAAAATTTTTTGATAATGAATGTTTGAAAGTGAAAAATTACATATGAAAGATAGGAATAGTTTGAGAAAAATAAAAAAGTTAGATGTTTTCTTAAACGAAGCTGGTAATAAGTAGTTATGAGCTGTTGTCCTAAGGGTTAGTAAGATGAAGGGAATCACTAATCTGAGGATAGATCTGAGTCTGAAAAATAGTCCATATTCTTGAGTCCAAACATTTGAACGTTGATACCCTACTATACGCACTTGCACACATCTTGAAACTTGGGATAGTAGAGTATGCCTTAAAATGCTCTTGTCTAAAAGCCATGGTATGAAGAAAAATATAAATATAAATAAAAAAATTTAAAATGGTGAAGAAAAATGAACACTGGTTTTGTAATTGCTTAAGGCAGCATAAAAAAATATAGCGAGGATGCTTTATCACCTAGTGCCTTAGACCAACTGGTTTGGGAGCCACCGCTAAGCCTTAGGTGTTGCAAGAAGAGGAAATTGCTAATTACGCCTAAATGAGTGAGCACGTGTAGTAATCGGTCGGTTAGTACCTCAAGAAGTATTAACGGTCGCATGAAGGATGTGTGAGCAATTCCATTTGAAATATTCACCGACTAAAAAGTACTAGGGAAGATGGACAAGAGTATGATAGCTTGAATTGAATTCTCTACGTGTAGGGATGTCTTTTACACACACGTAGGGGTATATGATCGATGTTTGGAAGAAAGGTAGGGAGGAAGACTAAAGGCAATGTTTTATTGAGGGATGATGTGATTTCCGACATCTTTTCATGACCATTAAGATAGGGCTCATGGCAACCGAAAAGCTAGTGTAGTTGGAAACTCTACTTTTCAAGTTCTTTTTTTATATGATCACTATCTTTGTATGTAACTTTCATCTTCTTTTTTTTATTATGGGATTTTGTGGGTGTAATCCGCTGAAAACCCTCAGGAGACAATACTCCTTCTACTAGGGACACTTAGAGGTTTAAAGGCTTGTTGCACGTGCTCAGTGCAATCGTGATTGCCTACGAAAGTGCGCTAGGTTTTTCTTTTTCTTTTTCTCCCTCTCTTGAATAAATAGTTTGCTCAGGAGGATCAAACTTAAGTTTGGGGGTATTTGTTCAGTCGTAAATATTGCACTTTTGATATAACATTTTCCTTACTTTTTTTAAATATTTAAAGGTGTTTATTATAAATATAGAACATATGTGGGTTTATCTGCAAAGTAACTCTTTATCGTATGTTTATATATTATAATTAACATTATGAAGGAAAATATATGCATATAATAATTATATAATATTTTTATTATGCATATCATATCAAATAATCTTAATCAAATTTCTTAAAAATTTAATACCATATAAAATGATTAAGATAATATCTCTAATATAACAAATATTACTAATATTATTCATGGAGATATTGTGCAGATTTAGCTCAGATCCGGAGATCGAGATATTCGAGATGTCAGGAGCAAGATCTGTCGATAAAATCGTAAAATCAATAACGACAGAGACTCAGGAAATATTTAAAGAATCCATGCATTGAAAAAATCTCCACATGTCAGAATGAGAAGGCCTCTGAATTTTGGAACCCTAACTTCCCCAAATAGCCGTGCTTCCGCGGCCAATAGACACAAATAGCGGCGGATCCGCGACCATTTAATGGTCGTAGGATCTGTGATTTTATGATAAGGATCGCAACAATAAATCTTTATACATAAGATCTAGGGTTTCTGATTTAAGGGATATATAAAGGACCGAGGGCTAAAGTTAGAAATCATCACTTTTAACACGAAGCAAATCACCGTCAAGAACAAGAGATCCACGACAGGTCCGCAATTCGACGTGATAGAGCAACATGAATATCGACTGAGCATCTACTTCCTACGAGGCAGAGATCAAGAGCAACTTCTTCTTATAATCTAAATTCGAAGGATTTTGTACTTGTAACTTTGATTAATAAAGGTTGATCATTTGCTTAATTATTTCGCATTTACTTTCTGCATTTAAATTCTGCATTATGATTTCCTTCTCTATCATTTCTTCTTCTTCTCAAAACATGCGTGAGTAATTCTGCGCTTGCTAGGGTTCGTAGGATTAGGATAGATCAATGGATGAAAAAATCCCTTAACTTCTTTTACATCTTATAAAGTTTATAAACTTTAGAAAAATAAATGTTAACATTCTTATCGGGCGCGCTATCAATTTATTGATAATCTCGACCGCGATTTGAGATTATATTAACAATTGTTTTGGTAAAGACTAGACATGAATAGAGATCAATGCAAGGATAAGGGTTAAGAGTGGGAAAACCCTAGTTTCTTCCAAAAAGAACTCTAATCCACATTGATCACTATCGATCTAGTTTTAAATCTATTAAAAGATAAAAGGAGTCATCTTTAATTAATCATCCATTACTACTAAATTTTATGAACCCTACAAACCTCTTCTTTATAGATTCTATATCCGTATATCGTAGATCTACAACCAATCACCACTTCTTTCAATCAACTCGTCTAAAGCAAGTAAAAGATTCAACGTTTCCCTGAGTACGACCCGTACTCATCGCGGCTAGCTACTAGCGACACTGTTATTGATTGCGGTTAACTTTACATACAAAACACTTCTCTTTCTAAATCTACAACATCAATCAGTACCGCTGACGGCTTGTGGGTGACTAATGTGATCATCACCTACTACTGGCATATTGACGGGTCTTTAGAGTCCCACATTGAAGCTTTCTGGTTCAAGCGAAATGAAGTAGGGCACATATGTTGATATGTGCGGGAGGCCTGATTAAATACGAGTATGAGATACCGTATTCTAATCTGGCGGTTATTTGATATCAGTTAGGTTATATGTGATATAACCGGATTATTGAATCAAGTGTTGATTTGATAATGTGATATACAGATAAATGATATTAGTCGATTATATGTGATATAACCGGATTATTGAATCACGAGTTGATTTAATAATATGATATATATATTTATATTTGATATAATTATATATTGACTAATATTATTAGCTCACTAACTATTTTTCATAATATATATTTATATATATATATGATATATTATATGAAGTATGGCATGGATTTTCTATTTTTAGAAAATAGAAAAAGAGGTGGAAAATGAGGAGACTTTTTGGCATGGTGTAAAGCATGGCTAGATGAATTTTTTATTCATCATCCTACACTATTGAAGCATGGTTACAATTCTATATTGATGGATATTGGATGCTTCAATAAGTGAAGGGGTCAAGCCATTCTTGACATGACTTAGTTCATTTTTCATTTGGTGAGCTCATGTGATGAGTTTCTCTTTAGCTCTCTCCCTTTTCCTCACCTCCTCCTCCAAGCTCAATCCCTCACATGAGTTGTGAAACCTTGAACTTGTGAGAACCCTAGTGAGCAAACAAAACCCCTACTTCACCATCCTACACTAGATTAGCACTTTGATGTAGTGTGTTTACTTCACTAAAGAGTTTAATGAAGAGGTAGCTTGGATTAGCGTACTTCGGGTGGATCATCTTCGGAATGAAGGTCATCAAAGCAAATTCGTTCAACCTTCAAGTGAAGCCTAGTGGAGTCGTGTGGACTACAACCCGGAGCTTTAGAAGATAAGGACACGGTCTACAAAGGTTTTATCCATCCATCTCTTAGTGTAAAGTTTTTGATATAAAGCTAAACCCTAATTATCTAGTTTAAGATCTTGGTTAGTATAGATTAGCACCCCTAATTTTTTTTAAAATGGAATGCTTGATGCTACTAAAACTATAACAACTCCATTTTTAATGTACAAAGAATTGATTTAAATTCAATGTATACTTGGAGTATTTATTACAGCTGATATCTCTTTAAGTATTTATTTCACTCCATAATTACAAGAAGGAGCTTGTAGCTCATTGGTAATACCTTGCACTGCTGAACCAAGCCACCAGAGTTCGAATCCCATGCCCCACAATATTTTTTATATTGTTTTTTTTTAATTTTTTTGGAAAGTCAACAGTCAAACAGCCATAACTTTCAAAATTTATACTGAACCCGAAAAACTAAATACACCAAAATTTCCCCCAGGAGTTTCCCGACCCGTTGGTACCCTGACTCGGCCCGACTCGGCCGAGTCGGCCGGCGCCGCCTGCCAGACTCGGCCGGACGGCAGAGTCGTCAACACGGAATTTCTCCGTGTTGACCTGGTCATACCCCCTGCATACACTAAATTATTTGATCGGTTATCAAATGCACAATAAACCTCTTTTACTCCCAAATTTAATGAATTTTTATAAATTTTTATATTTTTTAATTAAAACCCTAACCCTAACCTAGCCCTATATAAACACCCTTACCCTCTACCCTTTCACCCTACATTCCTAAGTCCACTCTCTAAAAAAATTCAAGAGAACTCGGTACGTTAGAAAAAGAGCGAAAGGCGAAGCGCTGTCGAAATCGACGGCGAATTCCGGCGATCGTGCTAGGACTCTTCACAACGATTCGACGCCCGGCAAACCCTCTCACTCCCTCTCACTCTCTAACGTGTCCAAAACCCGTAAGTCCCCCCTCTTTCTATCTTCCTTTTCTTTTAAGAAAAATACGACTTTTTAAAACCCGACGGAAATCGGAACAAACCGATTTTCGATTCGGTTTTCTATCAAAACTCACTTTTCACAAATTACATAATGCTTAAACATATGCATGTTGACTATTAATCACTTAAAAATCAATTTGGATAAAGTTTTTCACATGAAATGATAATGTTTCCATTTATCGTATTTCTTTCATTTTAATACCACAATGTTTAGTTATCACATTTAACCCTTAACAATTGCTATACCTTAACGTAGATCACGAGGTAATGGCCTACCTCCACACACACGCAAATACAACCCTAATTGATATCATCAAAACTTAGAATACGATAATACAAGACTTTTCATTAAAATACCATTTTCTTTATAAACCTTTTTAAAAGTTCTAAGTTGTTTACAATTTTAAAACAAAATCTTTTAATAGGAAAATACGATATGTCATGGACATCGATCGTTTATCTAAACTGACTTTGTGGTGTCTAGGCTAGGCAAGTGAGCTTGGGTAACTTTAAAAGGCCCGCCTCACGATTCGTGAGCGGATTCCTCCCTCCTCACTTGTACTTACCTGGCCGCAAATTGACGGTGAAAAGGCGATTTGAGGCTTCTAATGACTTATCGTTTTGACCCTTTAGAAATAGGTTAGTTGGCTTAGGAAACCCTAGAATCTAAAATACGGAAATTTACACCCTTTCACAAATAAATACCTTATCTTTATAAAACCATTTTTCTAAATGATTAGTATTTAGTAAATCTTTGCAAAGCGCCACTACAACCCATCTTTGGGGAACTCGTTGGGGATAGTACGGTTTATCGTGCACCCTCGAGCCTAGTAGTGCGAGATTCAGACCTCCGCAAGGAGCATTCGGTTTCGGAAGGTTTAAAATACGACATTTAAGAAAAATGAGATTTTGGAGAATAAAATATTTATTTAAAATTATTCTTGTACTAACATATATATAATTATCATTTAAACGCCTATTTTGTTATAAGATAAATTTTCCACCTTTTCCTAAAAATTACAAGATTAAAGGTTACACTAAAATACCATGAACTTTCAAATAAATCAATGTTATAATTTAATACTTTTATTAGGATATATTCACTAGAATAACACAAATAAAATTTACACTCATTATAACAATAAAGACGAATAATAAATACTTGAGGTGTATCTTGAAAAGTATATAAAAGTATTTTTACATAAAAACCCCTCAACTTTTATAATTTACAATATGGACCCTAACAATTATAGAACTTCAAATTACTTTTCTTTTAGTCTGACTCGGGTTTGAGTCTGACTATTTCTGACTTGAATATGATTCAAGTCAATCTATATTCTTTAATATTCCAACTCAATATGAATACATAAATCCCAGAATCCAGTTAACAATCTATACAATTTGACTGAATCAAACCATGGATATACATCCATTAATCCGTTATTCCATTTAGCTGATTATGCAGTTACAATTTGTTTACTGATATCATGGTTTTAGTCAGTCATCCAACTTACACAATATAATACAACAATACTGTCAAAACACTACGGGGTTTAGGGGTAGTTGGTACGGAAGGTGTTAAAGGTGGCACGAGGTGGTCAGATTAAGACACCTAACCTATATTCCGTTGTTGTTGTACCGTGGCTTAACGGTTCCTTGTACATTCCGTTTGCCTTAGTCTCTAGCATATAGAGACCCCTCTCGTATACACTGGAATCCTTCTGTACCAAGCTACAAACAACAGCGTTAACACAATATTCCATAATATTCGGTAACATAATACTTTAACAAATTACTCTTATGCTGTCTTTCTAATTCTTCCTTATCTTTGGGACTTACCGAGCGACCTGTTCGCTGACGACATTCTATTTCTTTCTTCTTTGAATGTCGTCAGGTGCTTTGGACCCAGCGGAGATCGAGCCCACCGGTGAAGACTTGGAGCAGTTTCACGAAGACCCCGAGCTCTAGATATTGTACCTTGTTCTTTTCAGTATTTTCATTTCCTGTTATGCCACTGTTTAGGCATTTCTTTTCATTTCAGTTGTATTTACTTTTCATGCATTGTACAAAAGAATGTTATTAATAAAGTTGTTGTTATTTCTATATCTCTTGTCTCTTGTGATTTACTTTTATATTGCTTAGATACGCTTAGCGTATGTACTTCTGAGTATATACGTAGCGGGCCTCGTCGCGTCCCCTTCGCCGTATACTGGGAAGCGGGGCGTGACAGGTTTTGTTGGTGGCCCATGCAGGTCAGAGCTGTATGAATCCCTATCTTGCCGTTCTGGTCTGCGTGAACAACCTAAGCAATATAACACAAGAACCAGCAACTAAAACATTCTTTACAATACATGTTCCTTGAATCTTCCAAATTTCTATTTCTTGAATCTTATCATTTCATGTATTTGAATCTGTTCTAACCCAAATTTTTCTTCAAGGTTATGGATTCCCCGAACAACACCAGCACCAATGTCAACAACACACATTCAGCACTACCTCTCGCACCAGCTGTTCCTGCACCACCCACTGAGCAAACAATGCTATTTGAGGCGATCCGCAGCCTTCTCAAGGGACAGCAACAGCTTCTGAACCGTCCCGAAACTGACGCACCGGTAGTAAAGCAATTCAGGGCTTTACATCCCAAGCAGTTCTCTGGTAAAGGAAGCCCTCTTGAAGCGGAAGAATGGGCACAAAGCATCAAAGACGATCTGGCAGCAGCTCAAGTGCCAGACAACGCTTGGGTCCGTGTAGCAAAACTACAGCTCACGGATAATGCTCGCAACTGGTGGAAGGCGGAAGAAAGCCGTCTGGTACAGCCGATTGAATGGAAGACCTTTCGCGAGAAGTTCGACGCGAAATACTTCCCTGTGACTGCCAGGTTTGCAATGGAGCAACAGTTTATTCATCTACAACAGGGTTCAATATGGGACAAATCAGTAGATGAATACGATGCTGAATTCACCATGTTAAGCCGGTAAGATATGTCACAATAGTTCAATTTTTAAATATCACATACTACACAGCTAACACAATCTTTAAACAGATTCGCGGCACACTTGATACCGACGGACGATATCAGAGACCGTCGCTTTCAATAAGGACTGGACACGGAGATTCAGGCTGCTCTAGCCACAGGAAAGTTTTTGACTCATGAGGATGCTCTAGAAGCTGCCCGCAGTTATGAGGCAGTGATAAAAGCAAGGGGCAGACCTCAGTCTGCTGGAGTCAAACGCCCTGCCAACCAGATGGCAGGTAGAGCCTCGTCCAGGCCACCTTTCGTGCCAAGGCGGCCCGGAGTACCAACCCATCGTCCCAGCCCGGCCTTTTGCACCTACTGTAAGAGAACTGGACATATGATGAAGGACTGTCGTCGAGCCAACCGTCTTTGCTTAGTCTGCGGCTCAGCTACTCACGATATTGGGTCTTGTCCCCAAAGACAGAACCCAGTTGCTGCACCCAGGCCAGCAATTACTTATCCATAGCGACCAGCTCTTCAGGCACCTGCTCCCAGACCTGCACTACCTGCACCACCCAGAGGACCACAAGCTGCACCACCTCCTCGTCAGTTCCATCAAGCTCAAAGGAACGTTCCGAGGAATGCTCCTCAGATCAGGAGGAATGTACCACGGCGCCAGGCTTTCATGATGTCCGTGGAAGAAGCTGAGGCCACTGGCCAAATCATCACTGGTAAATTTTTTTCTTTTCAAACTTTGCTTTTCTACTACTTATTTACATATTTCCTATACCTAAAACAAATCCCACATACCTTAGGTACAATCTTAGTATCCTCAATCCCTGCACTTGCACTGTTTGATACTGGAGCATCACATTGCTTTATGTCGCAACGGTTTGTCCGAACCCATGCGATTCCAGTTTCACCGCTTGTATCCAGCTGGAATGTCAGTTCCGGAAATGGAGTTCTAAAGGCAACTATGGGATACAGCATGTGTCCAGTCGTCGTCTGCAGTCGAGAGTTTTATGCTGACTTCAAAGTGCTGGACATACCGAACTTCGATGTGGTTCTAGGAATGGATTGGCTTGGAACTTTTTATGCTACCATAGACTGTCGTCAAAGGAGGGTAGTATTTGAGAGTCCAGACCATCCGGTCTTCTATTTCAAAAGCGGAGACCATACACTGGAGCCAAGTACCTACAAAGCGAAGCCAAGAGAAGCAGTAGTTGCAGCAGCTCAAGCGGAGAAAGAATCAAGACCAGATGTGGTTCGAGAGTTCGACGATGTATTTCCTGACGATATATCAGGTTTGCCTCCCGATCGAGCTCTTGAATTCAGTGTTGATTTAGTACCAGGAGCACAACCGGTGATCAAAGCACCCTATCGTTTAAGTCCGGAAGGTTTGAAGGAAGTCCGAACACAGTTGGACGAATTACTGGCGAAATGATGGATTCGTCCCAGCACTTCAAGTTGGGGATCACCTGTATTACTTTTGAAGAAGAAGGAAGGTTCATACATAATGTGCATCGATTACAGAGCCTTGAACGAAGTCACTATAAAGAACAAGTATCCACTCCCGCGCATCGACGATTTATTCGATCAGCTAAGTGGATCTTGTGTTTTCTCTAAACTAGATCTTCGTTCAGGTTATCATCAAGTGAAGGTCAAGGAAGCTGATATTCACAAAACAGCCTTCAGAACTCGCTATGGACATTACGAATTTCTAGTGATGCCATTTGGAGTGACCAACGCACCTGCAATATTCATGAACCTTATGAATCAAGTTTTCCGGGAGTACTTAGACAGGTTTGTTGTCATCTTCATCGACGACATTCTGGTGTATTCTAAGAGTCGGAAAGAGCATGCAGAACATCTACAAATTGTCCTAGAAACTCTTCGACAACATCAGCTTTATGCCAAGTACAGCAAGTGGGAGTTTTGGCTAAATCAAGTTGGTTTTCTTGGACATATCGTATCAGGAGAAGGAATCTCTATAGATCCAGCAAAAGTTTCGGCAGTTAGCGAATGGCCTACACCAAAGTCAGTGAAGGATATTCGAAGTTTCTTGGGTTTAGCTGGATATTACAGAAGGTTTATTGAGGGCTTTTCGAAGATAGCAACGCCCCTGACCAAGCTCACACGTAAAGATGAAGAATTTGTGTGGTCAGAAGCATGCGAACAAGCTTTCGTAGAACTCAAGTCAAGGTTGACATCAGCACTGTTCATATCAAATTTTTGCATTTTTATACCGCCCAATTTTTATCACATTGCATATCGGTAGGTACTCTTGAGCCGTGTTTGCTAGTCAATTGCAGGATACAGGTTCTCGGCTCTAAACGATGAAATTCATGGAAAAACACGACAAAATATGGGTTCCTGCCAACCACAGATATAACACGGGTCTCCGCTCTTTATCCGTCTGTTGCCACACACCAGTTTAAGAGACAAAATGGCAAATCAATGTCATTTTCATGCACAAGGCTCCATGACAACACAAGATCCAAGAAATCTACGTGGAGCTCGAGGAAATCATGGCAAAAGATCCACGTTCAATCACCTTTTTGATCAACAGAAATTCTGGAAGAAATGTGGAAAGTTTATCAGAAACATCATATGCCAAACTACAGATAAAAGAAAACCAGGGGACCAGAAGAAACCGGAGGGCCCAACTCATCTATAAGGCCACGGAACCGCGGCCAAGGGGGTCTAGGCCGCGGTTCCGCGGCCATATAGGCGCCGCACATGAAGAGTTTTTGGGGGCAGATTTGTCATTCCATGTTAGTTCTGATTGTTGTCCTAGGTTTCACTTTCCAGCCTATAAATAGCCCAGAACCTTGTGAAGCCAAGGGTGCTTAATCTTGTATTTTCCTAGGGTTTAGAATACTTGTTCTTCTTCCTCTTCTCATCTCTTCTCCATTGAAAAACTTGTAGTGAGCTTTTGTGAGTAAAGAATGATGAATAAAGAAGTTCATTTTATTATTGTACTTGTCTTGCTCTTATGTTAATTGCTTGTAATTTTCATTTGTTAACTTAGTTGTTGTTATTTCTTGTTGTTTCTTTCTTTTCTCTTTTCCCTTATCCTTAAACAACCATGATGCTTACGCTTGATCCTTACCAAGGTGAGGTCGCAAATAGCTAGTTGTTATCTTCTAATCTCCTTCTTTCTATCTTCCTTTTTTGTTTTATTTTCTTTTCCGTATTATGGGTGAGTAGTTTCATACTTGTTAGGGTAGGATAAGGGAAGTTTGAGAGAAGGAAATCTCTCTCACTCTTTCCTTGCCCAACATCTTAAATCGACTCCCGTTAATTGAACCACAATCCGCTCCCTTCGGCACCCTATCCTACATGATAGTGGTGATTCCGTAGTGAGACCGGTTGTGGTTGAATTAACCGGAGGTTATGGCTAAGAGCCAAGAACGGACGGACAAGCACCAAAAGGAAGAACTTAAGCGTTGGAAAGCCTAGCTTATACTCGCAAGTTCCTTCCTAGTCGTGCTAATCCCCGTTGTTGCCGATTACCGTAACACTGATATTAAGAGTGGCAACGAAAGAAGTGAACGACTCCTAACTCAAACTAACCTAATCCTAACCCTAACAAGCTCTCTTTACATATCATTTTAACACTTAGTTAATCACAAACAAATCTGGACTTTCGGACTTAACTCGTTAAAACACATAGAAAAAGATTCCCATCTCCCTGCGGACGACCCGTACTCAACCGGCTAGCTACAAGCGAAACCGTCTTGATTGCAGTAATTAACTAAACTTGAACACGCAGAATCTCTACCAATCAAGCACCTATTCTCGTCATACCGGATCAATCTGGAGGATTCGAAGTGCATTGCGATGCATCCGGTAAAGGATTAGGATGTGTTCTACACCAGCACGGTAAGGTTCTGGCTTATGCTTCAAGACAACTGAAGATCCATGAGCGCAATTATCCGACGCATGATTTGGAGTTGGCAGCAGTCATCTTTGCTCTCAAGATTTGGCGTCATTATCTACTTGGTGAACGAGTGAACATCTACACAGATCATAAGAGCTTAAAGTATGTGTTTGCTCAGAAGGAGTTGAATATGCGGCAGAGAAGATGGTTAGAACTCATGGCGGACTTTGACATCAACTTGCAATATCACCCAGAGAAGGTGAATGTAGTACCTGATGCTCTTAGTCGCCAACCATTAACAATGAATCTCACCGCTCAGTGGAAGTTTCAACAAGACTTGCATCAGATGGAGATTGAAGTAGTCATGCCAGGTAATGCTTCAAATTTGATGAATTTACAAGTTCAATCAACTATTGTCAATCAGATCAAAGCAGCTCAAGCCAGCGATGCTAAGTTGCAAAAGATCAGAGAACAAGTGGAGAATGGACTCAGAACAGACTTCATCATCCATGAAGATGGATCTTTGAGATACGGCAGCAGATTGTGTGTACCAAAAGGTCCTGTACGAGAAGAGTTAATGAAAGAAGCTCACAGCTCTCCCTATTCAGTACATCCTGGAGGTACCAAAATGTACAAAGATCTACGTCAGAATTATTGGTGGCATGGAATGAAGCGTGAAGTAGCCAGAAGTGTCGCAAAATGCTTGGTGTGTCAGCAAGTAAAGGCTTAACATCACAGGACTGCTGGATTACTTCAACCGTTACCAATCCCAGAATGGAAGTGGCAACACATCACAATGGATTTTTTGACTGCTCTTCCTCGTAGGATAAAGGGTAACGATGCCGTATGGGTCATTGTGGATCGACTCACAAAGTCGGCTCACTTCATCCCATTTCGAGTTGGCCAATCAACTGAGACACTAGCAAAGAAGTACATGGAGGTAATAATCTAATTAAGATTTAAACCCTTTATAATGTACTATCTCTGATACCCATGAACTCATACAGGAAATTGTGAGACTCCATGGAGTACCGGTCTGCATTGTCTCCGATCGTGACACCAGGTTCCGATCGCAATTTTGGCAGAGTCTGCAATCAAGCTTGGGAACAAGTCTGAACTTCAGCACGGCTTATCATCCACAAATAGATGGTCAGTCGGAACGAACTATTCAGATCTTGGAGGATATGCTCAGAGCATGTATGCTAGACTTCAAAGGATCGTGGGAAGATCACCTACATCTTGTGGAGTTTTCGTACAACAACAGCTACCAAGCAAGCATAGGAATGGCATCTTTTGCAGCACTATATGGAAGGAAGAGTCGATCGCCATTAAGTTGGGACGACATCGGAGATAGGGAACTTCTTGGACCAGAGATGATAGTAGCGACTGTTGATATGGTTCGTACTATCAGGGAAAGGATGCACATAGCCCAAGATCGACAGAAGCACTGGGCTGATGCAAAGAGACGACACTTGGAGTTCCAGCCCGGAGATCACGTATTCCTTAAGATATCTCCGAACCGCGGAGTGATCCGATTTGGAAGACGGGATAAGTTGAGTCCGAGATACATTGGACCGTTCGACATACTCGAACGAGTCGGCGAAGTGGCATACCGCTTAGCGCTTCCACCCTCATTGGAAGGAGTGCATAATGTGTTCCACATATCCCAACTCAGAAAGTATGTGAGTGACCCCAGCCATGTTCTCGATCATTCCGAGCTCACTATACAGCCCGATTTGTCTTGTGAGCAACATCCCGTGGAGATCCTGGACAGGAAAGTGAAGACACTTTGGAACAAGGAAGTTAACTTGGTTCGAGTGATGTGGAGGAAAGACACTCTAGGAGAGTCCACTTGGGAAAGGGAGGATGAAATGCGTACTAGATATCCACACCTCTTTGTAAACTAGTCCTCAAATAAAAGTTGTAAATTTCGAGGACGAAATTTTTTGTAAGGAGGGTAGACTGTAACAACTCCATTTTTAATGTACAAAGAATTGATTTAAATTCAATGTATACTTGGAGTATTTATTATAGCTGATATCTCTTTAAGTATTTATTTCACTCCATAATTACAAGAAGGAGCTTGTAGCTCATTGGTAATAACTTGCACTGCTGAACCAAGCCACAAGAATTCGAATCCCATGCCCCACATTATTTTTTATATTGTTTTGTTTTAATTTTTTTGGAAAGTCAACAGTCAAACAGCCATAACTCTCAAAATTTATACTGAACCCAAAAAACTAAATACACCAAAATTTCCCCCAGGAGTTTCCCCACCAGTTGGTACCCTGACTCGGCCCGACTCGGGCCGGCGCCGCCGGCCAGACTACGCCGGACGGCCGAGTCGTCAACACGGAATTTCTCCGTGTTGACCTGGTCATACCCCCTGCATACACTAAATTATTTGATCGGTTATCAAATGCACAATAAACCTCTTTTACTCCTAAATTTAATGATATTTTAATGAGTTTTTATATATTTTTATATTTTTTAATTAAAACCCTAACTCTAGCCTAGCCCTATATAAACACCCCTACCCTCTACCCTTTCACCCTACATTCCTAAGTCCACTCTCTAAAAAAATTCAAGAGAACTCGGTACGTTAGAAAAAGAGCGAAAGGCGAAGCGCTGTCGAAATCGACGGCGAATTCCGGCGATCGTGCTAGGACTCTTCACAACGATTCGACGCCCGGTAAACCCTCTCACTCCCTCTCACTCTCTAACGTGTCCAAAACCCGTAAGTCCCCCCTCTTTCTATCTTCCTTTTCTTTTAAGAAAAATACGACTTTTTAAAACCCGACGGAAATCAGAACAAACCGATTTTCGATTCGGTTTTCTATCAAAACTCACTTGTCACAAATTACATAATGCTTAAACATATGCATGTTGACTATTAATCACTTAAAAATCAATTTGGATAAAGTTTTTCACATGAAATGATAACGTTTCCATTTATCGTATTTCTTTCATTTTAATACCACAATGTTTAGTTATCACATTTAACCCTTAACAATTGCTATACCTTAACGTAGATCACGAGGTAATGACCTACCTCCACACACACGCAAATACAACCCTAATTGATATCATCAAAACTTAGAATACGATAATACAAGACTTTTCATTAAAATACCATTTTCTTTATAAACCTTTTCTAAAAGTTCTAAGTTGTTTACAATTTTAAAACAAAATCTTTTAATAGGAAAATACGATATGTCATGGACATCGATCGTTTATCTAAACTGACTTTGTGGTGTCTAGGCTAGGCAAGTGAGCTTGGGTAACTTTAAAAGACCCGCCTCACGATTCGTGAGCGGATCCCTCCCTCCTCACTTGTACTTACCTGGCCGCAAATTGACGGTGAAGAGGCGATTTGAGGCTTCTAATGACTTATCGTTTAGACCCTTTAGAAATAGGTTAGTTGGCTTAGGAAACCCTAGAATCTAAAATACGGAAATTTACACCCTTTCACAAATAAATACCTTATCTTTATAAAACCATTTTTCTAAATGATTAGTATTTAGTAAATCTTTGCAAAGCGCCACTACAACCCATCTTTGGGGAACTCGTTAGGGATAGTAAGGTTTATCGTGCACCCTCGAGCCTAGTAGTGCGAGATTCAGACCTCCGCAAGGAGCATTCGGTCTCGAAAGGTTTAAAATACGACATTTAAGAAAAATGAGATTTTGTAGAATAAAATATTTATTTAAAATTATTCTTGTACTAACATATATATAATTATCATTTAAACGCCTATTTTGTTATAAGATAAATTTTCCACCTTTTCCTAAAAATTACAAGATTAAAGGTTACACTAAAATACCATGAACTTTCAAATAAATCAATGTTATAATTTAATACTTTTATTAAGATATATTCACTAGAATAACACAAATAAAATTTACACTCATTCTAACAATAAAGACGAATAATAAATACTTGAGGTGTATCTTGAAAAGTATATAAAAGCATTTTTACATAAAACCCCCTCAACTTTTATAATTTACAATAAGGACCCTAACAATTATAGAACTTCAAATTACTTTTCTTTTAGTCTGACTCGGGTTTGAGTCTGACTATTTCTGACTTGAATATGATTCAAGTCAATCTATATTCTTTAATATTCCAACTCAATATGAATACATGAATCCCAGAATCCAGTTAACAATTTATACAATTTGACTGGATCAAACCATGGATATACATTCATTAATCCGTTATTCCATTTACCTGATTATGCAGTTACAATTTGTTTACTGATATCATGGTTTTGGTCAGTCATCCAACTTACACAATACAATACAACAATACTGTCAAAACACTACGGGGTTTAAGGGGTAGATTGGTACGGAAGGTGTTAAAGGTGGCACGAGGTGGTCAGATTAAGACACCTAACCTATATTCCGTTGCTGTTGTACCGTGTCTTAACGGTTCCTTGTACATTCCGTTTTCCCTGGTCTCTAGCATATAGAGACCCCTTTCGTATACACTGGCATCCTTCTGTACCAAGCTACAAACAACAGCGTTAACACAATATTCCATAATATTCGGTAACATAATACTTTAACAAATTACTCTTATGTTGTCTTTCTAATTCTTCCTTATTTTTGGGACTTACCGAGCGACCTGTTCGCTGACGACATTCTATTTCTTTCTTCTTTGAATGTCGTCAGGTGCTTTGGACCCAGCAGAGATCGAGCCCACCGGTGAAAACTTGGAGCAGTTTCACAAAGACCCCAACCTCTAGATATTGTACCTTGTTTTTTTTAGTATTTTCATTTTCTGTTATGCCACTGTTTAGGCATTGCTTTTCATTTCAGTTGTATTTACTTTTCCTGCATTGTACAAAAGAATGTTATTAATAAAGTTGTTGTTATTTCTATATCTCTTGTCTCTTGTGATTTACTTTTATATTGCTTAGATACGCTTAGCGTATGTACTTCTGAGTATTTACGTAGCGGGCCTCGTCGCGTCCCCTTCGCCGTATACTGGGAAGCGGGGCGTGACAAAAACCCAGTGGTGGTGCTAACATACACTTTCAATATGAACATACTTGCTATACTTTACAGTATTGTTCTGTGCCTGTACATATTGTTTCATCATGGTTACATGCTTATGAAATTCTGTTTTCATGAGATTTTCTGGATTTGAGAAACTACAGATACATTTTAAAAACTTATGATTGTTTTAAAAATGTGGTTTCTCTTGATATGATATTTCGACGTCCACCATAAGTTTTCTCGGTGCTGAACTATGATGATTACCCGATTCGAGGAGTGGGGAGTCACCGTCTGTGGGTACATGGTGGACCCGGTACGGTACTCCGGGGCAAGAAGATCGTATAAAAAGGCATTGAGCTCGGAAGGGGGACACTACCTACCGGTGACAGTATTGGACTCGGCGGATATCTGGAGGATACTGATCGGAGTGATATGAAACAGATGGATATGAAGACCGATCTGATGAGACGGTGCCTGAGATATGAGGATTTACGTGTCGATGCTGGACACGGATTTTATGATGATTTCGAGTGTCGGTGTTGAGCACTCAGGTTTTATGATGATTTGATGTGTCGTTGATGGACACACGTTGGATGATACATATATATACATACACATGACAAAGATGACATGGTACCATATTTTGACACATGCACGATATTATTTTTATTTTACTTATGTATATACGATCACCCTCGTTACCACACGACATTATATTATTATATTACAGTATGACCTAGGAGATCGTTATTCATTCGATTTCTACCTACTGATGTCTTCTACTCAAGAATTGGCAACTCAACCCCGTTGTGCCATAGTTTTCTTACAAGATCGACCGCTCGGATCAGTAGCGGCTTGCTGGCACACTGCTCCTTTCTAGGTGATTTTCATTGGTAGGTGGGTTACAGTTCAGAGAGTAACCACCATTGTTTACCTTTATATTTCTTTGTATCTAATTAAAAGCTCCATCAACCAGACTATGTATATTTTATAGACTTAGAAACCAGATACTTGTATATTCTTTCAGACTTAGAGCGAGATGTGTGTATTATTCTTTATTTTGGGTTTGATGATGCTTTGGTTTTCTTTACTTTCTTTTTTGTGTTTGATCTTCGCCTTGGGCGTCGTATATTCTTTTTGCGTGGTTGTTTCCGCCGATTGACGAAGAGCTAGCTCCCGCTTGGGGATGCCATATTACTATTGATTATGTACTTGTTTTTATCAAAATTTATAAAGGAGATGCTGCCCAAATTTCAAATGGTGAAAATGTTTTCAAACTTTAGTATATAAATCCCCTTGTATTTTAAATGAACTTTACTTATATACTTTGAAGGGAAGAACTTAATTTCATTATACCTTTATTTCAAAACATCACCTCCATTATTTTCCTAAAAGGTTTAGATTTCTGGGCTTTCGATTTACTTAGGTTACGGTGGGGTCCTATAGGCTTCACGTGATCCAAATGCCGGTCATGTGCCATTTTTCGGTCGTGACAGAATCATTTTTCTTGCCCTTCTAAATGAGCCATACGATACTGATGGTTCGACCCGGTTTTTGCGATTCTTGCATATTCGTTATCTTCTGGTTTCATCCTATTTGAGGGTGTTCGTTTTAGAAATTCTAATCGATTATTTCTTTTTATTTGCATCTTTAATTTCCCCTTCGTAATCTTATTTGAACCATCTCGAATCCTTATAAGTGTTCATCTTGCTTGCATTCTTGTAAGATATCTTGTGAATATATTCTTGAAATCAATTTTGTTGTGAAAATCGAAGCAGAAATTGTCACTCCTTCTTGGTTTCGAAACCCTTTCGACTATCTGTTGTCGTACCATGGCCTATTAAAACCATGATTAATAGGGCGCGAATGCAACTACTATATTCTTATCTGTTGGATGACCAGTTGATCGAACATACGCGATGACGACTGCAAAACAACCCTATCCAATAGCGATTACCTCCTGTCGGAATCACCAGGCATGGATTGATTGGATATTTCCTATGCTACCTCGTCTCAGTTTGAGCTCATCTATTACCTTCCTAATTCGTTTTTATTTCTTAAATCTCAGTCATGGAACCTATCTCGATTCCTTAGTTAGATTTTCTTGAAGATTTCTTCTAGAATTCTTAACTCCTAAAATCCTGTTCATTTTCTGTTTTTGAAATATTTACATGACTTCCTAGTTGTTGTGGTGTTTTCTATGGCACCCTCTACCGCCGTCAAAGGAGGGTAGTATTCAATACCCATTTCGTTTCGTGTTCTTCTTGGAGAACAAAAGTCGATTTTTGGATCCTACCGTTTGTTGTATTCCTTTGATTTCTCTTCCTAAATTCATCTAAAATTTTCTTTTACTCTCCATAGCGATGCGGTCTCAACGCGAAGAAAATAGAAGTATGAATTTTTTTATCTCCTTCTTGATCCGTTTTTGTAACTTGCGCTATTAGTTTTTGACTCCTTGATTCCCGATTAGTTTCCATTGCTTACATTCTTGAACCTTTCATTCTAAAGTCTTGTCTCGACTTTCGACTTCTTTAATTCGAAGGTATCTCCTAATATTGTATTCTTTCGGCCTTACTTCTTTTGATTAGTTGACGTACCTTCTGACGAAACGTAACGGTGTTATCCTGACCCTTTTGCCTTCGTTTTGCTACAACATCTCCCTTCTGAATTTCGAGGATGAAATTTTTTTTAAGGAGGGTAGATTATAACAACCGCAAATTTTGTATTCTTTACTTCTAAAATTATTTTCGTAATAAAATCTTTTCTTTGAATCAAGTAGGTATTTGTTGATATTCTTATGATTTATATGCAAGCTTACTAATAGTCTCTACTGGTTACCTCCTTACAGTGCCATCTCATAAATTATGAGTTCGATTACTTGTGTTTTCAATATTTTGTTTAATTTTTTGTTTTTATCTTTAAATGGAAAAAAACATAAATAATTTTCTAAGATTTATTTGAAAAAGGAATATTTATAAAAAGAATTATTTTTGAGAAATATTGTTACAAACTGGGGAAATAAATAAATTAGAATTTTCTATAATTTTTCGATATTTTCTATCTTTAAATATTTTAAATAATTTTTATAAAAAGAAATATATATATATATTTAAATAAATTCTGAATTTAAAATAAAATAATATTTTAAGTTTTTCTAGAATTTCGTTTAAATATAAATTTTTATTAATATTTGAAGAAAAAGATTTTATTGGATCTTATAAACTTGTTCAAACTATTCTTAAAATATATTTTGGTTGTTTTTATTTTATTTGTTTTTTCCCTAACAAATAAAGTAATACATTTTATTTGTCCTTAATTGAAATGTTTATTTATTTATCTCCTTATAAACCGTTAGATCTACTCTTGTGTTATCTTAGCCGTTGATCCCAGAAACTCTAATCCATATTTCTACATGTAACGTTTTGAAAATCGTTTCGGTGAAATTTCAAAAAAACGGTAAAATAAGGGGGGTTTTCTATAAAAAGTTAAAATGCAAATATCTTTATTATAAAATTAAATATACATATTCTAGCTATGTAATTGCTAGTATTTGGTGTTTATTGAGCCACTGCTGAAATTTCAAATTTTCTGAAAATTTTTCCGAAATTAATTATTTTAATATTATTTTAAGCCGGTAAGAAAATACATTAAATTAGCGATAAATACAAATTTAAATGGTCTAATTTTAATCTTTAAAATAATGTTAATTAAAATCTAGTTGTAATATAATTTTTTAGTATTTTATTTCAAGTTTTAATTGATTTATTTTATGGAAAACAAAAATATAGTTATTTTGAACTAAAATTTGCAAATATGGTATTGTGGGGGGTCTTTTTGCATAGAATTTTTTTGTAAAGTCTCTCACACTCACCCTCATTCCCCTTGGCCGGCCCCACACTATTGTAGCAGCCCAAGAATTTTATTTCCCTCTTTTTGACCTTAAATCATGTGAGAAATGGGTTAAAATAAGATTTTTATATATAGTAAAGTAGGTGGGGGTATTATGGTAATTTGGGAGGGGCTTTGATTTGGATTCTTTTCCACACCTCTCCCCACTCCCTCCTCAGTCGAAATTCCTGCAATAAACAACCCCAAAATTTCCCCTCTCATTTTTCTTCTAAACTCATCAAAATTCCATCAAAATTCCATTTAAACTTCACAATTTCGAGCCCATCCTTCATCCATTCTTCTAACCTTTCTTGCATGGATTTTGGATGCTAGGAGGCCATCTTTGGAGTCAAAATTTCTTGCTAGATCTCTAGATCTAGAGGTATAATTCTTACCCATTTAAATTCTTATGGTTAGATTTCTTTAAATGAGTTGTTTTAGTGTTAATATTGGTGCTATTTTCATCTAGGATCTTCAAGAGAATGGTTTGAGTTAAACTAGGGTTTTTAGCACACCATTATTAAGTTAATTATTCTATTTTGCTATCTAGTATTTTATACAAACCAAACCTAAGAGTTTAACTTGCTTTTTGGGCTTCAAATTAGTGCTAATTTAGTGTTTCATGTATAGTTTGGGTTGGATTTTTGTTAGTTATAAAATTCAAGAAAGGGTTTGAATGCAAGTTAGGGTTTTGTGAAATTGGTGTATGGTTGTGTAATGTATTAGGCTCTTATGGCTTGTTAAAACAAAGTTAGTAGCTAGTTGTTAATTGTTAGTTTAAAAATTATGATAATTACGCTAATTTGCTAACTAGCTATTTAAAATTGGTTAAATAATTGGGTTAAAAATGTAATTATGTTTTTATGACATCATTAACATTATTATGAGTGGTTTAATATCTTAGGTTATGCAAAACCAAGCTTAATTGTTGAATTGTGAATTTTGCTTTAAAAAGTGTTAAAAATTGATATTTTTGCAAACTAGGATTTTGGAATTTATGCAAATTGATGAGAATAAATTATAGGAATGGTTTATATGACTTTGTTATGATATTTAGTGAATATTGTGGATACTAGGTTCGTTTATACATCGAATTTTGTACTAAAACGGTGATTTGTGCTTGCTAGATTTTCGGAAAAATGACTTTTTAAGTGAAATTGGGGTTTTTGTGAATTTTAAGCTATTTTATATTAAAATTAGTGCTTGTAATTGTACAAATAAGTGTGTTGGGAGTTTTCTCGATGGTTTGGCGTTTGTACGCCGACATCGAGGGTTTTTGGGTCGATTTGCGAAAGCAACCATAGGTTTTGACCTATGTGGGATTCGTGTGTCGTTTGGTCATGAGTCGGATTTTAATGCGGTATGGTGCGTTATGATATGTAGGTACCCCATATGGACTTCGAGACGACAAGCAAGCGCGTGGCGACGTCGACACCGGCGAACGAGGACCAGGTGAGTAGATTTATATCTACGGGGAGAAGTCGGATGGATGGCGTATAGCACCCCCGCAGTCCGTGGTGGTGTATACGGATGCGTATACACACCAACAATTTATTATATATTATTTGGGATTAATAACGATGTTTAGGATGGATATTGGTGTGTTGGATTATTTTAGTGTTGCGAACCCTACGGTAGTGTTGCACTACACATACACACCTACATACTTGCATACATTCCTATTTATATGTGCTCATGGGATTCTTTATAGTTATGTGATCACATGGGTATAGGACTATGTGTTCACATACGGATTTGAGGATGATACTTAGGATTGAGCTGAGTCGATGAGATTTGTTTTTTGGTTGTGATATCGGTGATATGGCAGGATTCGTACTTAAGGTACGCCCTGGTGTTATAGCGGATCTTGGGGCGGCGATACGGGTGAATAGTGTTATAAATAAAATGGTCGACATGTGATCGTGATATGAGGCATGATATGCTAGGATATTGATATTAGGCCGTATCGGGCGATGTATACCCTTGATGATGCTATGTGCTGACGGTATCGGTTTGTACGAGATTGTCGGTCTGTAGTCAGATCATGAGTATATTGTGGATAATAGTATTGTACTAGACATAGGTCAGTACCCTAGACTATGATCTTGAATAAAGAGGATACCAGAGGAATGGTGTGAGGAATATGATATTGACCCGTACCCAGATTTGGGGATGCCGTACGACGGATTTACGTACGAGCTATATCTTGATGATTGATTCGCACTCTTGACTTGGGATGGCTGATTGTAGATATGGTATCGGATATGATATTATTGAGGCGGGATCACCGACTAATATATATACAGGTATGTATATGGATCGACTCAGATGTTAGGCGGTTTCCTTACCTGTAGTCCAGCTTGTTAGCTTAGCCCTTTAGTTTAGTTTAGTTGTTAGATTAGATTCGATTCTTACCTATTTCAAAAACTAACGAATCGTGGGTATTTTAAAAGACAGCCCAAGGGATCCTACGGATATTTCAAAAGACGTATCTTTTCATAAAAACACCGTAGCCCCTATTTTCAAAACCCCATGATTCATGTTATTACAAAAGGCACCATTTGTAGGACTTATATTAGATTAATGCAGGTTGGTTACAGTTGCGTCTAGTATTCAGCTCCCGCTTATTATTGTAGTTCGCTTCGCATCGCATACTTATGTTATAATTTCTTATTGCAATGTTGATATCATATTGTTAGGACACCAGCACCATTACCGATGATGCGTATGTACCACGTACACTTACTTGCCGGCTCACACACATCTTCATCGGTAATTGCCATGTCACGTACACCTTAGAAAATATTATTGCTTGACTTAGCTTGTTAGTTAGTAATTTGACATGATATTAGTGTGCCTGCCTTATATGCCAGCTTAACATTGTAGTTATTACTTGTCACTTCATGCATACTGTTATTCATTGTTATGCCTATATTCATGGTTTTTATATGCTATTGATGATTTGGATTCGGATTTCCATGAAATTTTCTGGATTTGGGGGGAAAACCGCAAAACTTATATAAACTGATTTCTCTCTTTTTAAATAAAAAGTGCGGTTTTGCCCATGAAGTATGAGTCGTCCACCATGAGTTTACTGATGGATTTTGAGACCCGATTCGAGGAGACGGATGAACCGTTTCGGGTATATGGTGGACCCGGTAAGGTACCCCGGGGTAAGAAGCGCGTGATGATGACGATATGAGCCTGGCAGGGGAGCACTACCTACCGGTGATTTTACCCGACGCGTCGGATATCCGGAGGATACCGTCGTGGTCTTGAGATGGATAGTAGGGGCCGGTCTGGACTGACGGCGCCCTAGATATTGTGATTGAGACATTGAGATTTCGAGATATTGAGGTACAGAGACTGTGATACAGAGATATCGAGATATTGGGATTACGTTTTGTGCCGATGCTAGGCACTGTTTTATGCTGATTTCATTATGACACCTCATTTTAAAAATACAAAGGAAATCTCACTAAATTATGAAAACGGTTCTTCATTTACATGTATTCTGTTTTCATGCATTCATACCTCATTCATATGATATATTGCTACTTGAGGCACTGACACGGGCACATGAGATTACACTCGGGTTAGATATTTATCCTAGCCTTGTTATAGGCTACGTGTTATTCATATATTTGAGGATATATTATGATCATTGACCTAGGTTGCGTTATTTATGCGATTTCTGTGCGTAGATATTTTTCTATTCACGAGTTGGCAACTCACCCCCGTTGTGCCCCAGTTTCTTGCAGGTTTGCCGTACAGGTTTCTTTACGGCTTGCGGGCATAGTTTCCTTCGGGTGATTTGCTAGTAGGTGGGTTTACTTGTATCGTACCCCCATTTTATATCTTGTATATTATTATTCTGTTGTATCTAGAAGTTCCATCAACCAAACATGTATTTATTTGAGATAGAGACCAGTGTTGTTTATTTTTTCGACCTTAGAGTCGCGCGTTGTATTTCTGTGGTTTTCTTGTGGTTTTTGAGTTTCCTTTTGAATTTTGATCCTCGCCCTTGGCGTTGTATATTATATTGCTTGTGTGGTTGTGACTGTCGATTGACGAAGAGCTAGCTCCCGCTTGGGGATGCCTTTTTATTGATTTCGTATACTATTCATGTTGTATCCCATTTAGGGGCCAGTATTTACAAAGGTGACTCTGCCGAAATTTTCGGGAAATTTTTGATGTTTTTAAAACCGCCTAATTCGGCTTATGCTATTGAAACTACTTGCTTTAAGTTGGTTTTTCCTGCACTCTACATCTTTCTTGGTTTGGATTTCTGGGTTTTCGGTTTACTTAGATTACGTACGCCTCGAGACGTTCGTAGTTTAAGTGCCGGTCATGTTCCATACTTTCGGGTCGTGACAAAGTTGATATCAGAGCGTTAGGTTTTACCTTCGGAGCGTAGGATGACCCTTGGTTGATGGAATATGTGACTAAAATAGAGTGACGTACCGTGGGTATGTTCCGCGGCATATTTACGATACGCTACTCCACTTAAGAAGGCTTAGGATGTACATTTCTTTGCTCAGTATTATATTCATTCCGATCTAGCCTCATCGGTACCAGTTATGGTTTTGCTGCCACGATTACGGGCAGGGAGAGCTACGGCTAGAGTTGCGGTCAGCACGAGCTCGTCACGAACGAGGACTGACCAGGGCGAAATTCCGGCGACACTCGATTGCGGAGATGTGTCTTTTTACTGTGTTTCCGCACCACGAGCGTTTGGCGGATCGCCTTTATGAGATTTCTCGGACGTGCAGATCAGTATCAGAGGATTGGGCCACTGACAGAGGCCAGCCAGATTTTGATGACCGTTGGTGTGTTGCTTATTCATGATGGTCGAGGCACTGTTCAGCGTGCAGACGAGCGAGCCAGTTATTGCTGCGTACGACGAGATATTGCTCCAGATGCTGGCGTTAGTGCAGAACGAGTTGTACTAAGAGATGATAGAAGGTCGCTAGTCATCGAGGATGAATGACTAGGACATGTGGATCGTTCGCCTACCCCGATGCGAGGTCATCCTTGCGCAGGGGCCATGCTAATCTTCTCTGTATCGTTCCAATTTTATCGGATGTCTCTTTTTTCATGCATTCATACCTCATTCATATGATATATTGCTACTTGAGGCACTGACATGGGCACATGAGATTACACTCGGGTTAGATATTTACCCTAGCCTTGTTATAGGCTACGTGTTATTCATATATTTGAGGATATATTATGATCATTGACCTAGGTTGCGTTATTTATGCGATTTCTATGCGTAGATATTTTTCTATTCACGAGTTGGCAACTCACCCCCGTTGTGCCGCAGTTTCTTGCAGGTTTGTCGTACAGGTTTCTTTACGGGTTGCGGGCATAGTTTCCTTCGGGTGATTTGCTAGTAGATGGGTTTACTTGTATCGTACCCCCATTTTATATCTTGTATATTATTATTCTGTTGTATCTAGAAGTTCCATCAACCAAACATGTATTTATTTGAGATAGAGACCAGTGATGTTTATTTTTTCGAGCTTAGAGTCGCGCGTTGTATTTCTGTGGTTTTCTTGTGGTTTTTGAGTTTCCTTTTGAATTTTGATCCTCGCCCTTGGCGTTGTATATTATATTGCTTGTGTGGTTGTGACCGTCGATTGACGAAGAGCTAGCTCCCGCTTGGGGATGCCTTTTTATTGATTTCATATACTATTCATGTTGTATCCCATTTGGGGGCCAGTATTTACAAAGGTGACTCTGCCGAAATTTTCGGGAAATTTTTGATGTTTTTAAAACCGCCTAATTCGGCTTATGCTATTGAAACTACTTGCTTTAAGTTGGTTTTTCCTGCACTCTACATCTTTCTTGGTTTGGATTTCTGGGTTTTCGGTTTACTTAGATTACGTACGCCTCGAGACGTTCGTAGTTTAAGTGCCGGTCATGTTCCGTACTTTCGGGTCGTGACAAAGTTGGTATCAGAGCGTTAGGTTTTACCTTCGGAGCGTAGGATGACCCTTGGTTGATGGAATATGTGACTAAAATAGAGTGACGTACCGTCGGTATGTTCCGCGGCATATTTACGATACGCTACTCCACTTAAGAAGGCTTAGGATGTACATTTCTTTGCTCAGTATTATATTCATTCCGATCTAGCCTCATCGGTACCAGTTATGGTTTTGCTGCCACGATTACGGGCAGGGAGAGCTACGGCTAGAGTTGCGGTCAGCACGAGCTCGTCACGAACGAGGACTGACCAGGGCGAAATTCCGGCGACACTCGATTGCGGAGATGTGTCTTTTTACTGTGTTTCCGCACCACGAGCGTTTGGCGGATCGCCTTTATGAGATTTCTCGGACGTGCAGATCAGTATCAGAGGATTGGGCCCTGACAGAGGCCAGCCAGATTTTGATGACCGTTGGTGTGTTGCTTATTCATGATGGTCGAGGCACTGTTCAGCGTGCAGACGAGCGAGCCAGTTATTGCTGCGTACGACGAGATATTGCTCCAGATGCTGGCGTTAGTGCAGAACGAGTTGTACTAAGAGATGATAGAAGGTCGCTAGTCATCAAGGATGAATGACTAGGACATGTGGATCGTTCGCCTACCCCGATGCGAGGTCATCCTTGCGCAGGGGCCATGCTAATCTTCTCTGTATCGTTCCAATTTTATCGGATGTCTCTGTTTTCATGCATTCATACCTCATTCATATGATATATTGCTACTTGAGGCACTGACATGGGCACATGAGATTACACTCGGGTTAGATATTTACCCTAGCCTTGTTATAGGCTACGTGTTATTCATATATTTGAGGATATATTATGATCATTGACCTAGGTTGCGTTATTTATGCGATTTCTATGCGTAGATATTTTTCTATTCACGAGTTGGCAACTCACCCCCGTTGTGCCGCAGTTTCTTGCAGGTTTGCCGTACAGGTTTCTTTACGGGTTGCGGGCATAGTTTCCTTCGGGTGATTTGCTAGTAGGTGGGTTTACTTGTATCGTACCCCCATTTTATATCTTGTATATTATTATTCTGTTGTATCTAGAAGTTCCATCAACCAAACTTGTATTTATTTGAGATAGAGACCAGTGATGTTTATTTTTTCGAGCTTAGAGTCGCGCGTTGTATTTCTGTGGTTTTCTTGTGGTTTTTGAGTTTCCTTTTGAATTTTGATCCTCGCCCTTGGCGTTGTATATTATATTGCTTGTGTGGTTGTGACCGTCGATTGACGAAGAGCTAGCTCCCGCTTGGGGATGCCTTTTTATTGATTTCATATACTATTCATGTTGTATCCCATTTGGGGGCCAGTATTTACAAAGGTGACTCTGCCGAAATTTTCGGGAAATTTTTGATGTTTTTAAAACCGCCTAATTCGGCTTATGCTATTGAAACTACTTGCTTTAAGTTGGTTTTTCCTGCACTCTACATCTTTCTTGGTTTGGATTTCTGGGTTTTCGGTTTACTTAGATTACGTACGCCTCGAGACGTTCGTAGTTTAAGTGCCGGTCATGTTCCGTACTTTCGGGTCGTGACAAAGTTGGTATCAGAGCGTTAGGTTTTACCTTCGGAGCGTAGGATGACCCTTGGTTGATGGAATATGTGACTAAAATAGAGTGACGTACCGTGGGTATGTTCCGCGGCATATTTACGATACGCTACTCCACTTAAGAAGGCTTAGGATGTACATTTCTTTGCTCAGTATTATATTCATTCCGATCTAGCCTCATCGGTACCAGTTATGGTTTTGCTGCCACGATTACGGGCAGGGAGAGCTACGGCTAGAGTTGCGGTCAGCACGAGCTCGTCACGAACGAGGACTGACCAGGGCGAAATTCCGGCGACACTCGATTGCGGAGATGTGTCTTTTTACTGTGTTTCCGCACCACGAGCGTTTGGCGGATCGCCTTTATGAGATTTCTCGGACGTGCAGATCAGTATCAGAGGATTGGGCCACTGACAGAGGCCAGCCAGATTTTGATGACCGTTGGTGTGTTGCTTATTCATGATGGTCGAGGCACTGTTCAGCGTGCAGACGAGCGAGCCAGTTATTGCTGCGTACGACGAGATATTGCCCCAGATGCTGGCGTTAGTGCAGAACGAGTTGTACTAAGAGATGATAGAAGGTTGCTAGTCATCGAGGATGAATGACTAGGACATGTGGATCGTTCGCCTACCCCGATGCGAGGTCATCCTTGCGCAGGGGCCATGCTAATCTTCTCTGTATCGTTCCAATTTTATCGGATGTCTCTGTTTTCATGCATTCATACCTCATTCATATGATATATTGCTACTTGAGGCACTGACACGGGCACATGAGATTACACTCGGGTTAGATATTTACCCTAGCCTTGTTATAGGCTACGTGTTATTCATATATTTGAGGATATATTATGATCATTGACCTAGGTTGCGTTATTTATGCGATTTCTGTGCGTAGATATTTTTCTATTCACGAGTTGGCAACTCACCCCCGTTGTGCCGCAGTTTCTTGCAGGTTTGCCGTACAGGTTTCTTTACGGGTTGCGGGCATAGTTTCCTTCGGGTGATTTGCTAGTAGATGGGTTTACTTGTATCGTACCCCCATTTTATATCTTGTATATTATTATTCTGTTGTATCTAGAAGTTCCATCAACCAAACATGTATTTATTTGAGATAGAGACCAGTGATATTTATTTTTTCGAGCTTAGAGTCGCGCGTTGTATTTCTGTGGTTTTCTTGTGGTTTTTGAGTTTCCTTTTGAATTTTGATCCTCGCCCTTGGCGTTGTATATTATATTGCTTGTGTGGTTGTGACCGTCGATTGACGAAGAGCTAGCTCCCGCTTGGGGATGCCTTTTTATTGATTTCGTATACTATTCATGTTGTATCCCATTTGGGGGCCAGTATTTACAAAGGAGACTCTGCCGAAATTTTCGGGAAATTTTTGATGTTTTTAAAACCGCCTAATTCGGCTTATGCTATTGAAACTACTTGCTTTAAGTTGGTTTTTCCTGCACTCTACATCTTTCTTGGTTTGGATTTCTGGGTTTTCGGTTTACTTAGATTACGTACGCCTCGAGACGTTCGTAGTTTAAGTGCCGGCCATGTTCCGTACTTTCGGGTCGTGACAAAGTTGGTATCAGAGCGTTAGGTTTTACCTTCGGAGCGTAGGATGACCCTTGGTTGATGGAATAGGTGACTAAAGTAGAGTAACGTACCGTGGGTATGTTCCGCGGCATATTTACGATACGCTACTCCACTTAAGAAGCCTTAGGATGTACATTTCTGTGCTCAGTATTATATTCATTCCGATCTAGCCTCATCAGTACCTGTTACGGTTTTGCTTCCACGATTACGGGCAGGGAGAGCTACGGCTAGAGTTGCTGTCAGCACGAGCTCGTCACGAACGAGGACTGAACATGGCGAAATTTCGGCGACACTCGATTGCGGAGATGTGTCTTTTTACTGTGTTTCCGCGCCACGAGCGTTTGGCGGATCGCCTTTATGAGATTTCTCGGACGTGCAGATCAGTATCAGAGGATTGGGCCACTGACAGAGGTCAGCCAGATTTTGATGACCGTTGGTGTGTTGCTTATTCATGATGGTCGAGGCACTGTTCAGCGTGCAGACGAGCGAGCCAGTTATTGCTGCGTACGACGAGATATTGCCCCAGATGCTGGCGTTAGTGCAGAACGAGTTGTACTAAGAGATGATAGAAGGTCGCTAGTCATCGAGGATGAATGACTAGGACATGTGGATCGTTCGCCTACCCCGATGCGAGGTCATCAGATAGATTGATTCCAGCTAGAGACGACTTCACGCGGAGACGTTGGGAGTCGACAGAGACGATCGAATGTCAGAAACCTATTATTCCAAGTTTAAAGTAGTCGGAAAGACATGCAGGCAATTCTATAGTCCCTCTAGAAGAATGAAACCCTAACTCGACTTAATGACCGTGTGAAAGCCTTTGAACCTTCGGGTTTGCGGCAGTTCTACGGCGCCATTAGTGAAGCTTGGGTTTGCCCTTCTACGGCTGGACCACCGATGCTGTGGTATGTACTCGATACTATTAAACTGTGCCCAAGATATTGAGCTCTTGGGGGATTATGAGGTTTTGATGACTCGATCGGATGGCTCGACTTAATTCGGATGCTAGGTGGTGAGATGCATTTCTTGGGAGACTCCAGATACGAGGATAGCCGTTGGAGCTCAGACCATGCAGCCGCGACGAGACGAGTCCAAAGAAGACGACATTAGAGGAAAGTGAAGTAAGAGGTTCGTACCAGATCTAGATGAGATGACATTCCACTCCGCCGACATCAGAGATGCGATGCGCATGCCGAGGCATGGTACTTGGATTTACCTTCCAGAAGGAGTCATGATGAGTATGCAGCCGTTCTGGAACGAGAACAGATCTAGTAAGGAACGATGACTTTCGGACAGTTCGGCAGAGGCGAGATTTGGGAGAGACCTCGACAGGACCTTTCTGGGACAAATTATGAAAAGACTTGGACCCAGGAGTGGTCGTGTTACGCACACCAGTAGTCCAGAGTTCATGATCATCGACAAGACGTCCCACTAGTGACCGCGACAGTTAGTCCGAGATTCTTAGAGGATGCACTTGAGCGGTACTATTCCGCCATTATTGATTTCGATGTTTTGGGTGATTGATTCGCATGATTTGATTTTGATGATTGAGGATTTACGATCTTTGCACAGTGTTGCACTTGATATCGTTTTCGTGCTTGGTTTCACATGTTTGCGATTTTACGGTTTTAGACATTTGAGTTGATTTTGTGCGTATATACGCACACGATTTGGTTTTTGCACGCGGTATAGTTCATATATGCTTGCAGTGCAGTGTTACGTATGTTGTGCATTTAGATGCCCTGGACTTTGATTTCGATGGTGATGTTCGATATTTGTTTTGTGCACCTTGTGCACCTAATTTGATTTTACGCATGTTTGGCACTTGATATTGGATTTCATGATTTCGTGCATGATGGATGCACCTGATTTGGATTTTCGCGCATGTTGGGCCCATGTTTTGAAGTGTGATTTTGGTGCACACCAGATGTACTAAATCGAGATTTTTCGTGCATGTCAGATGCACCTGATTTTGCTGTCAGGCACACATGTTGCCTATGACAGATGTTTCGTGCACATCCGATGCACTTAGATATTGTTTCTGTGCATATGTGTGGCACATATTTGGATTTTGATTTCCGTGCGCACAAGACGCACGTAGTATTCATACACGTATTTTGGGGATTGATTTTTCTTATAGAGCAGTACGTTTTTATGATATTGCTATGTGTTTTCGTACTGAGCAGGACTAGTCAGAGGACAGTACCTGAATATATTTTACATGTATAGTTTCGAGTTATATCATATTGGTTTTGCTTTGGATTTGGTATTGATGTCTTCCCCATGACTCCGATGATTGCGGGATGCTTGACGGATTTCTGATTTGAGTTATATGCTCATTTTTCATGCGCATGCGTTGCGCTACGATTTGTTTTATGTATTTATGATTTCGGAGCCCCGGCGATTTGATGGTTTTGGCTGAAATATTTTAGTATTTGGGGGAAGTTTTAATTTAAATTCGGGGACCGAATTTCTTTAAGGGGGGAAGATTGTAACGTTTTGAAAATCGTTTCGGTGAAATTTCAAAAAAACGGTAAAACAAGAGGGTTTTCTATAAAAAGTTAAAATGCAAATATCTTTATTATAAAATTAAATATACATATTCTAGTTATGTAATTGCTAGTATTTGGTGTTTATTGAGCCACTGCTGAAATTTCAAATTTTCTGAAAAATTTTCCGAAATTAATTATTTTAATATTATTTTAAGCCGGTAAGAAAATACATTAAATTAGCGATAAATACAAATTTAAATGGGCTAATTTTAATCTTTAAAATAATGTTAATTAAAATCTAGTTGTAATATAATTTTTTAGTATTTTATTTCAACTTTTAATTGATTTATTTTATGGAAAACAAAAATATAGTTATTTTGAACTAAAACTTGCAAATATGGCATTGTGGGGGGTCTTTTTGCATAGAATTTTTTTGTAAAGTCTCTCACACTCACCCTCACTCCCCTTGGCCGGCCCCATACTATTGTAGCAGCCCAAGAATTTTATTTCCCTCTTTTTGACCTTAAATCATGTGAGAAATGGGTTAAAATAAGATTTTTATATATAGTAAAGTAGGTGGGGGTATTATGGTAATTTGGGAGAGGCTTTGACTTAGATTCTTTTCCACACCTCTCCCCACTCCCTCCTCAGCCGAAATTCCAGCAATAAACAGCCCCAAAATTTCCCCTCTCATTTTTCTTTTAAACTCATCAAAATTCCATCAAAATTCCATTTAAACTTCACAATTTCAAGCCCATCCTTCATCCATTCTTCTTAACCTTTCTTGCATGGATTTTGGATGCTAGGAGGCCATCTTTGGAGTCAAAATTTCTTGCTAGATCTCTAGATCTAGAGATATAATTCTTACCCATTTAAATTCTTATGTTTAGATTTCTTTAAATGAGTTGTTTTAGTGTTAATATTGGTGCTATTTTCATCTAGGATCTTCAAGAGAATGGTTTGAGTTAAACTAGGGTTTTTAGCACACCATTATTAAGTTAATTATTCTATTTTGCTATCTAGTATTTTATACAAACCAAACCCAAGAGTTTAACTTGCTTTTTGGGCTTCAAATTAGTGCTAATTTAGTGTTTCATGTATAGTTTGGGTTGGATTTTTGTTAGTTATAAAATTCAAGAAAGGGTTTGAATGCAAGTTAGGGTTTTATGAAATTGGTGTATGGTTGTGTAATGTATTAGGCTCTTATGGCTTGTTAAAACAAAGTTAGTAGCTAGTTGTTAATTGTTAGTTTAAAAATTATGATAATTACGCTAATTTGCTAACTAGCTATTTAAAATTGGTTAAATAATTGGGTTAAAAATGTAATTATGTTTTTATGACATCATTAACATTATTATGAGTGGTTTAATATCTTAGGTTATGCAAAACCAAGCTTAATTGTTGAATTGTGAATTTTGCTTTAAAAGGTGTTAAAAATTGATATTTTTGCAAACTAGGATTTTGGAATTTATGCAAATTGATGAGAATAAATTATAGGAATGGTTTATATGACTTTGTTATGATATTAGTGATTATTGTGGATGCTAGGTTCGTTTATACATCGAGTTTTGTACTAAAACGGTGATTTGTGCTTGCTAGATTTTCGGAAAAATGACTTTTTAAGTGAAATTGGGGTTTTTGTGAATTTTAAGCTATTTTATATTATAATTAGTGCTTGTAATTGTAAAAATAAGTGTGTTGGGAGTTTTCTCGATGGTTTGGCGTTTGTACGCCGACGTCGAGGGTTTTTGGGTCGATTTGCGAAAGCAACCATAGGTTTTGACCTATGTGGGATTCGTGCGTCGTTTTGGTCATGAGTCGGATTTTAATGCGGTATGGTGCGTTATGATATGTAGGTAATCCATGTGGACTTCGAGACGACAAGCAAGCGCGTGGCGACGTCGGCACCGGCGAATGAGGACCAGGTGAGTAGATTTATATCTACGGGGAGAAGTCGGATGGATGGCGTATAGCACACCCGCAGTCCGTGGTGGTGTATACGGATGCGTATACACACCAACAATTTATTATATATTATTTGGGATTAATAACGATGTTTAGGATGGATATTGGTGTGTTGGATTATTTTAGTGTTACGAACCCTAGGGTAGTGTTGCACTACACATACACACCTACATACTTGCATACATTCTTATTTATATGTGCTCATAGGATTCTTTATAGTTATGTGATCACATGGGTATGGGACTATGTGTTCACATACGGATTTGAGGATGATACTTGGGATTGAGCTGAGTCGATGAGATTTGTTTTGTGGTTGTGATATCGGTGATATGGCAGGATTCGTACTTAAGGTACGCCCTGGTGTTATAGCGGATCTTGGGGCGGCGATACGGGTGAATAGTGTTATAAATAAAATGGTCGACATGTGATCGTGATATGAGGCATGATATGCTAGGATATTGATATTAGGCCGTATCGGGCGATGTACACCCTTGATGATGCTATGTGCTGACGGTATCGGTTTGTATGAAATTGTCGATCTGTAGTCAGATCATGAGTATATTGTGGATATTAGTATTGTACTAGACATAGGTCAGTACCCTAGACTATGATCTTGAATAAAGAGGATACCAGAGGAATGGTGTGAGGAATATGATATTGACCCGTACCCAGATTTGGGGATGCCGTACGACGGATTTATGTACGAGCTATATCTTGATGATTGATTCGCACTCTTGACTTGGGATGGCTGATTGTAGATATGGTATCGGATATGATATTATTGAGGCGGGATCACCGACTAATATATATACAGGTATGTATATGGATCGACTCAGATGTTAGGCGGTTTCCTTACCTGTAGTCCAGCTTGTTAGCTTAGCCCTTTAGTTTAGTTTAGTTGTTAGATTAGATTCGATTCTTACCTATTTCAAAAACTAACGAATCGTGGGTATTTTAAAAGACAGCCCAAGGGATCCTACGGATATTTCAAAAGACGTATCTTTTCATAAAAACACCGTAGCCCCTATTTTCAAAACCCCAGGATTCGTGTTATTTCAAAAGGCACCATTTGTAGGACTTATATTAGATTAATGCAGGTTAGTTACAGTTGCGTCTAGTATTCAGCTCCCGCTTATTATTGTAGTTCGCTTCGCATCGCATACTTATGTTATAATTTCTTATTGCAATGTTGATATCATATTGTTAGGACACCAGCACCATTACCGATGATGCGTATGTACCACGTACACTTACTTGCCGGCTCACACGCATCTTCATCGGTAATTGCCATGTCACGTACACCTTAGAAATTATTGTTGCTTGACTTATCTTGTTAGTTAGTAATTTGACATGATATTAGTGTGCCTGCCTTATATGCCAGCTTAACATTGTAGTTATTACTTGTCACTTCATGCATACTGTTATTCATTGTTATGCTTATATTCATGGTTTTTACATGCTATTAATGATTTGGATTCGGATTTCCATGAAATTTTCTGGATTTGGGGGGAAAACCGCAAAACTTATATAAACTGATTTCTCTCTTTTTAAATAAAAAGTGCGGTTTTTCCCATGATGTATGAGTCGTCCACCATGAGTTTGCTGATGGATTTCGAGACCCGATTCGAGGAGACGGATGAACCGTTTCGGGTACATGGTGGACCCGGTAAGGTACCCCAGGGCAAGAAGCGCGTGATGATGACGATGTGAGCCTGGCCGGGGAGCACTACCTACCGGTGATTTTTCCCGACGCGTCGGATATCCGGAGGATACCGTCGTGGTCTTGAGATGGATGGTAGGGGCCAGTCTGGACTGACGGCGCCCTAGATATTGTGATTGAGACATTGAGATTTTGAGATATTGAGGTACAGAGACTGTGATACAGAGATATCGAGATATTGGGATTACGTTTTGTGCCGATACTAGGCACTGTTTTATGTTGATTTCATTATGATACCTCATTTTAAAAATACAAAGGAAATCTCACTAAATTATGAAAACGGTTCTTCATTTACATGTATTCTGTTTTCATGCATTCATACCTCATTCATATGATATATTGCTACTTGAGGCACTGACACGGGCACATGAGATTACACTCGGGTTAGATATTTACCCTAGCCTTGTTATAGGCTACATTTTATTCATATATTTGAGGATATATTATGATCATTGACCTAGGTTGCGTTATTTATGCGATTTCTGTGCGTAGATATTTTTCTATTCACGAGTTGGCAACTCACCCCCGTTGTGCCCCAGTTTCTTGCAGGTTTGCCGTACAGGTTTCTTTACGGCTTGCGGGCATAGTTTCTTTCGGGTGATTTGCTAGTAGGTGGGTTTACTTGTATCGTACCCCCATTTTATATCTTGTATATTATTATTCTGTTGTATCTAGAAGTTCCATCAACCAAACATGTATTTATTTGAGATAGAGACCAGTGATGTTTATTTTTTCGACCTTAGAGTCGCGCGTTGTATTTCTGTGGTTTTCTTGTGGTTTTTGAGTTTCATTTTGAATTTTGATCCTTGCCCTTGGCGTTGTATATTATATTGCTTGTGTGGTTGTGACCGTCGATTGACGAAGAGCTAGCTCCCGCTTGGGGATGCCTTTTTATTGATTTCGTATACTATTCATGTTGTATCCCATTTGGGGGCCAGTATTTACAAAGCAGACTCTGCCGAAATTTTTGATGTTTTTAAAACCGCCTAATTCGGCTTATGCTATTGAAACTACTTGCTTTAAGTTGGTTTTTCCTGCACTCTACATCTTTCTTGGTTTGGATTTCTGAGTTTTCGGTTTACTTAGATTACGTACGCCTCGAGACGTTCGTAGTTTAAGTGCCGGTCATGTTCCGTACTTTCGGGTCGTGACACTACATATAAACTCTAGCAACCCTAATCTTTTTCTCCTCCATTGCCTCTTCATTATTTTCTTCCTATCCTTTCTAGAGAATCTAGATCTACGAAGAAGAAGATGTTGGCTATAGTGCCCTCAAGGCAATTATTGTAATTGCAGGCAGACGATTATGATGATTGCGGGAGAACCTATATGGGTAGAACAGTCTTACTCAAGATAATAGTATGATATCTGGTTTGTCTCTATCATCATATATATGCATTATGTGGTATTACAGATTACTATTACATGTTGATAGAGCACATAGGATTCTTGCTTGACTACCAGCATTATGATGGCGATCGTATACGTGGGAGCTGGGTGGTTTATAAGTACGTCCTTAAATGTCCCTAGTCGAGGGAGTATCGAGACTGGGCATTGATACTCCGGAGTAGACTAATGTATGCTTTTCGAGACCCCGACGAGGGGCGGTGGCCGGTCTCACAAGCCATCGGTGTCAGTTGGTCGCCTAAGATAGTATACAGGTGCTCATTGGGTTATGAGTTACACTGGACGGACTCGCTGGGAACATGCTAGATGGTATTATACCTATTTTCAGATAGCAGTTCTCAGGTGACATGAGTACAGGTTAGTCTGTCGACCTGAGATCGTCATTTATCTCGTGTGAGTTCCCACTATGCTTTGATTACTGCCCTACCACGGCTCAAAGGAGTCGTGCAAACAGGTTTTAGTTGGGTACAGTCCCGAGCCACATGGAGGCAGTGAGCGGATCGTCGGGGATTCGTCTCTCCCGGTATTGGGGGTTGATGTCATGCTGTGCACGGGTGGCCATCACCAGAAATCCTTTGCCAAGGTAGACGAGAATTACTGATTTGGATCAGTAGTTTCTTAGTGGGTGATGGATTTCACACCGACACGAAATATCGCGTTTTTAGGGGTCTGCTTTATCCACCCCCTAGACCCGATATGCAATACTCTTAGACTAACAGACCGGACTATACAGAGATTGTCACAGAAAGGCTCAGTATGGGTTCAGATGAGTTTGCTCGTCGGTCTTAATTTCGCTCAATACCTGGGTAGCCGTTACGTACAGCTAGTGCCGCTGAAGTGCTTGTGGTTAAACCCACTGCCAGCGTATTGACGAGTCTTTAGAGCCTCACACAGAGGGTTTTCCTGGTTCAGGCGAAATGATGTGCTAGCCGTATTTTGATACGTGCAGGGTTCCGATCGAATGATTGTACTTGTTACCCGGACTTTCGATCGGACAGTTGATAATACTAGCCGGCTCGGGTTTGAGCCGGATTATTAAATCATGTATTGATTTAATAATTTGTGTATATGTATTTCGATATGTATATTCTGGTATTATGTTCTTTGTGTTATTCTATCTCTTTGGGTATTCGTATTTTGGTACGAATACAGGTATGTATATACAGTTGAGTGTAATCCGTATTTATACGGAAAACATTCTAGAAGGTGGACACCTCATTTTGGATTATCCATTTATTTATTTAAATGGAAATGAGGTGTAAAGGTGATGAAGAGAGCATGGTGAGAACCATGATTGAATAGTGTTGACAAATGAATTTTCAATTCATTTGTGCAAACTATTCAAATATAGTTGCTATATTTTTATTTGGAAAATGAGATATACAAAACCATGCTTCATGGTTTTCTCTCTCTTGGATGATCATTTTTTAAAACACTCTCACCATTTTGCTTCTTCTTTCTTCATTAGCTTTCTTGACCTCCTCCATCTTCTTCATCTTCTACCCTATCATCTCATGTGTTGAGAAACAAGAGTAGAAGAGAGATAGATAAACAATTAGAGACACTCACTACATCCCTAGACACTCTAGATTAGCAACCTAGAGTTCCTAGTTGCTTCACTAGATTCTTAGTGTGGAGGTAGAACCATGAGCTATATCTCACCGGTGGATCATCTTCGAAGGAGGAAGACTGGCGGCCAAGCTCGATCGATGAAACCTCTAGGAGCTAAAGAAGATGGTAGAAGACCAAAGGATACGGTTCATTCGGTATATAACTTCTAACTTTGTAGTTCAGATATCCTTTGTTGCTATTTTTAGGTTTATGGTTCGATTCTAGAACGGGTTTTTTAGCGCCAGTTTTTTAAACACCATTTTTGTTCCACAACGGTCACGATAGATAGCCAGGGCGCTAGCAAACCCCAACAGAAGAATCTCCATTTGTGCTCTTCATCGTCTCGATTAGATCGAGATATCGTCGACGTCTATCGTCAGGGAAGATCGTTGACCTTTCCTTATTGTAAATTTCTCTCTCACTTTTATTTCTTTTACATGTTAAAAGTTGATATTTAAACAAAAGTAATATTTTTTCTATCAAACCCTAAATTGTTTTACATAAAAGAAGTGTTTTTACTCATTAAGATTTATAGATCTAGATAAAATATTATTTGACGTTAATTTTCTATAAATAAGTTTCTCTCTACTCTTTTATTTTAAAATCAAATCATGATATTTACATAAATTATAGACGTTAAATTTCATCTATATTTTCATATTATTTTTTGTTTTCTAGATCTATACTATTTCTTGAGTTTAATTATGATATAGAATATAGAAATAAATTATTAAGTAAATTTCTCTTCTCTTTCGTTTTTATCTTGTTGGCTAATTCTTATTGGACAGAAAAAAATAGTTAATGAATAGTTTTAAATATAAAAATCATATTTTTATATACATCTAGTTGACTTTATTTATCATGGTTTAATTGATAGTCCATCATAATGTTTTACGTGATGGGTTTTATTTTTCTATATGTTTTATGGTGATTTTGGCTGAGAGGTTAATCTATAATCATCTTAACTAATGATATTTGTTTGGTTGTTTAAAGTTTATATTCAATTTTAAATTGTAGATTCATCCAATCTTTTTATTCATGGTATATCATATCGGATCACCTAGATATCTATTCAACATATATCCGGATTGATTTTCCTTTCTTGAAAACTGGAGTAAATCATACTTTTATAATTAAGCATACGACAGGTTGTAGTGTAGTGTTTTCATAAGTATCGTATATGCCTAACACTCTTTTTCTAGATTCTCTTTTTGTTGAAATTCTATTCTTCATACCCATTAAATATATATATTGATATAGGTTTCTTGATTAACAAACAAATTATTTTAAATCTTCATGTTACTAAGTTTTACATTAAAATCATTTTAGGGAAACATTTTTAAACCGTTGGATCTAATATTGCTTAAAATATCATCATAATTCTTATAAAGCATTTTTATTTATTTTTGTTCATGCATTATCTAGAATTTCCCTCGTTAGATTTACATGGTAATAAATCTTTTGATGATTAAAATATATATTGATTGTTGTTATAAAAATAAGTAGTGTGTTTGAAATATGTGATTGTGTTATCCACAATACATAATAGCTTATTATTTTAAACATTTATATTTTATGTATTCAAACTTATCTGTAAGTTATTTGTGCTTAGTTACATCACAACTAGATATGTAAATTAATGGTTGTTGTCGTGTTAGTTATACATAATCTAGTATATTAATATTTTAACTACACACATAATCCTTGTCAATCTTTATTGTTCATTTGAAAGTTTATATGCCTTCTTAATCAATTGTTTTCCTATTTGTTGTTTTATTTGGGTGAATATTCCATCCACCTCATGTCACGGGTGCGATTGTATGCATGTATTCACTCGAGTTGCAAAATGTATTTTTATTCATTCGCTAAAACTGTTTTAATCCGAAATTCAAATGATCATAACTATTAACTCTAAAATCCAAATTGAGTAAAATTAAGTTACTGGAATATCTAAAAAGAGTTAGCTATATTTTATTTCTAGGTTAATTTACCTGAAATTTTGTCTAAGTCTACGAAAACACGATCTTGACAAAATGTGACGAGTCTGGACTGCGGCAGAAACTATCTGCGCGACTGTAGTAAAATAGGCATATCTCCCCTCTCGTTTATCGTAAGCTGGATTTTTTTATTGTAAATCGTTCATAACACCCCGAACTTTAATTCTTGTTGAATTTTAAAACCATAAACTAAATGTAAGATTCTCAAAAATGCTAAATACTATCAGTGTACGAATTCTGAAATCTGCACTAGCCTGCTCTGCGCAGCGTTACGGAAATTTCCGTAACTCTCTCATTAGGAACCCGATCGAGGCAAAATTAGTCTCGTTATTTACACAACTCTATGAACTACAATTTATCTCTTGTATAAGATTCCCTAATTCTAAACCAGAACCATAGATTTCCGCATGTGAACATATGCTTATTTCTGGCCTGAAATTATTATTACATACTTGTTATATATACATGGAGACTTATAATTGTTTCTAGGACTTGACCTATATTCTCAGAAGTCTCATAACCAACTCTATGAGTAGACCCGTGTTTCCTTATCTCTGGGGCTATATCTTGGACCCTTGGGCTTGTGAATACTCCTGCAGTTGACCTGACTTCACTTATTCCTATCTTCATGTATCATGTATTCATGTTTTCCTGTACTCATATATTCATGTATTCTTATGCATCATGTATTCATATATTATTCTATCATCTATTTAAGCTTATAATTAAATTATAAACAGTTTGACTAATATTTGCCGGGGATGCTGGGGGTAGTTAAGGATAAGTAGTTCAGCTCCTTCGAGCCTATCAAGTATGTACCGCTCCAGGTACTCTAGTATTATGTACCGTCTCAGGTACTCTAGTATTATGTACCGCTCAAAGTACTCTATTATTTTCATGTGCTCGATGCACTCTTGAAGGGGTTGAAAACCTACCTTAACTTACGTTTTAAACGGTCATGACCGAGATATATACCGGAGGGTGTTGGAATTTAAGGAGTGTCATTCAGTTGATTTACGACTTGGTTGGACGCTACCTTAACTTGTCTTAGAATGGAAAATTTTTATACTATTGATACTGTTATCTCTATTTATTCATGACATGCACCCCAGTCTAGTATATATATTTCTGAATTCATATTGTACTTGTTTACATATGCCATTCTGCTGCATGATTATCATGCCTTGCTATTTCTGAATCTTTCTGACTTGCTCATACGGAACCAAGGTCGAAAGATTGCTATTTATTAATGACCTGATTGTTTCCATGATTATAATTTAAATCCCTAAACTATACCATCATGTATATATTAACATAATATTCTTCATTATTAAGCATTTCTAAGAATATGTTTATTTTATGATGTTTCTCTTGTATGTGTTGCATATTTTTAAGTCATTTATAACTAAGATCGCACATTTCCAATTTATTAACATCTTTTAAATACTTTTTATTTTATCCTTTATTTTCCAAGCATAAACATTTATTTATAATGAGGAGCTTACTGAACTTTAGTTCGCTGACGGCATTTCTGTTTTTTTTTTCTTATTGGGGAGTGTCATCAAATGACTACGGGGCAAGTGAAGAGACGAGGTACGTGACAAAACCGACAGAAGAGAAATTCAACTATCCATTTTCCGAAGCCGATCATTAGTCTTGTGGTCTGCCTTTTTATTCAAGGCTATAATCCTTTAATCCTAATTAGTTATTGTTCTTGAAAATTGTAATAAATGTTGATGGAATATTATTATATATAAATTCTTGGTGGTCTAAATTTATTTTCCTTACTCCAGACGCTTAGCGTATTCATTAGGGAAGAGGGGCTTCTCAGTATAAATACGTTCGCGGGCTTGTCGCTCTCGCTCTATATCTTTTGGGAAGCGGGGCATGACAGAAACAAAATAAATACAGTATTCTATTAAAGAAAGATAATACGAAGATATAGGAATTTTAGGGGTGTTACATTCTACCCTCCTTAAAAATAATTTTGTTCTCGAAATTACTCAAAAAGGATGTTGCAACAGAGTAAGGAAATAGGGTTAAGATAAAGCAGTTACGTTTCGTTATCGTGCTATGTCGGTCGGTACTCTAAGTAAATCGCGATAAAACAACGAGAAAGATGAGAAGTTTTGGAAAAGATGCTGTTAAGATAAGCAAAAGTAGTTTTCAAGATCGCCACAAGAAAGCACTCGAATAGAAGAAACGTAAATAGGAATTAGATTGTCAAGAATGGTACAAAGATAAAGCATGAAAATCGAATTTAAAATCATGGAAGAATATAAGTTAACAAAGAAGATAGGATTCGATAAGCAAGGATAAGTATATGCGGTAGAACATAACTAAATCAAGAAGAAAGAGAATTAAAGACAGAACTCTAAATCACTCAAGTTGGTACCGCGTTGTAATTATACTGCAGTTCATAATTACAATCACATAACCCCATTTAGGTCACACAAATCCTATTATCAGAGTTAATGGGATAAGATTTAAAAAAAAAGGAATCAAGAAGATTACAAAATAAGATCAAATATAGATGAAGGGTTTGCAGTTTCGTTTTTTTTACGCCGAGACATGATTATCAGGGAAAATAAGAAAGAATTCAAAAAGATGAAATTATAGTGAAGACGTTACATGGTTCCACAGCTATTGGTGTTTGACACCGAGTATTGTATACATATGCTCATTGGAGAATGAGTTTCACTGAATGGACTCACCGAGAACTCCTAAATGCTATTATACCTATTTCAAATAGCAGTTATCCAGTGACATGAGTACAGGGTAGTCTTTTGACCTGAGATCACCATAGTGTCTTGTGTTTATTCCCATTGTACTTTGATTACTACCTTACCATGGCTCTAAAGAGTCGTGCAAACAGATTTTAGTTGGTTATGGTCTCGAAACACATGGAGATAGTGATTGGTTGAAATGATTCATCTCTCTCGATATTGGGAGTTGATGTCGTGGTTTACTTGATTGGCTATAACCATAATTCCTTGGTCAAGGCGGTTGAGATAAACTGTTAAGTGTTATCAGTTGTATCTCAGGTGGTTATTAGTTTTACATCTGCACGAATTATCGGGTTATTGGGGGTCTGACAGTTTCTACCCACCAGACCCGGTATGCGACTCTCTCTAACGAAGAAACAGGACTATACGGTGACTGTCACTGATAGGCTCTGTTAGGTACATATGAGGTTACTTGTCGACCTACCTTTCAATCAATACCTGGATAGCAGTTACGTGCAGCTAGTACCGCTGACGTGTTTGTGGGTTAACCCGTGAAGGGATTGATCTGAAAATGTTTCGGATTCAATCGGATATGATCCTCACCTATCGCCAGCGTATTGTCGAGTCTTTAGAGTCTAATGCAGAGGGTTTTCCCGCTCAAGCGAAACGATATAGTGTGCGTATGATGATACGTGCGAGAGTTCTATGAAACATGTGTATTTGATACACATATATTAATCGGACGTTCGATGATACTAACTGGTTTATGATAAAACCGGATTACTGCATCAAGTGTTGATTTAATAATATGTGTGTGTGTATGTGTTGATATATATATATTCTATTATTATGCATTATCTATTTCTTTCTCATTTATTATTTGTATATGATACAAATAATAGTGTATGTAAGTGATATATATATATGGGACACCTCATTTCCTTTAATTAATAAATAAGAAATAACTCATTTCTTGTTTATTAATAAAGAAAATGAGGCATGGTAGAGAAGGATGTGCTTTGTTTATTTTATTTGAGAATGTGGCACTATTCTTGCATGGTTGCCTCTTCTTTCTACAATCATTCATTCATTTGTTCATGCAATTTCGCTCTCCCAGTTTTTCTAGTAAGAGCTCTGGAGAGAAAAGAGAAAGAAAAAGAGTGTTTTCTTACTACATCTCTTCATCTTATTCCCAAGCAAAATATGAGATCAAGTTACTGTTAGGAATATGTATGCCCTAGAGGCCATTATTGTATAATATAGTGGATGCTTGGACATATATAGAGAGGACTTTCTTGCTCGACATGATAGTTTGCTACCTGGTTGCTCTTTATCTTAACATGTACACTTATATTATTATACTGTCTCTCTGATACATGTTGATAAAGCCCTTAGGATGTTTTCTTGACAACCAGGACTATGATGTGGATCATACTACTAGGACTTGAATAGTCCACAAGCACATCCTTTAATTGTTCCTAATCGAAGGGATATCGAGACAGGGCATCGATATTCTAGAGTAGACTAGTGTGTACGTTTCTTGACCCTGTAAGGGGCGATGGTTGATCCCATAACCATTAGTTTTTGACATCAATGATTGTACACAGATGCTCATTGGAGAATGGGTACACCGAACAGGACTCGCCGAGAACTCATAGATGGTACCATACTTATCATCAGTTAACAGTTCTCTGGTGACACTAGTACAGGTTAGTCTGTAGACCCGAGATCATCATAGAGTCTTGTGTGGTTCCCACTGTACTTTGATTTCCTCCCTATCACGGCTCAAAGGAGTCGTGCAAACAGGTGGATTTTGGGTACAGTCTCGAGTCATAAGGAGGCAGCGAGCAATAAGAGGGGTTTCGTCTCTCTCGGTATTAAGAGTTGATGTTGCGCTATGCTCGATTGGCTATAACAGTAAGTCCCTGGCCAGGGCTGATGAGATTTACTGGTAAGTGTTATAGTTTCTCGAACCATTATGAGCCATACATCGGCATGACTTATCAAGTTACTGGGGTCTGACGATTCCACCCCTAGACTCGATATGCGACATATCAGATGAAGAGACCGGACTGTACGGTAAGTGTTACTTATAAGCTTCATGGGAGTTTGGAAAAGTTTGCTTGTTGATCTTCTAATCGCTCAATACCTGGGTAGCCGTTACGTCCAGCTAGTACCGCTGACGGCTTGTGGATAATTGATATGATCATTGTAGGGTGTTTTTCGTCACCCCATTGAGATGGGAATACGTGCGCGCTTGTCAGGCGTACTACAGATTTCCTCTGCCTAGGTAGGCGGAGGTTTATTGATTGTGGGGATCCGAATCTCCGACAGCCGCGAACTAAGCTGCCGTTAATTATCCCTCGCATTTGGAGCGAGAGAACCTCCGGTTGACGGGTTAAACTGGTCATGCGAACTCAATGTGCAGTGTTGTGTTTTGGAGGAGTTTTGGATATATCGGGGGGCCCCGCAGAGCTTTTACGGGGGTCCCGCTATCCGGATAGCGGGCTGGGGGTCAAGGGGGCTAGTAGCCCCCTTACGGGGTGCGGAGCAGCGCCCCGTTATAATTTTTTTCTAACGGGGACAGTGCCGTGGAGTATGTATGTGTGTGTATGTATATATATATATATATATATATATATATATATATATATATATGTATGTATATAAGGGAAAAGGGCATCCAAAAGATGCGTAGGCGCTAGCGCTTTGAGCACTAGGGCGCTAGCACCTCACGTGCCAGGCACGTGCACGCTCAGGAGCTAGCGCTTGGGGTGCTAGCGCTTTGAGCGCAAGGGCGCTAGCGCCCCCACGTGTCAGGCACGTGGGCGCTCGGGCGCTAGCGCTTTGAGCGCAAGAGCGCTAGCACCCCACGTGCCAGGCACGTGGGCACTCGGGCGCTAGTGCTTTGAGCGCAAGGGCGCTAGCACCCCCACGTGCCAGGCACGTGGGCGCAAGAGCGCTAGCGATTTGAGCGCTAGCGCCCCACGTGCCAGGTACGTGGGCTCTCGGGCTCTAGCGCTCTGGGCACATGAGCGCTAGTGCTTTGAGCGCTAGCGTCTTGAGCGCTAGCGCTCTGAGCATAAGAGTGCTAGCGCTATGAGCGCTAGTGCCCTACGTGCCAGGCTCATGGGCGCTCGGGCGCTAGCCCTTTGGGCGCTACCGCTCTAAGCGCAAGAGCGCTAGCGCTTTAAGCGCAAGGGCGCTAGCGCTTTGGGAGGCAAAAGGGACTCAGTCCTTGCAATGGGAGTTGTACTCCCAGAAAAGAACACTTATTATTTTGTGTGTGTGTATGTATGTGTGTGTGTGTGTGTGTATATATATATATATATATATATATGAGGAGTTAAACTCCTAGGATATTTTGAGGCTGATGAAGGGGGCTTCTCCCCTTGAGCCCTGGATCTTCCCCAAAGTGGGATTTCTGGAGATGGGTCCCCTTCTTCTTTCTGTCGTTTGGCCGGATCTTGGGAAAAGGGGGTGAGACTTAAAAATCTCCCCTTTTTGAGATCTAATGGAAGATCCAAGTTCCCCTTTGTGGGTTTTGTGGTGAAAAACTATTTAGTTTTGGAAAAGGAAGAGTAAAACTCTTGATTTAATTCAAAAGAAAGAATAAGGTTTTAGAACCTTGAGGAAGGAGAAAGTGGCACAGGCCCTAATTTTTGGGGAATGAAAAGTATATTAGATATTTTCATCATGTTGCCTCTTATAGGCTTACACATTTACATATAACCCATTGGGCTTTACAAAATGGCATTTTGCTCATCCCATGGCTCATGTAATATTTCTTTTTGCACATAAGCCATGGGCTTACAAAAATTTGGCTTTATGCCCATTTTGTTTACATTCATGCATAAAAAATTACATAAAAATTATTTATTACATGACTTTTTATTTGCCATGGAGGATGGCCGGCCGCTTCATGTTCGGACTCGACCTGGGCATAGGCCCACTTGATCTGGGCTTAGGCCCACTTGGCTTGGGGTTGACCTTGACTTTGACTTGGTCAACCGGGGTGCAATTTTCGACTTCAACAATCATTACCTAATGCTGGCGTATTGACGAGTCTTTAGAGTTCCACACAGAGATTTCATAGTTCAAACGAAACGAAGTAGGCCTCATATGCTGATATGTGCAGGGGCCTGATTAAATACGAGTATGTGATACCGTATTCTAATCTGGCGATAAATGTTATCGGTTAGGTTATATGTGATATAACCGGATTATTAAATCAAGTGTTCATTCGATAATGTAATATATAGATAAATGATATTAGTCGGTTATATGTGATATAACCGGATTATTAAATCAAGTGTTGATTTCATAATTTGATATATATTTATTTTTGATATAATTATATGTTAACTAATATTAAACTCACTAATTATTTTCTTTTTAATATATATATTAATATATATATATATATATATGATATATGTATATGTATATATTATGAAGCATGGCATAGATTTTCTATTTTGAGAAAATAGAAAATGAGGTGGAAAATGAGAAGATATTTGTGGAGGGGTGAAGCATGGCTTTGCTCATTATTTTAATGGTTTGGCTTTACTATTGAAGTATGGTTCATTTTTATAATCAAATGAATTCGATGCTTCAATAATAGAGTTCATTTGGTGAATCCATTCTACAATTGTTCTTTTTCCTTAGCTCATTTTGCTTCACTCTCTCTCTCTAGCTCTCATTATCTTCTTCTTCCTCCACCTCAAAGCCATAAACCGTCACATGTGCTGTGAACCATATGGCTTTGGACTAATTTAAGTGAGCTTAGAACCCTTACTTCACCATCCTACACTTGGTTAACACTTGAGTTTAGGGTGTTTCTTTCACTAAAGAGAGATTTGTGAAGAGGCAGCTTGAATTAGAGAAACCTCGGGTGGATCATCTTCGACACGAAGATCGCGAAGCAAGTTCGTGCACTTCTTTAAGTGGAGCTACGAGGAGTTGTAGGGACTACTAACCGGAGCTTTAGAAGTGAAGGACACAGTCTACAAAGTTTGTTGCCTCCTTCACTTAGTGTTAAAGTTTATGATATCATAGATTAAACTCTAATCATCTAGTTAAGATTTTTGGATAGTGTATCTTAGCACCAAGATTTTTTTTAAATAGCATGCTAGATGCCTGTGAAAACCTAGTGGTGGTGCTAGGTAGACTTTCATGGTTTCAGAGCCAAGCTAGATGATTAGATGATGTTTGTAGAATTGCGAAACCGAAACGACTACGAAAACCATAATCTAAAACCCTAGTTTCTGATGTTTTTAAAACGGTCTCTGAAATTTTTTTAACAAGTGCAGAATTCTACATGTAATGTAACTAGACCACCATAGAAAAACGAGCCCAAAATGATAAAGTTTGGCCGGCGAGATCACTTAGTCCCTTCATACAATTTGGAGTTCGATTTTTGGTGGTGTTCTGGTCTCTGGGATTTAGGGTTTCAGGTTATGTTTGTTTAGCCCAGTTTGCATGTGATGTTAACTTTTCTATTGGGGCTATTCGGAGTATTTCGTAGTCGCAATTTTAAAATCGTTTCGGGTTTAAGTTTGATATGTGATACAATACTTGGAATCCACACTAAATTAGTTTTGTGAAAACTAGTTTGTAATTTGTAAATCTAGTATTTTAGTCTATGTTGATCGATTGCCACGGAGTTTTGATTTGGATCAAAACTTCGTCGCAATCTCGTATTGTACGTGAATACTCGTCGAATAACATTACTAGATAGGCACGCCCCATAGCCCCGACCAAGTGACTTTAGGAGAACCCCATTGCCAAAAGCATCCACTCGGGTGCTCGTGGCTACGGTATTCCGCCTAAGTGCACTTCGTCGACGGCAACGGGGGTGCGGCCATCTACTAAAGTTCCCGACGAGCATTCGATCAGGTAGTCGGGAATCTTGTTGAATTACCCGACTAAATTATTATAAAGTGTTTCCGATTTGAGACTAAAATGCAAGGTTTATAGGTTAGGCATGAAATTAGGAATATGTAATATTCCGGGTTTATGATGTCTAAGTGATATGCGGATTCTAAATATTGTAGTTTTTCATTTCTTTTCTACGACCCTAAGTGTAATATGTAGGGTATCCCCGATCTCGTTGCTATATGTCAACGGAATTCGGGATACGCATATTTATTTACGTTGATGACATGTGATGTTATGAGTTGTTGTGATATATTATATTGGATCGTCGTGATTGAATAGACGTGGGTTTTTACGTGAGATGAGAGTTTTTCTATTTTCATTTATGTAAAATTATATGTAATATTCTTTTATTGGGACATTTCCGGGTTGAGGATGATGTCTCCATTGATTTATATTATTTACTTTTCCGCATTAGGATAGACCCAAGGCGGGGAGCACAAGTAACCGGGTTCTAGAGTCCAGTGGGAGACCATCTCGAGGAGTCGAGACAGGGTCTCCTAACTCTAGAATTGGCAGGGTTGCTTGCCGCTCTCGTAGGGGTCTAAGAATGTGGGTTTGGCTATTCATCACGACCGTGGAATCCGTGTTTTTCATTACTGGCTAAATTTAAAACACGGACCTCCTAGTATATCCAATATTTCATATGTTGACTTTTGCTGATTGTGTTCTGTGATGTGATCATATAACTGTGTGAGACGAATGCTATATATATATGATATATATAATAAACGTTGCTTACGTTTTGCACCCGCGCTAGTCCAGCCCCCGCTCTGCCGTTAGTTAAGTAACCTAACGGTGCATAACGGGGCCCCGTGGCGAATGCGGATGGCATAAGCGTACGTTCTATTTTTGTTTCTTTTCTGTGATGTTTGAGAAAACATAAATTATAGGACTTCATTAATGAGATTAATGGAAAGAAAAGAAACCAAAAGATGTTGTAGAATCAAAATTTTAAAATAGGTAGCTCTAGTTCTTGCTTTGCATAGTAGTATTCCTTGATGAATATCCAGTACCTCATTCGACGAGGAAAGAGCCGAGATCCCTTCACCGGGAGTGACCTCTTTAGCAAAACTAGCAAATGCTACAACCCACTCGGTTTTGTTTTGATGGCTTCTCTAGTTCTTGCTTTTCATAGTGGTATTCCTTGATGAATATCCAGCACCTCATTCGATGAGGAAAGAGCCGAGAACCCTTCACCGGGAGTGACCTCTTAGCAAAACTAGCAAATGCTACAAAACCACTCCTTTTCAAAACATTAGATTCTACAACGATATCAAGTTCATTACGTTAAAGGTTTTCTTCAAAACCAGTCGTAGCCTTCCGTCATTTCAGATAAGTGTTATTTAGTATTCGTGCTGCGTTTGTTGACCTTGTCAAGGCGTAGTGTGCAGTAGTTGATTAGTGCTTATCCTTCCGTCATTTCAGATAAGTGCTATTTAGTATTCGTGCTGCGTTTATTGACCTTGTCAAAGCGTAGTGTGCAGTAGTTGATTGGTGCTTATCTGTCGCATGTGATGCGATTGGATTAGAGTAGTCGTACGGCTTTGTTGACCTTGTTAAGAGTCGTACTGGTGGGTTTAATTCAATCACGAAATGACGGGTTGAACTTGGCTAGCGCTTATGATTTGTTGACCTTGTTAAAGTCATAAGTTGCTAGGGGTAAAAACAGATATTGGGAATTTCAAGTGTTGAAATTTGCAATGAGATTGCATACCTTCTATGAGATAGTTGGATCCCGATACCCACTGTGAGTAATTGTTACTCCTGGGAGAGTTTTTCACTTTACAATTAGCTGATCTAGTAGGTGTCTAAGAAAGGTGTTAACGGGGTTATGCCCCTACAGTAATGATGTTATTTAATTAGTTCCATGCGAAACCATGGGAATGCTCCCTCGGAGTGCCAATACCTGCTTGGCTTACCGATTGGCGAACTTGTAGGGTGTAATTAATCCCGGCTAATCTTACATTTTATGGTTTGAAAGAAGATTTGATAAAAACAGTAGGATCCATCCTGATTAGATAAGATAATAACCAATCTAAGCTTGCAAAGGGCGCACGCTAAAGCGTTTCCTTCTCTCTCTCTCCAGGTAGCGACCAATGACACGCCTTAATCAAGATAATAATATGGATGTATTAACCGAATCCGTTTATTATACTGTGCTGAGAAACGTTGGTTCCGCTTTTTCTTATGATTGTCATAAGTATGAGCAAGGAATAGGGGAATATCAGGATTCCCACGCAACCCGAACAAAGAATGAGCATGATGATGCATTTTCTTCGGGTGTGTTCATTACCGAGAACTGTTTCTCAGTTTGCTCTACGTCCTGGGTATTGGATACCGGATCAGGATCCCACGTCTGTAATTTGTTACATGGGCTAAAAAGAGGTAGAGAAGTGGGAAAGGTTAATATATCTCTCAAACTAGGGAACGGTGCAATTGTTGCAGCCAAAGCAGTTGGCGAATATCACCTAGTATTACCAAATGGTAATACATTGATTCTGAACGACTATTATTACGTACCAAATATGATGTGCAATATTATATCAGTTTCTTTGTTGCATAAAGAAAGATATAAGTTTGTATTGGAGGATAATGTTTTGAACATTTTCCTAAATCAAGTGTTGATTGGGTTTGGTACGTTATGTAATAGTATATACGTTCTAAATCAAACGACAGTTCTAAGCATACAGAACACACACAAGAGAAAAAGTTTAGAAATGAACGAAGCCTTCTTGTGGCATTATAGACTAGGTCATATCAATGCGACAAGACTAGCTAAGTTGCATAAAAAAGGATATTTGAATCAGTTCGAATTTACATCTTATGAAACTTGTGAGTCATGTCTCAAAGGTAAAATGACCAAAACTCCGTTAACTGGACACGGAGAAAGAGCTACTGAACTCTTGGGACTAATACATAGTGATGTATGCGGTCCTATGTCTACACATGCCAGGAATAGTTCCCCGTACTTCATTACATTCACCGATGGTCTCTCAAGATACGGACATGTGTTCCTGATGAAACAAAAATCTGAATCTTTTGAGAAATTCAAGGAATATAAGTACGAAGTTGAGAACTAAACGGGTAAAAGTATTAAAGTCCTTCGATCTGATCGGGGAGGAAAATACTTGAGCACGGAATTCCGTGACTATTTAAAAGAGAATGGGATTCTCTCTCGGCTTACTCCTCCATATACACCACAGCACAACGGTGTATCGGAGCGGAGAAATTACACCCTATTATATATGGTACGCTCTATGATGAGTACTTCTGAGTTACCTATTTCCTTTTGGGGTTATGCACTTGAGACAGCTGCATACCTATTGAATCAAGTTCCATCAAAATCTGTGCCTAAAACACTATATGAGATATAGAGTCGAAAGAGACCATATCTTAAACAAGTGAAGATATGGGGTTGTCCAGCCTATGTCAAAAAGCAAAATCTGGACAAGCTCGAGGCAAGGTCGGTTCTTTGCAAATTTGTGGATATCCTAAAAATTCATATGGATATATTTTCTACCACAATGAGGAACAAAAGGTGTTTGTTTCTCAATATGCCACCTTTTAGAAAAGGAATTTCTTGTAAAAGAAATTAGTGCTAATGAGGTAAAACTGGAAGAAGTTCCAGCCGTACAAACTACAACTGATGATTTAGTGGAACCAGAGGATTCAATAGTTCCCAACGAACCTCAGCCACTCCGCAGATCTAGTAGGGTTCCTCATCCACCTGAGAGATACTACAATTTTCTCATAGACGGTGAGAGCGAGGATTGCATCATGGAAGATGATGACCCAACTAGTTTCGAGCAGGCCATCACAAGTGGGGACTCTGTGAAATGGCTGGATGCTATACGATCTGAGATGGAATCCATGTACACCAACAAAGTATGGACTTTGGAAGTTGCTCCTGAAGAGGTAAAACCCATCGGGAACAAGTGAATCTTTAAGAAGAAACTTGGTGTAGATGGAAAAGTTGAGACTTTCAAAACTAAACTTGTAGCAAAAAATTTTCGTCAACGACCAGGTGTCGACTATGATGAAACTTTTTCTCCTGTCGCCATGCTTAAGTCCATCAGGATCTTACTTGCCATTGCTGCATACCATGACTACGAAATCTGGCAAATGGACGTCAAGACCGCTTTTTTAAATGGTGATTTAGAAGAGAGCGTGTACATGACACAGCCAGAGGGCTTCATAGAAAGTGGGAGCAACGAAAGCGTGTGCAAGCTGCTTAAATCAATTTACGGATTAAAGCAGGCATTACGGAGCTGGAACATCTGTTTCGATGAAGCTATCAAAGAGTTTGACTTCATCAAAAATGTAGATGAACCTTGTATATACAAGAAGGTTGTAGAGAGTAAGGTTGTCTTTCTCGTATTGTACGTGGATGACATACTCTTGATAGGAAACGATGTTTTTATGCTACACTCGGTCAAGCTCTTCTTATCACAAAAGTTCTCCATGAAAGATCTAGGTGATACCTCCTACATCCTGGGGATAAAGATCTATAGAGATAAATCTAAGCGGATGTTGGGATTGTCCCAATCCAGGTACATTGACACCATACTAAAGAGGTTTAGTATGGAAGGTTCTAAGCGTGATAATTTACCCGTTTGTTCAGGAATCACTCTCTCCAAAGAGATGTCTTCCAAGACTGATTTGGAGAGGGCTCGCATGCAAGGGATACCCTATACTTTGGCAGTCGGATCTATCATGTATACGATGTTATGTACCAGACCGGATGTAGCTTACTCACTAGGTTTAGTGAGTAGGTATCAATCAGATCCTAGGGAGAAACACTGGACAGCTATGAAGAACATTCTTAAGTACTTGAGAAGGACTAAAGAAATGTTCTTGGTGTATGGTAACGGAGAACTCTAGATGGAGTCCTTTACCGATTTGAGCTTCCAAAGTGATAAGGAAGACAGTAAGTCAGTCTCGTGTTTTGTCTTCACCCTCAATGGAAGGGCGGTATGTTGGAAGAGTTCCAAGCAAGATACCGTAGCAGATTCGACGATGGAGGCCGAATACATCACTGCCAACGATGCTGCCAAAGAGGCTGTCTGGATAAAGAAGTTCATAGATGAACTTGGTGTGGTTCCATCCATTGAGCATTCAATACCTATGTATTATGATAACAATGGAGCTGTGGTTTTGGCCAAGGAACCCCGGTCCCATCAGTGATCTAGACATATTCTTAGGCGGTATCACCTGATCCGGGAGATAGTAGATCGTCAGGAGATCGAGGTCAGGAGAGTTGACACGAAGGACAACGTAGAGGATCCACTCACAAAGGCCTTCCCCCAGACGTGGTTTGAGAGACTTTTTGGGATGTTGGGTATAAGATACTACAACAACTGGCCTTAGTGCAAGTGGGAGATTGTTAGGAATATGTATGCCCTAGAGGCCATTATTGTATGATATAGTGGATGCTTGGACATATATATAGAGGACTTTCTTGCTCGACATGATAGTATGCTATCTGGTTGCTCTTTATCTTAACATGTACACTTGTATTATTATATTGTCTCTCTGATACATGTTGATAAAGCCCTTAGAATGTTTGCTTGACTACCAGGACTATGATGCGGATCATACTACTGGGACTTGTGTAGTCCACAAGCACATACTTTAATTGTTCCTAGTCGATGGGATATCGAGACAGGGCATCGATATTCCAGAGTAAACTAGTGTATACATTTCTTGACCCTGTAGGGGGCGATGGTTGATCCCATAACCATTGGTGTTTCACATCAAAGATTGTACACAGGTGCTCATTGGAGAATGGGTACACCAAATAGGACTCATCGAGACCTCATAGATGGTACCATACCTATCGTCAGATAGCAGTTCTCTGGTGACACTGGTACAGGTCAGTCTGTAGACCCGAGATCGTCATAGAGTCGTGTGTGGTTCCTACTGTGCTTTGATTTCCTCCCTACCACGGCTCAAAGGAGTCGTGCAACCAAGTGAATTTTGGGTACAGTCCCGAGTCACATGGAGGCAGTGAGCGATAAGAGGGGTTTCGTCCCTCCCGGTATTGGGAGTTGATGTTGCGCTATGCTCGATTGGCTATAACAGTAAGTCCCTGGTCAGGGCTGATGAGATTTACTGGTAAGTGTTATTAGTAGTTTCTCGAACTGTTATGAGCCATACATCGGCATGACTTATCAAGTTACTGGGGTCTGACGATTCCACCCCTATACTCGATATGTGACATATCAAATGAAGAGACTTGACTGTACGGTAAGTGTTACGTATATGCTTCATGGGAGTTTGGACAAGCTTGCTTGTTGATCTTCTAATCGCTCAATACCTGGGTAGCCGTTACGTCCAGCTAGTACCGCTGACGGCTTGTGGGTAACTGATGTGATCATTACCTACTGCTGGCGTATTAACGAGTCTTTAAAGTCCCGCACAGAGGTTTCAAAGTTCAAGCGAAATGAAGTAGGCCACATATGCTGATATGTGCGGGGGCCTGATTAAATATGAGTATGTGATACCGTATTCTAATCTGGCGAAAAATGTTATCGGTTAGGTTATATGTGATATAACCGGATTATTGAATCAAGTGTTGATTTGATAATGTGATATACAGATAAATGATATTAGTCGGTTATATGTAATATAACCGGATTATTAAATTAAGTGCTGATTTAATAATTTGATATATATTTATATTTGATATAATTATATGTTAACTAATATTAAGCTTACTAATTATTTTCTTCTAAATATATATATATATATATATATATATATTATGAAGCATGGCATAGATTTTCTATTTTAAGAAAATAGAAAATGATGTGGAAAATGAGAAGATATTTGTGGAGGGGTGAAGCATGGCTTTGCTCATTATTTTAATGGTTTGGCTTTACTATTGAAGTATGGTTCATTTTTATAATGAAATGAATTACATGCTTCAATAATAGAGTTTATTTGATGAAGCCATTCTACACTTGTTCTTTTTCCGTAGCTCATTTTGCTTCACTCTCTCTAGCTTTCACTATCTTCTTCTTCCTCCACCTCAAAACCATAAACCCTCACATGTGATGTGAACCATATGGATTTGGACTAATCTAAGTGAGCTTAGAATCCCTACTTCATCATCCTACACTTGATTAGCACTTGAGTTTAGGGTGTTTCCTTCACTAAAGAGAGATTAGTGAAAAGGTAGCTTGGATTAGAGAAACCTTGGGTGAATCATCTTCGACACGAAGATCGCGAAGCAAGTTCGTGCACTTCTTCAAGTGGAGCTACGAGGAGTCGTAGGGACTACTACCCGGAGCTTTAGAAGAGAAGGATACGGTCTACAAAGGTTGTTGCCTCATTCACTTAGTGTTAAAGTTTATGATATCATAGTTTAAATCCTAATCATCTAGTTAAGAATTTTGGATAGTGTATCTTAGCACAAAGATTTTTTTAAAATAGCATGCTAGATGCTTGTGAAAATCCAGTGGTGGTGCTAGGTAGACTTTTAGTTACTTTACAAGACTTGTTATTCTGGTGAAGTTGAAATTTGGGTTGGGGTCTTCTTCGAAGTAGATTATCTTCGGCAAGGTGGTCCGCTTGCAAGCTCGTTCCTACGGAGAAGAAGTCTAGTTTGGGTCTGCGACGATTGGGTGGACGCACTACAAAGGTTGTAGCTTCTAAAATTGTAGAAATAGCTCTCTAGTTTAGTTACATCTTGTAGTATTTGGATGATTTTGATTTTGTGTTTGGTTCTATGTTATTGAATTTTTTGTTCGCTATTCCGCCGCGGTCCGCAAGTATTGCGATCCTAGAACCAAACACCAACGCACATTTCCTTCTTTTTTTGGAACCTTAAGAACAAACTCCATTACTTCTTAAAGTTTGAATATAATTGTTTAAGAAATGTATTTGAGTTTTGTTAATCAAGGAGATAATGCAACATGGTGCTTGCTTTTTCTACTTTGTTTACATTAGTGACGGGGAGTTTTGAGAAATGCCATTTAATGGTTTTGATATGAGGTGGGGTTAATTGGCCCAATTGAATTGATATGAGGTGGGGTTAATTGGCCCAATTGAATGATGAATACTTTTTCAATTATATTTTAATAGTTTTATTCTGCATGGCAAGTGATTAAAGTGAGAAACATGGAGCACAAAGAGTACCATGAAAGAAAAGCTGGATTTGAAGAACTGGGTTGGGTTAATAATGGATATTGATTGAATGAGGATCAAAGATAACGGTAATAAGGTTATTTTAAAACTATGGGTGTATACGTATAAAGTTCAGCATAAGGATTTTTGCGTATAAAAAAAATAAATATAAGCTCTTGGGTGTTTTGACATTTAGGGAAGTTTATGGGTTTAAAAATAAGTGTTATATGAGAAATGGGTTTAAGCGAAGTTCACTGAATAATTATTATTATCATTTTTTTAGCACTGACTTGTAAGCTATAACCTAAACACACAACATACTCACGCACATCCGTGGCCACTTCTCAGGATTCCTGAGATTCGAATCTCAAACTCCTCCCCAAAGAAGAAGCGTCCATGTCACCTAAGTTAGTGCTCATTGGTTATACAAATAATTATTAATCTATAGCAAGAGGTAAAACGGGCTGAGTTGGACCTGAACGCGACATGATGTGACCTGACGCATCCTGTACCCTTCCGATCTTGATCTGGCGGACAAAAGATTAGGACCTCATACAATAAGATATTTTAACACAGCAAAAAGATAAGCCTAGCATGGATGAAACTTTAGCATATTATATATCAATTAATTATCAGTGACTAGCTAGTATTAAAAATAAAAAGAAAGAACAAGATAAACTAGGAGCCCAGCGCATAGAACCATTGTGCACTACAACAGTAATGGGTTGTCCCTACGGATATATCCGTAAGGACATAAAATTCTTCCGTAGGTCCAAAGGCCGCAAGTGCAAGTTTTCGTCCTGAACATACCCCTACGGAGCAATAATCGTCACTACGCCTTACTCCGTAGAAACATTTATCCCTACGGATTAATCCGTAGGGACATAATCTTTATTTAATTTATTGGTTTATAAAATAAAATACTTGTCCCTACGGATTTATCTATAGGGCCTGATAAATGCCCATACGGATTAATTCGTAGGGGCAAGTTTTATCTCTGTTACTGAGTCCATCAGGACAAAATATCAGATATTCTGATATTTTGTCCCTACGGCGAAATATGTAGGGACAAATCTTGCACCTACGGATTAATCCGTAGTTGAAACATCTGCCTCTATGGATTAATCCGTAGGGACAAAATATCAGGGTTTTTTTAAAAAGGGGCTTTCCGTTTTTCCCCGTCCTGTACACAATAATATATATATATATATATATATATATATATATATATATATATATATATATATATATATATATATAACCAAATACAGAAATATTCATAATCAACATCTCACGCATAATATATAAAAGAAATAAACAAACAGAATACGATATCAATCTAAATTATCGTGGGCAAGCAAACAACCACCAATATCGTCCAAAATATATACAATATGTATCAGATAAGTACATACATCCTCAAAAATATAAATAAAGCCACCCTAGCTCAGTCCAGCTCCTCCACCTCTGATAATCGCCGTAATCTAGCGCATATGCTCCTCGGTGAAATCCTAAGTCGTCAAAAACTCGACCAATGAAGGAGCGGAATATGCGGGAGTCTGAGCGGGCTGTGGAGCTGTAGGAGTGGTCTGCGCAACTGTAGTCGAGGTAGTTCATGCGGAGCCGCAGCCGAAGAAGATGCATGTGAAGCCGTAGCCACAGTAGCCTGCCGAATCTGTTAAATTTTGTGTGTAATAAACGAGTAAGAACGGTGTATTAGATTTTAGTCGAATTCGTATCATTATCAGATTATTGCGAAACCCCAATCTAAGAAAATCTAGGGACTTAGGCCTAGATTGGGTATCTAGTTTGGAAAACCGTAGTTTATTTTAATTAGATAGTTTTATGTAAGTATGATTAATCAAAACTAAGTCTACAACCAAATAAACTCAGGGTACTAATATTGCATATGTTATTATCTATAATGTGATATAATATTTTACTATTAAGTAATATACGTACCAACATTGCTGGGTTACGGCAGCGCCCCGGCCATCAATCCGTAGCCAAATACGGAACAAAAATTTACTAAACTGGCGCTACCATTATCCGATGCCTGAATATACCTTAAACCCTAAACTAGCAAACATTATAAAGAAGTTAGAATGGTTATACCGAGTTGATCCGTGTCTTTCGGTCTTCATTCCAAGCTCCTAGTGGTTCCTTGATCAAGTTTGGTTGCCGATCTTCCTCAATTTACGATGATCCACCTGAGGGAAACGGCGCAAGTTTCAGCTTCGTCGAACGAGGCAACCGACGCTCCAAGGTTGCTAGCAATGGAGAGTGGAGGTGTATGAATGTGTCACTATAATTTTCTCTCATCTCAATGCTCAATAGAGCAACTCAAGAAGATGAAGAAGGTGAGGAAACATAGACATGAGCAACTAAAGAAATTGGCTAAGTGTTGAAGTGAGTGGAGAATGCAAGCAAGCAAGTGAAGAAATCAAATGAGCCAAGCACCAAGTGAAGTGGATGCCTCCTCTCTCTCTCATGCAAAAATAATGCACACCAAAATATCACATCAAATTATCCAATAAAGAATTAAGACCCATGCCTCTCTACATGTCCAAGACCATGCTCATTCCACCTCACCCCTCCACCTCATTTCTTTATTTGATTTTCTAAAAAGAAAATCCAATAATGAGGTGGTCACCTTCTAGAAACTATTCCGTATAAATACGGAATACTTCCCGGTACACGTATCGAAATACATATACGCGTATTCGTACAAAAATACGAATAGCCAAGAGAGAAAATGAATAGCGAACAATAATACTAGAATACATATATATAAATACATATGTAAATTATTAAATCAAAATCTGATTTAATAATCTGGCTTAATCTTAAGCCGCTAGTATTATCAATCGTCCGATTAAAATCTGCGCAGCATGTGCACATATTTAATCGGACACATGTATGTACCAACATACGTCATCTACACCATATCGCCTGAACCGTGAAAACCCTCTGTGTGGGACTTTAAAGACTCGTCAATACGCTGGCAGTGGGTTTAACCACAAGCACGTCAGTGGCACTAGCTGTACGTAACGGCTACCCAGGTATTGAGCGAAAGGGAGGCCGACGAGCAAACTCATCCTGAACCCCTACTGATCCTGACAGTGAAAATATCCATACAGTCCGGTATGTTCATCTAAGAGTATCACATATCGAGTGTAGGGGGTGGATAAAGTCAGACCCCCAACAACGCGACATTTAGTGTCGGCATGAAATCCATCACCACCTGAGAAACTATTGATCCCGGATCGGTAATTCTCGTCCACCGTGGCCATAGATTTCTGGTGATGGCCACCCGTGCACAATGCGACATCAACCCTCAATACCGGGAGAGACAAATCCTCGACGATCCGATCACTGCCTCCATGTAGCTCGGGACTGTACCCAACTAAAACCTGTTTGCACGACTCCTTTGAGCCGTGGTAGGGTAGTAATCAAAGCACAGTGGGAACTCACACAAGACAAATGACGGTCTCAGTTCGACAGACTAACCTGTACACATGTCACCTGGGGACTGCTATCTGACAATAAGTATAATACCAACTAGCACGTTCCCGGCGAGTCCGTTAAGTGTACTCATAACCCAATGAACACCTGTATACTATCTTAGGTGAACAAACTAACACCAATGGCTTGTGAGACCTGGCCACCGCCCCTCGTCGGGGTCTTGATCAGTATACACTAGGCTACACTGGAGTATCGATGCCCAGTCTCGATACTCCCACGACTAGGGACATTTAAGGATGTGCTTATAGACCCCCCAGCTCCCACGTATATGATCGCCATCATAATGCTGGTAGTCAAGCAAGAATCCTATGGGCTCTATCAACATGTACATGATGATAAAGACAAACCAGATAACATACTATCATCTCGAGTAAGACCGTTCTACCGGAATAGGTCCTCCCTCAATCATCATAATCACATGCCTACGATTACGATAATTGCCTTGAGGGCACTATAGCCAACAATCTGCCACTTGCACTTAAGGCCAATTATTGCGATGTCGCATACTCACAGCCCGTGTGATACCGAACACCCAACTTCTCTAGTAATCAGTTTCGCAAAGCCCGTTTGCGAAACTATTGCGTTCGAGAAATAGCCTCAGTGAGTGGATCCGCTCCAATGTTTCTTTCTTTATCTCTCTATATCTCAACTTCGCGGAGAAAACTATCTCCCGAAATGAGCAATACCTGTTTTAGAATTTGTCTAGATATCTGATGGGACCCAGTTCACAAATGAACTCCAAATCCAGCAAACTTCTTAGACCGTATCGTCCACTGAATTTAATCAGTATCCTGCGCCATGCCTTTCCTCAGTATCCGCTTGGACCACCTGTCCAACATACTGTCCCTCAGAAGAGGGAAAAACTACAACTCAGACAGCCACTCTGTCATCCAGGTCACCTAGGAAGCCTTAAATGATAACCGTCTCCTGAAGGAGGCTGCCGTTACCATATCCCTAGAACATCCATTTATGTTCATAAACTGCTTCCCTACATTTCTCCAGGATTGGATTAATATATGTTTATTATTGCAGCTAGTGCAAAAACAACATCCGGTGTGGTACTTGACATTTCATAATTAACTCAATTGCCTAAGCAAGTGATATGCTAATTGATTAATCTGTGAAAGTGTTTGTAGAATAACCGCAATCAGAACGGTGTCGCGCGTAGCTAGACCGAGGTGAGTACGGGTCGTCCTCTGGGAAACGTGGAACCTTTTATTCTACTTTAGATGTGTTGAGAAAGAAATGAGGAAGAATAAAGAATGGTGAAGAATGATTGTAGGATCTAGATCTACGTTAAACAAGGATGCAAAATATAGATCTAGATTAGCTACGGATGTAAGTTTAATATTAAAAGGGGGCTTGCAGGGTTCATTAGGATTTAGTAGTTATGGATGATTAATTAAAGATTACTCTTTTTATCCTTTAATAGATTTAAAACTAGAACGACAGTGATGCATGTAGATTAGGGTTTCTGGAGGGAAAAAGGGTTCCCACTCTTAACCCCTATCTCGACATGAAACTCCGATCATATCTAGCCTTTACCAAAACAATAGTTAATCTAATCTCTAATCGTGGTCGTGATTATCAATGAATTGATGGCGCGCTCAATTAGGATGTTAACTATTCTTTTGATAAAGTTTATAAACTTTATAGGACTTTAAAAGAGTTTAAGGATCTTCATCATCCATTAACCTACCCTAATCCCATGAACCCTAACAAGCGAAGAATTACTCGCGCATGTTGGGAGAAGAAGAGATGGAGAGAGAAATCATAATGAAAAACTACAAAGAATTAGAATAAGAAAAACTACCTTTATTAATCAACAGAATCAATTACACTTTGTTTCCTTAGAAAATGATTACAAAATGCTAGTTTGCTTCTCGATCTCTTCTTAGGAGGTAGATGAACCGTTGATGATCAGCCTGGATGCGTGAGCCTGTCTTGGACTTCGTGATCTCTTCAGCTTGATGATTTTTCCAAGAGGCTCTCGGTCCTAATTTATAGTTCCAGAGCCAGAACCCTAGCTTCCTAATTTGGAAACCAGAGGTTAAGATCCTAACAGCGAAATCTAAACTTCCAAATCATCTGAACCGCGGCGGAACCGCGGCCAATAGGTGGGTTTGGCCGCGGTTCCGCGGCGTTATAGGGAGTTTGTTGGGTCGTTTCTCTGGGGCTTTATCTATCTGACACGTGGTGATCTTTTAACATCTTTGGAAACTGAAAATATTCTCTTCGTCACTGCCAGCCTTGATTTCTTTAGTTACTTTCATAATTAGACAGGTTTGTTTTACCAACTTCGATTTCCTTGATTTCAGCCCTGCAAATTCTGCACAATAGCTCAACAAATAATATTTAGTAGAGTTTGTTTTATTGAGATATTAACTTAACCATTAAGAATTGGTCAAAGATATTTAATAAGGTAAGCATATTTAAATGGGCCAAATGTTACATGGATATTATATACTTACTTTTTCCTACCAAATGTTAATTATAATATATAAACACATGAAAATAGTATTTTTACAAATAAACCCTCACATGTATCATATATTATAATAAACACCTTTTATTATATAAAAATAGTAGGAAAAATATCATATTAAATATCCAGTTTTATCAACTGAACAAATACCCCCAAACTTATCTTTGATCGTCCCGAGCAAACTAGTTTATTCAAGAGAAGGAGAAAAAGAAAGGAGAAAGCTAAGCACACTTTCGTAGGCAACACGATTGCACTGAGCGCGTGCAACAAGCCGTTAAACCTCTAGGTATCCCTAGTAGGAGTAGTGTTGTCTCCTGATGGTTTTCAGCGAATTACACCCATAAAATCCTATAATAAAAGAGAGATGGTGAAAGTTACATATAAAGATAAGAACTATAAAAGAAAGAACTTGAAAATAAGAGTTTTCAACTACACCAGTTTTTCAGTTGCTATGAGCCATATCTTAATGGTCGTGAAAAAATGTTAGAAATCATATTATCCCTCAATAAAACACCGCCTTTAGTTTTCATTCCTACCTTTCTTCCAAATATTGATCATATACCCCTACGTGTGTGAACTGGACATCCCTACACTCAGAGAATTCAATTCAAGCAATCATACTCTTGTCCATCTACTTTAGTACTTTTTTTATAGATATTTAGATGGAATTTGCTCACACATTTTTCATGCGACCGTTAATACTTCTTGAGGTACTAACCAAACGATTACTCATGTGCTTGCTTATTTAGGTGTATTTCCTCGTCTTGCAATACCTAAGGCTTAGCAGTGGCTCCCAAACCAGTTGGCCTAAGGCACTAGGTGATAAAGCACCCTCGCTATATTTTTTTATTGCTGTCTCGGTGATAACAAAACCAGTGTTCATTTTTCTTTTCACCATTTTATCTTTTATTCTTCACTTTTATTTTCTTCATACTTTGGCTTTTAGACAAGAGCATTTCAAGGTATTCTCTACTATCCCGAGTTTCAAGATGTATGTAAGTGCGTATAGTAGGGTATCAACGTTCAAATATTTGGCTTTCAGAATAGAAACTATTTTTCAGGCTTATTTTTATCCTCATATTAGTAGTTTCCTTCATCTTACTAACCCTTGGGACGATAGCTCATAACTACTTATTACTAGTTTCATTTAAGAAAATATCTAACTTTCTTATTTTTCTTAAACTATTCTTATCTTTTAAATATAATTTTTCACTTTCTACTATTTTGTTATAAAAAATTTTGAATGCCCAGTGTCAAAGATAATTCAGTGAATACAAACCTCCCCCCCAAACCTGTTTTCAGCAGTGTCCTCACTGATGTTGTCTTTTGAGAGCATGGACCTGTATACTTAGGGAGAGACAAAAAAAAGGGTAAAATAATAGTTAAATGAAAGTACCCCCAAACTTGTTCTTTGACACGCACAGATATTCAGTTAAGTTCATTTTCACTCACCTCCATTCTTAAAACGAGAAAATGTTACCAAAACATGGAGGTGAGGCGGAGGACATTTAGTTCTGATAAAGCGGCTCTTGTAAAAACAGGAGCTCCTCCGCTGGGTCAGCAGAGAAATACGGATTTAATCTATGCCCATTTACTTTAAAAATTGAACCGTTTTTCAAATTTTCAACTTCTACTGCCCCGTGCGGGTGTACATACCGCACCATAAAAGATCCTTTCCAACGAGATTTAAGCTTACCCGGATGAAGATGGAGACGGGAATCGTAAAGAAGGACTTGTTGTCCTGATGTGAGTTTTTCTAAAAAGGTTTTTATCGTGGAACACTTTAGTTCGGTTCTTTACTATCATCGTATTATCGTAAGCTTCATCGCAGAGTTCGCTTAGCTCATTCAATTGCAGCTTCCGATAGCTGCACGCTTGATCAAAATCGAAGTTAAGCTCTTTAATAGCCCATATTGCTTTATGTTCGATCTCGATAGGAAGGTGGCATGCCTTCCCAAACACAAGGCGGTATGGAGACATACCAAGATTGGTCTTATAAGCGGTGCGAAATGCCCAAAGAGCATCCGTCAATTTGGTTGACCAATCTTTACAGTTTTTAGAAACTGTCTTCTCCAAAATTTGTTTGATCTGTCTATTTGAGATCTCAGCTTGCCCGCTTGTTTGGGGATGATAGGGCATAGAAAGTTTGTGAGTGATTGAATATTTCTGCATCAAAGCCTCGAAAGATCGATTACAGAAATGTGTCCCGTTGTCGCTAATTATAGCGCGAGGGTGTCCGAATCGCGAAAAGATATTTTTTTAAGGAACTTAATGACAACTTTGTTGTCATTAGTGCGATACGGTATTGCTTCCACCCACTTCGAGACGTAATAAACCGCTAACAAGATATATAAATTCCCAAAAGAGTTGGGAAAAGGGCCTATAAAATCAATATCCCAAACATCGAAAATTTCCACAACCAATATAGGTTGGAGCGGCATCTCGTTTCTTCGTGAAATCCGACCTAAGTGCTGACACCGCGGATAAGTTTTGCAATGATCATATGCATCTTTAAATAGTGTTGGCCAGTAAAAGCCACATTGCAAAACTTTCTCCGCCGTTTTTCGAGGACCAAAATGACCGCCGTATGCCTGATCATGACAAAATGATAACACACTCTTGAATTCAACGTTAGGGACACACCTGCGAATGATTTGATCGGAACAATACTTAAATAATAAGGTTCATCCCAGTAAAAGTATTTTACTTGGGATAGAAATCGAAGTTTGTCTTTTTTCGACCAATCGCTAGGAATAAGTCCCGTCGCAAGATAGTTCACAATATCCACGAACCAAGGTTTCGTAGGATACAGTCGAGAGTTGTTCATCAGGGAATGAGTCATTTATCGGCACGGTCAATGTTGGTGAAGAAGTGATGCGTGAAAGATGGTCGGCTACAACGTTTTCACATCCACTCTTGTCTCGGATGACAAGATCAAATTCTTGTAACAATAGGATCCAACGTATTAGCCTGGCCTTAGCATCCTTCTTCGATAAAAGGTGTCGTAGGGCGGAGTGATCAGTGTAAACCACAATTGGCGAGCCAATCAAGTAGGGCCTGAATTTTTCTAATGCAAATACAACTGCCAAGAGTTCTTTCTCGGTAGTTGTGTAATTTATTTGTGCATCATTCAAGGTCCTACTTGCATAGTAAATTACATGTGGCATCTTATCAATGTGTTGTCCTAAGACCGCACCAATAGCAAAATCTGATGCATCACACATAAGCTCGAACGGGTGGTTCCAATCCGGAGATGATAAAACGGGGGCTGTAGTGAGCGATCCTTTAAGAGATTCAAAAGCAACCTCACAATCCGAATCAAAGTGAATGTAGTATCCTTGGCCAATAGAAGAGTTAAGGGTCTAGCAATTTTGCTAAAGTCCTTAATGAATCTCCTATAAAATCCTGCATGACCAAGGAAGGATCGTATATTTTTGACGCATTTGGGACGAGGGAGGTTATGAATGACATCAGTTTTTGCTCTGTCAACCTCAATGCCTTTTCGTGAAATTATATGTCCAAGGACAATACCTTCTTGGACCATAAAATGGCATTTTTCCCAATTCAAAGTTAAGTTCTTATCCTTACAGCGGGTAAGAACTGCGTCAAGATTATGAAGGCAGTCCTCAAAGGAGTCCCCAAAAATAGAGAAATCGTCCATAAAAATTTCCATACAATTCTTAACCATGTCTGAGAATATCACCATCATACACCGCTGAAATGTAGCGGGAGCGTTGCATAACCCAAAGAGCATGCGCCTATAAGCAAAAGTACCGAAAGGACAAGTAAATGTGGTTTTATCTTGATCCTTTTCGGCGATGGGGACCTGGTTATAGCCAGAGTATCCGTCCATGAAACAATAGTATTCGTGTCCAACTAATCGTTCTAACATCTGGTCAATGAAAGGTGGAGGGAAGTGATCTTTCCTCGTCGCGGCATTGAGTTTCTGTAATCAATACATACACGCCACCCAGTTTAGGTGTGTGTTTGGATCAACTCATTAGTCTCATTAGTTATGACCGTGATGCCAGACTTTTTATGGACCACATGAATAGGACTTACCCATTGGCTATCAGATATAGGGTAAATTATACCATTATCAAGGCACTTGACGATTTCTTTCTTTACCGCCTCCTTCATAACAGGATTTAACCGTCTTTGTGGATCTTGGGTTGGTTTGGCTTCATCCATCAGATGTATATAATGTTCAACAATTAAGGGACTAATCCCTTTGATGTCAGCCATTGTCCAACCAAATACTTGCCGATTTGATCTCAACACTGCTAAAAGTGCGTTCTCTTGCTCTGAGGCTAGAGGAGCGGATATAATTACGGGCAGAGTCTCATTCTCACCTAAATATGCATATTTAAGATGAGAAGGTAGCGGTTTGAGATCAAGTATTGGCGGAGAGACAATAGAAGGTGCGGTAAGGGAATGATATTCGGACTCCCTAAGAGGTTCAAAACTTGTATAGGCTATTGACTCGGAAAGTGCTACTGACTTTTGCGACGAGTCAACGGATTCAAACTCAAGAACGGACTCATTGAACATATCCTCACTATGAAGTTGTGCAAGATCAAACGATGTCTCACTAGTGTTGTCGAGATCATCAAAGCAAAGTTCCTCATCCATGCAGCTTTCGGAAGCTATCTCATGGATGGAACAAACATCAAGAAAATGAGCAGAAGGTTCATATGGTTGAATTCCTAGCTTGTAAATATTAAGCTCAATTGTCATCTTCCCGAAGGATAAGTTCATAGAACCGTTACGACAATTAATTACAGCGTTGGAAGTTGCTAGGAAGGGTCGACCGAGTATCACCGGGATTTGGTTGCGTGGGTTCGCTACAGGTTGTGTATCTAAAACAATAAAGTCCACAGGGAATATGAATTCCCCGACTTTAATTAACACATCCTCTAGTTCACCCCGAGATTTGGTGATTGATCGGTCTGCCATCTGGAGAGTACAATGGGCGGGTTTCAACTCTCCAATCCCTAACTGCTCGTATACTGAATAAGGAAGCAAGTTAATGCTAGCACCAAGGTCGAGTAAAGCACGATTAATATTTTTACCCCCAATAGAAATAGAGATAGTAGGACAGCCAGGGTCCTTACGTTTCTTTGGTATTTGCTGGGTAAAAGCTGTGCTAACATTACTCGTCCTGAAAACCTTTTTTCGGCACTTGAGTTTTTCTCTTCCTAGTGCACAAGTCTTTAAGGATTCTTGCATAAGATGAGACTTGCTGAATAGCATCTAGGAGAGGAATATTTATGTTAACTTGCTTAAACATTTCCACAATCTTCTCCATTTGTGGGTTAGGTCTGTTGGCCCTTAATCTGTTTGGAAATGGAGCTTGATTAATAAGTTTTGGGTCCAACATTTGTGGAGAAGATTGTGGGGACGGATTCGATCCCAAAATTGGAGTAGGAATCGTCTTAGATAGATTGGGCGAAGTGTTCGAGCCTTGGGGAAAATGGAGAATAGGCTCGGATGATGGTGGGAGACTAGACGAATTAGGGGAAGAAGTAGAAGCTGGGGTATCACTGGTATCACTAACATCATCAAATTTCTCACCCACTCGGTTATTTAGCACTTTTCCCGATCTCAATGTAGTGACGACACTCACATTATAATTTTGTGAGTGGCCAGGATTCGGTAGGGGTTGAGATGGAAGCTTCCCTTTCTCTCTCGCACTCATTGCGGCGTTCAACTGTGCAATTTGGTTTTCTATTGATTTAATACTCTCACCGTGGGAGGCGGAGTCTTTCTTTATAGTATCAATAGAAGACCTCATATCAGCCGACATTTGAATGGTATGTTTCATAAACAAATCTAAAGTTTGTGCGAGTGAAGAGTTATCAGTACCGGCCAATTGTGGTGCAGAAGTGTTGGCCGGATTTTGAAAATTTTGTGACTGAAATGGGTGCTGACTTTGTGGTTTTGGTTGCTGTTGCTGTGGAGGAGGTCTTTGATAATTTCTTTGGAACTGATTTTGATTTTGGGGTTGGTTTTGGTTCCAAGCAAAGTTAGGATGATTCCTCCATCCTTGATTGTACGTGGAAGAATAAGGATCGTTTCTAGGCCGCTGCTGAAAGGCAGCATTAGTTTGCTCGTGACCTTGAAACGGTACATTCAAAGGACATTCTTCCGTCAAATGTGATGGGTTGGAACAACAACCACACATGGTTTGGGGAAGTGTGTATTGGGTTAGGGAAGCTGAAGAAATTATGTTTTCTATAGCGTCGAGTTTCTTTTGTATTGCGGCCATTTCAGCTTTCATTGTGACGGAAACATCGAGCTGATTGATACCTTTCCTAGACAATGTTGACTAACACTTTCCCATTGTAAAGTGTTTTGAGCAAGATCTTCTAGGTATTTCCAAGCTTCACCATCATCTTTAGACAGGAATTGACATTGACACATGGTTTCAAGAATCTGTTTGTCGTGAGATCAATACCCTCATAGATAATTCGGCACAGATCCCATCTAAGGATTCCATGATGAGGACATTGTAAAAGAAGATTCTTAAACCGTTCAAAGCATTTCCAAAATGGTTCATTGGGAAATTGGGTAAATTGGAAGATTTCACTCCGAACACGGGCGGTCTTATGATTGGGATAAAATTTCTTTAGGAATGCTATAACGAATTCATCCCATATTGAAATAGAATTTGCGGGTGTGTTATAAAGCCACTTCTCGGCTAAATCGCACAAAGTGAACGGGAGAATACGTAAACGCATAGCATCCACAGAAAGCTGTGAAGTACCCATCAAAGCACATACGTTTTCGAATTTGGCGATAAAAATGTATGCGTCTTCAGACTCGAGCCTGTGAAATTTGGGTAAAAGTTTGATGAAATGAGGTTTAATTTCGAAATTATCCCCATTGGCTGGTGGAATGGAAAGACAAGTGTGAAGGGGACCACGTGTAGGGTAGCATCTTTCCTGAAAAGAAATGCGTGGGTGATTCTGCTCACCTACGGGCGGTGGCAGCGTGGTGTTATAATTTGATGGAGTACCATCCATCTCAGTCAATGTGGAGGAAGGTGGGGAAAAAGAAGATGAAGAAGTACTGACTTCGGAGTCGATAGCAGGAACGCGGACAAGACGGGCACTAGAATCCCGTGTCCAGCCAAGCATGCACTAAGCGGGTTTAGCGCAAGTGGCAGCGTGTGTACTTTTAAAATTGGTCTTTTTTGAAAAGTGTGTCGGACTTAAACAAATCACACCAAAAAAATGCACAAACAATCCTAGAACTAAGGTTACCTAGGTCAAGTCTCTAGACCGCTCCTAGACTTCCAAAGGACAAGCCGTAGGATCAATCCTCTACCACATTTTTACTACTCTTGTGGCCAGGTAAGTTGGAGGTATCCGTTATACGAATCACCGAAAATAGCGGGCCTTAATTAAATAACCACTTGCCTTTGACACACTTGCCTAGGCACCACAAAAGTAATGCAGATAAGCGATAAATTACCCACGACCTTCCTCTGTCCTTATTGAGCGCGACAATCCTTAGAGTCTTGTCTAGATATTTTTTAAAATTAATGTAGGGTTGATGCAGATGCTTGTTTTGTGATTTGTGGGGCTTAGGAAGGGTGATAAAATCCCCACCTAATCTGAATTTGGTCTTTGCCCCTTAAAAATACGTATTAAAATATTAATAAACAAACCAATTACAAAACTTTGCAAAAAGATTTTTGAGCGGTGAAATTTTGCAAAGAATCCTGCAGAAAAGATATTTTATTGGATTTCATAGGAGAGAGAAAGATATAGAAAAGATACCAGAGAAGTTTAGAACCCTAATCCCTCAAATCCGCCGCGCTTCCGCCGCGCTTTTGCTTATTTACCGCAGTTCCGCCGCGAAGTGGAGAGATCTCGTGATGATTTTTGCTACATGGCTTCCTGTGCTCCTCTGGATCTTGATAAATGTCTCTAGCTCTCTGTTTCCTCAATTTTGTGACTACAGATCCCCTCGCAAAATTCACACAATAATCGTTAAATATACAATTTGCAGTTTTGTTTTATTTTTATGATATAGATCGAATAAGAATTCAACACGAATAGTAAGAAAAAAATTTACGCACGTATCCCCAGCAAATGCGCCATTTGATTGATCTGTGAAATTGTTTGTAGAATAACCGCAATCAGAACGGTGTCGCGCGTAGCTAGACCGAGGTGAGTATGGATCGTCCTCTGGGAAACGTGGAACCTTTTATTCTACTTTAGATGTGTTGAGAAAGAAAGGAGGAAGAATAAAGAATGGTGAAGAATGATTGTAGGATCTAGATCTACGTTAAACAAGGATGCAAAATATAGATCTAGATTAGCTACGGATGTAAGTTTAATATTAAAAGGGGGCTTGCAGGGTTCATTAGGATTTAGTAGTTATGGATGATTAATTAAAGATTACTCTTTTTATCCTTTAATAGATTTAAAACTAGAACGACAGTGAAGCATGTAGATTAGGGTTTCTGGAGGGAAAAGGGTTCCCACTCTTAACCCCTATCTCGACATGAAACTCCGTTCATATCTAGCCTTTACCAAAACAATAGTTAATCTAATCTCTAATCGTGGTCGCGATTATCAATGAATTGATGGCGCGCCCAATTAGGATGCTAACTATTCTTTTGATAAAGTTTATAGACTTTATAGGACTTAAAAAGAGTTTAAGGATCTTCATCATCCATTAACCTATCTTAATCCCATGAACCCTAACAAGCGAAGAATTACTCGCGCATGTTGGGAGAAGAAGAGATGGAGAGAGAAATCATAATGAAAAACTACAAAGAATTAGAATAAGAAAATCTACCTTTATTAATCAACAGAATCAATTACACTTTGTTTCCTTAAAAAATGATTACAAAATGCTAGTTTGCTTCTCGATCTCTTCTTAGAAGGTAGATGAACCGTTGATGATCAGCCTGGATGCGTGAGCCTGCCTTGGACTTTGTGATCTCTTCAGCTTGATGCTTTTTCCAAGAGGCTCTCGGTCCTAATTTATAGTCCCAGAGCCAGAACCCTAGCTTCCTAATTTGGAAACCAGAGGTTAAGATCCTAACAGCGAAATCTCAACTCCCAAATCATCTGAACCGCGGCGGAACCGCGGCCAATAGGTGGGTTTAGCCGCGGTTCTGCGGCCTTATAGGGAGTTTGTTGGGTCGTTTCTCTGGGGCTTTTTCTATCTGACACGTGGTGATCTTTTAACATCTTTGGAAACTGAAAATATTCTCTTCCTCACTGCCAGCCTTGATTTCTTTAGTTTACTTTCATAATTAGGCAGGTTTGTTTTACCAACTTTGATTTCCTTGATTTCAGCCCTGCAAATTCTGCACAATAGCTCAACAAATAATATTTAGTAGAGTTTGTTTTATTGAGATATTAACTTAACCATTAAGAATTGGTCAAAGGTATTTAATAAGGTAAGCATATTTAAATGGGCCAAATGTTACATGGATATTATATGCTTACTTTTTCCTACCAAATGTTAATTATAATATATAAACACATGAAAATAGTATTTTTGTAAATAAACTCTCACATGTATCATATATTATAATAAACACCTTTTATTATATAGAAATAGTAGGAAAAATGTCATATTAAATGTGCAGTTTACCAACTGAACACTAATCATGCAGATCTCTCCCCCCTTTAGTCTGTAAGACACCTTTAGAGAGGGTGACTCCATCACCTGCAGGTACACAACTAATGCCAGGAGTCGTCCATTCTAAAATCCTTTTAGAATAATGTCAAAGTACCCAGATTGGGATACTTCCCAAATCTAGATCTAAAACCATAGATCTAGTAACCAGAAATCCTGATATTATATCCATATCCTATGTGGAGAAACAACTTTGTGACAACCATAATATAACCGATCGTAGTATAGGAATATCTCTTTCTATCAAGTGCATGTCATCCTAATACCTGGACATCACTCTCTACTACTTTCTTAGCAGATCCATCTCCTATTCTGATAAAGTCAAAGCCTATGACTGTCACATCAAAAATAGATGATTTATTTCCGCTATACTTGCTTTAGTCTATAAATAGACATAAGCTACTTGCCTACTATGCTTCCGCCGCTCCCACTGACTACAACAACCCTCTCGCAGAGTCATATACACGGGCACTTCCAAAGCTAGTCTAGAACGACGCTATACTCATTCTCCTGCCGGGTCTTATAGTCTAGAACGGCAGCAATGACAAGTCTGGGAAAACAAGAACCTCCCTGTCACCATCTCTGAGAAGACCAAAGTACCTCTCAGGTGCCTGAGGTTACCCACCAAATCTGCGGAGTGACTAATGGAATGTCGAAAATAATTGAATCATCAGGTTCTATTAAATCTTCAGTAATCGTTTGTGGTTCTGGAATCACTTCCAGTTCTACCATACTCCCACTTCTGTTTTCTGAAAAAATCCATTTTACTAAAACTGTGGCGAGTCAAGAACAATATAAATATTGATCTTGGTAGAAAGTTAACCCTCGTCAAAGTCCGGGATAACCCACAAACAGCCATTACTGAAACGTGCCTTGAGTTTATCCGGATTCTGGTTTTAAGCATCAACCGGACAACTCCCTATACCTTAACATCGTTAATATATAAATTGATTCTATATATATCTAATATAGAAACAAAAGCACTAATTTAATTGGAACCAGATTCAAAATCATGCAGCTGTCTCCAGTGCATATCAACCAAATGGAAAAAAGGCCAATCATCATTACTCATCTGGGAGTGCATCCATATATGAGTAACCTGAAAGAGAAGCAAGTTCTCAAAACAATTACTATCAACGGAATACCAAACTCAAGTATCTATATCTTCGACTTCATCGAAGAATCTTGATACTTCCAACAAATGGTTCTCTACTTTATTCTTATACCTATAACTTCTCAATATCTGGACCTTGCATTTCAACGAAATATCTGTCTAGAACTAGAGAAGTTATGAGTAAACAGAATATAGTACGAGTACCAACCCCATTATCTTAATGGACACTGGAAAACATACAATGCTTTGTATAAGTCCACTGAGTTCAATAACTCAAACCCTGTGCGTCGTAGATTGAAAAACTGTACTATGGTTAAGAAGAATTACACCGCTGTTGAATGCACCTTACCTAATTACCAATTGATATAGGTAAATGTCACATACATAATATCAAAAAATTATATCTCACTTTATAAAATAAACGTACAGATATATCGGTTTGAAATTGGTGCATAATAGCGGATATTCAAAACCAAATATTTTCCATCCGACAAAATCCAGATGATTTTCTCAAATATCACCAATTACAACGAATTCCGATATAATGAGGATCTAATCACCCAATTCCCAATATCTTACTCCCACTCACCATCCGTAATAACACACAGATGTGAGAAACTGATCTGGTAAACACATACTCTGGAGTTAGATTCCAATTGGGAAAACAGTTTTCGATTAATATCGCACAGTAAAACTGAAACATGAAAATGTTTCAAAAAGGGGTTATCTGGTATTCCTAGTAATGCCTCATCCATTATCCTGATTCATGACAGTAAGCATATACTTACATGCCCTCACTCCAATCCCTTTATTATGTCTTTACTTATTACCTTCTGTACTCCTTTTTTAGGCTAATTGGTTTTCTTCCTTCCCTACCCTTCGGCACCAGCCTAAGGTTTGGAAGAAGAATATCCAATAAGCATAATAGGTGTACTCTCCTTATGCTAGGAGCCCTCGCAACCTGAGAGAAGGTAATGGGAAAAGACATCTGAATAATCCTATTCTATTTCTCCTGAACCGGAAACCATCCTCGAATCTGGAACGAATTTCTTCGAGTTCGTATGTAACTATACGATGGCATATCCAATAGAAGTGGATATCCATAGTGATACAGAGTGTTCTGCAAAAATCCTAAGTGGATGTGGGAGTGGCAGGGATATACACGGTTTTGTCGTGAATGATAGCAGTCGTAATTTTCTTTGCCCTTAATCCAATCCCTTTATATGTCTTTACTTATTACCTTCTGTACACCACACTTAGGCTTAATTGGTTTTCTTCCTTCCCTACCTATCGGCACCTGCCTATGGTTTGGAAGAAGACTATCCAATAAGCTCAATAGGTGTACCCTCTCCTAATCCTAGAAGCCCTCACAACCTGAGAGAAGGTAAAGGGAAAATACAACCGAATAATCCTATTCAATCTCTCCAGAACCAGAATCCATCCTCGAATCTGGAACAAGTTCCTTCGAGTTCGAATGTAACTATACGATGGATTTATCCAATGGAAGTGGATATTCGTAGTGATATGGGGTGTTCTGGAGAAATGCACAGGTGATATAGAAGTGGCAATGATATATGCGACACCGTGACATTCCAAAAGTCAAAGTGTTTTAAGAAGGTTCGGTCAACTGGGTTCATGAGTTTTAGTCTAGGGTCGGGCTATGGTCGCTGCCAAAGAGAGAGATAAAAGAAACACTCAGCGTGCACTCTAACCTAGATCGGAATGGTTAATCACTTTATCTAATCAGAATGGCTCCCACTGTTTCCTCGAATTCTCCTCCAAACCCAAAAGGAGAATTAGTCGGAATCACCCGAGGAGTAAACCTACTCATCAGTGGGAATCGGGATCCAACTCTCATCGCATGATAACTTGATGGAAGCCACTCAAGTCACCACACTCCAGAAGGTATGCGCATGCTTAGCAAGTTTCCTGTATGTTTGAAACTCCCGATGTGTGTTTTTACCCCAAGCGATTTATGACCTTGACAAAGGCCAACAAATCATAAACCACAAGTCAAGTTCAACCCGTCATTATCCTGGATTACTCTAGACCCACCCATACAAACTCTTGAGAAAGGCCAACAAGGTTATACGACTGTCCTAGATAATCGCAACTCAATGCAACAGACAAGCAATATCTAGCTACCATACACTACGCCTTGACAAAGGCCAACAAACGCAGCACGAATACTAGGTACCACCTGAAAGAAATGACGGAGGGCTACGGCTGGTTTTTGGCGAAAAACCTTTAACATAATGAACTTGATATCGTTGAAGGAACCGAGTGGTTTTACAAATTTATAGTGGAGAAAACTTTTGCTAAAGAGGTCACTCCCGGTGAAGGGATCTCGGCTCTTTCCTCGTCGAATGAGGTGCAGGGTATTCCAAACTGAATACCACGATGCAAAGCAAAAATAATCGAATATAGTGAATTTATTACGTTGACGCAAACTTTTACTCAAGGAGTCACTCCCGATGAAAGGATCTCGACCCTTGCCTCGTCGAATGAAGTGCTGGATATTCATAACCGAATACCACTGTGCAAAGCAAAAGAGAACGTCTGTAATGTCATTTTTTTATAAAAAAAAACTTGGTTCCAACAACATCATATAAGTTTGTTTTATCCTTGCATTGATAAGAATCAATGCAGTCCCATCAATTAATCACACCAGAAAAGAACGAAAATATATGATGTACGTATATGCCATCCGCATTCGCCACTGGGTCCCGTCATCACCCGTTAGGTTACTTAACTAACGACAGAGAGGGGACTGGACTAGCGCGGGTGCAAAACATATACAACATCTACTAGTATATATATAACAATCGTCTCAGGCATGATATAAAGCAACATCATAGAAGCATCACAGAAGCAACACAGAATGGTGGATAATCTTGGATCCCCGGGTTTCACTTGAGCCGCAAATGAGACCCGACATTCCCTATCATGTGGATAGCCTGTGCAATGAAAACCTAGACCCCTACGAGCGCGGCAAGTTACCCGCCAAAACCAGAAGTGAGGCAACCCCCTTCAACAATATGAATGGGCCACCCAGTACTTCACGGAATCCGGTAACTTGGGCACCCCTCCGTGGGTCAACCTGTACCCCATACGAGTGCGGCGAATAGCCCGCCAATTCTAGAGTAAGGTCCCCTCCGTCTCAACACCATGAGATGCGGACCCGTTGCCCTCTAGAACCTGGCTATTCGTGCACTCCACCGCGGAGTAATCCTAGTACAGAAAAGAAAATAATATACAAGGGTGACATCGACCTCAACCCGGTCGTGCCCTAAACGAATAATATACAAACAGGCAGTGACGGCAGTCCACATGTCGGACGCTCGCCCCGCAATATCAAATGTACAAATAAAACTAAACTGTACTAACATTGCACCCAAGCTATCCACCACGACGATCCAACTAACATCACAGCGCAACACAGAACATCAACGTGAATGTCACGTTCGTAAACCCGTCTAAAAGAACATATAGCAATTAGATGAGTTATACCGATCAAATGACATTCACGGTCGCAGATAGAAATGTATGTACTGATAAACATTTAAAAAGTGCTAAATTATCGACTTTGAAATACCCCGAATTGCCCCCGAACAACAGATAACAAAAAATCCAAAATGGGCAAAACAAACAATACCACTGAACAAATATTCCAGAGACCAAACAATACCCAAAATACGAAGCCCAAATTCTTGAATATGGACGGCCTCCTCGGTTTTTGTGAGCATGTGCTCGGTCCAGAACGGGTGGAATGGGTTCATATTTGGGGTATGTTCTATTGGTCACTCAAGAAGTCTTCTGCAGTTGTTTAAAAAAAAATTTGAAGACTTTAAAAATTGACAGAGACTGAAATCTGCAGTGCATCATTTTCGGGTTGTTTCGATTTCGATACTTTAACATTGTCTAAACTAGCTAGCTAAGGGTTTAAAGGCTGGCTCTGATACCATGCTGGGTTACGGCAGCGCCCCGGCCATCAAACTGTGGCCAAATGCGGAACAAAAATTTACTAAACTGGAGCTACCATTACCCGATGCCCGGATCTACCTTAAACCCTAAACTAGCAAGCTTTATAAAGAAGTTAGAATGGTTATACCGAGTTGATCCGTGTCCTTCGGTCTTCATTCCAAGCTCCTAGTGGTTCCTTAATCAAGTTTGGTTGCCGGTCTTCCTCCATCTACGATGATCCACCTGAGGGAAACGGCGCAAGTTTCAGCTTCGTCGAACGAGGCAACCGATGCTCCAAGGTTGCTAGCAATGGAGAGTGGAGGTGTAGGAATGTGTCACTATAATTTATTCTCATCTCAATGCTCAATAGAGCAACTCAAGAAGATGAAGGAGGTGAGGAAACATAGGCATGAGCAACTAAAGAAATTGGCTAAGTGTCAAAGTGAGTGGAGAATGCAAGCAAACAAGTGAAGAAATCAAATGAGCCAAGCACCAAGTGAAGTGGTTGCCTCCTCTCTCTCTCATGCAAAAATAATGCACACCAAAATATCACATCAAATTATCCAATAAAGAATTAAGACCCATGCCTCTCTACATGTCCAAGACCATGCTCATGCCACCTCTCCCCTCTACCTCATTTCCTTATTTTATTTTCTAAAAAGAAAATCCAATAATGAGGTAGTCACCTTCTAGAAGCTATTCCGTATAAATACGGAATACTTCCCGGTACACGTATCGAAATACATATACGCGTATTCGTACAAAAAAACGAATAGCCAAGAGAGAAAATGAATAGTGAACAATAATACTAGAATACATATATATAAATACATATGTAAATTATTAAATCAAAACCCAATTTAATAATCCGGCTTAATCATAAGCCGCTAGTATTATCAACCGTCCGATTAAAGTCTACGCAGCATGTGCACATATTTAATCGGACATCTGTATGTACCAACATACGTCATCTACACCATATCGCCTGAACCGTGAAAACGCTCTGTGTGGGACTCTAAAGACTCGTCAATACACTGGCAGTGGGTTTAACCACAAGCACGTCAGCGACACTAGCTGTACGTAACGGCTACCCAGGTATTGAGCGAAAGGGAGGCCGACGAGCAAACTCATCCTGAATGCCTACTGAGCCTGACAGTGACAATATCCGTACAGTCCGGTCTGTTCGTCTATGAGTATCGCATATCGAGTCCAGGGGGTGGATAAAGTCACACCCCCTAACAACGCAACATTTAGTGTCGGCATGAAACCCATCACCACCTGAGAAACTATCGATCCTGGATCGGTAATTCTCATCCACCGTGGCCATAGATTTCTGGTGATGGCCACCCGTGCACAACGCGACATCAGCCCCCAATACCGGGAGAGACAAATCCCCGACGATCCGATCACTGCCTCCATGTGGCTCGGGACTGTACCCAACTAAAACCTGTTTGCACGACTCCTTTGAGCCGTGGTAGGGTAGTAATCAAAGCACAATGGGAACTCACACGAGACAAATGATGATCTCAGGTTGACAGACTAACCTGTACACATATCACCTGGGAACTGCTATCTGACAATAGGTAAAATACCAACTAGCACGTTCCCGGCGAGTCCGTACAGTGTACTCATAACCCAATGAGCACCTGTATACTATCTTAGGTGAACAAACTAACACCAATGGCTTGTGAGACCTGGCCACCGCCACTCGTCGGGGTCTCGATCAGTATACACTAGTCTACACTGGAGTATCGATGCCCAGTCTCGATACTCCCACGGCTAGGAACATTTAAGGATGTGCTTATAGACCCCCAGCTCCCACGTATATGATCGCCATCATAATGCTGGTAGTCAAGCAAGAATCTTATGGGTTCTGTCAACATGTACATGATGATAAAGACAAACCAGATAGCATACTATCATCTCGAGTTAGACTGTTCTACCGGAATAGGTCCTCCCTCAATCATCATAATCACCTGCATGCGATTACGATAATTGCCTTGAGGGCACTATAGCCAACAAACATCTCCTTCAACTCATCGACGGTGGTCTTCAAGGCGGCAACATCATGCTCCAGACATCGCTCACGGGGAGTAGGGGAAGTAACCGCCGGAGTGGAGACCAACCTCATATGGGCCCTGCTAGGACCCAGTCCCCGGCCTCTTTCCCAACCTCCGTGGTGTCCTCCGTGTGCGACGTATAGGACTGGGGTCAGTAGCATCGGATCGGTCTGTCCACTAAAATCGATCCTCGATGCCTCTGCCTACTCCACCACCTGCTCCTACACCCACATTAACCATTAAAATATAAGTATATCATTTAAATTTGAACTTATCAAAACAAAAATTTCATTCGAATTAAAATAAATATTAATACTTAGGCAATACTCCTGGGTAGCGGTGTCGGGAATCGAAGCTCGCCGGTGGCGGGATCTGTCGAAGTGCCGTGGACGGTTAGATACACGGTCAACACGCTCGGTGTACCACCCTGCGCCAGGGTCTGAGCTCTCTGCAATTCGCCAAAAATTTACATATATTATAAAAAAACTCTTAATATTGCATTATATCAAAATAGATCTATTGTAATTTACAAATGCCTCCATGGCACTAGTAATGTTTGTCGAGCCACCTGTATAAATGAGGCGACCCCTCTTCGCAGACTTCCTATTCTCTTTATTTTGATCGGCATGTTTCTGCACAACACAATCAGATTTAGTTTTCTAATTAAGCAACACAAAAAAATAAATTATATACTAAACAATAAATTACATTTAAATTACAAACATGTTTGCGCTGAGAGTCGTAATATTGGCACAAGAGAGGCTATGTATCTACGTTGACTCTGGCAAAGGCCGGAGTATGTAGGAGAGCCGCTCTCTCTGCCTCGGGGGTCGCCAGCCATACTAAATAGCAATCGATCTTCAGCTCGTTACTATTGTCTCGGACCTTAGATTGCATGTTCTTCATGAGGCCTAGGTACAGTGCGTGAAGATCGAGCACTCTGTCAGGGTGATCAGGGTCGGGTACAGGCTGAAAATCGTAATCCAACTGTAAATACAAAAAAAATAATGTATTTAAATTACAAGTGTTAAATAATAATAAATTTATTGGATAAGTCAAATGAAAATATATATGAATAGCCGAGCCTGATCCCAGAAGAGGGCAAATGAGCGCCGATACTGATCGCCCCACTCAACGTGAAATAGATACTTCTTTTGGATGCGGCTCTCATCCCCCATATACCGGCCGAACCACTTAGCATAATTGCCAGTATAGCGATAATCGAAGGTAAAGAAGAGGGGGAATGGTGCCTCCCCTAGCTCTATCAGGTCTCAGCCTGTGGGACTGATTCGGCCCTCGAGTCCCCCTCTCGGGATGGGACTGCCCTACATCTACAAGAAATATCAAGACAAGCAATATTAAGAAAAAACGGTATTAAGAAATCAAGGATTAAAGAAAATTAAGCTGCGATATATACCCCCGGCGACAGCAGCACGAGCGGGACGATAGTTCCTCCGGTGAGGAACAACCGGTGACCCGGACGTGGACGCATCCCCTCCAACTAGAAAATAAATATTGACGATAAAATTACATGAAGTTCATGTTTATTCTTAGAGGATATGTAAAATGACTAAATATTTTATATTTATTCATACTAACCTGCAGACTGAGCGGAGAGTACGGAAGTGGCGGGAGTGGCATCTGCACCAGATGTGGATGCACCACCTATAATTAGACAATTAAATAAGTAATTGCAAAAAGAATGTGTATATCTATAATATAACATTCTAAATCAATATGCATGCAATATAGGATATATAAACATACCCGGAGGTGCGGTGGTGGCCTCTGCCCGAGATGTGGAGGCACCACCTACAGCTAGACAATCAAAAAATGATTATCTAAGTATGAGCAAAAAGAATGTGTGTATATTTATTATATAACATTCTAAATCAATATGCATGCATTATAGGATATATAAACATACCCGCAAGTGCGGTAGTAGCATCTGCCTCTGATGTAGACGCACCACCAACAGCTAGACAATTAAACATTGACTATATAAGTAGTTTTGAAATAAATATGCGTGTATATCTATAATATTACATTCAAAATGAATATGCGTGCAATATAGTTGGAGGTGTGGCAAAGTCCACACGGAATGAGTCATCCGAAGGGGATACCGATCAGGGTGCAAGACCAGCCCTCTGGAGCTCTCTACGCAGCTTCCCGGGCGGCAGAACCACTCTGCCTCTGACTTTGCTGCGGCTGGTGCTCCTGCTGCCCCTCGCTGCTCTGGGCGTCGTCATCAGACCTAGATAGGAGTACAATCATTACATATGCATGCAATATATGTATATATCGTAGAAATGTGAAGTAATAATATAACATTACTGATAATCTTTTTCGTTTCGTAGACGCATTAGACATATCTACTTGGATTTCATCATCGATATCATTTCTAACCCACGTAACTTTACGATCAGCCGAAGACAACCCGTCTTTTGAAACAGACGGTCGGAGCACTCTAAGTCTTCTCTCTTCTTCATCCTCGTCGCTGTCCTCCATACGATCTTCGAATTCTGGGACATCGTAAGCATCCCTAGGTTTTCAACGGCATACGACACTCCATCCTGGATGCTTCAAGCACTGTGAGTAGTATACTTGGAACGCTTGGTTCAGAAAGATAAATAGATCGTCCTGACCGTAAAATCGAAATGTGTTCACACTAGTCAATCCATATTCATCTTTCTAAGTCCCGAGATTGTTTCTCCACTTATCCGTATCGGTTCGTATATCGTATCAATTACACTGAAATATATAAAACGGTTCTGATCGTCCAGGATATTGGATGCCAAGTATGCAATTTAAGTATCCATAATAAATCACACCATCCAATCCTACCGTCGCAATCCCACTATTCTTAGTGGTTCAAGATGTTTCTATATCTTTAATTTCAAATTTGTATCCAAGGACACCGAATTCTTTATAATATGCAACCTCCATACTAGAAAACTGAGCTAAACATCTTGAATCTTTTTCTAATGATGCAAACAAGTTCGGATCGTGGATCTGACAAAACAAATTTTACGGCAAATACATAACGATATAAGTTTCGATTAAGACTGGTAGCAATAACATGTTATTCGAATAACTTACATGATCTGCAACCCAATCGCAAAAATTATCCTGATGATATTTTTCCAATCGTTCATCATTCCAATTAGGATGCCCCTCATGTATCTCATTAATATGAATTTTGTTCTCAACAATAAATTATGACATTAATATTATTGTTCATCACTAAAAACTGCATTTTAATACCTCTCATTCATTATCATTTTTGTGTATATCGGTACTATTAACCAGTGTCTGCTCAGTAAATACAGATTACAGGTATTCATGATAAAATACTGGAAACACACGTTTGTGCGCACGGGTAAAGTCCCAACAAGTTTTTGGCGCCGTTGCCGGGGAGTTAATAGTCATTGGGAATTGTTATTTCTGGTTCATACTACCTCACTAATTAGTAACTCATTTTTTTTTCAAAGCTAACATAACACTAAACTTCTAACACTTTGCTCTCTGTCTTTGTAACCTTTTAACACTCTGTGATTCATCTAAAAAATCAAAGTATATCATAAGAACACCAAACTAGCCTGGAGGACCCACCCAAAATTCAAGCACCCAAGTCTTAAAATTGACCGACGACATTCATATAAAAATTCGGCGCCGCCGGTCCACTTTTGGTGTTTTGAAATTTTTCTTTTTGTGAAATCTCCAGTGTACTGTTTGTATTCTATTGGTATTGTTTGATTTTTATAATTTTGTGTGTGCAGGAATTGGGGCAGATATATCGCTTTTGGCACTAAATATCGTATTTTCCGACATTTTCAGATTTCGACGGAATTACGAGGAGCGATCGTGTGGAGCGAGATTCAAATTCAATTATAAGACGCTAGTGAAGTACAGTGCCAAAGATCCGAGTAGTTTGACCCGCGAAAGCGAACATTCAAAGACTCGGGATCACTTCAAGGGGTTTCTGAACCCAAAATCGCATTGGGACGTATTTTCTAACGCCTTCGCTCAAATCCGACGCATTCCAATACTCTATCTTCTGCAGGATTCTTCGCACAAACTTGCCACCAATTGCACAGAGAACTAACCATATTTGTTGCAGCGCTTTAAATTTAAAACGGAAAATGAATTGCTTTATTGATTGAATTATTGAATTCTCTTATTGATTTGCGCATTTGCATCTTAATACGGATATTAAGGGCACGAAACCAAATAAGATACGATAAAGAATTTCATCACCATTCTCCGTAGCCCACAAATCACAAAACTGCATTCTTGCATACCCCCAGTAATTTTAAAAATCAATTAGAACTTTGACTTTAAGGACTTCACGCTCATTAGGAGAAGTTAACTGTGTTTAGAACACAGCTTAACGGTATATTGTTCACAGGGTGTATAGGCAAGTGTTCACGAGAAAAGGTTATTCTAATTAAGGAACTTCACGAAAGCGTTGGATAACCTCCCCTTATCTCTGCACTTACCTGGCTTTGTGATCCGTATATCTTGAGCCCGTTTCTCGACACAGTTTTACTTCGACAATCAGGTTCTTGAGCAGCTCTAGTTGACTTAGCATAACATAGACTGTTAGGGGTGTGATATTCTTTGTTTTTGTGATATTTGTGAATTCTTGTTGATATGGGTGATACACAGTTCAATTCAATTTTTCACGATTCTTATTCTTTTGTCTATACTCAGTCCCAATTCGTTTGTTCAAATTGCCACAATTCTTCCCACATGTAACAACCCTAAATTTTCCTATACAATTTTTTTCAAATATTTTTTCAAAATCCATAAAGGGGTATTTTAGGCTGAGCACAAGATAAAAGTAATTATTTTGCTTTTTAATTACAAGTTAAAAGAATGTAACAACTCCATTTTTAGTGTACAAAATTTGCTTAAAAATTAATGTATACTTGGAGTATTTACATTTGCTGTTATTATTTTAAGTAATTAATTAGCTCCATAATTACAAGAAGGAGCTTGTAGCTCATTGGTAATACCTTACACTGCTGAACCAAGCCACCAGAGTTCAAATCCCATATCCCACATTTTTTTTAATATTGATTTTTTATAAAACCTTTAGAATACCAAGGGTTTACACGTGCATATCTCACAAAAAACCCGCTACACCCAAAAATGTAACATTGCCAGGGGTTAGATGAACCATCGGGGGGGATCCAGGCCGCCTGACTCAGCCGGGAATCGTCCAAATCGGCCTCGACTCGGCCGACTCAGTCCTCCGACCGAGTCACGGCCGAGTCGGACGATTCCGGCGACGACCCCAACATGAAAATTATGTCTTTTCACATTCCCTACACACCTGAAAAATTTTAGCTTCAGACCATTTCCAGAACTCTTTTAAAACCCCAATTACTCCATTTTTAATATATTTTATCACATTTTTTATTTTAAACTTTTCATCTACCCTAACCCTAGCCTAACCCTATAAATACCAACCCTACACACTACCCCCTCACCCCAAACTCTGAGCCAACTCTCAAGAATTTTCAAGAAACCTCGTGTACTTTGAAAACGAGCAAGAAGCGAAGCTACGGCGAATTTTCCGGCGAACTTCCGACGACCATCCTAGGAGCTCCGGGCGACGAAACGACGCACCGGCGACTCCTCCCGATCCATCTCCATCTCTTTGTTGTCCTAAACCCGTACGTCCTATTTCTAACCTCTCTATTCTATTCTAAAATACGGATTTACAAAACCCGACGGAATCGGCACAAATCCGATTTCCGATTCGGTTTTCTTATAAACTTCACTTCTCGTTATTTCAATTATGTTTAAACACTCTCATGTTGACTGTTAAACACTAATCAACTAAATTGATCAAGTTTAAATTCATAAAATGATAGCTATTTCCATTTATCGTATTTTTCACTTAAATACCATATTGTTTCAATTATATATTTAACTCCATTAAACTTGCCATACATTTAAGTAGATCACGAGATAACGACTTACCTCCTCACACACTCATATGCAAACATAATACGATACCTCGAGAACTTAGAATACGGGAAAACAAACATTTTCATTTAAATACCCTTTACTTAATAAAAACCAATTCTAAAAGATTTAGTATTGATACATCTTTATAAATAAATAACTTTTGAACTAATAAAAAATATCTAGACTCGGCCAATTAAGGACTGTCACATTCATTAGGACAGAGCTAGGTTGTGGACATTCAGTCGTTTATCTAAACCTGACTTTGTAGTGCCTAGGCTAGACAAGTGAGAAAGGTAACTTTAAAAGGCCCGTCTCGTGGTGATTCGTGAGCGGATCCCTCCTTTCTTCACTTGTACTTATCTGGCCACAATTGACGGTGAAGAGGCGATTAGAGGCATCTCACAACTTGTTGCCAACTAGGAACAATCTAAACCATAGAATACTGGAAATCAACATCTTTTACAAATAAATACCATTAATTTAATAAAACCGTTTCTTTAAAGATTAGTATTTAAACAAATCTTTGCAAAGCACCGCTACAACCCACTTTGGGAAACCCGTTCGGGATGGTGCGGATTATCGCACATCCTCGGGCTTAGTAGTGCGAGATGCAGAACTCCGCAAGGAGCATTCGGTCTCGAAAGATTTAAAATACGACATCTTGAGAAAATGAGATTTTTAGAATATAAAATATATATTAAAATTATTTTTGTATAAATATATGTATATCTATCATTAAAATACCTATTTTGTTATGATATAAATATTCAACTTTTTTCTAAAAATCACAAGAATCAATTTTACACTAAAATACCATGAATTCCATACAAAACCAATATTACGAATAAATACCTTTTATTATGAAATTAAGATATTTTCATTAGAAATATCACCATATAAAATTCACATTCATTATAACTCTAAAAACGAATAATAAATACTTGGGGTGTGTTTTGAAAAATATATAAAATTATTTTTATATAAAACCCCCTCAAGTTTTATAAATTACCTTAAGGACCCTCGTAAATATAGGTTTAAGAAATAATCAAGACTTCGTTTACATTTCTAATCGTCTGACTCGGGTTTGAGTCTGATTATATCTGACTTGAATATGATTCAAGTACAATCTACAATCTACAATATTCCAATTCAATATGAACACATGAATCCATGAATCCAGTTATCAATTTATACAACTTGACTGAACCGACCATGGATATACATCCATTTACATGATTCTACAGTTATTCCATTTATCTGATTACTCAGTCACATCCATTTACTAATATCATGGTTTTGGTCAGTTATTCAACTATACAATCTATACAATACAATACAACAATTCAATCAAAACACTACGGGGTTTAAGGGGTAGATTGGTACGGAAGGTGTTAGAAGTGGCACGAGACAGTAAGATTAAGACACCTAACCTATATTTTACTGAGACCCCTCTCGTATACACTGGCATCCTTCTGTACCAAACTACAAATAACAGCGTTAACACAATATTCTACAATATTATACAACTTTACAAGATACCTTCTTATTCTGTCTTTTCTATTTCTCCCTTACCTTTGGGACTTACCGAGCGACCTGTTCGCTGACGACATTCTATTTCTTTCTTCTTTGAATGTCGTCAGGTGCTCTGGACACAGCAGAGATCGAGCCCACCAGTGAAGACTTGGATCAGTTCCTCGAAGACCCCGAGCTCTAGACATTGTACATTTCCATTCAGTACTCTTCAATTCCTGTTATGCCACTGTTTAGGCATCGCTTTTATTTCCGTTGTATTTACTTTTCATGCATTGTACAAAAGAATGTTAATAAATAAAGTTGCTATTATTTTTATATTGCTTAGATACGCTTAGCGTATTTACTTCTGAATGAATACGCTGCGGCCTCATCGCGTCATCTGCCCGTACACTGGGAAGCGGGGCGTGACACCACATCATGAAAACTGTCCTTTTCTAAGGGGTGACCAACCGTCCCAGAGTTTTGATAACGGTCACCCACCTAACACTCTTGAACCCAGTCACACTTCAAATATAGACCAAATGATTGAAAATTTAGAGAAAGAGGTCGACAGGATAACAACTTTAGCATCACCACCGTCATAACCCTCCCTTCCTGAATCAACTGGCCCATCATTAGGGAATGATAGTGAGATGGATGCTAGGTTTACCACTTTAGAGAAGGGTATTGAAGTGATGACTGCAGTCGAGAATCAAACAGCTGCGACGCTAGCCCTGTTCATGCAACAATCTGAGCAATTGTTTTTTTCTCAAACTCAATCATTGGCTAGAATCGAAGAACAAGTGAAACATTTAGCTGTGAGAATTCTAGGGAATGAACACGGTCAATTGGAACCAAATAATGTCAATGTCTGTCATCTAGGAAGTCACCCGAGGGAGATAAGCGATCTAACGATTTTTGATGATTTCATAGATGATGATACGATTGAATTGACTGAGTGTTATCAGGACGCACAAGAAAACCCTCCGAGTCAGTCCGACACTAACCTTCAGGTACCAACTGAGCCTCTTGTCACTTGTGATTTAGATGATGATTTAACCGAAGTACTACTAGAAGAGGAAATTCTTGAACCGACTAATTTTTGCACTCCAATTTTAGAGGAGGGAACTTGTGAATTTAGCGGGTATGGTATAATTCACAATCAGGAACCCACAATTTTAGTATCACATATTGATATAATTTTGGATGAAACGCTAGTGTGGGAACCTACTTTTTTAGATGACATGTACCTACCCATTTGTGAATGTGATGAGGGAGAGATAGTTTTGGGAGAGTTAGCGAGCTGTAACGATGAGAATAGAATCGTGCAGGATTATAGGGAGGAAGGAAGCCTTGATAAATTTGCTTTCATGTCTAGTTTTGAAGAGATATTTGCTGATGAACTTGATATTCTTGGTGAGTTTGAGTCAGGATCAATTCGGGAACATCCTATGAACCTTTCCTTATCTGAATTTTTTTGCGGATGAACTCCAGTTTTTAAACGAACTTGACTTCGAAACTCAACACATGCTTCTTGAAAATTCAATTCATTCGGGCAACAATTCTTTGACCTCTTCAAAACTTCATCTTCACCTTCAACGTCTTCCGATCCCTATTTTCACACACCCATGCCCTTTACTAACTACTAACCATTCTTTGTATATTCTTTTTTTATTATTATTATACATTTTCTTTTACCAGCCTTGGCCATATATCGACAAAATTTTTGAATGGCTGGTATTAATTTCTGGACTAACGCAATCTCTTAACTTGTGAATACTATAGTTAGTTCTTAGATTTTTCTTTTGTGAACAAATTCTCACCCTGATGTCTAAGTCTAACTACCGGAGACGGGAGCAACGATGAGGACATCGTAAAACTCAGGTTTGGGGGTGAGCACTGCGTTTGTTTTGCTGTATCATGTGTATATTCTGCATTGCATACATATTAAAAAACCCATAAAAATTTGAATTTTTTTTTAAAAACATAAAATCTTTTTCGTCATGTTAGCTAGCGGGGGAACTTGGATTTGAAGTCTGACGATTCGGGTGAAAAGATAGAAATAACTAAATCCTTTTCGAGAGATTGAAAACCCGAAAGATAACCCTCCTTTGGTTTAACTGTAGCTGATATACGTCTTTTATAACACTTTACACGTGTCATATGTTTTTGAGAATTAGATGAATGTCTGACATGTCTCAAACCTTTTGAAAATTGATAAATATCTTTAGGATCAAACAGATTTGTTTTGAATTAAATAATATCAAGAGTAGTTCATAAAGTGAAGTGAATATGAAGGATATTATTGAGGTTTTAATGGAAGCTACAAGTCTGAAAAATAACCCATCTGGAATCTTGTTGGCGTGATTACACACCTTATCCACATGATCACGTCTTTGGGATTTAAAAAGAAAAACTGGCTATATCTCCGTTTGCACTGCATTCAGAATATTTTAAACGCAAATAAAATGAGTTTTTTGTTTTGTGGTCTTGATAACTTGGGTAATTAAGTCATTGGGGGTGTTTTCACACCTAATGCCCTAAAAACCATCTGGTTTGGGAGTCATTGATCCAAAGCTCGCTAAGTTTTCAATCGCCAGATAAAACAAGCTAAGCAAGTGTTCTCTCCAAATTAAAAGTCATCACGGGTCTTTATGGGAGAATAATCTTGGCGGAGACGAGTTTTCTATTATAAACATTTTTTTAGCGGGGATATGAAGGTTTATATTTATAAAGACGTTTGCACGATAACGAAAGGTGTGTATGAGCAACAATGGATGAAAGGTAGGAGTGAAGAATAAGACTTGGTTCTCTGTTAAAAATGATATAAATTCTGACTTGAAACCTAACTGGAGAACGAAACTTGAGAAAATCTTAACTCCTTTCAAACTCGTGTGATCTTTTAGAAGTCTATCCTGATCCGTATTTATGACATGATGACCCTAATCAAGTTCTTAAAAGCTTGTCGACACTATTCGTACAATCACGAAAAGACGTGTATAAACTTATGTTAAATGAATTGAGAGGAGTGAAAAATAGGGTTTGACGTTTCTGATTAGGGTGATAGAACTTCTAGCGTTGATCCTTAACCGTAAGATTAGAATCAACATTTTTCGCACGACGCTAACTTGACAGGATTTTATGGGTGCAATCCGCTGAAAACCCTCAGGAGACAACACTCCTCCTACTAGGGACACCTAGAGGTTTAACGGCTTGTTGCACGTGCTCAGTGCAATCGCGTTCCCTGCGAAAGTGTAGCTAGGATTTTTTGTTTTGCTCGGGACGAGCAAAATATAAGTTTGGGGGTATTTGTTCATCACTAAAAACTGCATTTTAATACCTCTCATTCATTATCAATTTTGTGTATATCGGTACTATTAACCAGTGTCTGCTCAGTAAATACAGATTACAGGTATTCGTGATAAAATACTGGAAACACACGTTTGCGCGCGCGGGTAAAGTCCCAACAATTATATCATTTCATACACACACAAAAACAAATATAATAATTAATCCAAAAGAACATACTCTCTAATTTCTTCAAGACATACGCTATTGAGAAGAATATACCGATATATCTTGTTGATAAATATAGTGTCTATTATCTTATAATCAGCTTTACCATATGGCCCGTCCTGAATTCTCCGAGGCCGGTTAAGTTTCGTCTCAATGTTCTCGTCCAGATAGCGGGAACAGAATGTGGTTATTTTATCTAGAAGATAACCTTGCATGATAGAACTCTCTAGTCGATTTCTATTGCGTATATACTTTTTTAGAGTGTAGAGATACCTAAAGAAAAATATATTAAATAAATAAATACGGGCATATAGGACAATAATAATTTTACAAATTGCGTGAAACGAAAAATTCCATATACCTTTCGACGGGATACATCCATCGATATTATACCGGTCCGGCAAACTTAGCCTCGGTTCCAAGATGAACCGTCAGGTATATCATGATATCGAAGAATGAAGATGGGAAAATACGCTCAACCTTGCAAAGTATCAATGAAATAGAATTTTCTAGATTCTCCAGCGTCACAACATCCAAGATTTTAGCGCACAATTCTCTAAAAAAGCAACAAAGGTCATTGATTACTAGACCAACCGATTTGGGAAGAGAAGTCCTGAGGGCTAATGGGAGAAGGTGCTCCATAATAACATGGTGATCATGACTTTTCAACCCATCGATCTTACCTTTCATAATTTTTATCTTCTTGCTAAATGATCCTAAGAAACCTGTGAGAACTTTCAAATCATGCAACACCTACAGGAAGTACAAACTTTCCTGATTTACCCACTATCGGTTTAGCATGCAATTCACTTCTAATTTCCCAGTCCCGAAGATCCATCCGAGCACGGAGGATGTCTTTCGATTTTCCGTCTTTACAAAGAAGTAAGTTAGGTACATACTCGGATACTCCCTTTTCTATGTGCATGACATCCAGACAATGACGCACTAAATTTGTTGACCAGTACGGAAGGTCGTAGAAAATGCTTAACTTGTTCCAGTATGGTGGTTTGACCTGTTTTACTGGATCTATCCCAAAGGTCATATTATTGTAGCCATCCCACTGAGCAATCACGTCCTCTCCGTACAATGAGGGAGGCCCAAGAAATTCCTGATGACCATTAAAGTGACCAACGTCTAACCTGTAGGGATGGTCTAGTGGCAGGAAATGCCGATGACCGCAATAACAAACCTTCCTGCTAAATTCAACCATTTCAATGTTGTATATTGATGGCAATAAGGGCATGCTTTGTGACCATGTACGGACCAACCTAATACCATTCCATACGCATCAAAGTCATTAATTGTCCATATTAAAGCCGCACGCATTGTGAAGGTTGAATCTGTGTTTGCATCGTAAGTCTCTACACCATCAATGAATAAAGATTTTAACTCATCGATCAGAGGTCGAAGATAGACGTCGATATTGTTTTCCGGTGAGTTTGGTCCATCAATAAGAAAAGACATCATAAAGTAGGATTGATCCATAGCTAACCAAGACGACAGATTATAAACTATCATTACAACGGGCCATGTACTGTGGCTTCCAGCCATATAGTTGAATGTGTAAGTCGATGTCACGCACCCCGCGGGTTCGCGGGGAGGCGGAATACGTAAAAAACGATTTTTACGGGCTTCGTAACACCGACTCGAACTCCAGGATAGATACTAAACCCTTACTAGCAAACTGTATGAGGTTAACTACTCGGATAGAATGTTATACCTCACAGAACCATGTCCTTCAGGTCTTCTTGCTGTCCTCCTCCTCTTCATAGGCTCCTCGGATCGTAATGGATCGATGCCTCCTCGTCGGCCTCCTCGAGTCAAAGATGATCCACCCAAGGGTCTATAGTTCGGGCTCCAACCTCAAATCCGAGGTAACTAGGACACCTAGTTCGCTAAACTAGATGTCCTAGATGATGTAGAGAGTGCAGATGGATTAGTTTGTCTCTAAGTACTCTAGGTTTCTCAACACATGAGACATGAAGGGTTAGAGGAAAAAGAAGGGGGGTTGAGGAAGTGAGAGTGAAGGAAGAACATTGTAATGAAGAATGCACTCTCTTGTAAATAATGAACCATACCAATAATGCATAAGAAAAAATATCTCACCAAAATATCAAGCATGGTTCATGAGTCACCAAGTGAGTCATGGCATTAATCACCAAGTGGCATGTTTCATTTAATGTAAATCTCCACCGCATTTCCTCCACCTCAAAAATCTTTTAATCAAAAGATTAAAACCCAAATGAGGTGTCTTCTTCTATAAGCAATCTTGAGTAAATTACAAGAATGCCCATCATCCGTATATACATACCCGTATCCGTATTCCGAAAAATACGAATACAAAGAGACGAAAAACAATCCATCAATATAATACTAGGATCCGGCTTAAACCAAAGCCCACTAGTATTATCTGTCCGAATCATCATCCGTGTACAAGTGCACGTATATTTTCGAACCCTGTCGTAAAACCATACAACCTATACATCTTTTGCCCGATGCAGGGAAACCCTCTGTGTGGGACTCTAAAGACTCGACACTACGCTGGAAGTGGGTTTAACCACAAGCACGTCAGCGTTACTAGCTGCACGTAATGGCTACCCAGGTATCTGTCGATAAGAAGACCGATGGGCGAACTCATCCGAACTCCTACTGAGCCTATCTGTGACAAACTCCGTACAGTCCGGTCTGTTCGTCTAAGAGTATCGCATATCAGGTCTAGGGGCGGTAGCCATCAGACCCCTAATAGCGCAATAAGTCGTGCCGGAGTGTAGCCCAAAACACCCGTAAATCTCTCTTGCCTTGGCCAAGGACTTTGTGTAATGGCTTTCCGAACACAGCGCGATATCAACCCCAATATCGGGAGAGACGAATCCTATCTAACCGCCACTGCCTCCAAGTACTTCGGGACTGCACCCAACTACTACATGTTTGCACGACTCCTTTGAGCCGTGGTAGGGTAGTAATCAAAGAACAGTGGGAACACACTCAAGGCGAAGTAGCAGTGTCAAGTCGACGGACTAAGCTGTACTTATGTCACCTAGGAACTGCTATCCGACGATAGGTATAATACCCACCAGCAGTCCCCTACGAGTCCTGTCCAGTGTACTCATAACCCATTGAGCACCTGCATACTATCTCCAGTACGATATACTAATGGCCGTGGGACAGACCATCCCCCTTGCTGGGATGAGAAGCATATATACTAGTCTACTCTGGAGTATCGATGTCCCGTCTCGATAATCGTACGACTAGGGACATGTATAAAGATGTACTTATATACTACCCAGCCCCCACTAGTGTGACTGCCATCACAACGCTGGTAGTCAAGCAAAGATCCTAAGGGATCTACCAATATGTATAAGCGATATGCTAAAAGCACATGCATATATCGATATAGAAACAAACCATATAGCATACTACAATTTCGAGCACGACTGTTACTATATCCGTGTATATCCCAAGCTTCCATTAAGTAATATATAAACCAGTATGATACAATAATGGCCTCTAGGGCATATATCACTAACAAAATAGGCAGAAACCATCACTAGCGAGTCCGAGCCTGACATTGCGAGGATCACTACTAAATATTTCGTGCCTCCTATCGAAATCCTTCCATGCTGATGAATCTCTTGGATGACTCATTTTTCCATCTTCGCTTGGAGTAGCACGGTGATGCCAAATCATTGTCTCGGCTGTTTTCTTGCACCTGAATAGCCTCTGCGGCCTCTGTATTATGGGAAAGTATCATGCTATCTTGACAGGTATATCGGGCTTCTTATCAGATTCTTTCGGCTTATACCTGGCCTCTCTGCATGTTGGACACTCTTTCAAATCTGAATTCTCTTTCCGGTACAACACGCAATCTTTAGGACATGCATGAATCTTCTCACACTTCAGACTCAAATCAGACATCATCTTCTGGGTTTCGTACCAGCTGTCGGGCACGTTATTTCTCGGGGGCATAGAATCTTTCAGGAACTTCAGAAGCATCATGAATGACTTGTTGCTCCATCTATTTGGGCACTTAATCTGGAAAAGTTGGATGAACCATGATAGGGTGGAATACTTTGCATTCTCATAAATTGGTCTTCTAGCATCATTCATGAACTTTTCATACTTATCCACACGTGGTCCTTGACTGGAAGGAATGTCATCTTCGGTATGAATACTATCACCTAAGGCAGCCTCTACCATATCCTTCATTTCTTCTCTTGGAAAGAAGTTATCGTCTTCTTCTTCTTCTGCCGCATTACCGTCTTCTCCTTCTTCTTCTGCCGCATTACCGTCTTCTTCTTGTCCTACCCCATGATATAGCTAAGTTATATAAAATCTAGTAAAACCATGTTTAACGATGTGAAGCTCTACGATTTCTACCTTCTGCCAGAACTTATTCCCACATATATCACACGGACAGAGAATCTTCTCTAACACGATCTTATTATGTACGCGTGCAAATTCAATAAAAGCAGCAACTCCTGCGACAAACTTAGATTGCATGCATTGTTGCCAATCCACGTACATCCAGTCCTTAACTCTGATGTACTCATGGGCCATGTTAGACTGTATAACATATAAATTGTAGGTTATGGTGACTATATTGAGAAATCTAAGAACGAGATGGTTACTGACAAAGAAGAAAATCCGTAGAGGCAAGTTTGTCATTGAAAAGAATAAATTATCTATTAACAATGTTAGATTTGATTATACCCAAGTATGAGTTGTATTCTGTGTATGTATGTTTCAATTTATGATTTCGCTTAAGTGTAGGGTTGTTAGTGTGTATGTGCTTTGTGTGTACGTTTGTTGTGTATTCGTGTTGTATGTGTGTGTTTCGGCTATCGGGGGTAAGGCTTCTATCCTATTAAGAATATATAGAGCAGACACCCATTCACTTGTGCTTTCATCCGTTTCGAGTAAATTTCGGCAGCACCTCCCCGCTGTTCTCCGATTACACTGTAATAGAATAGATAATCATTTCAATGATGTGAAACAACGTTGAAATGAATATCTAATCTATCTTTTTACACAGAGAACCAGCAGAAAAGTACCGACGAAATAACTTGAAACGAATGAAAACACAAGTGAATACAAGTGTTTGCTTTATACATTCCTAACTTGTCCACACCGGACAAATCTATCGGTTATCATACGATTGAATCTTCTCGTCACATAGACTACACGACAGTTGTTAGCACCGAACTATACCATCCGATATTTAATAACCTTCGTATAGTTCTATGTCACGACGAACATCGAACGTATGTTAACCGATAGACGGGGACTAAGTCGCGCTTTGATTTTCACATATGAATATTGATGAGAATATAAAAGTTTCATATTATCATCGAGTATCATATATTGGTTTTAACTTTAACATTTAACTTGAATAGGTTTTACGTTTACGTTTCATTTTTAAGGATTTGAAGTTTTTAGTTTAGGGTAAGGTTTTCTTACGTTTACGGTAAAGTTTTACGTTTACGTTATCATCGAGTATCCTACTGAAGGAACTAGTGCATCCTAAACCCTAACCCTAATTAACCTAAATTAACCTAATTAACCCAAATTAACCTTAATCATCACCCTAACTCAAATTATCCCTAATTAACCCAAAATTAAGCTAATTAAACCAAATTAACCCTAATCAACACCCTAACCCAAATTAACCCTATTTTACCTAATTAACCCTAACCCTAATCATCACCCAAACCAAATTAACCCTATTTTACCTAATTAACCCTAACCGTAATCTTTACCTAAATCCTAACCCAAATTAACCCTAGACCAAACCAAAATTAACCCTAATTAATCTAATTAACCCTAACCCTAACTCTAATCATAACCAACCATATTTTACCTAATTAACCCAAATTAACCCTAACCCTAATCATCACCCAAACCCTAACCCTATTTTACCTAATTAACCTTAACCCTAATCATCACCCAAAGCCTAACCCAAACCCAAATTAACCCCCAATTAACCCGGACCTATAACCCTAACCCTAATCATCACCCAAAGCCTAACCATAACCCAAATTAACTCCCAATTAACCCGACTCTATAACCCTAATCATCACCTAAAGCCTAACCCTAACCCAAATTAACCCCCAATTAACCCGGCCCTATAACCCTAACCCTAAAATCAACAACAATAACACCAATTAAAAACAACAAAATTATAAATTAAAATCCAAATTAACTCACCTCTGCCAAAGACCGGCCGACGAGTAAAGTTCTTCGAGGAGGTGGAAAGCAAGGCTTCGACGAGGTGGAGGAGGCCGGGAAAATGGAGCTCGAAGTGGTGGAGGCGACGACGAGGTCGATTGGCGGCGACGAGGAACTCCATAACGAGCTCAATCGACGCCGATGGAGGAGAAAGTCGGCGACGAGAGTGAGGCTGCGACGAGGGGTGAGGAATTTTGACCTGGCACGGGTTGGTGGGAAATTTTGGGGGACGGTGGGAAATTCTTAGCTTTATTTTTTTAAATAACCATTTTTTGCCCCTATGGATTAATCCGTAGGGCTCTCTTTTGCGGCACCGTAGGGCCAAATAAAGACTCTGCATTTTAATATTTTTTAATTTATTTATGCCCCTACAGTGGGCACCGTAGGGGCAATAAAAAGTTGCCCCTACGAATTCCTCTATCCGTAGGGGCAACCCCTCATTGTAGTAGTGGTGGGACTCCACGTGACCGCAAGCGTCGCCACGCTGCATGCTGCACGATTCTAAACGTATGCAAAGCACCTTATTTTCTCGGTTACATTAAAATTATACACACACACACATACGTACGTATATATGTATGTATTTACAACTCTTCGGCTTAATTTTCTCCAGCCCTCTCTTTGTTTAGTTTCTTTGCATCGATCGATCTATCATCGCGCATCATCGACAATGGCTGATTGGGCACCGGTGGTCGTTGGTGTCGTGCTCTTCGTGCTGCCGCCGCCTCTTCGTGTTCGAGCAACCTGGGACCCAGCGGCCCGTCGACTTTGGGAGTTTGAGGACTAATGGAAAGGCTGTTTTATTTCATACTCTATTATTTTTCCACCGTCTTCACTATCATTATCCCTGCTCTCGGTCTCCACATTTACATCGGCTAGCTAATTTAAGAGTATTTTTTTCCTTGGGACTTTTTTCTTTTCCTTTTTTTATAATGTTTTAATTTTCTATGATTTTATTTTGATTTTTGTTTGATGAGGTATTAATGTTTGATGTGGTCATTGTTATGGGCCTTCTTAATGGATTTCAATATACTCTGGTAGAATCCCATTTGATGCAAAAAAATCGAAGTGGGTTATCCACCGTCTATGAGTAATGCATAGACGCGGTTGAGATTGAAAGAAAAAACTAATTCCTATTTGTGAGGTCATTTTTTCTTCTTTTCAAATCTCAACCGTCTATGTATTACATCATGGACGGTGGATAACCCGTTCAGCCTTTTTGCATCAAATGGAGATTCTACCAAACCCGCAAGGGTAAAGGGCCCGAGCGGTATGGACCTTTTTTGAGCTGCAAGTTTCACCATCAGGCTATGTTTGGAAATGGAATTCAGTTTTCTACATTGTTGTTTCATACTGTAAATAAAACTCAACTCCAAAATGCTAGCTTTGTGTGGGTCGGTGTGTTTGTATGTGTTGTATGCATAGGGTAGGGCTTACGGTCCAGTGCCGAAAACAAAATGCTACCTTTATCTTGAAGTTGAGATACTGATGAGGCTCATAAACGGGTATTTCCCAGATCACGACACGTAGCGAATGACGTGTCATCCACGTAAGCCCGCTAGACTCCTAGGGGCTACAGAGCTGGAATAAGTATGATGCATTAGGAACATTCTTCGACACCTCGTCTCCGAGGTTGCATTCGATCTTTTGGAGACCTCTCCGGAGTACCTTCCCTATTCGCCTAGCAACCAGTCGACAGCTCGCCTCCGAGCAATCCTACAGCTGAGCTTTCTCGGCCTCCTCGCTCGCTCCTGAGCAATCCTACAGCTGAGCTTCCTCGGCCTTCGAGCTATCCACCGAGCTGAGCTTCCTCGGTTTCCCTGTTCAACCGAGAACACGGAGCCCAAGCGCCCCCGTAACGGCTCCGTGTATCTCGCCATGACGATATCTCCGCCGCTCTACGACCCACACCTCGCGCTAGCGTATCTCGCCATTAATGAGCGTATCCCACCATTAATAGGCGTGTCCTGCCATCGACGAGAACGTGACGCACAGGAGTAACGGACGGCGAGAATCTCACGTCGGTTCACCTCATGCAACCACTATATAAACCCCTCCACCAGACGACTCAGTTAAGTCAAATTCATTCCAATACGCCACTACACTGCTATTATTTCTCGGTACTTACTTGATCATTGGAAGATCCTACGGTGGTTTCCCACCCCGGGACTTTCCTTGCAGGTAGCTCGGCGTCAAAAGCATCCAATAACCCATTGAGATCCACACGTTCAATTATCACTCTCAATCACAACCGTTCAGAACCGCTTGCAGCAAGATCGACGGAGGACAACATCTGAGGGAGATTCCGACCTCCATCAGTTGGTGCCGTCTATGGGAAACCTTTCTTCTCCACCCAAAAAGTTGATCTTCTGCCTCTGATTCAATGACAAGAGACAACCGCGACGATCCTAGCACGAGTCGTCCCGTCCTCCACAATGGGGTCAGAAACGACCCTACTCCCCCTCCTAACATCATCAACACCTTATCCGCTCGAATCGACAGGCTCATGGCGATGGTGGATGCGCTTACCCGCGTCCAAGCTGCTGGCCATGCCCGCCAAATCGCAGCATCCCCTCCCCGGGGTGGCGACATGCGCAGGGAAACGGAAGGGCACACTCAGGCTCTTAACCTCACTCGCGCTCATCTTGATGTGGCCGAACACCGGCATGCCGGTTCAAGCAGTCATGGCTTGCATGCGGGAAATGATTCCATGACCCTTTGGGCGCCAGATAGCTCGACACCCCGATCTCAAGGGAGACCGGGCTATCACTTCAACATGCGCCATGCTTTCTCGCCCCTTGAGGAAGTGTCAGTCAAATTGCCTGATTCTAGGCTCAACCCGCACCGCCACTTCCGTTAAGCTTACGCGTACGGCGAGCGCCGGGGCTATCCATGAAGGGTCCGGCCTGAAGATTTAAGGAACGTGATAGAGCAGAGCCGAAGCCGCTCTATCGCGCAATCCAGGAGCAAAGGTACCAGGCGCTCCGACTGTGAAGATTCTTCGGGGTACCAACAATGAATAGAAGCCCTCGAAAGGAAAATTGAAGATATACGTCAGGATGAACGTACGGCTGGCGAAGGCGTGAAGTACTCCGCTGACTCACTTACAAGGCCCTTTATCGAACAGCTACAAGCTGAGCATGTCTTGTCCAGGAACAAACCGTCTAAAGTGGCCCTCTTCGACGGGAAGTCCGACCCGAGGGACCACTTGGACGCGTTTACAGCAGGTATGAGTTTCCAAGACAACTCAAACGCGGCTCAATGTCGAGCCTTCCCCACCATCCTCATCCGGGCTGGCCGAGATTGGTTCCGAAGGCTCGTGCCACGCTCGATCTCGACCTTTGACGAGATGGCGACCTAATTCCTCGGTCATTTCGTCGATAACCATCGGCAAAAAAAGACGGTCGACTATCTGTTTACCATCAAGAGCATAGACAAGGAATCCTTTAAAGGGGTACGTCACTCGCTTCTACAATGCCCTTTTAGAGGTTCTTGAGCATCGCGATGAAACGGTTATCACCGCCCTGTGGTCAGGTCTTAAGCACAAAGAGTGGCTCCACTCTTTTGTATTAGCGCAATCTAGGACCATGGCCGAAGTAAAAGTATGAACCGAGCGATAGAATCAACTCGAGTCGGAGGTGAACGCCAACCTGCCCCGGGGTGATCAAGCAGACCGAAAAAAATGGGACAGAGAGGACAAAAATAAAGCCGGCCGTCCAAAACCCTATTCCCCGAGATTCCATGAGTACACTCCTCTGAACATCTCCCAGACAGAATTGCTAGAGGAGGCTAAAGGCGACAGATTTTTCAGGCTCCTGCCGGCAACCCAAAGGGCGGGCAAGCGGCTCCGGAGCCCGTATTACACTTACCACAGGTCGCAGGGGCACCCAACCGAGAGTTGTAAGCAACTCCGTGACTATATTGAGGAACTGATCCGCTCTGGCCACCTAACAAAATACCTACGAGACAAGCGGAAGGCGGAACAAGAGCAAAAAGACCAACCCCCTCCTGGGGAGTTAACAATCAGACAGATCATGGCCATTTCAACGCATCGGACTTTGGACAATGAAGGGGACCACCGCCCTGTACCAGTCATGGCCATAAGTGATCCGCCTCATAAGAAGCACAGGAAGGATGACCCGATCACCTTCACCGATGAAGACCTTCACGGCATATCACTCCTACACAATGACCTCCTTGAGATAGCAGCCCGAGTTCATCGTTACGAGGTCCGGAGAATATTGGTCGATTCAGATAGCTCAACGGATATCCTGTTCTATGACTATTTACAGTATATAGGATTAGGTCCTTCCGATCTCCAACCGACCTCTCATGTCCTCTCCGGGTTCACCAACCATTCCATCCCGGCCGAGGGTTCGATCATCCTCCTCCTCAACATTGGGGATGCTGGCAAAATGCAAACCATATAGGTAAACTTCCTCGTTGCCAAGATTTCATCATCCTAAAACATCCTCCTGGAACGCCCCACCTTAAACGCCCTTTGGGCTCAGATCTCAACTTACCACCCCGCGCTCAAATTCCCTTTAGATAACGGGGGGATAGGCCATGCCTATGGAAACCGGCAAACTGCCAGGATGTGCCTCGTCTCAACATCTCCCGCCGGGGAGCAAGGCAATGATTTTGAAGATACGCATGATCCCCAGGGCACCTTGGACACACGTGATGACCGAAAAGAAATCCGCGGGGCACTGGTGGAAGCGTTAGCGGGAGTTCCCCTCATAAAAGGTGTCGACAGCCGAACAGTCCAGATCGGATCTCTCTTGACAGGGAGCATCCGCGATGACCTGATCCGGTTCCTCCGGAACAACTCGGATGTGTTCGCCTGGACGTCGGCAGACATGCCCGGAATCGATCCCAAGGTGATCTCCCACAAGTTTGGGGTCGACCCGAAAGCCAAGCCAATCCGACAAAAGAAGAGAAGTTTTGCACCAATAAAACAAAAGGCGATAGAAGAGGAAGTGGACCGATTGCTCGCTGCCGACTTCATCAGGAACCTGGACTACTCGGATTGGCTGGCGAACGTGGTTATGGTCAAGAAAGCGAACGGGAAATGGCGCATGTGCATCGATTTCACGGACCTAAACAAGGCTTGCCTTAAAGAAAACTACCCGCTTTCTCGGATAGATCAGCTAGTAGACAGCTCAGCCGGTCACGAATTACTAAGCTTCATGGACGCCTTCTCCAGTTATAATCAGAACCGAATGAACCCGGCCGACGAAGAGCTGACAGCCTTTACCACGGATCGGGGAGTATACTGTTACAGGGTAATGCCCTTCGGACTCAAGAACGCCGGAGCCACGTACCAGCGATTGATCAACAAACTATTCAGACCACAAATTGGGAAAAACATGAAAGTCTACATCGACGACATGCTCGTGAAATCCGCCTCATCGGCCGGACACACAACAGACCTCGCTGAAACATTCGACGTCCTGCGAAAATACAAAATGAAGCTGAATCTAGCCAAATGCGCATTCGGTGTCACAAGCGAAAAATTCCTTGGATTCATGGTTACCCAACGAGGAATCGAGGTGAACCCAGAGAAGATCAGCGCCATCATCAATATGGCGATGCCCAAAAGCAATGTCGATATCATGCGACTCACCGGGAGGGTGGCTGCCTTACGTCGCTTTATGTCCGGATCCGGGAAAAAATGCCTCCCTTTCTTCAGAGCCCTAAGGAAAATCCTCAGGTTTGAATGGTCCGAGGAATGCCAAGAAAGTTTAGAACAACTCAAGGCACACCTCGCGACCCCACCACTTCTCACCAGACCTGTCGAAGGCGACGAGCTGTTACTATATCTAGCCATCTCTGACTAAGCCGTGGGCTCGGTGCTCGTTAGAGAGTTCGAAAGAATGCAGAAACCGGTCTACTATGTGAGCCATGTCTTCAAGGACACGGAAACTAGATACCGGCCATAGAAAAAATAGTCATCGCGCTTGTTATCACATCCAGGAAACTACGACACTATTTCCAGGAACACACAATCCTCGTCCTCACTGAACGACCTTTAAGGAATATCCTCGCCTCCTCCGAATCATCAGGCCGCTTAGAGAAATGGAGGTGGGAGCTGTCCCAGTTCGACATCAAATACCGACCCAGACGGGCAATTAAAGCACAAGCCTTAGCCGATTTCGCTATCGAGTGCACTATTCCCACAAAAGAAGGAACGACGATTCAGGGCCTCGACCCACGGCCCTCGGTCGAGGAGGCGCCCGGCCCAATCTCGGACTGGGTACTCTATGTGGACGGATCCTCTACAGAGGAGGGGTGTAGGGCCGGCATGATCATCCACGGCCCGAATGAAGCAGAAATGGAGTACTCTCTGAGACTTAGTTTTAAAGCGTCAAACAACGCGGCAAAATACGAGGCCTTATTAACCGGGCTACGAATCGCCTCCGGAGTAGGGCTGAAGACCATCTGGATACGCAGCGACTCCACGCTGGTCGTCGGCCAAGTAACCGGGCGTTTCGAAGCCCGAGAACCATGTTCCCCTCCGAACGGCGGCCGAGACGTTAGAACGTCTTGCCTGAGGTTCGGGGTAGATGCTATTTGGTTTTATCCGTTCACCTCTCCGAAGATGCCAAGTTGATTTATGGCATCGTGTATCGGAGGTTTAGACGGATGCGGCCGATGTAGCAGACTTCGTCAGATTCCCCCTCGTTCGAGGGGTTTTTGATTGTGGGGACGCTCTTCCCTGCAGGCGCAAGCCCCTGCAGTTAATTACGCTACCGCATCGCGGTAACAACTTTCTCCTTCTCTAGAATTTCACTTCGTGTCGTGGGTGTTTGTTTTGTTTATGGTTGCCCGTGGATTGTATACGGAGACTAATTTATGTCGTCGCCCGTAGGACGTGGATTAGTCCAAATTCATATTTTCTTAGATTTGGGTTTGGGGTTTTGGTCTGAGGATACGTTAGCCATATTTGAGGCTAAGATCGACTCAAATGTTTGTTAAGGATACGTTAGTCTAGTTTGAGACTAAGATCAACTTAACGGGATCGTTTAGATCCGACAAAAGAGCATTTGGTCTCTATTGATCCAGTTTAAGGACGTAGTGGTCCATTTAATATATGGCCGTCGGGATCCGTCACCTCTCTGACGACGTTGAAGGATTACAACGACAAGTGTCAAAGGGGTTTGGAGATGTACCCTTGAACCAAAGTTATTGGGGGTCTTATAGTCCAACTCGGGACTAAAGTCTATTTGAATGTTTAAGGATACGTTAGCCATATTTGAGGCTATGATCAACTTAAACGGGATCGTTTAGATCCGACAAAAGAGCATTTGGGGACTCTATTGTTCCAGTTTAGGGACGTAGTGGTCCATAGGTAGTTTAAGGACATTACGGTCCATTGCCAGTTTAGGGACATGGGGGTCCATTTAATATATGGCCGTCAGGACCCGTCACCTCTCTGACGACGTTGAAGGATTACAACGACAGGTGTCAAAGGGGTTCAGAGATATACCCTTGAACCAAAGTTGATTGATTTAAAAGAGGAGCCGTGCTCAGTCGATTTAATTTGAGGACTTACGACTATGATTGGGCTAAGTCCAGTTGATAACATTCAACGTTTTTATTTGTTTTTGGCCTACCGGGCTTGTACTAGGGCTTGGCTCCTTTATAAATGATGCATAGCATTAATCTTGGTCTCTGTTGAATCTTTATTTAGGCTCTGCCCCTTTATAAGTGATGCACAGCATCTGTTCTGGTCTGACAGACCCTTATTTGGGCTCTGATGCATTGCATCTATTTTAAAATAATGCATGGCATTTACTAGGCCTGTTAGGCCTTTTTAATTGGGCTGGCCCTTTAGCAAAAGAAATGCATTGCATTTGTCAGGCGCTTTGTGCCAACCAAAGAGCGCAAGCGCTTGTGGTGATGACACATGTCATGCCAGCGCAATGCGCTGCGCCAGTGCGCTGCGCTTGCGCTGCCGACACGTGGCGCGCTGTGGTGAGTTGCGCCAGTTTCAGAGAGCAAGGCTCTATCTCAAAAGCGCATAGCGCAAATGGTTCAGATGTTGACACGTGGCGCTCTCAGGTGGCTTGCGCCAGCCCAAGAGCGCAACAGTGCAGATTTATAAGTGCAAAGCACTATTAATTTGAGAATCTTTTAGATTCAAGAACCAATGGTTCATATAAGAAGTGCAAAGCACTATTTGATTTCTTGATCTAATTTAGATCAAAGAAAAATAAGTTTTTTCTTATTTCAAGAACCAGAGGTTCATAAAAAAGTGCAAAGCACTGTTTATTATGTGAAGATCATTGATCTTGTTCTTAGATCAATAATCTATTAGAAGAAATTTCTTCTATTTAAAAGGTCTTTTACCTTTTTTCTTCTTCTTGAAATTTCTTCAGAGTTCTCTCTGCTTAAAATTTTTGATTCCTCACCAAAAAAATGTTGATGCCTTTGAATTGAGGTTTAGGGTCCTTTTTATAGTGCCCATAAATTAGTTAAATTTGTTAAAGAGATCTTTCTCTGAGTGATTTGGAGAATTTTCCCCGCTGTTGGATTTTTGATCCAAAGGCTTCTGTTTTACAGAAGAAAATCTTCTTGATTTAACAAGAACAGAAAGATTTCTTTAAAATTTTCATTCTGTTTGGCGCAAACGCCCCAGCGCGTGACACGTGTCACGCATCGCACATCGCAGCGCAACTGCGCTAGCGCATCTGCGCTGACACGTGTTGCGCAGCGCAGCGCAACTGCGCTAGCGCGTGTCGCGCAGCGCGAAGCGCAGCGTAACTGTACTGACACGTGTCGCGCAGCGCAGTGCTTGCGCAACTGAAGCGTTGCTTCCTTTAATTTTGTTTTTAGATAGAGCTTTGCTCTGATTGGGCGCACTGCCTCGGGCGCTGCGCTGATATATCAGCGCCTGACACATGGCGCGTTGCGCCCGGGATTTGAAGCGTTGCTTCAAAATTTGAATTTTGAATTTCAACAGAGTTTTGCTCTGATTGGGGGAAACAAATGCCCCCCCCACCATTGCGCTTACGTGGCGCACACGTGACTGCGACGGTGGCGAGATTCCAACCGTTGGATCAAAGGGTGATCTGAAGGGGTGCAGGCGTCTATAAATAGGACCCTTGGTCTTTGGTGAATTTTACCATCTTCAAGGTTTTATTTTCCAGAGCCCTGCTCTTGCTTTTAACAACTTCAGAGCCTTGCTCTTGTTTTTCAAGAGCTTTAGAGTTCAAACTCTAGAACATTTTTAGGTAAAATTTAACTTAAATAAATTTAATTTAATTTAATCAACAGAGCCTTGCTCTCATAGATCTTTGATCTAAAGAAAACCCCTTTGGGGTTTCACCAACAGAGCCTTGCTCTCAAGAATCTATAGATCTGAAGAGATCTTGTTCATCGGTTTTAATCCGTGAACAGAGCTTTGCTCATGGATCCAATGTAGATCTTTTTTTTTAATCTGAAAATGGAGAACTCCTAAAAGTTTTCATGGATCTTTAAGATCTCAAAAAATTTTAACTTCTAAAATTTTTATTTAATGTATTCTCTTATCATTATTATAGAGCTAGGCTCTTCTAAGGAATTTTATTCCCTTGAGACCAGAGTTTGACAAGTGTCACTCTGTGATAGAGTTTTGCTCTGAAAGAGGAGATTCTCTCCTTGTCTTTAGGGATTTATCATTTAATGAGAGTATTCTTTTGGGGATCTCCTTATTAATTGATAGTCCCATCCAATGATGGGGTTGTCTTATTAATTGGCACATTGTCACCTGGATTTTGTCGGTCCCTCTTTGGTCCCCCCCCACTGCATTGCAGTGTAGTATCAAGTGTCAGGCTTTTTTTAAAATTAAATTATGACACTGACGGCTGAATTTCGTTTTTCTTTGCAGGCAATCATGTCTGCTGATCTGTCTTTCCTATTTGTTCGCTCAGAGGGAGGATTTCCCCAGGCACCAGTGGACCGAGTAGTGCTCGCTCTCATTAAGGATCATGACCCCGAGTATAAGAGCCTTCACTTGTGGGGTAAATGGTATAATGAGATCATCCAGGGTCGCCAAAGTTTCGGTTTCGCCACGCCGTCTGAGCCAACGTCTTCACTCCCCTACGCAGATGAACCCCCGGTGAGGTATGCCGTGGAGGTCAAAAATTGGAATTCAGATGACCTCCTCCAGCCTGCGATTGGCGCTATCCCCGTGCAGCAGCCGCCAGCAATAGATATCTTAGGGAGGCGAATTTGTTAGGGTGAAGCACGCCCTTGGGGACAAGCTTACAATATTGGATTGATTCCACGACCGCCTGCCGGATATTTGCAATGGGCCCGGTACATCCTATCAGCGAAGAGGACTCATCTGATGAGAATTGGTTTGTACTCGGCCATTTACGTCTCACTCTTTGAGTCTCCTTCTCCTCCAACGTAGTGGGTTAAGGCTTTTATCGAGCAATGGAACATCCCCACCCACACCTTCCTGATGACGGACCGGGAAGTCTCTATCTCCTTGGAGGAGTTTGCTGAAATCTCGGGTCTGCCGATGAGGGGAGAGATTTACGAGGAGCTGCTTCCTCCCGATGAATACGTCTTTGCCACCAAGCCGCTGGTGTTTGACCTGACGCCAGAGAACGCTATTCAGCACCAGTACCCAGGCTTGGTTAAGGTGTTGGAGATCTATGAAGGACTCTATTTGGAATCGGGCGTCCGGGGCATCAGTTTTGCAGATTTTATTGCCCGCTTCGTTCGACCGGAGTTCCTATCGGAGTGGAGCGAGAAGTTCGCCCAGCTCGACGACCCTTTTGGGTTCGGTTTGGATCGTCGACCCGCGTCGGAGGATGACCACAAAGACTTTTATCTCCCTAGTGCCGCCGTCATCCCTTTTTCAGAAATTGTCGTCCCATGCATGGATGAGGAGACCTTTTTTGTAGGGTTCCTGGGCTTGTGGCTGTGCAACTTTGCGCTCCCTATGCACCCGCGCCACATGCGGCCATCTATTTTCTATCCAGCGCATCGGATTGTGGCTGGTTTGCAGTTGTCAGTAGGAATTGCTGGGCTGGCTTACCTTTATAATGGACTTAGCGTAGCGGCGGACGCTAGTGAGCCTGGGGTGCAACCCGCCAACTTCCCGATGCACTATTTTACCTCTTGGATGGAAATGCACGTGCAGGGGGTGTTCGGCGCCCATAAGATTCCTCCCTTCTTTAAGAGATGCAGACTCCCGAGGGTTATACGGTTGGTCGGGGCTTCGATCGTAGTTGCACCTCTGCGGGAGGCTAGGGGACTGCTCCTTCGACCACGCCTGGTTAGAGCGAAGACTTCTTTCTTGGATAAGGTCATAACAATAGGCTCAGAGACCACCAAGTCGGTTGTGTAACTACGTGATGACTTTAAAGACGGGGCTTCCATATTGAAGGCTCGGGAAATCCTCCATCTCTACTCCATTCGGCCGGGCTACTTGGTGTTCTGGAAGAATGAGACAACACTCTTTATGAGGTATAATCCGCACCGGTTTGCTCAGCAATCGAGCTACAACTAAGGGATCCCGATGGAAGCTTTCTTGGAAAAGCCCGTGGTTAGCCGAGAGGGGATAAAGAAAGCGATGCACCACTTCATGCGGCTTCACACGGGTTCCTATTTCTTCATTAGCGAGCCAAGCTGCGTCCCCAAGATCCTCAACGTGTACGTGGCTTGGTATGCGCATGCTATGGGTCCGGTTATCCAAATGGAAAAGCGCATGCTGGTCGACCTCAAGGGTGCGCCTCCTGGCGGCGATCGCAAGGCTCCCCTGAAGCCGAGGACCCCGGTCATTCCTCCATTGAAAGGTGTTGGAATTGGACCTCCGCGCGTGTTGAGCCCTCCGCGCGGATTGCCGCTTCGCGATATTGTGGATGCGCCACCAGCCCCCCGTGCTCCAGCGGAAGTGATAAAGGTGGTATCGCCGAAGTCCGGCGCAGGCGCGGATATCGGGACCCGCCGCCCCAAGGTGTCTGCCAAGCGCAAATCAGCCCCGGGTGCATCCAAAGCCGGTGGGCAGAAGAAGAAGAAGTCGCTCCTCTCACTCGATGCGATCCTCGGTTTAGAGCCTGAGGCCCCTCTTACCGAAGGAATAAGCGAATATGGTAGCAATAAGGGCTTCTCGGTAGACCCCGCAGACACCGATTTGGCGGCTGCTATTGTAGCTTCTGAGCGATCAGCGTGGCTCGAAGCAATGTTGAGTAAACTTGCTGAGTCAGGTAACCATTAGTTGCTTTCTTCGTCATTTTATCACACATTTTTTTTATCATTGTTTTTGACTAATGCTTTCTCCTTTTTTTAAACAGGGGTCAATACCGAAGAAGCCGTCACTGCTTCTTTGAAAACCTTCCAGGAGGAAGAGAATAAGCGCGCTTTAATGGGCGTCGGTACGTATCGCCTTATCAGAAATTTTTGTCTTCTTCTCTGATGGCCAATCTAACCTCCTTTCTTTGTTTCTTTGCAAGGGCTGCGCCAGCTGATGTGGGGACTATCCCCAGATCCTTTACTAAAGTCCCAGCTTCCTCGGGGCTGCCGCGGGAGCCTCAACTTGATAAGACGACGAGGGATGCCTTGAAAAATTTGGTGGCATCCCTGTTCATGGACGAAGATGCCTCAATGAGAGAGGCTCTGGTGAGGTCCGTCTCAACGGCTCGGGAGGAGAGGAAGCGGCTGAGGCACGAGGCGAAAGCGCGCAGGGATGCTTTGGCCATGGGAGCGGGCCCAAGCACCATTATCCTCTCTGCTTCTCCTTCTAAAGAGTTCCCGGCCGGTCTATCTACCGCACGCAGACAGGTAGCGCGTGCAGTTCGGGAAGCTAATGACAAGTCCACTTCGGGTAATTTTCCTTTCAGAATCTTGTTGTAAGAATTATAAAGCCGTCGGTTCTTATATATTCTATCCTGCAGGGCCAAGTCAGACCGAGGGGGAGGCGAAGACTATTGAACCCAAGGAAACAGAGGAGGAGGCACCGGCCGAACCCGAGACGACAGCGGGCGACGTCGCCAGGGTTACTGAGCCTGAGTTGGGAGCTGGGGGAGCCGCACCCGAAAAGGTTGTTGATGCCGAGCCTGAGATGGCAGCAAATGAAATGATTGTTATAACTGAGCCCAGGGTAGTGGCGGACGAGGCGCTTGAGGCCGGCGATCTCGTGGTGACGGTGGACGAGGCAACCGTGATTGCTGAGCCCGAGGGAGTAACGGGTGAGGTAGACATGATTCCTGAAGACGAGCCAACCGCTCTTTCTCAGGAATCTGGTAATGCTCCGGTGATAGCCCTCCCCGCCTATGGTCCCCTGTCGTCTCCAGGTCTTGCGAGCACGACAACGGCCCCTATTGAGTCGGGCGATGAGGCCACGGGCGGTGGCCTCATTTCGGTGGAGGAGGGAGTCGCCTCCATTTCGGCCGGCAATCACGGTTTGAAGACGTCCATCTTCGAAAGGAGGACGTCCGTGCCTCCGGCAATCAACTTGGCATCTTCGGAGCAACCCTCTTACAATCCTTTCTCATAAGTTCATATTTGTTCGTAACGCAGGTGCAGCCAGTGCCGATGCCCCATTGCTCGAGGGAGCGCCTTCAACTACTGCCTTGGCGGTGGTCACCTCTCAGCCCTCTCTCATACCATCGAAGATGTTGGAAGGTATGAGTTTTCAACTTATTAATCTTACCTTTCAGACGTAAAATTTGTGTACTAAAGTCATAGTGTTGTGCCTTTCAGGAGTACTTTTTGACCATCTTTATCAGGTGTTGCTCCCACACTTCTCCTTCCCATCCGAACTCGCTTCTTCCTCTGGTGGCGCTGGTGAGTATGATTTCCATTGATGGAATTACTTCTAACCTTTTTTCTCGTCCCGACTACAGTGCTACAGATTGAAGGAGGGGGTTAAAGATCGGCTGCACCACCGGCCCTTCCGGCCTTGCCACCTGTCTCAGCTGGTACGGCGACTATCACATTGATAACTCCTTCTTTTTTATTTCCTGAACTGTCATATGATCATATCTTGTTTCTTTTCAGCTGTCGTTCCGGTCTCGGCGCCCTTCGAGCCTCGCATCACAATGCCGGCAGGTCCTTATCTGAGACGTCCATCTTCGAAAGGGGATGCGAATAGTCTGCGCATGTTGAGTGACTACGTCGAGGAACTCGACGTTGAAGCTCCTACATCTGCTGCAGACTTCGCTACGGCGGTTAACCCGATGCTGGTGATACTTGTGAACTTTCATGACGAGGACATCATCGCATCTTGGGTTAACCATTGTAGGAAGATCGAGGCTCGCTTGCATCAGCTGGAGTCGATGTGTCCATGTTCCCCTCTGAACGGCGGCCGACGATGCGAGGGCGTCTTGCCTGAGGTTCGGGGCAGATGCTATATGGTTTTATCCGTCCACCTCTCCGAAGATTCCAAGTTGATTTATGGCACCGTGTATCGGAGGTTTAGACGGATGCGGACGATGTAGCAGACTCCGTCAGATTCCCCCTCAGGGTGAGGGGTTTTTGATTGTGGGGACGCTCTTCCCTGCAGGCGCAAGCCCCTGCAGTTAATTACGCTACCGCATCGCGGTAACAACTTTCTCCTTCTCCAGAATTTCACTTCGTGTCGTGTATGTTTGTTTTGTTTGTGGTTGCCCGTGGATTGTATACGGAGACTGAGTAATGCCGTCGCCCGTAGGACGTGGATTAGTCCAAATCCGTATTTACTTAGATTTGGGTTTGATGTTTTTAGTTTAAGGATGCATTAGCCGCGTTGCGGCTAAGATCAACTTAAACGTTCGTTAAGGATACGTTAGTCTCGTTTGAGACTAAGATCAACTTAACGTGATGATTTCATTTAATATATGGTCGTCAAGACTCGTCACCTCTTTGACGTCGTTGAAGGATTACAACGACAGGTGTCAGAGGAGCTCGGAGATGTACCCTCGAACCAGAGTTGATTTGGGAATTTTATAGTCCATTTGAATGTTTAAGGATACGTTAGCCGTGTTTGGGGTAAGATCGACTTAAATGAGACCGTTTAGATCCGATAAAAGAGCATGAAGAGACTCTATTGTTCCAGTTTAGGGGCATGGTGGTCCGTATTCCAGTTTAAGGACGTGATGGTCCATGTTCCAGTTTAAGGACGTGGTGGTCTATGTTCCAGTTTAGAGACGTGGTGGTCCAACATTAGTTTAAAGACGTTTCGGTCCAACATTAGTTTAAGGACGTTTCGGTCCATTATTAGTTTAAGGACGTCTCGGTCCAACATTGATGTGTGGTCGTCGGGACCCGTCATCTCTCTGACGTCGTTGAAGGATTACAACTATAGGTGTCAGAGGAGTTCGGAGATGTACCCTCGAACCGGATATAAATTGATTTAAGAGAGCAGCTGCGCTCGGTCAATTTAATTTGAGGACTTGGGGCCAAAATTAGGCTAAGTCCAGTTGAAGAATGTTCAACGTTTTTATTTATCTTTGGCCTATTAGGCTTGTGCTAGGGTTTTGCCCTTGCTAGGCCTTTTTTATTTAGGCTCTGTCCCTTTGTAAATAATGCAGAGTATCTGTTTTGGTTTGGGCTCTGCTCTTTTTTAAATAATGCATTGCATTTTATTAGGCCTGTTAGGCCTTCTTTAATTGGGCTTGGCCCTTTTGTAAGCAATGCAGTGCACTAATTATTTAACAGTGGCTTGTCAGGCGCTTTGCGCCAAATAATGAGCGCAAGCGCTCGTGGAAGCGACACGTGTCTCACTCCGGTGAATGCAAGCGCAATAGCGTAGTGCGCTGTGTCAGTGCGCTGCGCTGCTGCGCTGTTGACACGTGACGCTCCCTGGTGGCTTGCGCCAACAAAGGAGCGCAACAGTGCAATTTTTCAAGTGCAACGCACTGTTTTATATTTTGATCGATTTTAAATCAAAGAAAACAAGTTTTTTCTTGTTTTCAAAGAACCAATGGTTCATAAGAGAGTGCAAAGCACTATTTTATATTTTTTTTGTTTTTATTAAAGATCATTGATCTTGTTTTTAGATCTATGATCTGTTTTTAGAAGAATTTTCTCTTTTTCTAAAGGTTTTTACCTTTTTTTTCTTGAGGAGTTCTTCAGAGTTCTCTTTTTTTTTCCAGAAGAATGTTCATTCCTTTGAATTGAGGTCTAGGGTCCTTTTTATAGTGCCCATAAATTTATTAAAGAGATCTTTCTCTGAGTGATTTGGGGAATTTTCTCCACCGTTGGATCTTTGATCCAAGGGCTTCTGTTTTACAGAAGAAAATCTTCTTGTTTTAACAAGAATAGAAAGATTTCTTTTAGAATCTTAATTCTGTTTGGCGCAAATTCTCCAGAGCGTGACACGTGTCATGCAGCGCACAGCGCAGCGCAACTGCGCTAGCGCATCTGCGCTGACACGTGTCGCGCAGCGCAAAGCGCAGCGCAACTGCGCGAGCGCATCTGCGCTGACACGTGTCGCGCAGCGCACAGCACAGCGCAACTGAAGCGTTGCTTCCTTTGATTTTGCTTTGAACAGAGCTTTGCTCTGATTGGGTGCGCTGCCTTGGGCGCTACGCTGCCGTATCAGCTTTTGACATGTGGCGCGCAGCGCAAAGAATTTGAAGCGCTGCTTCGAATTTTGAATTTTGAAATTCAAACAGAGCTTTGCTCTGATTGGGGGAAACAAATTCCCCCCACCTTTGTGCTCACATGGCGCACACGTGAGTGCAGCGGTGGCAAAACCTTGACCGTCGGATCCAAGGGGTCAGGCGAAAGGGCGCAGGCGCCTATAAATAGGACCCTTGGTCCTTGATAAACTTTTTACCATTTTCAAGAACTTGAATTTCAGAGCCTTGCTCTTGTTTAAGATTTTTAGAGCCTTGCTCTCATTTCTTTCCAGAGTTCAGATTTTTAGAACAACTTAGGTAAATTTTAAATTAAATTAAATTTGATTAACAGAGCCTTGCTCTTATAGATCTTTGATCTAAAGAAAACCCCTTTGGGGTTTTATTAACAGAGCCTTGCTCTCAGAAATCTATAGATCTACAGAGATCTTGTTCATAGATTTTAACCCATGAACAGAGCTTTGCTCATGGATCAAATAAATGTAGACCTTTTTGATCTGAAAGTGGAAAACACTTAAAAGTTTTTATGGATATTTAAGATCCTAAATTTTTAATCTTTAGGAGTTAGAGTTTTCCTTTTTGATGGCTTTTCCATCATTATCATAGAGCTGGTCTCTTTCCAAGGAAATTTTTATTCCCTTGAGACCAGAGTTTGACAAATGTCACTCTGTGACAGAGCTTTGCTCTAAAAGAGGAGATTTTCTCCTTGTCTCTGGGGATTTCCCATCAATGAGGATATTCTCTTAGGGATCTTTTTATTAACTGGCAGTCTCATCCAACGACGGGACTGTCTTATTAAATGATGCGCCGTCATTCAGATTTTGTGGGTCCTCATTTGGTCTCTTATCCACTGCATTGCAGCGTGGTGTAAAATTTTAAAATATTGAGCGTTGGAGTTACAACATCGACGGCTGATTAAAAAAAATTTTGTCTCTCCGCAGGAAACATGTCTGGTAATTTGTCTTTCCCGTTTGTTCGCTCGGAGGGAGGGTTACCCCAGGCACCGGTGGACCGAGTGGTGCTCGCTCTCATAAAGGATCATGACCCCGAGTACAAGAGCCTTCACCTGTAGGGTAAGTGGTACAGTGAGATTATCCAGGGTCGCCGAAGTTTCAGTTCTGCCACGCCATCTGAGCCGATATTTTCGATCTCTTATACGGATGAACCCCCGGTGAAGTATGCCGTGGAGGTCAAGAATTGGAATTCAGATGACCTCCTACAGCCTGCAATTGGTGCTATTCCCGTGCAGCCGTCACCGGCAATAGATATTTTAGGAAGGCGAATCTGTCAGGGTGAAGCACGCCCTTGGGGACAGGCCTATAATATTGGATTGGTCCCGCGACCCCCCGCTAGATAATTGCAGTAGGCCTGGTATATCCTATCGGCGAAAATGACCCATTTGACGAAGATTGGTTTGTATTCGGCCATCTATGTCTCGCTTTTCGAGTATCCCTCTCCTCCGACGTGGTGGATCAAGGCCTTTATCGAACAATGGAATATCCCCACCCATACCTTCCTGATGACGGACAGGGAGGTCTCTATCTCTTTGGAGGAGTTTGCTGAAGTTTCGGGTCTGCCAATGAGGGGGGAGCACTATGAGGAGCTGCTTCCTCCCGATGAATACGTCTTTGCCACCAAGCCGCTGGTGTTTGATCTGACTCCGGAGAACGCTATTCAGCACCAGTATCCGGGCTTGGTGAAGGTATTGGAGATTTATGAAGGACTCTATCTGGAATCGGGCGACCGGGGAGTCAGTTTTGCAGATTTCATTGCTCGCTTCATTCGACCGGAGTTCTTATCAGAGCGGAGCGAGAAGTTCGCCCAGCTTGATGACCCTTTTGGGTTCGGTTTTGATCGCCGACCCACATCGGAGGATGACCACAGAGACTTTTATCTTTCCGGTGCCGCCGTCGTCCCTTTTTCAGAAATTGCCATCCCCGACATGGATGAAGAGACCTTCTTTGTAGGGTTCTTGGGCTTGTGGTTGTGCAGTTTTGCTCTTCCTATGCATCCACGCCATATGTGTTGGTGAGTGCTGCATGCTCCCATAACTCTTGTGGCGCGGCGGAAGCGATGAACGAAAATTTTCTTTGCATACAACACGCACTTAACCTAAGATCTTGTCTAAACCACAACTAGTAAATCCCAACTAGAGATCTTATCTACTATGTTAGGGATTATACCTTGATGATACGGTCCTTCGGGTCTTCTCTTGGATGCAACTCCTTTGCTCCTTTCTCCTCTTTTGGTGAACTCCTTGGCTCCTTTAGATGTTGCCGATGTTTTCGATCTCCGGCCACCGAAGACCTAGATGATCCACCCGAGAGTTTTCGTGCAAGCTAGAAACTCTTCTCAAGAGTTTAACCGAGAGACCAAATTTGCTAGAAGAGGTCACTAGGATGATGTAGAGATAAGTGTATTGGATTAACTTGAAATCCTAAGCTTTGGATTCACATCTCATGTGAGGGTTTAAGCTAGGAAGAATGATAACCACCATTTTCTTTCTTTCTTCTTATACACTTGTTATGATACACTTATCATAATTTTGTGTAGGATTGGAATGCCTTGATTTCACATCTCATGTGAAGGTATTTATAAGAAGAAGGAGGAAAGAATAAGTGCATTTCATGATTAAAAAGTTTAAGCATGATGAAAAAGAAAATAGCACTAACTAAAGCATGTATTATGAAAGAAGTATCATGCTTTAATAGTACCTCCACTACAACAACCTCATTATCATGCTTATACCTTTTAATTTACACCTCACTAATTTATTTTCACAAAATAAATGATGTCATAATTATGTCATTATGAGATGGCACCTTCTAGAAGGTATTCTTGTAACAATTACAAAAATACCCCTCCTCCATATACCGTATACCGTATACTGTATACATGCATCCGAATTCCGAAAAATACGAATACCATTAATCCAATAATATAATACCGGTATCCGGCCAGTATTATTCTTCCGATTATTATTCCTGTAACAATTACACAAACATAATCGAAAACCTGCCGCAACACCTTACGGCTGCCGTAACAACTTACGGTCTTTACATCTTTCGCCTGAACGAGGGAACCCTCTGTGTGGGACTCTAAAGACTCGTCAGTACGCTGGCAATGGGTTTAACCACAAGCACGTCAGCGGCACTAGCTGTGCGTAACGGCTACCCAGGTACATGACGAAAAGGTGGCCGACGAGCGAACTCATCACAACCTTTACGAGCCTGTAAGCAACACTTACCGTACAGTCCGGTCTCTTCGTCTGATACGTCGCATATGAATTCCAAGGATGGTAAATGTCAGACCCTGGTAACTTTATAAGTCATGTTGATTTATGGCTAATAACAGGTCGAGGAACTACTTATAACACTTATCAGTAAATCTCGAGAACCCTGGCCAGGGATTTAGGTGTTATAGCCGATCAAACATAGCGCGACATCAACTCCCTATACCGGGAGAGACGAAACCCCTCCTATCGCTCACTGTCTCCATATGATTCGGGACTGTACCAAAAATCCTCCTGTTTGCACAACTCAGTAGAGCCGTGGTAGGGAGGAAATCAAAGTACAGTGGGAATCACACAAGACTCTATGACGATCTCGGGTCTACAGACTAACCTGTACAAGTGTCACCAGAGAACTGCTATCTGACAATAGGTATATATACCATCTAGGAGTTCTCGGCGAGTCCGTCCAGTGTACCCAGTCTCCACTGAGCACCCGTACACCATCCTTGATGTCACACACCGATGGATATGGGATCATCCATCGCCCATCATATGGGTCAAGATGCGTATACGCTAGTCTACTCTGGTATATCGATGCCCTGTCTCGACACACCCTCGACTAGGAATAGTTATAGGATGTACTCATAGACTACCGTGGCCCCACTAGTATGATCTCATCATATTCCCAGTAGTCGAGTACAAATCCTAAGGGCTTTATCAACATGTAACAAAAGAGACAATCAGAGTACATGTTAAGATAAAGTACAACCAGATAGCGTACTATCATGTCGAGCAAGAAAGTCCTCCCTATATATGTCCAAGCATCCACTACAATATACATCGTATGTACAGTAATGGCCTCTAGGGCACACATATAACTAACAATCTCCCACTTGCTCTAGGGCCATCTGTTGTGGTATCACATACCAAACAATCAGCTGTGGTTTAAGTATCTCATACTCAACCATCCCATAAAAGTCTCTACTGGAAAAAAGCCTTAGTGAGTGGATCCGCTCTGTTGTCCTCTGTATCTACTCTCCTAACCTCGATCTTCTTGGAGATCAACCATCTCTATGATCAGGTGATGCTGCCTTAAAATTATATCTGGATTTCTGATGGGACGGTAGTTCCTTGGCTAAAGCCACAACTCCATTGTCACACAATGGTAGGAACGAAGTTCATCTTATGAACTCATATATATCCAGACTTTATCTTTGGTAGCATCCTTAGTAATGACGTATCTTGCCTTTCTAGTATGTCACGGTATCTAGCTTGGAACTCTTCTAACATACCGTCCCTCAACTAAGGGTAAAGACAATGCATGCGACTGACATTCAGTCGTCTTTATCACCCTGGAACCTTTCCAGTTATTCTCCTTAGGATCGATTGATACTATCTCACTACAACTAGTGAGTATCCTAACATCCATTTATATCTATTTCATAGATCCAAAACACAGGATTTAGGAAGTATCACCTTGATCTTATATATAGAATCTTATGTGATAAGCGGAGATTGACCGAGTGTATCATAGGAAACTTCTTCCCTATCAAGAGTATGTCATCCAGTACTCTACGAGGATCACCACCATACTCCATACCACAAGGTTCGACCATTTTGATGAAGTCAAACTCTTTGACTACCACATCAAAACAAATGTTCCAACTCCGCTGTGATTCTCCCCAGGATCGATTGATACTATCTCACTACAACTAGTGAGTACCCTAATATCCATTTAGATTTATCTCATAGATCCAAAACCCAGGATTTAGGAGGTATCACCTTTGATCCTATATGGAGAATCTTTATAATAAGAGGAGATTGACTGAGCGTAGCATAGGAAACTCCTTTCCTATCAAGGGTATGTCATCCACGTACTCTACGAGGATCACCACCATACTCCCTACCACCTCTTATGTATATACAAGGTTCATCTAATATTTTGATGAAGTCAAACTCTTTGACTACCACATCAAAACAGATGTTCCAACTCCGCGATGCCTGTTTTATCGCATAAAACATCTTGCACACTTTTCCGCTGCTCCCACTGTCTACGAAGCCCTCTGGCTGTGTACTTATAGACGCTCTCTTCTAAAACTTCATTTAGAAAAGCTGTCATGACACCCAACCACCAGATATCGTAGTCAAGGTATGTAGCAGTGGCAAGTAGGATCTGGATAGACTTAAGCATAGCTTTGAAAGTCTCAACTTTTCCATGTACACCAAGTAATCTTCTCAAGATACACTTGCTCCTGATGGGGATTTAACCCTTCAGACAAAGCAACCAAAGTCCATACTTTGTTGGTGTATAAGGATTCCATCTCAGATCGCTAAGCATCCAGCCATTCTCACAGAGTCCCACTCCTGATGGCCTGCTCGAAACTAGTTAGGTCATACCACTTTGGTCAGGCAACAACCCCATCACATAGGGTTGCCGTGGTACCAAAAGGTCCCTCAGCAGCTATTTTCTACGCATGCCCCCTTGCGAGGACTACAACCCGCCGGAACACCTTCCGGTCTCGGGACACGCTGGGGTAATATTGTCATGACCCGAAAGTACGGAACGCGACTGGCACATAGATTACGAGACGTCTAAAGGCGTAACGTAACCTAAGTCAGCCAAAGCCCAGAAAAATCTAAACCAAAATCAAAAGAGAGTGAAGGAAAACCTTTCATGAAAACCACTTGAAATCAATTGAATTGCATTGAACCCCTTTTTAAAAACATCAAAAATTTCCGAAAATTTCGGCATAGTCTCCTTTGTAAATTCTATCCCCCAAAATGGGTACAACAAGATATGTAACCTGTAATCACAAAATGGCATCCCCAAGCGGGAGCTAGCTCTTCGCCCAAGGCGGATCACAACCACACGCAATATATATATGTAATCTCAAGAAAAGAGCATAAAGAAATGCAAAATACAAGAAAACACAACGTCGGCTCAAGTGAGCTCGACCAAAAGAAACCACATATACACAAATCTCTCAGTCTCATCACTAGGTCGCATATACACATAAAAAGTGGTAGATGGAGAATACTAGATACAAAATAGTACAAAAGAGATAAAAGCACTCTCGCAACCCACCTACGGGCGATGTCGCGAGTCTGAGCAAAAGGAACTGATGATAAGATAGCCCGCCGCTACAAGACTGTCGGGTCCGACCTGCAAGACACTGTGGCACAACGGGGGTGAGTTGCCAGCTCGTGAGTAAATATAACATCTAATAAGGCAATCGTAAGAATGCGCGCAATGCACCACAACATACATGTCCATATGTGATATAATATCTCTAGTATGCATGCACAGGTATGCAATGTCATTATTAAGTCTTTAAGTGTTTTAAATGCTAAGGGTATTGAATTCTTAACTTTAGAACATGAATATCTGTATAATAGCTAAATACTATCAAGAAATCATCTGAAAACCCGTGTCAAGCATCGACACCAAATAGGAATCATATCTGTCTCAATATCGGGCTCCGTCGGTCCGGATCGGCCCATATCATAAATCTCACGACAACGGTCGGTATCCTCCGGATATCCGCCGCGCCAGACATCACCGGTAGGTAGTCTTCCCCTGCCAGGCTCATCGTCTACAACTCGATCTTCTTGCCCCGGGGTACCATACCGGGCCCACCATGTACCCGAGACGGTTCATCCACTCCTCGAATCGGGTCTCGAAATCCAACAGAAAACATGAAAACTCATGGTGGACGACACATACATCACAAGAAAACCGCAACTTTGTTTTAAAAATGATGAATATAAGCTTTTGTTAAATTCTTGCGGCTTTCCCCAAAAATCCAGAAATCGCAGCAATACTGAAATCCTCAAAAAAATCATAATACCCAGCATGTTGTATGTGATAAATGTCTAGGATATCAAGGTATGCGATGTGATTTGTGGTTAGAAATCTATGTAAGTATGATGATGATGCAAGGTATATATATGCTATGCGATTTCATATATCATGTATGATGCAAGTGGTGACACTAAGCTAAACAGGTTTTATGGTGCTCGTGGCATGGCAATTACCAAAGGCGTGTGTGTCACATGAATAGTGCGCGTGCAACAGGAGCCAATGGTAATGGTGTTCGTGTCCTACGAAGTGATATCGCACATGTGTATATGAATATCCATGTAATCTAGCAGACGATTAGCTATAAGGGTATGCAATGTAAATGAGGGGGTAAGCTAACTAACAATGCAAATCTTGCAAGAAATAAAGTAATCCTAACTAGGGGGCGCCTCGCGCCATCCATACGATTCCCCCATAGATGAATACATCTACTCACCTGAATGCCTCGCTAATCCGATCCGACCACCGCCTTGCCTTTGTGCGCCGCGTCCGATATTTCCGCGACCGATCCTAGAATTGCTTAACACAGAGTATAAGATTACAGATTCCTGAAATGATGCAACTCACATTATGAAAAGATCGACACTCTCGAATTAATCACAACGTGCACTACGTGCGCGGAAAACGCACGAAAATCGCTAATCGTTAACTAGAATCGTCATTTCGGGGAAATCGACAAAACTAAAATCCGGCTAGACAAAACCCCGCGTTCGCACACTCTAAAAGTCCTATACGAAGCTAATTATATCGCTAACATAACGCAATTTGATCGCATTCTAATTTTTGAAAAAATCTAGTAAGCAATTTGCTTACCGATTCGATACAAACATCGCAATTTTGTCGATTTAGCGAGCATAACACTACACTATTAACCACTCCAATCAATTAGATAACCAAACCCTAACTTAAATCCAACCACCATGCTACAAACCCTAATTTAAAATCAAATCCTTCTCTTGATTTTCCTAAACAAACATTTACTACTAAACTAATACTTCAAATTTCAATTCTAGCATATTTAAACTACAAGTTAACAAAAAGATTAGAATCTTCACCTCACAAGCTTGAACCCTAGCTTGATCAAGTCACCAAGAAGCCTCCTTTCATCAAGTTTTTGAACTAATTTGGGTTGAAGAGAGAGTGGATTAGGGTTTAGCTTTGAATGGAGATGGAAATTTGTGAATTTTCATTGAATTTTAGCAAAGAAATGAAGCAAGAAATGAAGTGAGAAATGAAAGGGGAGCTGCTGAAATTCGACCAGCAGGAAGAGGAGGAGGGTGTGGGGAAATTTGGAGAAGTTTCTAGGTCAATAAACACCCCATGTTATCATTTAATGCTTTCACATCAACAATTTACAAAAAAGACCTCATTTTACACCATTTTTCCATTAAATTTCCCACCCTAAAACAAAAAGTTTGCAAGTCATGATATAATTTTATTAACACCATATTTTAGCTTATAAAGGCTCCTAATTATGAAATTTACCTAATTAAATTTGTATTTATCCCTAATTTAATGTATTTAAAAAGGCTTAAAATAATTAAAAAAATAATTAATTTATTTAACTAGAAAATTATAAGTGACATTTTAGTGACAAAATTATAGTATTATCTTATCTAAATTTTGTATAATTAGGTCTACAATGAAAAATACCTATTTTGACTTTTTACGGAAAAAGCCGAAAAATTAGCCGATTACCGAAAAACTGCCTAAACGATTTTCGAAGGGTTACAAATATGAAATCCTCGCTCCCACTGTCATAGAGAAACCGAAGTATCTCTTAGGTGGGTGAGGAACCTTACTAGATCGGCGGAGAGGCTGAGGTTCGTTAGAGTCTATTGAATCCTTTGGTTCTACCAAATCATCTGCTGTAGCTGGAACTCCTTCCAGTTCTACCTCATGACCACTAATTTCTTCACAAGAAATTACCTTTCACAAAGATGGCATGCTGAGAAACAAAACAACTTTTGTTCCTCGGTTAGGTCATCTGTTGTAGTTTGTATAGCTGGAACTCCTTCCAGTTCTACCTCATGACCACTAATTTCTTCATAAGAAAATCCCTTTCACAAAGGTGGCATGCTGAGGAACAACTTTTGTTCCTCGGTTAGGTAGAAGATATTCCCTTGCTAATGCTTGGGATATCCAACAAACTTCCACAGTTTTGACTTTGCCTCGAGCTTGTCCGGATTTTGGTTTTTAGACATAGGCCTGACAACCCCAAATCTTAACATCTTTAAGAGATGGGCTCTTCCCATACCATATCACATATGGAGTAGTAGGCACCTGATTTTATTGGAACCCTATTCAATAGGTATGCAGCTTCACAAGTGCATAACTCCCAAAAAGGAAAATAGGAAACTCAGTAGTACTCATCATGGAGCACACCATATCACATAGGGTGAAATTGCTCCGTCCCGATATACCATCGTGCTATGGTGTATACGGAGGAGTAATGCTGAGAGAGAATCTCATTCTCCTTTAGAATAGTCCAGGATTTCCATGCTCAAGTATTCTCCTCCTTGATCTCATCAAAGGACATAATACTTATACCCGTTTTTGGTTCTCTACTTCTAACTTATATTCTGTGAATATCTCAAAAGCTTCGGACTTGTGTTTCAACAGGAACATTTGTCTGAATCTTGAGAGATCATCAAAGAAAGTAATGAAGTACAAAGAACCGGTCATTGCATATGTAGACAAGGGACCTTTCATACATCATCATGTATCAATCCCAAGAGTTCACTAACTCTTTCTCTGTTTCCAATAAACAGAGCTATGGTCATTCAATTTTTGTGACATGACTGGCAAGTTTCACAAGATGTAAATTCAAACTGGTTTAAATATGCATCTAAAATGTAACTTCAGCCAGCCGGGTCGCATTGATGTGACCTAGTCTACAATGCCTCAAGAAGGATCCGTTCATTTCTGAACTCTTCCTCTTGTGTGTGTTCTGTATACTAAGAACTGTAGGTTGATTTAGAACGTCAATGCTTTTAGATAACGCGCCTGAACCGATCAACTTTTGATATAGGAAATGTTCAAAACATTATCCATCAATATAAAATTTTATCATTTCTTTACTAATAAAGAGATTGATATGATTTTGTATATCAGGTTCGGTTTTTAATAGCATTTGTTCAGAATCAATGTATTGGTAATACAGGGTGACAGTGACCAACAGACTTGGCTGCAACATTTGCCCCGTTTTCTGTCTCATGAAACTTATCACCCGTTCTCAGTTTTTCTACCATTTTTGTAGCCCTATGTAACAGATTACATATCTGGGATCCTGATCCAGTATCAAATACCCAGGATGCAGAGGATACTGAGAAATAGTTCTTTGTAATGAACACACCCAAAGGAGATGCATCATATGCACTTTCTTCGTTTGGGCGGCATAGGAATTCTGGTATTTCCCTATTTCCTGCTCTGTCTTATAACAATTATAAGTTGGAGCGGGACCAACGTTCCCCAGCTCAATATAACAAGCGGGTTCAGTCAATATATCCGTATTTATTATCTTGATTAAGGCATGATATGGTCGCTATCTGGAGAGAGAGAGAGAAGAAAACACTTTAGCGTATGCTCTTGCAAGATTAGATTGGTTATTATCTAATCCGGATGTCTCCCACTGTTTTTATCAAATCTTCCTTCAAACCCTAAAAGGTAAGATTAGCCGGGAATAATTACACCCTATAATTTCGTCAAATTGTCTTGTGTAAAACTTTCCCAGGAGTAACTCTTACTCGCAACGAGATCGGGATCCAACTATCATATAGAAGGTATGCAATCTCATTGCAAATTTCAACTCTTGAAATTCCCGATATGATTTTTACCCCTAGTGACTTATGACCTTAACTATGGTCAACAAATCATAAGCACTAGTCAAGTTCAACCCGCCATTTCGTGATTGATTTAGGCCCATCCACATGACCCTTAACTATGGTCAACAAAGTCATGAGAATGCCCTAATCGATCGCATCAAATGCTTTGTAGGAATTCACCACTTAGCTACCGTACACCACGCCTTAACTATGGTCAACAAACGTGGTACGAATACTAAGTACTCTGCTTTCTAAAATGGCGGAGGGTAACGGATGGTTTTTATGAAAACCTTTTAACGTTTTGAACTTGATATCGTTGTAGAATCGAGTGGGAAGGAGTGGTTTAAGCTCCAGTTTTAAAAATCGAATGATTTTGTAGTATCTTTCTAATTTTGCTAAAGAGGTCACTCCCAGTGAAGGGATCTCGACTCTTTCCTTATCGAATAAGGTGCTGGATATATAAATACCACGATGCAAAGCAAAGTTAGATCAACTATAAAATCAAATCGAGTTCTTTGTAACATTTTCCAGTTTCGCTAAAGGGGTCACTCCCGGTGAAGGGATCTCGGCCCTTTCCTCATCGAATGAGGTGCAGGATATTCAAGAATACCACTATGCAAAACAAAAGCTAGAGTTACCCTTTCTCAAAAAGTTTGATTCTACAACATTTTTAGGTTTCTTTCTCTTAACATTAATCATATTAATGTGGTCCCATCATTTACGTTTCCTAAACATCACAGAAAAGAAACGCAAATAGAACGTACGCTTATGCCATCCGCATTTGCCACTGGGCCCCGTCATGCACCGTTAGGTTACTTAACTAACGGCAGAGCGGGGGCTGGACTAGTGCGGGTGCAAAACATAAGCAACGTTTATTATATATATCTCATATATAAATATAACCATTTCAGATCACAGATGAATGCATTGGATATACTAGGAATTCCGTATTTCATTCAAGCCCTTAATGAAAAACGGGTTCCACGGTCGTGATGAATAGCCAAAACCCCCCTAGACCCCTACGAGTGCGGCAAACTACCCGCCAAATTCCTGAAGTGTAGCAACTTCCCTCAACAATTGAGTAGGCCACTCGGCACTTGGAGAACCCGGTAGTTTGTGCACCCCACCTTGGGTCTATCCTAAGAGCAAAAACAGTAAAAAGAAATTATACAATATAACATTGCTTTTTACAAATTACATGGAATGATAGAAAAGAAAAAAAACACTCTTCTCACACCCCCCGGCCATTCATCACAACGATCCAACACATTCATATACGCATACCATCTCATGATATCCATATATGCAACCCCCACTAATCGTCATATAGCAATTAGCGGATGTTTCAAACACATATAACAAAAAAGAAAACCCGATTAGCCAAGCACTTTAGAATTTCGATCGATAATTTTTTTAAAACCATGCCAACACTTGACATGTCCCTGTACAAACACCTTTGTAAAAATCTACACATCCCAGAAAACATATTTACCAAATATAAGAATACTGTAGGAAACCGAGTCAACTCCGCGTTGACTCGGCAGCGGATCCACGGCCAAACCCAGGGTTTGGCCGCGGATCCGCGGCAGTCTTGGCGAGTTAGGACTCCGGTTTTCTACAGGGATATTATAAATCCCTGCTTGTATTTTTAAGACATGTCAAATTAATTTTGGAACACTTTCAAAAACTGACAGCAGCAAGGGCAGAATACGAGTTTTCGGGAGAAAAAAACTGTCGATCGAGGTTCTAACTTTTGGCTAACATCTAATTGTGGTTTAGTTAGGCTCTTATACCATGTTGGTGAGTGCTGCATGCTCCCACAACTCTTATGGCGCGGCGGAAGCGATGAACGAAAATTTTCTTTGCATACAACACGCACTTAACCGAAGATCTTGTCTAAACCACAACTAGTAAATCCCAACTAGAGATCTTATCTACTATGTTAGGGATTATACCTTGATGATACGGTCCTTCGGGTCTTCTCTTGGATGCAACTCCTTTGCTCCTTTCTCCTCTTTTGGTGAACTCCTTGGCTCCTTTAGATGTTGCCGATGTTTTCGATCTCCGGCCACCGAAGAACTAGATGATCCACCCGAGAGTTTTCGTGCAAGCTTGAAACTCTTTTCAAGAGTTTAACCGAGAGACCAAATTTGCTAGAAGAGATCACTAGGATGATGTAGAGATAAGTGTATTGGATTAACTTGAAATCCTAAGCTTTGGATTCACATCTCATGTGAGGGTTCAAGCTAGGAAGAATGATAACCATCATTTTCTTTCTTTCTTCTTATACACTTGTTATGATACACTTATCATAATTTTGTGTAGGATTGGAATGCCTTGATTTCACATCTCATGTGAAGGTATTTATAAGAAGAAGGAGGAGGAAAGAATAAGTGCATTTCATGATTAAAAAGTTTAAGCATGATGAAAAAGAAAATAGCACTAACTAAAGCATGTATTATGAAAGAAGTATCATGCTTTAATAGTACCTCCACTACAACAACCTCATTATCATGCTTATACCTTTTAATTTACACCTCACTAATTTATTTTCACAAAATAAATGATGTCATAATTATGTCATTATGAGATGGCACTTTCTAGAAGGTATTCTTGTAACAATTACAAAAATACCCCTCCTCCATATACCGTATACCGTATACTGTATACATGCATCCGAATTCCGAAAAATACGAATACCATTAATCCAATAATATAATACCGGTATCCGGCCAGTATTATTCTTCCGATTATTATTCCTGTAACAATTACACGAACATAATCGAAAACCTGCCGCAACACCTTACGGCTGCCGTAACAACTTACGGTCTTTACATCTTTCGCCTGAACGAGGGAACCCTCTGTGTGGGACTCTAAAGACTCTTCAGTACACTGGCAATGGGTTTAACCACAAGCATGTCAGCGGCACTAGCTGTGCGTAACGGCTATCCAGGTACATGACGAAAAGGTGGCCGACGAGCGAACTCATCACAACCCTTACAAGCCTGTAAGCAACACTTACCGTACAATCCGGTCTCTTCGTCTGATACGTCGCATATGAATTCCAAGGGTGGTAAATGTCAGACCCCGGTAACTTTATAAGTCATGTTGATTTATGGCTAATAACAGGTCGAGGAACTACTTATAACACTTATCAGTAAACTTCGAGAACCCTGGCCAGGGATTTAGGTGTTATAGCCGATCAAACATAGCGCGACATCAACTCCCTATACCGGGAGAGACGAAACCCCTCCTATCGCTCACTGTCTCCATTTGATTCAGGACTGTACCCAAAATCCACCTGTTTGCACAACTCAGTAAAGCCGTGGTAGGGAGGAAATCAAAGTAAAGTGGGAATCACACAAGACTCTATGACGATCTCCGGTCTACAGACTAACCTGTACAAGTGTCACCAGAGAACTGCTATCTGACAATAGGTATATATACCATCTAGGAGTTCTCGGCGAGTCCGTCCAGTGTACCCAGTCTCCACTGAGCACCCGTACACCATCCTTGATGTCATACACCGATGGATATGGGATCATCCATCGCCCATCATATGGGTCAAGATGCGTATACGCTAGTCTACTCTGGTGTATCGATGCCCTGTCTCGACACACCCTCGACTAGGAACAGTTATAGGATGTACTCATAGACTACCGTGGCCCCACTAGTATGATCTCATCATATTCCCAGTAGTCGAGTACAAATCCTAAGGGCTTTATCAACATGTAACAAAAGAGACAATCAGAGTACATGTTAAGATAAAGTACAACCAGATAGCGTACTATCATATCGAGCAAGAAAGTCCTCCCTATATATGCCCAAGCATCCACTACAATATATATCGTATGTACAGTAATGGCCTCTAGGGCACACATATAACTAACAATATGCGGCCGACTGTTTTCTACCCAGCGCATCGGATGGTGGCTGGTTTGCAGTTGTCAGTAGGAATCGCCGGGCTGGCTCATCTTTATAATGGACTTAGTGTAGCGGCGGATGCTAAATGAGCCAGGGGTGCAACCCGCCAACTTCCCGATGCACTACTTTACTTCTTGGATGGAAATGCACGTGCATGGGGTGTTCGGTGCCCATAAGATTCCTCTCTTTTTTGAGAAATGCAGGCTCCTGAGGGTCATACGGCTGGTCGGGGCTTCGATCGTAGTTGCACCTTTGCGGGAGGCTAGGGGGCTGCTCCTTCGACCACACCTGGTCGGGGCGAGGACTTCTTTCTTGGATAAGGTCATAACAATAGGCTCAGAGACCACCAAGTCAGTAGTGTCGCTACGTGATGATTTTAAAGACGGGGCTTCCATATTGAAGGCTCGGGAAATCCTCCACCTCTATTCCATTCTGCCGGGCTACCTGGTGTTCAGGCAGAATGAGACAGCACTCTTTATGAGGTATAATCCGCACCGGTTCGCTCAGCAATCGAGCTACAACCAAGGGATCCCGATGGAAGCCTTCTTGGAAAAGCCCGTGGTTAGCCAAGAGGAGATACAGAACGCAATGCACCACTTTACGCGGCTTAACACGGGTTCTTATTTCTTTATTATCGAGCCGAGCTGCGTCCCCAAAGTTCTCAACGCGTACGTGGCCTGGTATGCGCATGCAATGGGGCCCGTTATTCTGATGGAAAAACGTATGCTGGTTGACCGCAAGGGTGCACCTCTCGGCGGCGATTACAAGGCTCCCTTGAGGCCGAGGACTCCGGTCATTCCTCCATTGAAAGGTGCCGGAGGCGGACCTCCGCGCGTGTTGAGTCCTCCGCACAGATTGCCGCTTCGCGATACTGTGGATGCGCCACCAGCCCCCCGTGCTCCAGCGAAGACGGTAACTGTGGTATCGCCGGAGTCCAGTGTAGGCGCGGATATCGGGACCCGCCGCCCCAAGGTGTCCGCCAAGCGTAAATCAGTCCCGGGTGCATCCAGAGCTGGCGGGAAAAAGAAGAAGAAGTCGCTCCTTTCCCTTGACGCGATTCTTGGCTTAGAGCCTGAGGCCCCTCTTACCGAAGGAATAAGTGAATATGGCAGCAATAAGGGCTTCGCGGTAGACCCCGCAGACACCGACCTGGCGGCCGCCATTGCGGCTTCTGAGCGATCAGCGAGGCTTAAAGCGTGGTTGAGTAAACTCGCCGAGTCAGGTAATTATTAGCTGCTTTCTTCATCATTTCATCGCATTTTTTTATCATTATTCTTGACTAATACTTTTCCCCATTTTCAACAGGTGTCTCTACCGAAGAAGCTATTGCTGCCTCTTTGAAAACCTTCCAAAAGGAGGAGGAGAAACGCGCTTTAGCGGGCGCCGGTATGTCCCACCCCTTTTTTTAAAACAAATTTTGTTATCTTTTTCGATGGTTAACCTAACTTTCTTCCTTTGTTCTTTATAGGGGTTATACCAGTCGATGAGGGGATCCTCTCTGAACCTGTTATTGGAGTTCCGGTTTCGTCAGGGCTGCTGCAAGAGCCTCGACTTGACAAGTCGACGAGGGATGCCTTGAAGAATTTGGAGGCATCCCTGTATATAGACGAGGACGCCTCAATGAAAGAGGCTCTGGTAAGGTCCATTTCAACGGCCCAGGAGGAAAGGAAGCGGCTGAGGCGTGAGGCGAAGGCGCGCCGGGCTGCTTTGGCTACGGGAGTGGGCCCAAGCACCATCCCTCGTGCCGACACTCTGTCAGAAGAGTCCCCGGTCGCTTTGTCTACCCCTCATAGACAGGCGATCCGTGCCAATAGAGAGGCTAACGACAAGTCTACCTCAGGTAGCACTTCTTTCAGAATTTCATTATAAAACTCATAAAGCTGTCGGTTCTTATATACTTTATCTTTCAGGGCCAAGTCCGACCGAGGGGGATGCGGAGACTTTTGAACCCAGGGAAACAGAGGAGGCGACGCCTGTCGAACCTGAGCCGACGGTGGGCAACGTCGCTGAGGCTTCAGAGCCTGAGATGGAGGTTGGGGGGTCGGTAGCCAAGAAGGTCATTGATGCCGCGCCTGAAGTGGCGGCAGATGAAATGATCATTATAACTGAGCCCAGGGTGGTGGCGGACGAAGCGCTTGAGGCCGGCGACCTTATGGTGACGGAGGATAAGCCGATGGGGATTGCGAAGCATGAGGAAGTAGCGGGTGAGATGGGCACGACTCTTGGGGAAGAGTCAACCGCTCTCTCTCAAGAGTCCGGCAATGCTCCGATCATTGCCCTCCCCGTCTACGATCTTCCGCCGTCTCCTGGCCACGCGAGCACGACGACGGTCCCCATCGAGTCGGGTGATGAGGCCACGGACGGTGGCTTCATGTCGATAGAGGAGGGAGTCGCCCCCGTTTCAGCCGGGAGCTCCTCAGGTAAACCCCAAGTTGCTGTTTTTCTTTACTTTACAATCCTTTCTGACAAGTTCACCTTTCTTGTAACGCAGGTGCAGCCAGTGCCGATGCCCCACTGCTTGAGGGAGCGCCTTCAACGACTGCCTTGGCGGTGGTCACCTCTCAACCTTCTCTCATACCATCTAAGATGTTGGAAGGTATGGGTTTGCAATTTATTAATCCTATACTTTAGACGTATAATTTGTGTGCTAAAGTCATATTGTTGTGTCTTTTCAGGAGTGCTGTTTGATCATGTATATCAGATGTTGCTCCCACACTTCTCCTTCCCGTCCGAACTTGCTTCTTTCCCTGGTGGCGTTGGTGAGTATGATTTCCATTGACATCTTTCTTTCTTTCTTTTTTATTGATGGAATTACCTCTAACCCCTTTTTCTCATCTCGACTGCAGTGCTACAGATTGAAGGAGGGGATAAAAGATCAGCTGCGCCACCGGCCCTTCCGACCTTGCACCTGTCTCAACTGGTACAGCGACTATCACATTGATAACTTCCCTCTCTTTATTTTCTGTACTGTTATCTGATCGCATCCTGTTTCTTTTCAGCTGTCGTTCCGGCCTCGGCGCCCTTCGAGCCTCGTATTACAATGCCGGCGGGTCCTTATCTGAGAAGTCCGTCTTCAAAAGGCGCCGCGAATAGTCTGCGCATGTTGAGTGACTACGTCGAGGAACTCGACGTTGAAACTCCTATATCTGCCGCAGACTTCGCTACGGTGGTTAACCCGATGCTGGCAATACTCGTGAACTTTCATGATGAGGGCATCATCGCATCTTGGGTTAACCATTGCAGGGAGATCGAGGCCCGCCTGTATCAGTTGGAGTCGCTGCGTCCCGCTTCCGAGACCTTGGCTGCCAGCAATCAAAGAACAGCGTGGATTGAGCAGAGCGCTTCTTACTTCCGCCACCTCGAACAAGAAGTCATTTCAAGGCGTAAGGAGCGTGGTGAGACTTCGAGCAAGTCTGCCCAACTGCATGCTCGGGTGGAAGCCAATGTCGCACGGCTGAAGGTTGTCTTTGAGGGCCTTCTGCAATGTCTTTCTGAAGGGTTAACATTGAGGCAACAACTTGACGTTGTCGAGCGAGATGCACCCAGCCAGGAGGCAGCCCAGAAGGTGGCGGAGGAGCAACTTTCATCCTTCTTGCAGCAGCGGGCCCAGGTGGAGGCGGAGGTGGCTGCAGCTGTCACTCAGGAGGAGGTGCTGAAGGAAGTGCGAAAGCAGCTTGTGGATTTACTAAAGACACTTCCTCCTCAGTAGCTATCCCTCTTTGTATCGTTTGTACTTGTAGATAAAAGAATGTGTATATATATTTTTTTATTCTTTGACATAATGTATCTTGTACCCAATCAAGTTTATGAATAAAAGATACACATTTTTTGTAATGTCATGTGTCATTTTCTCCATCTTTTCTTTCTTTTATTATCAGCATGCCACCTTAGTAACCATGGTTGACGGATAATAGAGCACGCATCTTGACTTTCTTAAGAAATAGCGATGGCTTAGGCCGCAAGTTAAGATCTGCTGCCTAAGACTTTTCAACTTTATAAGCCGTGAGGGTCTTATAGAGATTTTTCTCCCTGCGGATCGAGAGGATCTCGTAGGTGGTTTTTTCTCCTTAGGAATCATGAGGACTCCTAAGTGTGGTTTTCTCTTATAAGTCGTAAGGATCCTATAAGAGAATTTTTCCCTCTTACGAGTCGAGAGGGCCTGTAAGCGGTTGTTTCCCTCCTTGTCGAAACTCGACTTCGGAGAGTGAGACCCGTGAATAGTATGCAAGAGACCGTTTAGATCGACTTGCAGGGTCCCATTGTTCAGGAAACAAGTTTTTTAGTCCCTGTTGCCTGAGGCTTCATTTTACAAGTTGAGACGAATCGGGAATTTTCCCGCGGAAACACCGGTTTCTCTGCGAGCCGACGCGAATCAGGAGGCTCTCGTCAAGGAGTGTTTGCATCCGTGAGTCGAGGAATTTGCTAAGGATCATTTGTTTCCCTAGCGCCAAGGATTATTTGTTTCCTTTGGGTTTGAAACGAGTCGAGAATTTCCCACGGAGGCACTGGTGGCTCTGCGAGTCGACGCGGATCAGGGGGCTCTCGTCAAGGAGTGTTTGTATCCGTGAGTCGAGGAATTTGCTAAGGATCATTTGTTTCCCTAGCGCCAAGGATTATTTGTTTCCTTGGGGTTTGAAACGAGTCGAGAATTTCCCACGGAGGCACTGGTGGCTCTGCGAGTCGACGCGGATCAGGGGGCTCTCGTCAAGGAGTGTTTGTATCCGTAAGTCGAGGAATTTGCTAAGGATCATTTGTTTCCGTAGCGCCAAGGATTATTTGTTTCCTTAGGGTTTGAAACGAGTCGAGAATTTCCCACGGAGGCACTGGTTGCTCTGCGAGTCGACGCGGATCAGGGGGCTCTCGTCAAGGAGTGTTTGTATCCGTGAGTCGAGGAATTTGCTAAGGATCATTTGTTTCCCTAGCGCCAAGGATTATTTGTTTCCTTGGGGTTTGAAACGAGTCGAGAATTTCCCACGGAGGCACTGGTGGCTCTGCGAGTCGACGCGGATCAGGAGGCTCTCGTCAAGGAGTGTTTGTATCCGTGAGTCGAGGAATTTGCTAAGGATTATTTGTTTCCCTAGCTCCAAGGATTATTTGTTTCCTTGGGGTTTGAAACGAGTCGAGAATTTCCCACGGAGGCACTGGTAGCTCTGCGAGTCGACGCGGATCAGGAGGCTCTCGTCAAGGAGTGTTTGTATCCGTGAGTCGAGGAATTTGCTAAGGATTATTTGTTTCCCTAGCGCCAAGGATTATTTGTTTCCTTGGGGTTTGAAACGAGTCGAGAATTTCCCACGGAGGCACTGGTGGCTCTGCGAGTCGACGCGGATCAGGAGGCTCTCGTCAAGGAGTGTTTGTTTCCCTGAGTTGAGGTATCTGCTGAAGACACTGGTTTCTTCGGAGTTGGACTGAACCGTCGAGATTTGGCTTCGTCTTCTGGCGGAGCCTGTTGGGAAAGTATGGTTCCCTCTTTGTTTACGCCCTTGGATTGTATACAGGGATCGATGTGATCTTAACTGTAGGGCCAAAGTTTTATCATCATTTTTTTTGTTTTATCTCCGCGATGCTCTATCATTTCAGCTTTTATATCGCGAAGGTCGCGATTGCCCAATCATTTCGGCTATTTTTCGCGGTGCCCAATCATTTCGGCTATTTATTTTATTTTTACTCGCTGCTTTTTATTGCGAGTTGCCCAATCATTTCGGCTATTTTGCATGCATACATTTTTGCTTGCTGCTTTTTATTGCGAGTTGCCCTACCATTTCGGCTATTTCGTATGCATGTGCGGCCTATTGGCTTTTCGCTGTAAACCGATTTCGGCATCAGCACCGCTACAACTGGGATATTACCAGGAGCGAATCATCATCTGCCTCTGTCGATGTCGAACAAAGGTGGCTTAGCGACCAGGGTTAAGGTCCTATCGGCTAAGGCTTTTGACTTCATGAGCCGTAAGGGTTTCACGAAGTTATTTCTCCCTACAAGTCGTGAGGATCTTGTAGGTGTATTTTCTCTTTAGGACTCGTGAGGATTCCTAAGTGTTCGTTTCCTCTGTAAGTCGTAAGGATCCTACAGGAGGGTTTTCTCCTCATAAATCGAGAAGATTTACAAGGGTTGTTTACCATGCGAACATATCCCCAGTCACGGATGAGACTTGGTTAGGGAAATGTTTATTCGCGCCCGTGGATTGTATACAAGGGTCAGTATTGAGCCACTTATAGGGCAATATTGAAAGTTGTGGAGTTTGCTTAAGCACAGGTTTAGGTCTCTGTAACTTAAGACTTTCAAATCTTATGAGCCGTGAGGGTCCCATAAGAGAGTTCTCCCTACGAGTCGTGAGGATCTCGCAAGTGTATTTTCTCCTTAAGAATCGTAGGGATCCCTAAGTGTGTCGCTCCCTCATGAGTCGTAAGGATCTCACTCGGGTGGTTTCTCCTTACAAGGTCGAGGGGACCTTATAAGTGTCTTTTAACGAGGTTGCGCCCTTTCGGGTTTTCACAAACACTCGCCGGTAGTCTTGCTGTTTTTACTCACGGAGCCCTTTCGGGTTTTCATCCGTACCCTTTTTGCTTATGGACATACCGTTTTTCTTTATTCTTTTTTGTATATTTATTTTCTTTTCCCTTTTTTTTACGAGGTCGTGCCCTTTCGGGTTTTCACGAACACTCGCCGGTAGCCCTGCTGTTTTTACTCACGGAGCCCTTTCGGGTTTTCATCCGTACCCTTTTTTTGCTTATGGACATACCGTTTTTATATATATATTTTTTTATATATATTTTTTATTCTTCTCGTCAGCCTAAAGATGCTGCGGTAGTAGTTTAAGGACGTTTCGGTCCTCTATTAGTTTAAGGACATTTCGGTCCAGCATTAGTTTAAGGACGTTTCGGTCCGTCATGGAGAAGGCCGGCTACTGCTTATAAAGCTTGAGCTTAGGAAGATAGCGAGCGGACATAGTCGTCGTCATCTATCATTGACCTAGACGGTAGCGCATTAAGCGTAGTATTTCTTTAGGAAGCGACCGTTTATTGGCCTGAAATGCCTTTCACCGTGCAGATCCATGAGTAGATAGGCCCCACCCTGGTAGACCTTATCTATGATGTACGGGCCTTCATAGTTTGGCTCGAATTTTCCCCGCTTGGCGCGATTGGGGATCATAGGCATTTTGACCACTAGCACAAGTTCGCCTTGGCGGAATGTCCTTGGTCGGGTCAATCTTTCATATGAGCGCGTCATCTTAGCTTTATAGGCCTCTAGATTTTGCTGTGCTATGAGCCGGGTTTCATCAAGGGCGTCAAGCTCCTCAAGCCGAAGGTGAGCATTTTCTTCGTCCGTCATCTCGTAGTGGACTGCCACTCGTAGAGGGGGTAATTCTATCTCGAGAGGGAGTACTGCTTCTGTACCGAATACCAACGCATATGGCGTTGCGTTCGTGGCCGTTTTAAACGTAGTTCGATACGCCCAGAGAGCTTCTTGCAGTCTTTCGTGCCAGTCTTTCTTATTTCGTGACACCGTTTTCTTCATGATCTTTGTCAAAGTCTTGTTGAAGGCCTCAGCTAGACCGTTAGCTCGCGGATTATAAACCGAGGAATATCTCCAGTCTATATTGTGCTGTTGCGCAAAGCGACTGATCTTATGGCTTCTGTAAGCTGGCCCGTTATCGGAGATGATCCGTCGCGGAGTTCCAAACCGATATATGACATGCGTCTTGAAGAAATGGAGGATATTCTCCGTCTTAACTTCTCTTAACGGTACTACTTCTGCCCATTTAGAGAAGTAGTCAGTCGTCGCCAGGATGAAACGATGTCCTCTAGACGATGCTGGTTCGATAGGGCCGACTATGTCAGTTCCCTACATCTCGAACGGCCAGCTAGCCACCGTTGGATGTAATGGATTTGGATGCTGATGGATGAAATCCCCATGAATTTGACATGAGTGGCACTGCTTCGCATATTCGAGACAGTCCTGAATCTTCGTGGGCCAGTAGTAGCCCATCCGTTTTATCTTTAACTTCATCTTTGGGCCCGCTTGGTGAGAACCGCAGAGTCCGTCGTGAACTTCCTGAACGACTCTTTTCGCTTCGTCAGGTCCCAGGCATCTCAACCACAGAGAATCAAACGATCTCTTGTACAGAGTATCGTTGACGAAGGCGAAAGATAGAGCCCGCTTCATGAGCTGATGTCTTGTGGACGCTTCTTCTGGCATTCGGTGGGATTTAAAGTAGTCTATGAAGACTTCTCTCCAATCCTCGGTATTTTTCCAATCTTTTACTTGCAGGGTCGTCCGCTCGCTCGCTCCCTTTTCTTCGGATGATTCCGGAGATATTTCTGCTGGGGCAAGCACTCGACGGCTTTGTACCACGATTCTAACGTCATCGAGGTTCTCGTCAGCCAGTTCTTTAGCAAGTTTGGCCAACGCGTCTGCTTTGCTGTTTTCCGCGCGCGGTATGCTCTCCAAAGTATAAGAGGGAATTTGGGTCAACAATTGTTGTACCTTTTCACCGTACTTTACCAATTCTGGCTTGCACGTCTGGTAGTCGCCGTTTACTTGACTAACGACCAGCTGGGAGTCTCCGTATATGAGGAGGTTTTTAATTCCCATGTCGATGGCGATCTCTAGACCTGCTATCAAAGCTTCATATTCGGCTTCGTTGTTTGTCCTCGGCTCCGTCAGGGAGAAAGCAAAGCGCATTATCCCTCCTTGTGGAGTTACAAAGATGAGTCCTACCCCCGATTTGATTATAGGGGTACTTTGTTTGCGCTTCTTCACGGAAGATGCTCCGTCGAAATAAAGCTCCCATCGGGTATTATCACCGTCGATCGCATCAAACGCATGTTCGTCTGGAAGATCGCAGTTTAAAGGAGAGTCGGCCGGTATCGGATGCTCAGCGAGGAAGTCGGCGATGGCCTGGCCTTTCACTGCCTTGAGAGGTTGATATGTTATCGAGAACTCCATCAAGAGCAGGGCCCATTTAGCTAGTCGTCCCGTCAATATGGCCTTTGACATCAAGTATTTAAGGGGGTCCACCTTTGAAATGAGACGGACCTCGTGCGCCAACGCATAGTGCCTGAGCTTTGTTATCGCGAAGATCAACGCCAGGCAGTGTTTTTCAATGGGGGAGTAGTTGCTTTCTGCCCCCAGTAGAACTCGACTTAAGTAGTAGAGTGCTCTTTCCTTCTCTTGATCGTTCTCTTGTGCCCATAATGCGCCTAAGGAACCTTCGAGGGCGGTTGTATAAAGAATGGGGGGTTTTCCCTTGACCGGAGCAGCCAACACCGGCGGGTTCTGCAGGTATTGCTTGATCTCGTCTAGTGCGCTTTGGCATTTTTGATCCCAGACGAACGGGGTTCCCTTCTTCATCAGGTGACTGTAAGGACGGCACTTTCCTGAAAGGTTGGCTATAAATCGCCGTATATACGTGAGCTTCCCTTGGAGAGACCGCAACTGTTTGAGAGTTCTTGGGGGAGGAATTCCCATGATCGCTTTGATCTTTGACGGATCTATTTCAATACCTCGGTGTCGAACAATGAATCCCAGGAATTTGCCTGAGGAAACTCCGAATGCACACTTGAGCGGGTTCATTTTCAAGGTGTATTGTTGAAGGCGTTGAAATACAGTCTTCAAATGCTCGAGATGTTCCTCATATGATTTGCTTTTAACAACGAGGTCGTCGATATAGCATTTGATGATTTCGTGTATAAGGTCATCGAAGATCTTCGTCATGGCCCTTTGGTAGGTGGCACCGGCGTTCTTTAGACCAAAGGGCATCACCTTGTAACAGAATATACCCAGAGGAGTCCTGAAGGCGGTGTGCTTCTGATCTTTGAGATGCATCTTTATTTGGTTATACCCCGATGAGCCGTCCATGAAGGAGAAAACCTCATGAATGGACGTATTGTCTATCATCAGTTCGGTGACTGGCACTGGGAAATTATCCTTCGGGCAGGCTTTATTGAGATCCCGAAAGTCCACGCATATGCGCACCGTCCCATTTTTCTTCATCACCGGGACGATGTTGGCGAGATATTGAACCTCCTGGATAAAGCCAGAGTCGATCAGCTTCTTGACCTCGGCATTGATACTCATCTCAAGCTCGAGCCGCATTCTTCTTGGTGCCTGTTTGACTGGCTTGATGTCCGGGGATATCGCCAATCTATGTACAGCAATTTCTGGATCTAGTCCGGGCATTTCAGAATAGTTCCACGCGAAGCAATCTCTATGCTGTAGAAGCACGTCCTTTAACGTAGCCACCCTTCCTTCAGATAGCAGCTCACTGATGAATGTCGGTCTCGGATCATCTGCCGATCCCAACTCAATCTTCTTGAGGTTATCTGCAGTAGTATGTATGCCATCTTCCAGTTCTTTCGGAGCCGGTGGAAATTCTGAGATTGCCTCATTGTCATTGTTTTCGAAGCACCAAGGGAGCTCGTCTATGTCCTCGGGCTCTTCTTTTAATAGTGTAATCATGTGACAGGTGCGAATTCGCTTCCAATCCCAATGTGGAACCGGTTCTTCTTTCGTAGCCTTGGGCTCGTACTTCTGTGGCGGCGCTACCCTTCAACTGTCAGACAGAGTGAATTTGCCAAGCTGATACTGATCTTCAACCCAGTTCTTAAAAGTGAAGCAATCTTCAAGAGGATGCCCTATTACCCGATGGTAAGAGCAATAGTTCGGGTGTGAGACTTTGCCCGCTTGTTCGGGGTGTTTAGACTCCGGCAGTATAAGCATTTGATGTTTATAGCAAGATCAAGTATCCTCTTCATCTTATCCCGAGGAAAAGAGTATGCTCGACCCATTTTCTTCATGAGGGATAGATCAATAACGCTCGACTCCCATTTGCGTGGCTTCTTAGCCCTGCTTTGTTGCTGTTGAGCGCTTTTTTGGCCTTTCGACTTATTTCTGCTTTTGCGCCGAACCTTCTTTATAACAGGTTGACAAGGAGTGGCATTTTCATCTTTCACGGCCCGTTGGAGGAGGCGTTGCGTTTTGGCTTTCTCGTAGATGGCTATTTCGCGGTTATGGTCGTCTCGGACTTTTTGACCAGCTTCCCTTATAAGTTTGTCCATTTGTTCTTCGAACGACGGACTGGGCTCTTTTGCATCTGGAACTTTCACTGGCTCAAGATTAGCATCCTCCCATTGAGTATCCGCTTCTTCATCGAAGTCATACATGACATAGCAGCTGTTTAGTAGCTCTCGTTCCTTTGACCGGACGTATCCAAGCCCGATTGTCTCCATTTTCCCATTAGGCAGTTTGCGTTGAGTTCCGGAAACGTTCCAGACTTTGTCATAGAACCTGGCTTTTCGAACTGTCTGCTTGAAGGATATCCTCTGGCGTTTCAGCAGCTTTTTCAAACCTTCCGTATAATATCTGGGGAGACGGATAGGCTGAAGCCTGTCGAGCGTAGGATCCGCGCCATGCCAGATTTCTTTCTCCACTTTGGTTTCTTCATAGCGGTAGAATAGAATTGCTTTTTCGCTTTCTCGCCTGGGAGGGACATAGAACGTTTGCAGCTCTTCTACATTGTAAATATTAAGTGCATCCAGTTCTTTATGGTGTTTACGCGGCACTATGGTGACTTGTAGACTTTGCTCTTCGTCAGCGGACGTTCGTATTGAAGGTCGAGCAGAGAATACAACACGGATCTCATCTTCCGAGTCGCTACCAAAGATCAACGTAGGAGCGGACGGTCCTGACTTGTTGTGTTGGGATGGACCCGAATAAACTATCTCCTCTTCCTCCTCGGTATCACTGCCGAAGACAGGGATGGTGGCATTAGCTTTATTCTCCGACTTGTGACACTTCTTCGTATCTTCGAAATCCGGTAAGAAATATTTGGCATCTTCATATTTGCGGACCTCGTTCACAGAGAACGGGTTCAGCTCTCCCGTCACGGTATACTCGAAACCATCCTTAAAATACTTCATACACTGATGTTGTGTAGAAGGGATGATGTTGTACTCGTGTAACCATGGTCGGCCGAGCAAAGCGTTGTAGCATGTCTTGGTGTCTATGACGTGGAACTTAATGTCCGTGATGAGTAGCCCGAAGCGTAGCGTCAGTATCACAGATCCAAGAGTCTTTTGATGATTGGGAATCGAACCCGGAGATGGTGATCTTGTCACGAGCAAGGTGTTGGACGCTCATGCAGATTTCTTTTAACACCCGCACGTTGAGGAGATTAACAGAGGATCCATTGTCGATCAGGATTTTGCCTATCTTAATATCGTGGCAGTATCCTGAGACATAGAGGGGGCGATTGTGTTCGCACGTCCCAAGGAGAAGGTCCTCGTCGCCGAAAGTGACATCGGCCGTGTGCACTTCCTCCAATTCATCCTTCATTTTTTCCTCGGCCAGGCAAGCTTAGAATTGTTCCGGATCTTGTAGTGCCTTAATCAATGAATCTCTCGCCTCTTTTGATAGCAAAAGGGCGTCATGAATGCTGAGCTGTGAGGGCAGCTTCCTCAGATGTGCTAAGACGTTGTAATCCACCTTATTCTTCTTCGGCGGGTTGTTGGCGCTTAGCTCCTCCAGAATTTGGTCATCTAAGACGATATCTTCAGAGACCTTTTCTTTCCCTTTATCTTTTCTGTTTGAGGGTCCGAGGTTCTTTTCAGGCAGTGTCCGATTCCGCAGCCGAATATTTTCGCAGACCCTCGGCTCTTCTTCTTTTCCCGAAGTGGACTCTTTAAAGAGAGGGGCAAGTTCCAGCTCCTCATCAGAATCGCTCCCGAATGTAGGCACTTATGACCCGCTGGTGTTAACCATGCGACAATCGCCGGTAGTTCTTTCAAGCTCTTCGGTCGTATTTCTTTGCTCCCGACGAGTTTTACGCTTTTCCCGCTTAAAGCGTTGCCGATGAGCAACGTATCCTTGCCACCATCTATCGAAAGCTTTGCACTCTTGAGTGGGGTGCGAAATCTTCCGACGATATAAGCAATAGGAGGGGTGCATTTCTATTTCACCAGTAATTTTTCCTTCGGAGGATGGTAGCTTCATGCCCATTGACACGGCTTTAGCGAACCTTTTCCTCATCTTGATTTTGATTTTGTCCACAGTGGGTGTACTTTGCTCTAGCGGGAGCGTCTCAGCCCTTTCATCAAGTCGCTGGCGCTTGGCCCTTTCAAATATAGCCGTCTCGCGTTCTCGATCAGCTTTACTTTTCAATCGAGCTTCGTTAAGGAACGCGTCAATCATTTCATCTGATGGCCCCAGAATTTTTTGTTCAGGATCTGCCCCCAGCGTTTCAGTACAAGGAGTTTCCTCATCGTCTATGAACGAATGGGAAATCACATGACAGCTCGCCACGCATTCTTCAGATTCATCAGATGAACTTTCTCCCTCATATTCCTCTTGGAAAACATGATTGAGGAACTCTTGGAGTGTAATGGGAGTCCGTGCCTTCTGGTTGTATTCTTCCAGCGCGTCAATTTGTTTTTGCAAGTCCGAGCGCTTGTCGCTAGGCTTCAAGGGCTTCTTTGATTTCTTTTTCTTCTTCTTCGAAGATTTTGACTGCTGGTTGCGAGTGCTTGAGTCACCACCATCGGTCTTTGGAGTTATACGTGGCTTCAGCATCCCTTCAATGACCTGCGGTTCCAACGGGTTCTCCCACTTGATTGTTGGGCACGCCTGAAGGTCGTTCAGCGTTTTCTTTGTCTTAGCTGATAATACAACCTTCCAAGGAGCTTCTTCAACGACGGAGCATGTTGCCCCCGGCGTATTCGTCCCTTTAGAGGTGTGGGGCTGTGGGGGATTCACCTTCCATTTGTCAGATAACGCGAATTTGCCCTATCGGTACTGGTTTTCAAGCCAATTTTTGAAAATATAGCAATCCTCGATCGGATGACCCAGTACTCGATGATAAGGACAGTAGTTGGGCTCGTTGACATCACTTGGTTGCAACGGACGTTTTGGTTTCAGCAGATTTATGAGCCTGTTGCGCAATGTCAGCTCGAATAACCTTCTCGTTTTATCGCGGGGAAAAGAATAAGGACGCCCTAGCCTCTCCTCAAGGTCTACGTATGGGCGCATATTATTTTGTCGCACAACCGGCTTCGAGTTGCTCGGTTGTTGTTGAGCATTAGCGACGACGATCGTTTTCCCCTTCCCTTTGTCATTTCGGGAGTCCGGCTTTGGAAGCGGAGGTTTATGGCCCATCTAATCCATCTGCGCCAGCTTATCAATCAAGGCCTAGAAGGTAGTCGGCTTGAAAAACATCATAAATTGCGAGATGGTCGCTTGCGGATCAAGGGTTCCCACAAACATACCCACCGCAGGAGCTTCTTCAATGCGCTGCTCGCACTTCGACCATAAGTTCCGCCACCGTATAGCGTACTAAACCCATGTCTCGCCTGGTTTTACCCTGGCGTTAATCAGTGCCATCATCGGGGTGCGTTCACTGGCGCTTGCAAAATGCTGAGTAAACAGCAGCTCCATCTCTGCGAAAGTCTTGATAGAGTCGTTCGGGAGCTCAGAGTACCACTCGAACGCCGTATCTGATAAACTTCCAATAAACTGGCGAAGCAAAAGCTTGTCATCACCGCCGGTGTTGCCACAGAGTGCCTTGAACTGGGCAACATGCTGGTGAGGATTGCCCGTCCCCTTGTAAACATGGAACTTGGGAATCGTATAACCTGGCGGGTACTTGATTTGATCGTACCAACTTGGATATGGCCGCCCCATTTTTACGACCTGGCCGGCTGCTTCGGTCGCATGATGAACCCGTATTTGTTGGGCGATGTACTCATCCAAATCAGCTTTGGAGATTGTATCCTCTTTAGCCGTCGACAGAGCTGGTGGAGGATTTGATGTCTCTCCCCTATCGTCTCCAAGGACGATCGGGGGCTCTTCGGCCGGAGGATCTTGTTGTATCATCATCCCTATCATGTCTTGGAAGAGGAGGCCCATACGCTGTATGTTGGCTGCTTGTTCAGCAGCCTCTTTGTCCTTCTTCTCCAATATCCGACGAAGGAATTCGGCGTCGGTTTCTTCCTCCTGGCGCTCATCTGAGGACGTTTCAGGATTCTCTTTTGGCTCTGTAAGTGCGGCCATAGCGTTCATCATCTCTTGGAGCTTTTGTTGTTGCTCCTGTGCCTTGGTCACTGATCGGGTAAGCGGTCGCTGACCCGTAGATATGCGGCTGTCTTCTTTACCAGATGCCACGTAGACGGTATGAACTATAATGCCCCCTGACTTAGGGCGTTTGGGTCCACCACCTTGGATATTTATCGCCGGCGTGGGGGTTTTCTCTGGCCTTCTTCTTTTGTGGGCCGTTGAAGTTGAAGGGGCCGTTGCAGTGGGTACCCTAGCGATCGTTGTCTCTTGCTGTTCAATAGGACGGTCTTTTCCTTTTTGCACCTTCGTCTTATTTCGTTGACGGGAGTGATCCGGGTCGATCACGGAGTCTTGAACCCTCCTCCAAACCTTGTATATTTTTTAGGACAACCGTTGAGGGGGCTGTTCTTGCTTCGTTTCTGGAGCTCTCTCCGCAGGTGGAGGAGATCTCTTCAGTGTAGCGGTTGGAGAGTTCTTCCGTACCCTCCTCAGCAGTTCAAAGTTGTTCCCAGTTGGAACAGCAGTATTGACTTCTACCACTGGAGCCGGTGGAGTTAGTCCTGAGGGGGAGTTGCCCCCTGCCTTTCTCACTCGTTGCCAATGGCGACGTCGAGCACGACGAACCGTTGGGACTGGCTCGGAGATAGAGATAGCTTCTCTTTGCCCCATGTCTGAATGAGGCACCGCCGGTGTTAACCTCTTAAAGACTGAGGTTGTCTTCTGAGGGGCGATATCCAACCTATCGAAGACAGATCCTCGAGCAGGGACAGGAGCATGAATCGTCAGTCTTGAAAAGACTGACTCTTTGATAGGGGAAGCAGCCTTAACGACTTCTGGAGCAGCAGTCATTGCCTTCCTTGGGACAGCCAGTTTAGAGTTCTGATCTAGCCTGGTGAAAACAGAAGCTATCGGTTTGGTAGTTGGCGACCCGTTGACAGGGGCCATCGTAGCAGTGAGCCGGTCGAAGACCGACTTCTTGTTCACTTCCGGTGCAGGTATTGGCGCAGAGAAGCTTGTAGGTGGGATCATGGTCCCGAAGAACAGGCCAGTGGCGGCTTGGGTCACCTGGTCTACCGGCAGAGCGAGGAAGGAAGCCGCTTGGGGCCCATATGCTACACCTCTCGGTGAGGTGGAGCGTCCGTTGCAGTGGCATTTCGAGCAGTTGGTGCAGTTAAATGCCATTGAATCTTGAGTTCTGCGCCAGGCAAAAGACCAAATCTTAGTAACTTGAAATCCGAAGGCAACCATTAACAAACCGCGATTGGTTCACGAAGACGACACACGAAGTGTGGAGTGGAAAGAGGAAAAGGTCCCACCGGGCGTGCCAGAATCTGTTCCCCTCCGAACGGCGGCCGACGACGCGAGGGCGTCTTGCCTGAGGTTCGGGGCAGATGCTATATGGTTTTATCCGTCCACCTCTCCGAAGATGCCAAGTTGATTTATGGCACCGTGTATCGGAGGTTTAGACGGATGCGGCCGATGTAGCAGACTTCGTCAGATTCCCCCTCAGGGTGAGGGGTTTTTGATTGTGGGGACGCTCTTCCCTGCAGGCGCAAGCCCCTGCAGTTAATTACGCTACCGCATCGCGGTAACAACTTTCTCCTTCTCCAGAATTTCACTTCGTGTCGTGTATGTTTGTTTTGTTTGTGGTTGCCCGTGGATTGTCTACGGAGACTGAGTAATGCCGTCGCCCGTAGGACGTGGATTAGTCCAAATCCGTATTTACTTAGATTTGGGTTTGATATTTTTAGTTTAAGGATGCATTAGCCGCGTTGCGGCTAAGATCAACTTAAACGTTCGTTAAGGATACGTTAGTCTTGTTTGAGACTAAGATCAACTTAACATGATGATTTCATTTAATATATGGCCGTCAGGACTCGTCACCTCTTTGACGTCGTTGAAGGATTACAACGACAGGTGTCAGAGGAGCTCGGAGATGTACCCTCGAACCAGAGTTGATTTGGGAATTTTATAGTCCATTTGAATGTTTAAGGATACGTTAGCCGTGTTTGGGGCTAAGATCGACTTAAACGAGACCGTTTAGATCCGATAAAAGAGCATGAAGAGACTCTATTGTTCCAGTTTAGGGACATAGTGGTCCGTATTCCAGTTTAAGGACGTGATGGTCCATGTTCCAGTTTAAGGACGTGGTGGTCTATGTTCCAGTTTAGAGACGTGGTGGTCCAACATTAGTTTAAAGACGTTTCGGTCCAACATTAGTTTAAGGACGTCTCGGTCCAACATTGATATGTGGTCGTCGGGACCCGTCACCTCTCTGACGTCGTTGAAGGATTACAACGATAGGTGTCAGAGGAGTTCGGAGATGTACCCTCGAACCGGATATAAATTGATTTAAGAGAGCAGCTGCGCTCTGTCAATTTAATTTGAGGACTTGGGGCCAAAATTAGGCTAAGTCCAGTTGAAGAATGTTCAACGTTTTTATTTATCTTTGGCCTATTAGGCTTGTGCTAGGGTTTTGCCCTTGCCAGGCTTTTTTTATTTGGGCTCTGTCCCTTTGTAAATAATGCAGAGCATCTGTTTTGGTTTGGGCTCTGCCCTTTTTAAAATAATGCATTGCATTTTATTAGGCCTGTTAGGCCTTCTTTAATTGGGCTTGGCCCTTTTGTAAGCAATGCAGTGCACTAATTATTTGACAGTGGCTTGTCAGGCGCTTTGCGCCAAATAATGAGCGCAAGCGCTCGTGGAAGCGACACGTGTCTCACTCCGGTGAATGCAAGCGCAATAGTGCAGTGCGCTGTGTCAGTGCGCTGCGCTGCTGCGCTGTTGACACGTGACGCTCCCTGGTGGCTTGCGCCAACAAAGGAGTGCAACAGTGCAATTTTTCAAGTGCAAACCTCTGTTTTATATTTTGATCGATTTTAAATCAAAGAAAACATGTTTTTTCTTGTTTTCAAAGAACCAATGGTTCATAAGAGAGTGCAAAGCACTATTTTATATTTTTTTTGTTTTTATTAAAGATCATTAATCTTGTTTTTAGATCTATGATCTGTTTTTAATAGAATTTTCTCTTTTTCTAAAGGTTTTTACCTTTTTTTGTTCTTGAGGAGTTCTTCAGAGTTCTCTTTTTTTTCCAGAAGAATGTTCATTCCTTTGAATTGAGGTCTAGGGTCCTTTTTATAGTGCCCATAAATTTGTTAAAGAGATCTTTCTCTGAGTGATTTGGGGAATTTCCTCCACCGTTGGATCTTTGATCCAAGGGCTTCTGTTTTACAGAAGAAAATCTTCTTGTTTTAACAAGAACATAAAGATTTCTTTTAGAATCTTAATTCTGTTTGGCGCAAATGCTCCAGAGCGTGACACGTGTCATGCAGCGCATCTGCGCTGACACGTATCGCGAAGCGCACAGCGCAGCGCAACTGCGCGAGCGCATCTGCGCTGACACGTGTCGCGCAGCGCACAGCGCAACTGCGCGAGCGCATCTGCGCTGACACGTGTCGCGCAGCGCACAGCGCAGCGCAACTGAAGCTTTGCTTCCTTTGATTTTGCTTTGAACAGAGCTTTGCTCTGATTGGGTGCGCTGCCTTGGGCGCTGCGCTGCCATATCAGCTTTTGACACGTGGCGCATTGCGCGCAGCGCAAAGAATTTAAAGTGCTGCTTCGAATTTTGAATTTTGAAATTCAAACAGAGCTTTGCTCTAATTGGGGGAAACAGTCCCGCTCCCGAGACCTTAGACGCCAGCAATCAAAGAGCAGCGTGGATTGAGCAGAGCGCTTCTTACTTCCGCCATCTCGAACAAGAAGTTACTTCAAGGCGTAAGGAGCGTGGTGAGACTTCGAGTAAATTTGCCCAACTGCATGCTCGGGTGGAAGCCAACGCTGCACGGCTGAAGGTTATCTTCGAGGGCCTTCTGCAATGCCTCTCCGAAGGGTTATCACTGAGGCAACAGCTTGACGTTGTCGAGCGCGATGCACCTAACCAGGAAGCAGCCCAGCAGGCGGCTGAGGAGCAACTTTCATCTTATTTGCAGCAGCGGGCCCAGGTGGAAGCGGAAGTGGCCGCGGCAGCCACTCAGGAGGGGGCGCTGAAAGAAGTGCGAGAGCAGCTTGCAGATTTGTTAAAGACACTTCCTCCCCAGTAGCTATCCCTTTTTGTATCATTTGAACTTGTAAATAAAAAAGTATATATTTTTTTCTTTAACACAATGTATCTTGTACTCAATCAAGTTTATGAATAAAAGATACACATTCTTTGTAATGTCTTGCGTCACTTCTCCGCCTTTTCTTTCTTCTATTATCAGCATGTCACCTTAGTAAACATGGTTGACAGATAATAGAGCAAGCATCTTGATTTCCTCAAGAAATAGCGATGGCTTAGGCCACAGGTTCAAATCTGCTGCCTAAGACTTTTCAACTCTATGAGCCGTGAGGGTCTCATAGAGACTTTTCTCCCTACGGATCGAGAGGATCTCATAGGTGGATTTTCTCCTTAGGAATCGTGAGGATTCCTAAGTGTGTTTTCTCTTATAAGTCGTAAGGATCTCATAAGAGAATTTTTCCCTCTTACGAGTTGAGAGGACCCGTAAGCGGTTGCTTCCCTCCTTGTCGAGTTTCGAGTTTGGAGAGTGAGACCCATGGATAGTGTGCAAGAGACCATTTTGGGCCAACTTGCAGGGTCCCAGTGCTTAGGAAACAGGCTCCTTTTATGCCTACTGCCTAAGACTTTATCTCACGAGTCGAGCCGCATCGAGAATTTCTCGCAAAGACATCAATTTCTTCACAAGTCGAGACGAATCGAGCATTTCTCGCAAGAATATCCTAACATCACAGTTAACCTCTGCTCTTTACGACAGAAGTCCGTTAGGGTCTGTGGTACTTAGGGTTTTGGCCATCGTACCGTCGCATAAGCTGATATATTTCTCGATAGGCAATCGTGTTGTTCGAGTAGCCCTGCAACTGCCGTGTCTCTGATCCCTTCGGGGGCTGGACAAGATGTCTTCAAGCAATCTTCCTAGGCAGTTTGACCGTCGGAAGAGCAAGCGTTAGGAATTTGCCATGCCGCTTTTTACTTGAGGTTAGGCTCATTTTGGTGAGCCCCGATGAGTCATATCCACTCCGCGCTGGTGTGGGATGATCTCCGATGGTCTTTCAGGTTTTATGTAAGTTGCCGTCAAGACCCTGAAGCTAGGAATTTGGCCTTTGCTTCGTTTGCTGGCATTGCGTCTGCTGTATCGAGACGAATGTCGTGGTGGGAACTAGGGATTTTGTCGTGGCTCCATTTGTTTGATTGTCGCGTCTGAACCCTGCTGGAGGAAGAACGCTGGAGTGACATCTCGTCTGCTGTATCGAGACGAACGTCGTAGTTGTCTCTAGGTTGCTGGTGAACCGTCGAGGTTTGGAACTAGGGATTTTGCCGTGGCTCCATTTGTTTGATGATGTTGCGTCTGCTGTGTCGAGACGAACGTTGGGATGACATCTCGTCTGCTGTATCGAGACGGACGTCGAGGTTGTCTCTAGGTTGCTGGTGAACCATCGAGGTTTGGAACTAGGGATTTTGCCGTGGCTCCATTTGTTTGATGATGTTGCGTCTGCTGTGTCGAGACGAACGTTGGGGTGACATCTCGTCTGCTGTATCGAGACGGACGTCGAGGTTGTTTCTAGGTTGCTGGTGAACCGTCGAGGTTTGGAACTAGGGATTTTGTCGTGGCTCCATTTGTTTGAGGATGTTGCGTCTGCTGTGTCGAGACGAACGTTGGGGTGACATCTCGTCTGCTGTATCGAGATGGACGTCGAGGTTGTCTCTAGGTTGCTGGTGAACCGTCGAGGTTTGGAACTAGGGATTTTGCCGTGGCTTCATTTGTTTGATGATGTTGCGTCTGCTGTGTCGAGACGAACGTTAGGGTGACATCTCGTCTGCTGTATCGAGACGGACGTCGAGGTTGTTTCTAGGTTGCTGGTGAACCGTCGAGGTTTGGAACTAGGGATTTTGCCGTGGCTCCATTTGTTTGATGATGTTGCGTCTGCTGTGTCGAGACGAACGTTGGGGTGACCACTCCGCACTGGTGTGAGACGATCTCCAGTTGTCTTTCAGGCTTTATATGACTCGCCGTTAAGACTTTGAAGCTAGGAATTTGGCCTTCGCTTCGTTTACTTTTGTCACGTCCGAACCCTGTTGGGGGAAGAACGCTGGGGTGACATCTCGTCTGCTGTATCGAGACGAATGCCGAGGTGGAGCTGGGATTTTTCCGTTACTCCGCTTGTTTGACCATGGGGTCTTTCGTCGGCGTTGTACCTGCATCTTGATGGACTGCGAAGGAACGCCTTTGTTAATTCTTAGGCCGTAGATGTTGCCGTTAAGATTTGGCTCCGTTTTCTGATGGAGCATTGGGAGGGAAGGGGTGCTTCCTTCTTTGTTTGTACCCCTGAATTGTATACGGGAATCGATGTGATCTAACCTGTAGGGCAGAAGTTTCATTCATTTATTTTTATTATTATTCTATTTCCGCGATGCTCTATCATTTCAGCTTTTATATCGCGAAGGTCGCGATTGCCCAATCATTTCGGCTATTTTTCACGGTGCCCAATCATTTCGGCTATTTATTTTATTTTCACTCGCTGCTTTTTATTGCGAGTTGCCCAATCATTTCGGCTATTTTGTATGCATATGTTTTTACTTGCTGCTTTTTATTGCAAGTTGCCCTATCATTTCGGCTATTTCGTATGCATGTGCGGCCTACCGGCTTTCCACCGTAAACCTGAAATTAGACACCGATTTCGGCATCAGCACCGCTGCAACTGGGATATTGCCAGGAGCGAATCATCATTTGCCTCTGTCGATGTCGAACAAAGGTGGCTTAGCGAACAGGGTTAAGGTCCTGTCAACTAAGGCTTTTAACTTCATGAGCCGTAAGGGTCTCACAAAGGTATTTCTCCCTACAAGTCGTGAGGATCTCGTAGGTGTGTTTTCTCCTTAGGAATCATGAGGATTCCTAAGTGCATGTTCCCCTGTAAGTCGTAGGGATCTTACAAAAGGGTTTTCTCCTTATAAGTCGAGAGGACTTACAAGGGTTGTTCACAATATGGACATATCCCTAGTCACGGATGGGACTTGGTTAGGGAAATGTTTATTCACGCCCGTGGATTGTATACAAGGGTCAGTATTGAATCACTTGTAGGGCAGTATTGAAGGTTGTGGGGGTTGCTTAAGCACAGGTTTAGGTCTCTGTAATTTAAGACTTTTAAATCTTATGAGCCGTGAGGGTCCCATAAGAGAGTTCTCCTTACGAGTCGTGAAGATCTCGCAAGTGTATTTTCTCCTTAGGAATCGTGGGGATCCCTAAGTGTGTTGCTCCCTTGTGAGTCGTAAGGATCTCACGCGGGTGGTTTCTCCTTACAAGATCGAGAGGATCTTGTAAGTGCCTTTCAACGAGGTTGCGCCCTTTCAGGTTTTCACAAACACTTGCCGGTAGTCCTGCTGTTTTTACTCACGGAGCCCTTTCGGGTTTTCATCCGTGCCCATTTTGCTTATGGACATACCGTTTTTTTTTATTCTTTTTATTTTCTCTCTCTCTCTTTTTTAACGAGGTCGCGCCCTTTCGGGTTTTCACGAACACTCGCCGGTAGTCCTGCTGTTTTTACTCACGGAGCCCTTTCGGGTTTTCATCCATGCTCATTTTGCTTATGGACATACCGTTTTATATATATATATATATTTTATTTTTATATGTTTTTTTATCTCGTCAGCCTGAAGATGCTGCGGTAGTAGTTTAAGGACGTTTCGGTCCGCCATTAGTTTAAGGACGTTTTGGTCCGCCATTAGTTTAAGGATGTTTCGGTCCGTTGTCACCATATTTGAGGCGAATCTCTAGTTTACTGACTTTTCGGTCTATGAGGCTTTCTCTATGACTGAGCATGATGCCCCGGCGTATCCTTCTTTCTCAGAGCGTGCGGTTGTGGCGGGTTCACCTTCCAGTTTTCGGAGAGCGCGAACTTGCCCTGTATGTATTGGTCTTCAACCCAGTTTTTGAAGACATAGCAATTCTCGATCAGGTGACCTACTGTTTGGTGGTAAGGGCAATAATTAGAACTGTTGACATCATCCAGTTGTAGTTGGTGTTTCGGCTCCGGTAGAGTGATAAGCTTGTTATGCACTGCCACTTCGAACAGCCTCCTCGTTTCATCCTGGGGAAATGAGTAAGGACGTCTTAGTCTTTCCTCGAGGGATATGCGTGGACGCACATTGTTTTGACGAACAATTGGTCTAGGGCCACTCGACTGTTGTCGAGTGTTGGCGACGAAGGTCATCTTCCCCTTTCCTTTATCCTTTTTGCTCGATCCTTTGTTTGCGGGGCCGAGATTTTTCCCGAGTAACGGGCGATTGCAAGGCTGAATGTTCTCGCAACTCCTCAATTCTTTCATTTTTGAAATGGATTCCTTAAGAAGAGGGTTGAGGGCAACTTCTTCATCAGAGTCGCTTCCAAAGGTGATAATTTGTGATCCCTTGGAGTCTGCTATATGACAGTCATCGGCGGCTCTTTTGCGCTCATCTATCGCATTTTTCCGATGTCTACGAGCTTCACACTTTGTCATGTTGAAGTGTTGCTTTTGAGCGACATATCCTTGCCACCAACACTTAAAGGATTCGCAGTCTTCGGTAGGATGTATGATCTTCTGATGATATAAGCAGAAGTTGGGATGCATCTCTACTCCACCGAGAGTATTCTCTTCAGAGGGCGGTAGCCTCATTCCTGCTGACAGGGCTTTAGCGAACCTTTTCCTCGTCTTGAATTTGTTTTTATCCGCAGCGGATGGCTTTTGATTTGATGGAAGTGCTTCGACTCTTTGGTCTAGTAGTCGGCGTTTAGCTCCTTCCAGTATGGCCATCTCACGCTCTTGATCGGCTTTAACTTTCAGACGAATCTCATTCAGGAAGGCATCGATCAACTCGTCTGATGGCCGTGGAATTTCTGGTTCAGGGTCCACCCTTGGTTTCTCGGCGCAAGGAGCCTCTTTATTATCCGCCAATGAGTGAGAGATCACATGACAAGTTGCCCCCGGCGTGTCCGTCTTCTTTGGAGTATGCGGCTGTGGTGGGTTTACCTTCCAGTTTTCAGACAGCGCAAATTTGCCTTGTAGGTACTGATCCTCGATCCATCCCTTGAAGATGAAACAATTCTCGATCGGGTGACTTACCGTTTGGTGGTAAGGGCAGTAATCGGGATTATTGAGATCGCCTGGCTGTAACGGACGTTTTGGATTCGGAAGATTGATGAGTCTGTTGCGTACTGCCAGTTCGAACAGTCTTCTCGTTTTATTCTGAAGAAACGAATAAGGACGTCCTAGTCTCTCCTCAAGGGACGGGCGTGGATGCACGTTATTTTGGCGGACGACTGGCTTTAAGTTGCTCGGCTGTTGTTGAGCATTGGCAACGACAGCCGCTTTCCCTTTTCCTTTCTCTTTTCGAGAGTCTGGTTTTGGAGGAGACGGTTCGTGGCCCATCTGGTCCATTTGGGCTAATTTGTCGATCAATGCCTGGAAGGTGGTCGGCCTGAAGAACATCATGGATTGCGAGATGGTCGTTTGCGGATCGAGAGCGCCCACGAACATGCCTACCGCAGGTGTCTCTTCTATACGCTGTTCGCATTTCGACCATAGGTTCCGCCATCGTGTTGCGTATTGGACCCACGTTTCGCCTGGCATTATCCTAGCATTTATCAGTGCTGTTATCGGGGTGCGTTCACTAGCACTCGCGAATCTTTGTGTAAATAGTAGCTCCATCTCCGTAAATGTTTTGACATAGTCGTTAAGTAGCTCCGAATATCATTCAAAGGCTGTTTCTGCTAAGCTGCCGACGAATTGGCAAAGCAATAATTTGTCATCGCCTCCAGTATTGCCGCATAAGGCCCTGAATTGAGCGACATGCTGATGCGGATTCCCTGTCCCTTTATATACGTGGAACTTAGGGATCATATATCCCGACGGGTAACTGATTTGGTCATACCAGCTTGGATAGGGTCGTCCGGTTCTAACAGTTTACCCAGCCGCTTCACTCGCCTGATGAGCTCGTATTTGCCCAGCTATATAGTCATCCAGCGCGGCCTTAGAAATGGTTTCGTCTTTGGCTGTTGAAAGAGCCGGTGGAGGATTAGATGTCTCCCTTCCATCGTCTTCAACAGTGATTGGAGGGTCATCAGCTGGAGGGTCCGGCTGTAATATCATCCCTACCATATCTTGGAAGAGGAGTGCCATCTGTCTTATGTTAGCCGCTTGCTCTGCGGCCTCTCTGTCCTTCTTTTCGAGGATTCTACGTAAGAAGTCAGCATCGATTTCGTGTTCGTGACGCTGCTCTGGTGATACTTCTGAACTTTCTTTTGGTTCGGTAAGTGCAGCCATCACAGTCATCATTTCCTGATGCTTCTGTTGCTGCTCCTGGGCTTTCGTCATAGATCGGGTGAGCGGTCGGTGACCCGTCGAAGCACGACTTTCCTCCTTTCCGGAAGCCATATAAACGGTGTGCACCACCATGCCCCCAGACATGGGGCGTTTGTGTTCGGTGTCTTTGCGATTTGCCAAAGACACAGGGGCTTTTTGCGGCCTCCTTTTTTGAGTGATTGGAGTTGAGGGGGCCGTTGTAGTAGGCACCCAAGTAGCTTTTGCTTTTTGTGGCTTGACAGAGTAACCCTTCTCCTGCCGCACCTTCATCTTTTTCTATCGGCGGAGATAGTTTTTATCAATCACCGACTCTTGGACCTGTCGCCAGACTTTGTAAATTTTAGAGGACAGACGTTGAGGGGGCTGCTCTAGCTTCTTCTCTGGAGTATTCTCCACAGGTGAAGGAGTTCGTTTCAACATCGCAGTAGGAGAGTTTCTGCGCACCGTATTCAGCAATTCAAAGCTGTTCCCGGTTGGAACAGCAGCATCGATCCCCACCATCGGAGCTGGTGGCGTAAATCCAGAGGTGGAGTTGCCCCAGCCTTTCTTACTCGACGCCAGTGGCGACGTCGAGCGTGTCTTGCGGATGGAGTCACCTCCGTTGTTGGATAAGCTTCTTCATGCCCCCTGCTCTGGGTAGGGGAAGCAGTTTTGAGGACCTCACCTAGGGCAGCAACCGGAATGGCCAGCCTTGTAAAAACTGACTTCCCGGAAGGAGGAGCCTTTCCAATGATTTCGTCCGTTTGAGTCGGGATGGCTATCCGCAGGTTTGCGGACGTTCTGGCCCAGTCTGTTGAAAACTGAGGTATTGAAACTGGGCGACCCGTTGAGAGGGGTCGCGGCAGTGGTGAGTCGATCAAAGACCGACTTCTTTGGAGCTTCTTGCGATGTCATTGGGGGCATTGAAGCTCATCAGTGGGAGCATAGTCCGAAAGAATAATCCAGCGGTGGCCTGAGTTACCTGCTCCACTGGCATCTTGAAAAGGGAGGCCGCTTGGGGACCATAAGTCACTCCTCCAGCAGGGACGGAGCGAGAGTTGCAGTTGCAGGTAGTGCAGTTTGAAGCCATTGATCTTCTATTTTCTGCACGGAGCAAGACACCAAATCTTAGTACCTCGAATCCACAGGCAACCACAGCAAACCGCGAATTGTTCGCGAACACGACACACGAAGTGTGGAGTGGAAAGAGGAAAAGGTCCCACCGGGCGTGCCAGAATCTGTTCCCCTCCGAACGGCGGCCGAGACGTTAGGACGTCTTGCCTGAGGTTCGGGGTAGATGCTATTTGGTTTTATCCGTCCACCTCTCCGAAGATGCCAATTTGATTTATGGCACCGTGTGTCGGAGGTTTAGACGGATGCGGCCGATGTAGCAGACTTCGTCAGATTCACCCTCGTTCGAGGGGTTTTTTATTGTGGGGACGCTCTTCCCTGCAGGCGCAAGCCCCTGCAGTTAATTACGCTACCGCACCGCGGTAACAACTTTCTCCTTCTCTAGAATTTCACTTCGTGTCGTGGGTGTTTGTTTTGTTTGTGGTTGCCCGTGGATTGTATACGGAGACTAATTTATGTTGTCGCCCGTAGGACGTGGATTAGTCCAAATCCGTATTTTCTTAGATTTGGGTTTGGGGTTTTGGTTTGAGGATACGTTAGCCATATTTGAGGCTAAGATCGACTCAAACGTTTGTTAAGGATACATTAGTCTAGTTTGAGACTAAGATCAACTTAACGGGATCGTTTAGATCCGACAAAAGAGCATTTGGGCTCTATTGATCCAGTTTAAGCACGTAGTGGTCCATTTAATACATGGCCGTCGGGATCCGTCACCTCTCTGACGACGTTGAAGGATTACAATGACAGGTGTCAAAGGGGTTTGGAGATGTACCCTTGAACCAAAGTTATTGGGGGTCTTATAGTCCAACTTGGGACTAAAGTCTGTTTGAATGTTTAAGGATACGTTAACCATATTTGAGGCTAAGATCAATTTAAACGGGATCGTTTAGATCCGACAAAAGAGCATTTGGGGGCTCTATTGTTCCAGTTTAGGGACGTAGTGGTCCATAGGTAGTTTAAGGACATTGCGGTCCATTGCCAGTTTAGGGACATGGGGGTCCATTTAATATATGGCCGTCGGGACCCGTCACTTCTCTGACGACGTTGAAGGATTACAACGACAGGTGTCAAAGGGGTTCGGAGATATACCCTTGAACCAAAGTTGATTGATTTAAAAGAGCAGCCATGCTCAGTCGATTTAATTTGAGGACTTACGGCCATGATTGGGCTAAATCCAGTTGATAACATTCAACGTTTTTATTTGTTTTTGGCCTACTGGGCTTGTACTAGGGCTTGGCCCCTTTATAAATGATGCATAGCATTAATCTTGGTCTCTGTTGAACCTTTATTTGGGCTCTGCCCCTTTATAAGTGATGCACAGCATCTGTTCTGGTCTGACAGACCCTTATTTGGGCTCTGATGCATTGCATCTATTTTAAAATAATGCATGGCATTTACTAGGCCTGTTAAGCCTTTTTAATTGGGCTGGCCCTTTAGCAAAAGAAATGCATTGCATTTGTCAGGCGCTTTGCGCCAACCAAAGAGTGCAAGCGCTTGTGGTGATAACATGTGTCATGCCAGCGCAGTACGCTGCGCCAGTGCGCTGCCGACACGTGGCGCGCTGTGGTGAGTTGCGCCAGTTTCAGAGAGCAAGGCTCTATCTCAAAAGCGCATAGCGCAAATGGTTCAGATGTTGACACGTGGCGCTCTCAGGTGGCTTGCGCCAGCCCAAGAGTGCAACAGTGCAGATTTATAAGTGCAAAGCACTATTAATTTGAGAATCTTTTAGATTCAAGAACCAATGGTTCATAAAAGAAGTGCAAAGCACTATTTGATTTCTTGATCTAATTTAGATCAAAGAAAAATAAGTTTTTTCTTATTTCAGGAACCAAATGTTCATAAAAAAGTGCAAAGCACTGTTTATTATGTGAAGATCATTGATCTTGTTCTTAGATCAATGATCTATTAGAAGAAATTTCTTCTATTTAAAAGGTCTTTTACCTTTTTTCTTCTTCTTGAAATTTCTTCAGAGTTCTCTCTGCTTAAAATTTTTGATTCCTCACCAAAAAAATGTTGATGCCTTTGAATTAAGGTCTAGGGTCCTTTTTATAGTGCCCATAAATTAGTTAAATTTGTTAAAGAGATCTTTCTCTGAGTGATTTAGGGAATTTTCCCCACTGTTGGATTTTTGATCCAAAGGCTTCTGTTTTACAGAAGAAAATCTTCTTGTTTTAACAAGAACAGAAAGATTTCTTTAAAATCTTCATTCTGTTTGGCGCAAACGCCCCAGTGCGTGACACGTGTCACGCAGCGCACATCGCAGCGCAACTGTGCTAGCGCATCTGCGCTGACACGTGTCGCGCAGCGCGAAACGCAGCGCAACTGCGCTGACACGTGTCGCGCAGCGCGAAGCGCAGCGCAACTGAAGCATTGCTTCCTTTAATTTTGTTTTTAGATAGAGCTTTGCTCTGATTGGGCGCGCTGCCTCGGGCGCTGCGCTGATATATCAGCGCCTGACACGTGGCGCGTTGCGTCCGGGATTTGAAGCGTTGCTTCAAAATTTGAATTTTGAATTTCAACAGAGCTTTGCTCTGATTGGGGGAAACAAACCACTCACGATAAAATACCTGGCGAAGGTAAGAAAGCTTCGGAGAAAATTTGATGAAGTCCAAGTGGAGTAGATTCCCAGAAATCTGAACACTGAGGCTGATTCCCTGAACAAACTTGCCTCTTCTTATTCGGCCAATCACAAAAGAAACATTCTCTTCGAAATCCTGCCGCGACCCAGCGTGGAAGATGGAGAGGCAATGCTCCAAATCTACATGACCCAAGAAGAAGCCCCGAATTAGAGAAAGCCCATTGTAGAATTTCTGAAAAATGGGGTTCTTCCGGAAGACCAGGCCGAGGCTCGTCGACTTCGAGCAAAAGCTTGCCATTTCGTATGGAGCAAAGAAAACCTATACAAAAAGTCGTACACTCAACCTCTGCTCCAATGCGTCTACCCCACAAATCAGACTACGTCTTACAAGAAATACACGAAGGGGTCGTAAGGGCGCATCAAGGGGCCCGCAGCCTGGTCCAAAAGACGCTGCTCCAGGAGTACTTTTGGCCGGGAATACATCAAGATGCCGAGAAAATGGTTAGAAGATGCAAGAGCTGTCAACTCTTCAGCACCATCCCTCGTCTCCCCGCCACAAACTAACGCCACTAAGTTCCTCTTGGCCATTTGCGCAGTGGAGGATGGATATGGTAGGCCAGCTCCCCGCCGGCACGGGTGGACACAGGTACATCCTTATTGCCGTAAACTACTTCACAAAGTAGATTGAAGCCGTGCCTATAAGGAAACCAGATGCCGTCTCTACGATAAAATTTATGCAGAACAATATGGTCTCCCGATTCGGGATCCCAAGATGCATCGTCACCGACTATGGAACTAACTTTGAGAATGAAAAAATCAAGGAATTTTGCAACGAATATCGCATATTAATGAAGTTCGCCGCGGTCGCCCATCCCCAATGCAACGGGCAAGCCGAAATAGCGAACCGAAGCGTCATTCGAGGGCTCCGAGCTAGCCTAGAAGGAAGGCAAGGCAGCTGGGTTGAGGAAATGCCTCGGGTATTATGGGCACTGCAGACGTCAAGAAAAACACCCACGGGAGAAAACCCGTTCAGCCTCTGCTACGGTACTGAGGCGATGGTCCCCACAGAAATTGGACTGCCCAGTTATCGGGTCGAGCACTTTGACGACGAAGCTAACACCTTGGCACTATGAAGCAACTTGGACATCTTATTATAAAAACGAGGGCGCAAATCAAGATGGCCGCATATCAGCAGCAAACCGCCCGCTACTACAACGCCCGAGTCAGGCATCGAGCCTTCAAGACAGGAGACCAGGTCTTACGACGAAACGAGTTCGTAGATCAAGCGAAGCTACATAAGTTCTCCCCATAATGGGACGGGCCCTTCCTCGTGACAGAGACACTGCCCAGTGGAGCCTACCGCCTCCAAGACTCCAAAGGGCGCAATTTCCCTCGGCCATATAATGCTGAAAAGCTTAAGTTGTACAGATAAACATGTACCCCCTTTTTTCGAATAATGTAATTTCTTTCCACACAAACTAAATTTTCCAAACTAAGTCCTCACACAAGATAGACTTCGACACCGAACCATAACCTAACCCTTCCTTCTTTTCCTCGGCTCTGAGTTAGAGGGTATGGAGGGGGCACAGGTCGGCCGGTGCGCAAAAAAAGGGGGAGGAGAGAGAGAGATAATACACCGTAACCTTGACCAAAAGAAAATTTATTTATACTTTATTCGAAGGTATTCTTGGCTCCACAGCCTTACAACCATTACAGTAAAGGAGGAAGAGAATCAAGAAAATATTGACGATGGTACTCGGAAGAGAGCTCCTCCAACCGAGCCCAGGCAACCTCCGCCCGCTCCTTCCGACGATGCTGGTGGACCCTAGAAGCTACGGATTCCCCGGGGTCCCCAACTGCCGAGCACGATTCCACAACCAAGCTCTGCTGGAAACATTCGAGAAGAATGTCCACCGAGCGATCCCGCTGGCTCTTCGAGATAAGGCCAAGCTCATGGGTCGTATGCATCTTATCAAACGCCTCGTCCATCGCCTGCGGGGACAGAACATTATAAAGACCCAGGGATGACCTCCATATCCGTAGATTAGCACTTGCAGGAGAGGAGATCACCGGGGAAGTATACGCCCGTAGTGCCCCTCCAAACGACCTATCACAGCCTCATACGTCGCCTCAGAACGGTCAAGATCATAAAAATACACGTTGTCTCGGGACACGATCTTCCTGATGGTGTATACGCGGCCCGTCATCTTCAAGAAATGTAGCATCTAGGAGGAATTCAACGTGGGAACTCGAAGGTGAGACCATACCTTCGATATTTATAGCCTCAACAAAAATCTTCCAACGGCCGAGATGTTCTCGTGCTACAATGCAAATCACGGGATGTCGCACTTTCCCGATGAGGCACGGCCACGTGGAACCCGATTGCTGGTCGCCGCCCCCCATACGAGTCAAAGAAGGTTGAACGACATTTCCCTTGAAAAACATAGAATCTGGGAAGCCCTCGTCAAGAGGCGACCGAGTAGTTTCCAGCTCGGCTCATCCGCTGAAGGCATCTTCCTGCCTGGCCACTCTGCGGATCCAAAGCCCTCGCCAAGAGGCGGCCGAGTAGTTTCCTGCTCGGCTCATTCGCTGAAGGCAGTTTCTTGCCCGGCCACTCTGCGGATCCAAAGCCCTCGCCAAGAGGCGGCCGAGTAGTTTCCTGCTCGGCTCATTCGCTGAAGGCAGTTTCTTGCCCGGTCACTCTGCGGATCCAAAGCCCTCGCCAAAAGGCGACCGAGTAGTTTCCTGCTCGGCTCATCCGCTGAAAGCGGCTTCCTGCCCGTCCATTCAGTAGATCCAAAGCCCACACCAAGAGGCGGATGAGTAGCTTCCTGCTCGGCTCATCCGCTAAAGGTAGCTTCCTTCCTGGCCACTCTGCGGATCCCAAGCCCTCGCCAAGAGACCGCCGAGTAGTTTCCTGCTCGGCTCATCCGCTGAAGGTAGCTTCCTGCCTGGCCACTCTGCGGATCCTAAGACCTCGTCTAGAGGTGACCAAGCAGCTTCCTGCTCGGCTCTTTCAAGGTCTAATTCAGAAGCGGTGATCTATCGTCACTTCGACTCCGGGGTGAGGGGGTGTCATCCTACTTATACTTGGCGTTCGTCCGATTTATACGTGGCGCACGATTGTCACCTCGACTTCGGATGATGATAGACGTTGGTCTACATATGCTTAGCTTTCGCTAGCTGTTACGTCGCGCTCGCCCAGCACTCGACACTCGACTTTGCATGTGCTGGACGTCCGCTGGACACTAACCTACCTGCACTTGCAAAAATAGAAGCACTCCGAAGGCGAACTAAAAATACTTGCGAGCTAAAAGTACTTTATTTATATCCAAAATTGTGTACAAGGTACTATGGGCTCCCTAGCCTTACAAAACGCCCGGAGGCTTACAAAATTTGGTAACCGAGGCAGGGGTAGCTCAAACTTCCTTCTCAGCCGCCACTTCCCCTTGATCGGAGCCTCCTTCTGGGGCTACGATCGCAATATCCGGCTCGATGCTTCCGCCCGCCACCTCGCCTTCCCTGGCCGGCTCAGCACCGCCCCCTGTGGCGCTTTCTTGTCTAGGGGATACCTAGCACAAAGCTCCTGATCGTCGAACCCGGGCATGGCTTCCTTAATGGCATCAAGGGCGTTGTGCCACCCGACGGCCGCGGAGTCGGCGAGGTCGAGGTAGAACTGGTCGGAAGTCTACTCCTCCACGGCCCTTTCCACTCTGCCCTCCGCAAGCTTTGCCGCCTTGCAAGACGCCTGAGCATCCCGCTTGAACGAGTCTCTCTGCTTTTTTATAGCATCGAAGAGCCCGTTGACCTCCCCTATCTGGGCTTGGATAGCCCGGTTAGATTCGGTCAGGAGCCGATGGGACTCCTTCAATTTAGCGACCGTCAGGCCCTCCGCGACCAACCTAAAGTCGAGAAGGGTCGCCTTCTCTTCCTCCTGTTGCAGCTGGGCGAGGAGCTCTTCTTCTCGCGAAGAAGATTCGCCCACCTTCTTCATCGCCGGGGCCACCTCTTCGGACTCCATTGCAGCAAGGAGGGCGCAATGGTGGAAGACCTGGGAAAACGGGAGCCGTGTTAGGAGCTAAAAAAACTCCGAGAAATTCTTAGAGAGTTATCGACCTAAACAGCCTCCTGAGCTATCGCCGTCACTTGTTCCTTCATGGTGCCTCGGGGGATCTTAGTCTCCACCGCCTTCTCCATGTCCGCCAGTAAACTGTCGGCCACAGAGAGCCACGAAGGCACCTCGATACAGAAGTCGCCCTCCTACATCTGAATCCTGGCCTGGGGGGCCGAGAAACTATCCTCTTATGCCTCTTGAGTGGGGATTCGGCAGGGGGTGGCGCTTCTGTCCTATCCCGGGAGGCCGGATCTCATGCGTGCTTTTTCCCTCCCCCGTGGCGTTCCTCCGGAACGGGGGGCGCTGCGGGAGCCTTGGCTGAAGGTGTTTGCCGGGGAGCCTCGCCCGGAGAAGACCAAAACGAGCTTGCGCCACCGCCCTTCCTCCCCTGGGCCTTGGCGGCCATGGCAGCCATAATCTTCGAGCGATCCATCGACTCTGCAAGATACCATAAGAAAAAGATCAGTGACCAAAAACAACAACTAAATTTAGATAAGTATAAATAGATCGGCACAAGCCCTAACTTACCCACAAAGCGCGCGGGACTGAGTCCCGCCCGACTTAAAGCCTGCTCGGAAAGCGGGACATCGGCCCGCTGGATCGTTTCCCATTAAGACACCACTCTTGCCTCGGGGGCATTCGACTGCCTAACCCTAGAACAGTCGGCCCTATGCCACTTGATGGGCATAGGCCAATCCTCACCCTCCGGTGGCCCAACGAAGAAAAACTTCTCCTTCCATTTGTGGATGGAAGAAACGACGACCACTACCCCCGACCTAGCCGCCCTACCCTTATGTTTTTTAAATGAAAGGTACACCCAGCTCGGTTCGTCCTTGCTGGTACCAAGGTGATTTTTATAGTAAAGAAAAGAAAGGTGTATGCTCAAATCAAAGGGGATCCGATCAATCTTCAACCGGACCAGAAACCCGAGGAGGATTTTCTACGAATTCGGCGCTATCTGGCCCGGGGTGAGACGGAAACAATGGAGCACGACACAAACCTCAGGCGAGAAGGGCAGACACATTCCTGCCCGGAACGCTTCCAAGTACAGAGCAATCTCTTTGCCCTGCACTTGGTCTGCCCGCTCGCCCTCCCTGGCCAAACGGAGTGAATAGCCAGAGGGTATATGAAAATGGGCCCGGATGTCGCTAAGCTCATCCAGACGGTTCAAAACTGAGGGCGCATCACGGGTATTCCCGATGCGTGCTTTGGGGGCCCTTTTCGCCCCCAACGATGAGGGACGAGGGCGTCGTTCCTCCTGGGGGCGAGCCCGACACAGAAGACGAAGATGATGAAGAAGAAGAACTCTCTCGGGTATCGGAAGCCAAAGAGGAAGAAGACCCGCTGGGCTCGGCTCCAGAAACTGAAGCCTCATCGCCCGACTCAACCCCTACTACGTCAATAGATACTTCGGAGGAAAACATCTAACTTGATTCAAGAAAGGTTTGGTCGAGGAAAGTTTTGTCAGCTGAAGTTCCGACCTAAGCGAATGTGCGCCGGACAATCTTCAGATGACAAGAGACGGCTAGGGTAAAGTATCGATCGTGGGATGCCCCCCCTATTTATACACTCAGCAAGAAGGTATCCAACGGCCCGCATCCGTTCCCGCCAAAACGAAGCGTCACACCCAGCGGCCATCAAGACTCCACATGGCGACCGGCCATTGGACACATCCCCTCTCGCCAGGATTCGAATGACAGCCATTCATGTCCTGCCACCCAGTGGTGGACACGTGGCGTGTAGACCAACCGACCAAATGAACGAAATGTCGCCCCCTTTTTTTAGGCGCAATCATTTCACTGATACACCGACGTCACCAAAGATACGTGCAGAAACTGAGGCACTTCGCGAGCCGCCACGCGGATCCAGGAATTCAAGATGAGTAGCCGCCAAATGTCGCGTCTTCATCCGACAACCCATTGCAGGGGAATCTTAGGCTGAATCGTTAAAAACCGGGCTTACCACTCTCGACCCTGATCCATAAATAGGTCAGGACGAGAGTGGGGGGATAATGATGAGGCTCATAAACGAGTATTCCCAGATCACGACACATAGCGGATGACGTGTCATCCACGTAAGCCCGCTAGACTCCTGGGGGGCTACGGAGCTGGAATAAGTATGATGCATTGGGAACATTCTTCGACACCTCGTCTCCGAGGTTGCATCCGACCTTCTGGAGACCTTTCCGGAATACCTTCCCTATTCGCCTAGCAACCAGCCGACAGCTCGCCTCTGAGCAATCCTATAGCTGAGCTTCCTCGGCCTCCTCGCTCGCTCCCGAGCAATCCTACAGCCGAGCTTCCTCGGCCTCCGAGCTATCCACCGAGCTGAGCTTCCTGGATTCCCTGTTCAACCGAGAACACGGAGCCCAAGAGCCCCCGTAATAGCTCCGTGTATCTCGCCACGACAAGAACTCCGCCGCTCCACGACCCGCATCTCGCGCTAGTGTATCTCGCCATTAATGACCGTATCCCGCCATTAATAGGCGTGTCCTGCCATCGACACGAACGTGACGCAGAGACGTAACGGACAGCGAGAATCTCGCGCCGGTTCACCTCATGCGACCACTATATAAACCCGTCCATCAGACGACTCAGGTAAGTCGAATTCATTCCAATACGCCGCTACGTTGCCATTATTCCTCGGTACTTATTTGATCGTCGGAGGGTCCTACGATGGTTTCCCACCTCGGGAATCCCTTGCAGGTAGTGATTGAATGATTTTCTTGGATGTATGTATCAATTCAAATGATCCCCGGACAACGGCGCCATTTGATTGAAAAGAATTCTCGATGTGTAGTATAAAATTGTAAAGAAATCACAACCAAAAATTATTTGACCGCAATCAACTACGGTGTCGGATGTAGTTAGTATGTGAGTGCGGATCGTCCACAGGGAAAGTGTAATCGTTCGTCTTTTGAATTAGATGAATTGAATCTTTAAAGAAAGAAAACAAAACAATTCAAGATTTATAGTTGAAGTTCAAGAATGAGAAAAAACTAGATCTAAGAAAGCATTAAAAGATAGAATCAAGAATTGATCGTTTGATGATTTTTCCAAACCAAATCTCAAGAATCGAAATGAGGCTCGTAGGACTCGATCGGATCTATAGATGTGATGTAATCTTAGAATTACGTATTCTTATCCTTCGATGAATTGATACTAGATCGATGAGAATTAGGGATTTCTTGTGAAACTAGGGTTTCATCTTATCCCTTGTTCATTCATTGATATCATTCATATTCTAGCCTCTAGTAAATTCAAGAAACGATCGTAGATCCCTAATTTTGAGCGATCACAATCAAGAAAGCATCGCTACGAAACTAGGTCATCGATTCTTGAACTTGCTAGGGTTTACAAAACTCGTAGGACTTAAAAATAGTATTAAAATTTGTTACATCATCATTCTACAATCGTCTCGACTCCTTTACGAGCGGAGTTTTATTCACACATCACAACAAGAACAACAATTACAAATTGAGATCTAATCATGATGCAAGAATTAAAAGAAAGCAAGATTAACGAATTTCACCTTTTATTTATATCAACAATTTAGTTACATTCGCTCAAGAACTACAAGAGGAAGAACTTGATCGTCGACTTGGCTTCGCTCGTCTCCGTGGATCGCGGATCGGCTTGGATCACTTGCCCGATTGAAGATCGGCTCGGCTCCTAAAAGGTTGAAGGCTTCTTGCTTGATTTGGTACTCAAGATCTCGGATTTGGAGTGGAATTAGGGTTAGGGTTTCGCACAAGCCTTGTCACGAGACTTGTGGAAGAAAATGGTGTAGAATGAACCAATGATTATTGATTTTTGATTAAAGATTGATTTGGTACTCAAGATCTCGGATTTGGAGTGGAATTAGGGTTAGGGTTTCGCACAAGCCTTGTCACGAGACTTGTGGAAGAAAATGGTGTAGAATGAACCAATGATTATTGATTAGCCTTTAACCCTAGGTCTAGGTTCCTATTTATAGATAACTAACCCTAGATCTAGGATTTCAAATTCTAACTTTCCCTCCTAAAGTTTGTTGAAGAAATTCAAATTTCCCTCCAAACGTTAGTTAGGGGAGAAGCTTCTAGATGTGATTAGTTAGGAGGAGCTTCTAGAAGAGGATTAATTAGGAGCTTAATTAGGATTAGCCTTCCCTAATCTTCTTTGCTGATCTGGCAGTATCTTCGAGGGTATTCTGGAACTTGATGTATCACAATGAGGTGTGGGTCCCGCTGTGAGAATTTTGCCCTGAAAATGAGATGATAACGTGGCAGAAGCGCGGCGGATCCGCGGCTTAAGCCAGCTCCCGCCGCGCTTCCGCGGCTTCTTTGGGGAGTTGAAGCTTGGGCTCTCTGTGGTAGTCTTGGGCTGTTGTATTGGGCTTTATGTGATATATAGAATTTAATATCTCCTTTTGTATTGCTACCAGATCTCAGATTGTTAAGTTGGCGTAACGTTGATCAGCTCTTTGGCTTTTCTTCCGTAATTCCTGCACAGACTCAAGACAAGTGTTGCGCAAATACAGAAATGATGCGATGCCATGAAATGCGGTTAATTTCCTTTAAAGTGTCGGTTTAAAAAGTCTAACACATGCAATCTCATATTTTGTGACAGATTTGCTAATATGTAGAATATGAATGCCGAACACTTCTAAATGTATGCAAATGTTAGGGAAATTGCCGGCTAAAATATACAATATTTTCGACTGATCAAATACCCCCAAACTTAATTTCGATCGTCTCGAGCGAATGTTTTATTAAAAAGAGAAGGAGAAAATAAAGAAAGAGAAAAACTAACTAGCACACTTTCGTAGGCAACACGATTGCACTGAACACGTGCAACAAGCCTTTAAACCTCTAGGTGTCCCTAGTAGGAGGAGTGTTGTCTCCTGAGGGTTTTCAGCGGATTACACCCACAAAATCCAATAATAAAAGAAAGATCATGAATATTACATTTAAAGACAAGAATTGTAAAAGAAAGACTTTGAAAATTAGGGTTTCCAACTAAGCTAGCTTTTCGGTTGTCATGAGCCCTATCTTAATGGTCATGAAAAAATGTCAGAAATCACGTCCTCCCTCAATAAAACATCGTCTTATTCTTCATTCCTATCTTTATTCCAAACATCGATCATATCACCCTGCGTGTGTGTAAAGACATCCCTACACCCGGAGAATTCAATTCAAGCTATCATACTCTTACCCATCGGCCTCAGTACTTTTTGATAAACGAGATTGCTTACACACTTTCATGCGACCGTTAATACTTCTTGAGGTACTAACCGACCGATTACTAATGTGCTTGCATGCTTGGTGTATTTTCCTCATCTTGCACCACCTCAGGCATAGCAGTGACTCCCAGACCAGTTGACCTTGGGGCACTAGGTGAAGAAGCACCCTTTTGCTATATATTTTTTATTTCCCTTGGTGATAACAAAACTAGTGTCCATTTTTCTCACCATATTTTTTTTCATACTTTTGGCTTTAAGACAAGAGCATTTCAAGGTATCCTCTACTATCCCAGGCTTCACGACGTGTGTAAGTGCGAATAGCAGGGTAGCAACGTTCAAAATGTTTGGCTTCCAGAATAGAAACTATTTTTCAGACTTATTTTTATCCTCAGATTAGTGACGTCCTTCATCTTACTAACCCTTGGGACAACGGCTCATAACTACTTATTACTAGTTCGTATAAGAAAACTTCTAATTTTCTTAGTTTTCTTAAATTTTTCTAATCTCATGGATGTAATTTTTCACTATCTAAACTTTTATTATCTTATTTATGTACAAAGATATTTTTATATTTTTGAAAATTTTTAAATTTTTATAGGTTTTTTTTCAAAAATGTTTTGTGCTTATGCAAAGTGATATGCAAATGATGCGAAAATAAGCACAAACCTCCCCCAAACTTGTTTTCAACAGTGTCCTCACTGTTGCCTTCTGCTAAATCTCGAAAAACCTGTAAGCTTGGGAGGAATTTATTAGTGGGGGCAAAATATTTAAGTGAAGAACCTTCCCGAAACTTATTTTTGGCTCAAAATTTTGTAAAAATTCTTTTTAAGAGCCAGAAAAAATTATACCCCCCCAAACTTGAGTTATGCAATGTTAAGTTTTGAAAATCACAAGTGGGGGTCAAAAATCAGTGGTCGATGCCAAGCTTTGCAAAGACCGAATGTCAACACCAACCATTCAAAAATTTTATCAATGCAGTGCTCTGGTTGGTGGAAGAAGAAGTGTGGAAAGGGTAAGTGGTGGAATAAAATTTGTGTGCGTCTCGTTTTGGAGAGACGATGCAGTGAATGTGATGGATTACTCGCATTCTTCTTACAGTTCAGAAGAAGGGATGGAGGTTCAATTTTTGTGAGTGGGAGATGATTCATCTCAACACCCGTGTCATTCAAAAATGCGAGTTCATCAGCGAAGATTTCCTCAAAAGTTCCAATAATACCCCGGTGAATAATGTCATCACAAAGTGCGGGGTGATCTTCAGACTCTAAAAGCAGTTCATAATCGGTGTTAATTGTTGACCCGGACATCTCGGTGGAAGAGTCCATATGTGTATGATACATAATTGGGTCAAACAATAACGTATAAAAAGAGTCAAGATCGATATCAGGAGGATCATCAAATTCGCTGCTATCGACATCCATTAAGTCGACAGAACATACCTGAGCAATAGGTTCGGAGGGTACACTTCCCAACTTGTAAATGTTCAGTTCTATTGACCTATTCCCGAAAGATAGGGTCATAGAACCGTTACGACAGTTGATTATTGCATTGGAAGTGGCCAAAAAGGGGCGACCTAAAATAACCGGAATTTGATTCCGTGGGTTCGCTACAGGCTGTGTATCAAGTACAATAAAATCCACAGGAAATACAAATTCCCCGATTTTTATTAACACATCCTCCAGTTCACCCCTAGGTTTGGTGATTGATCGGTCAGCCATCTGGAGAGTTATGCTCGAAGGCTTTAACACTCCGATACCTAGTTGCTCATAAACCGAATATGGAAGCAAGTTAACACTAGCGCCAAGATCAAGGAGAGCATGGTTAATGTGTTTTTCCCCAATAGAAACGGAAATAGTAGGATATCCAGGATCCTTACGTTTCCTCGGTAATTGTTGGGGGAAAGCCGTGTCTATTGTCTTTTCCATGAAAATCTTCTTGGGCACATGATTCTTCCTCTTCCTAGTGCACAAGTTCTTAAGAGTTTTAGCATAAGAAGGAACTTGTTGGATGGCATCTAGGAGAGGGATATTGGTGTTTACTTGCTTAAAAATGTTCATAATCTTCTCCATATGTGGACTCGGTGTGTTAGCCCTTAACCGATTAGGATAAGGTGCTTTAGCAATAAGCGCTGGGTCCATCATAGGAGAAGGAAGTGTGTGTGGAAACGATCCCGGAATAGAAGTGGGTATCGTCCGTGGAGGGGTAAAAGAGGTGGGCTGTAGTGGCGAGCCTTTTGGGAAATGGAAAATAGGCTCGGAAGAAGATGGTAGGGTAGAAGAACTGGGGTCAGAAGTGTGTGTGTGTGGAAAGGTCTCAGCCGGGGTGTTATTGATTGATTTATCAGTATCATCAAACTCTTCCCCAAGGTGATGGTCAAGCACTCTTTCAGATCTCAACGTGATTGCATCCACAGGATGTGAATAGCCAGAATTAGGTAAAGGTTGAGCTGGAAATTTCCCTTTCTCTCGTGCACTCATTTCGGCTTTTAGTTGTGCAATTTGTTCTTCCATAGATTTGATATTCTCATTTTGAGAGATAATGATCTTCATCACATTCTCAACGGAAGATTGCAAACTTGCCGTCCCTTGGATGGATTGTTTCATGAAAGTATCCAAGGTTTGTGCTAGTGCAGAGGTATTGTCTGTACCGGTCAATTGTAAAGGACTAGACGGTGCAAAAGTGTTGGCCAGATTTTGGAAGTTTTGTGATTGGAAGGGGTGCTGACTCAATTGAAGTGGTGGGTGCTGTTGTGGTGGAGGGACCCCTTGGAAATGGGTTGGAACCGTGTTTTGAAATTGTGATTGGTTCCAAGCAAAATTTGGGTGATTCCTCCAACCTTGATCATATGTGGAGGAAGATGGATCGTTTCTAGGTCTTTGAAATGAGGCATTTGTATGCTCAGGACCTTGAAACGGACATTCTTCCGTCAAGTGAGACGAATCAGAACAACAACCACATACAGTTTTGGAGAGTGATATTTGACTTAGGGCAGCTAAGAATTTTTCCATATTCTCGAGTTTCTTTTGTATAGCTGAAATGTCAGCTTTAACTTCTATGGAAATATCATTGCCATCCCTAGACGATTGACTCACACCCTCCCACTGTAAAGATTTTTCAGCGAAATCTTCTAGAAAGTTCCAGGCTTCCCAATCATCTTTGGTCATAAAGTTGCCTTGACACATGGATTCAAGGGTCTGTCTTGTGTAAGGAGTAATGCCCTCATAAATGATTCGGCACAGATCCCATCTCGGGATGCCGTGATGTGGACATTGGACTAACAGATCCTTGAAGCGGTCAAGACATTTTGAAAATGTTTCATTTGGAAGCTGGGTGAATTGATAGATTTCGCTACGGACTCGAGCTGTTTTGTGATGTGGGTAGAATTTCTTAAGGAATGCTTTGACGAATTCGTCCCAATTTGAAATGGAATGTGCGGTAGTGTTATATAGCCACTTCTCGGCTAAATCGCACAAGGTAAATGGGAGAAGACGAAGACGCAAAGCTTCCACAGAAAGCTGTGAAGTACCCATCATTGCGCATACATTTTCAAATTTCGTGATAAACACGTATGCGTCTTCAGACTCGAGACCGTGAAATTTTGGTAGAAGGTTGATGTATTGGGGTTTTATTTGAAAATTTTCCCCGTTGGCTGGTGGAATGGAAAGACAGGTGGAAAGTGGGCCTCGTGTAGGATAACATCTCTCTTGGAGGGAGATGCGAGGTGGATTCTGCGCACCAACGGACGGCGGCAGAGTAGTGGAAAAGAAGTTCGATGGAGGTGGATCCATCGATGTGGGTGTGGTGGTGGGTAAAAGAAAAGGTAAATGTAGAAATACCGACTTTAGGGTCGATCAAGGAAACGCGGACTTAACGGGCACTAGAAACCCGTGTCCAGCCTATCTTGCACTAAAAAGGGTTAGTACAAGTGGCAGCGTGAATTTATAATTAGGGGAAATGATATGAATGTGGTGTTTGTTTTGAAAAATGATACGGATTTTTGAAAAAAATGATGCAACAAAACAAATGCAACACACAAAACCCTAGAATCTAGGGGTCACCTAGGTTCGGCTCTAGACCGCTCCTAACTGCCAAAAGACAAGTCGCGGGATAGAATCCTCCACTGCCTCTTTGTCCCCCTGTGGCCGGATAAGTGCCAGGTAAGTGGGAAGGTACTCCACTACGTAAGTAGTGGGCCTAATTAAAAACCACTAGCATTAGACACACTCGCCTTAGGCACCACAAGAAAACTCGGATAAGCAATGAATTACCCACGGCCTTCTCTTGTCCTAATTGAGCGCGACGGTCCTTAGAGTCATCTCTAGATATTTTTTAGTTAATGTGGGTCAATGCGGATGCAAGTTTTGCGGTTTTCGGGGCCTAGGAAGGGTAATGAAATCCCCACCTAATTTAAATTTGGTCGTGTCCCTTAAATTTCCGTATTAATATGCAACAACCACAAGAATCAAAAACACGCACAAATTTATTTTGCTTTGCGGCGCTGCGATTTATTTGCAAAGAAACCTGCACAAAATATTAGTTGAAGCGGAGAAAGGAGGAGATAAGAAAGTTAGAAGATACCTGAGAAAGTTTAGTGGAATGATGACATCATCACGCGGCGGTTCCGCCGCAAATGAGCACTAATGCCGCGGAAGCGCGGTCCATTGAGGTGATCACCGCACTGAAATTTTGGGTACTGTTCCTAATTGTCTCCTGAGCTCTCTGGAATTTTCAGACAAAATTTTCTCCAGCTCCAATGATTCCAGATTTTCTCGCAACAAATCACAACACACGTATTAGAGTTTGTACGAGTTTAGATCTAAAAAAAATTATGATGGAATAAATTGTTCAACTCAAATTTCAAAATACGAACTATTAGCGCACTATCCCCGGCAACGGCGCCATTTGATTGAAAAGAAATCTTGGTTTGTGTATAAATCGAATCAAATAGTCCCCGGCAACGGCGCCATTTGATTGATGTAAATTTCGGATTTGTCGTATCGAATCAAATAGTCCCCGGCAACGGCGCCATTTGATTGAATGATTTTCTTGGATGTGTGTATCAATTCAAATGATCCCCGGACAACGGCGCCATTTGATTGAAAAGAATTCTCGATGTGTAGTATAAAATTGTAAAGAAATCACAACCAAAAATTATTTGACCGCAATCAACTACGGTGTCGGATGTAGTTAGTATGTGAGTGCGGATCGTCCACAGGGAAAGTGTAATCGTTCGTCTTTTGAATTAGATGAATTGAATTTTTAAAGAAAGAAAACAAAACAATTCAAGATTTATAGTTGAAGTTCAAGAATGAGAAAAAACTAGATCTAAGAAAGCATTAAAAGATAGAATCAAGAATTGATCGTTTGATGATTTTTCCAAACCAAATCTCAAGAATCGAAATGAGGCTCGTAGGACTCGATCGGATCTATAGATGTGATGTAATCTTAGAATTACGTATTCTTATCCTTCGATGAATTGATACTAGATCGATGAGAATTAGGGATTTCTTGTGAAACTAGGGTTTCATCTTATCCCTTGTTCATTCATTGATATCATTCATATTCTAGCCTCTAGTAAATTCAAGAAACGATCGTAGATCCCTAATTTCGAGTGATCACAATCAAGAAAGCATCGCTACGAAACTAGGTCATCGATTCTTGAACTTGCTAGGGTTTACAAAACTCGTAGGACTTAAAAATAGTATTAAAATTTGTTACATCATCATTCTACAATCGTCTCGACTCCTTTACGAGCGGAGTTTTATTCACACATCACAACAAGAACAACAATTACAAATTGAGATCTAATCATGATGCAAGAATTAAAAGAAAGCAAGATTAACGAATTTCACCTTTTATTTATATCAACAATTTAGTTACATTCGCTCAAGAACTACAAGAGGAAGAACTTGATCGTCGACTTGGCTTCGCTCGTCTCCGTGGATCGCGGATCGGCTTGGATCACTTGCCCGATTGAAGATCGGCTCGGCTCCTAAAAGGTTGAAGGCTTCTTGCTTGATTTGGTACTCAAGATCTCGGATTTGGAGTGGAATTAGGGTTAGGGTTTCGCACAAGCCTTGTCACGAGACTTGTGGAAGAAAATGGTGTAGAATGAACCAATGATTATTGATTTTTGATTAAAGATTGATTTGGTACTCAAGATCTCGGATTTGGAGTGGAATTAGGGTTAGGGTTTCGCACAAGCCTTGTCACGAGACTTGTGGAAGAAAATGGTGTAGAATGAACCAATGATTATTGATTAGCCTTTAACCCTAGGTCTAGGTTCCTATTTATAGATAACTAACCCTAGATCTAGGATTTCAAATTCTAACTTTCCCTCCTAAAGTTTGTTGAAGAAATTCAAATTTCCCTCCAAACGTTAGTTAGGGGAGAAGCTTCTAGATGTGATTAGTTAGGAGGAGCTTCTAGAAGAGGATTAATTAGGAGCTTAATTAGGATTAGCCTTCCTTAATCTTCTTTGCTGATCTGGCAGTATCTTCGAGGGTATTCTGGAACTTGATGTATCACAATGAGGTGTGGGTCCCGCTGTGAGAATTTTGCCCTGAAAATGAGATGATGACGTGGCAGAAGCGCGGCGGATCCGCGGCTTAAGCCAGCTCCCGCCGCGCTTCCGCGGCTTCTTTGGGGAGTTGAAGCTTGGGCTCTCTGTGGTAGTCTTGGGCTGTTGTATTGGGCTTTATGTGATATATAGAATTTAATATCTCCTTTTGTATTGCTACCAGATCTCAGATTGTTAAGTTGGCGTAACGTTGATCAGCTCTTTGGCTTTTCTTCCGTAATTCCTGCACAGACTCAAGACAAGTGTTGCGCAAATACAGAAATGATGCGATGCCATGAAATGCGGTTAATTTCCTTTAAAGTGTCAGTTTAAAAAGTCTAACACATGCAATCTCATATTTTGTGACAGATTTGCTAATATGTGGAATATGAATGCCGAACACTTTTAAATGTATGCAAATGTTAGGGAAATTGCCGGCTAAAATATACAATATTTTCGACTGATCAGGTAGCTCGGCGTCAACAGCAATCAACAACCCATTAAGATCCACACATTTAATTCTCATTTTCAATCACAACCGTTCAGAACCGCTTGCAGCAAGATCGACGGAGGACAATATCTGAGGGAGATTCCGACCTCCATCAGGATACAGTTATCTCAACTTTGAAGTTATCCCGATTCCATTCTGATCTAAGTTATTCGAATTCCATATTTCCAAACACATCTCTTATAAAATGACTAGAGCTTACAAACTATGTTTTGCATCCCCTCTAACTCCATCCTAACACCATGCTAACATGGCCTTAATTGTGCATACTTATTGTTTTACCACTAGGGTTAAAAGAATTCTATGAGATTTATGATGTCCTTAGAAAACAGCGGTTTGAGAAATATTTACCGTTAATTATTCAAAGTTTTTAATAGGGCATATTTTTTTGATTCAAAAGTGTGCCCCTCCAGCTGTATCAAAAATTCCAAAGCTGTATCAAAAATTCCAAAGCTGTATCAAAAATTGAAAGTTGACATGTTAATACTCTGGCACTGTCCGTTTAGACAAAAACATTAACTGTGTAGCGGTATTTATTTCAATATGCAATTAATTAACTAGCGTGCTGGCTGGGAATCGAACTTGATTGCTCTAATGCAATTTTAAATATACTTTTTACTGGGTCATAAACTCCGAAGGTATAATGAGGATTGAGGTTTATTATTATAGATTTGCGGTTATGCTATTACATTTTTTGTTAGATGCGGATGTAATTTAACCACTCATTCTCTTGTAAGCATCCAGTGTTTATTTGGTATGCTACTGCATAAGCTACAACATTGGAATAATTAGCAAATGCCAGACATCTTTGTTTTTGTTGTTTCCAATTAGAAGTTAGGCCTAGAAAACCGACGTATAAATGTGAGACCAGCCGTCTCAATAATTCGACGGATACGCCATGTAGTCACTGGCCAAAAAAAGCGACTGCGCAGATGTCGTTCAAGCACAATGCTAATGCTACTCAATATAATATCCTCGTAATTACTTAGTTGCAAATTCTATAAATTCCGTCTATAGTCTTGTGTTAAAGAAGAGAGATCGATCGATGGCGGATTGGGGCCGGGTGGTAATTGCTGCGGTGTTGTCCGTGCTATTAACGCCATGGCTCCTATTCCAGCTGCCCGGGAACGGAAGGACGATCGAGTTTGCAAACCTTGAGACAAATGGAATATCTATATGCATTCATACTGTTATTTTCTTTCGTTTAATCACTATCTTTCTAATAGCCGTCGGTGTTCACGTCTCCACCAGCTAGGTATAATCTTTTTGAGCTAAGAAATTATTGGAAGGTTCAACAACCAAGTTTCAACCATTTATAGCGGCTACCTTTCTTGTGGTTTGTATGGGTATCCATGATTTGCTAAATAGAAAAGTCTATTGGACAAAATATGAATCCAGCCATTAAAGGTTGTTGGACGTGTTTCTTATAATTGTTTTTATATTTAGAAATACGATTTTCCGTGTTTGTAATTGTAAAGTGAGTGACGAGCATTTTTTTTTAGTAGTTGCTTTAAAAAGAAAAAGATTATAACATAAGAGAGAATTGATGTCATATTTTTTATAGATTGTTATTTTATAACTCGATATCAATCTGAAGGCGATAATTAAATATCATATAAAAATTCATGAAATTTGTGTAAGATAAGGGTTCATTAATCATACAAAATCTTTTCAAATTGGCCCCTAACAGTTTTTTTAATTAACTTATGAAAGACCTATTATCCGTTCTCGTTTTGCTCTTACGTGATGGATAAAACCCCTAAAATTTAGGAGGAGATTAGTTTGGACACATTCCATTCCCAAAATCTCCATCCCTTTTCAAATCAGGGTTTCGAATCGTGACAATGGGCATCAATGATCCCCGAAACCCTAGGGCTTTCTACGACCTCTGCGCGCTCCTCCTCACGATCCTCCGCTCGCCGCCGGGATCCGGTCCTCCGCCGCCGCGGAATCAGGCGGTGACGCGATCCGAGCTGTGGAATGAGGTGTCGCCGGCGGCGTTAGTCCCGCTGTTGTTGGGGGCGTCGTTTGCTTTGATGGTGTGTGGATCGGTGACGTTCTTGATCGGGATCATGCTGATGCCTTGGGTGTTCGCGGTGTTGATGGCGTTCTATTTCGTTGGGATCGTGTCGAGCTTGTCCAGATTTGGGAGGGCGATGATTTGCCCCCAAATGATGCCCGGTGAGATTATCGCTCTTGATTGATATGCTATCAAGTTATTGAAGGTTCAAAGTTTGCAAATTTTTATAGATTTTCTAGGTATTGTTAAGTTGATTTAGGCAGTTAATTGGTGGATCCGTGACTTAGTTGCCAATTTTTGCGTACAATTAAAATTTTGATGGAAACATTAAGTTTTCATTTTTTTTTATTGTGGGTGAATATAGTTGATGATGTTTTTAGGATTATTTTGTGTGTTAGATTAAATGACTGTGGAATGAGCATGCATGAGAACTTGATGAGCATTATGGTAGTTCAAGGGAGAGAGTTTATCTCTTCAGTTTTTGTTTAGTTAGTTTGTGTCTTGTTGTTGCTGTTGTTGTTGCTGCTGCTGCTGTTGTTGTTGAATGAACTTAAGCAGAATCCCACTTTACTGCCAAATTTGGTAAATAACCAGAATGTTGCATTTTGATAGTTCCAGGCAAACTTAAAAATTTATTGTGTCAAAGAGAAGATTTTTGTAGGTTTAGCGTGGTTTGATGAATCTTATAAGTGGTTGTTTATACATGGAATAACTAATTGGCTTATTTGTTGAAAAGTACCTTAAAGTTTCACACCTTCTTTACTGATAAATACCCTTCCTGATGTTCCATCCTTTTGTTAAAACTATGATAATGTTGCACAAAAACTGTATTTCGATACCTTCTAATAGGAAGGATCGAAATTTCTATTTGCTCGATGTGTAGGTATCGGACACAACGACATACCCTCGAACATCGAGTCTGACATGCTTGGGCCGTATTGACCATCAAATTAGTTGTCCCTGGCGTAGTTTGATCCGTGTCCGACACTTATATATAGCACACCCAGTTGAGAAATAAAATGTGGAATGTAGGTGATGACAACTTTGATGTTATTGGGGACATGAGAATAATAAGCATTCAATTCTCTCTTTTGATGTAATTGATGTAAGAGTAAAGTTGCGAAATGATGCAAATGATGAAGTCAAGTTTAATGGAAGTGTAGTCATATCAAATGGGTTAGCATTTTGTTTGTTTTAACTGATATGGATTGTGACTCTTGTTTGTTTATTTTTAGTTGCATATTTGTAGTTTTGTGTACCATTGCTTAAGAAATCTTATGATCATGGATGAAAGACACAATCTTGGTTACTTTTATAGATTTTAAAGTTGTGTTTGTGTGTGTTAAGATTAGAGGAGAGAGAGAGAGAGAGTGTTTAGGGAATGTAAAATGGATAGATTGGATTAGCCCCAATCATCCTTTTTGTATAGGCAATGCCATTTAGCTATTACACCGCTATTTACTATCTAATTACATATAAAGATCTATATACAATGCGGGTATTCTAACACTCCCCTCAAGCTGAAGCATACATATCATACATGCCCAGCTTGTTACATATAAATTGCAGAATTTGAGGCGATATAAATTGCGGCCTTATTATCACAATATAGCCGCATAGAAGAAGTGAGACCCAAGCCAAGCTCTCCAAGCAGAATGCTAATCCATACAAGCTTACAAATAGTGTTCACCATAGTTTGATACTCTGACTCAGCACTGAAACGAGACACTACGCTTTGTTTCTCTCTTCCAGGAGACCAAATTGCCTCCTATAAACACGCAGTATTCTTTAGTGAATCTGCGATCAAATGAGGACCTAGTCCAATCTGCATCCGTGAAACCCTGTTACTCGAGAACGTCCATGGTTTGAATATAGTAGACCTTTCCCTGGAGCATTCTTCAAGTATCGAAGTTTCTGAATCACCGCATCCCAATGGGCAACTCGAGGATTGGCCATGAACTGGCTCACGACGTTGACAGAATATGCAATATCAGGTCGAGTGACGGTGAGGTAATTAAGCTTACCGACCAATCGCCGGTATTTTCCGGGATCCTCAAACAGATCACCTTACCCCAGAACCGGCTTAGTATTAGGATCCATTGGAGTCTCTATATGTTTGCACCCTAACATCCCAGCTTCAGTCAGCATATCGAGCACATACTTTCGTTGTGAGATGTACATGTTATCCTTCAATCGAGCGACCTTAATACCCAAAAAGTATTTAAGGCTTCCAAGGTCTTTAGTCTGAAACTTTGCTTGAAGGTGGTGTCTAAGCTGTGCAATACCGGCCACATCATCGCCGGTAATCACTATGTCATCCGATATATACCACCAATAGAATGTGAAGGCCATTGGTGTTGTTACGGTAGAACACCAAATGGTCACGAGCACACCATATAAGTCCGAACAAAATAACCATCTCAGTAAAATTTCCAAACCATGTTCGTGAAGACCGTTTCAAGCCATACAATGACTTCTTCAATCGACAAACTAAGCTAGGCTCCTGAGCAATAAAACCAAGTGGTTGCTCCATATAGACCTCCTCTTCCAAAAAACATTAAGATTCGCATTCTTCACATCAGGCTGATGCAAAGGCTAATGATAGCTAGCCGCACAAGATATAAGTAGGCGAATAGAAGTCATCTTGGCCATAGGAGAAAATGTTTTATAATCAATCACATAAGTCTACGAGTACCTTTTAGCAACCAAATGCGTTTTCAAGCGTAAAAGGGTCCTATGAGGATGAAGCTTCACAGTGTATATCCAGCGACATCCCACCGTCTTCTTTTCAGCCGGAAGAGGCACTAAATCCAAGTTTGATTTTGCTCAAGGGCCGGTATCTCATCAATCATAGCATCCGTCTACAATTTATGAGATAAAGCATCTGAGTGTGACTTAGGTAAAGTATGATAATCGAGAGAGAAGGGGAACGCTCGGTATGCAGGGGATAAATAGGAACACGTCACATGATAAGCTACAAGGTGAGAAGTGTAGCTGCGGGTGTCTTTCTATAGGGCAATAGGAAGATCAATGCCATCCTCCGACGGAGCTTGAGGCTCTGAGAAAGTAGCAACAGGAGGTGAGATTCAGGAGTCGTATGATCCCGACGAGCATACACCCTAGTAATAGATGGTGTGGGACCCAACAACGGTGAATTAGGAGTGAGAGGTAGGTCCACGGAAACAGTACGAATAACCTCCAATACGGAGGTGGAGAATCAACCGAATCGGAATGGGTACTCTCTTATGACACGAGATACGAGATATCCAAGAAAAAGTCAATATCCATGTCTACAGAGGTGTGAGGAGTAGAAAAGTATGGGGTGAACTCATGAAATGTCACGTCAGCCGATATAAATCGACGGCGTAATACTGGACTATAACATCGATACCCCTTTCGAGTTCGAGAGTACCCAAAAAAGACACTTAACAGCTTTGGGGTCTAGTTTAGATCCCCATGATGCAGAGCATGGACAAATCAGACACCCAAAGACCCTTGGAGGAACAGGGAATGAGATTGCCGAAAGGAACAACATAGAATGATAAATTTGCCCATCTAAAACAGAAGAAGGCATACGATTATCAAGTAATTGGCAGTAAGAACGGCATCCCCAAAAAAGATTTAGGCACTTGCATATAAAATAAAAGGGTATGCGTGATCTCTAAAAGATGCCTATTCTTTATTTCTGCCACCTCATTTTGTTAGGGGTATATGAACAAGAAGATTAATGAATAATACCAAGTTTTTCCATATGCTCCCTAAATGATGTACTAAAATACTTCTTGGTATTATCACTCCTCAAGATACTAACATTAACCCCAAATTGAGTTTGAACTTCGGAACAAAAAATCTGGAAATGAGAAAACACTTCATTTCTAGATTTCATCAAATACAACCATGAGACCCTAGAAAAATCATCAATAAAAGTCACAAAATAGCGAAAGCCTTCTTGGGAAACAACAGGGCATGACCCATAAACATTAGAATGCACTAAAATAAAAGGTTTTTCAGCTCATATTGATACAAGATGGGTAGCTAGAGCGATGCTTACCTGACTCCCAAGTCTCACACTCTAAACTAGATAAAGTATCAAGAGATGGAACTATTCTCTTCAAGTCTGCAGAGAAGAGGGACCAAACAGACAATGGACATCAAAAGCAAATGTGAACGCTGTTGGAAAGGCTATAGGGCGTGGATACTCATTGAGATCGTACAACCCGTCAATCTCAGTCCCTGTGCTAATCGTCTGTTTCATCCCAAACTCCTGAAAAACACAACCACTAAATTAAAAGGTAGCGGCACAGTTCAAATTTCGGGTCAACTGGGTAATAGAAAGCAAATTGAAAGGAAAACCAAGCATGTATAAGACAGTAGAGAGGCACCTGTGATGTGGCAAGAACAGATCCCACCCCATCTATAGCAGAGGTGGCGCCGTTCGCTAAGGTCACTGGAATACACCCAGGCCTTAGCCTATATGAGGATAATATACCCATCTTTCCTGTCATATGATCTGTCGCTCATGTATCGATCACCGAGGGACGACAAACAGAAGCCGAAGTAATAAAAGTTGTATGGTTACCTTTCGAAAGATCCAAAGTGGTCACAGCTGAAACCCGAGGTGTAGCCAATCCAGCTGGCTACTGGAAGCAAACGAAATCATAAGAAGCCTCAGTCGAGCAATCTCCTCCTCTATAGACTTGACGGAACCCTCGGATGATATTGAGTCCGTCGAAGTAGTGGATGATGCAGAAGAGGTCACAACATGTGCACGAGCAGGGCGAGGAGGCTGAGGAGGGATCCCATTCAACTTCCAGCACTGCGAATATGTCCTTCCTGCGAATATGTCCTTCCTGATGACAGTAGCCACAAAAACGAGGCTCCTCGGCCGCTGCCTGCTGCTACCTCCTCCACGACCAGATCCCCTTCTCCCTCATGGAGAGTAATAGATGAGAGAACTCTCCGGCTTAATAAGAGCGCTATACTCACCAGATGCAGGCTGCTCATCGGTAATTTTTGATTGAAATATCTGGTTTAGCGTGTGATAAGTGGCAGACAAAGTAATATCCGCCTTTCCAAGTAAGGCTGGTCGTGCAGACTGATTCTCGGGCTGTAGCTCACCAAGAAAGACGATCACTAGAAGGGCCTCATGCCGCTCATCTCCTCAACATCACTAGTGATTGGGAACAACTCCGAGACTAGCTGAGCAAGCTTCCAAAACTTTGAATAGTACTGATGAAGTGAGCGAGCCCCTTGCCGAATCTTATATAATGACTGCACCAAATCGAAGGCCTTTGAAAGACACTTCTGCCATGAATAGAGCTCGTGGAGCTGATCCCAAATCTCCTTCACAGATCCCAAGTGGACGAGATCATCCATGATCTGTCGTTTCATTGAGCTAAGTAGGAGATGACTGAGCTGAGCATCGTCCGCGTCCCGATCAGAGATTATCGGAACGGGGGCTTCGTCAAGTGATCACCCTTTTGCCTCCCTTTGATATATCGCTCCACCATGAGCTTCCAGCTATGAAGATTCTGATCGTCAAGTTTGAAATCCACCATCTTTGTGGCTAAGACATCTGTGAAGGAGATCGGCTTGCCCTCTGATTTACTCTCTATCTCCAAGAATCCAAGGACCGCTCCTTAATCAAGAACAAGCGAAGGAAAGACATCTTCCCGATCTCACCCTAAAGAGCGACTCCAACCAAACAAAGAAAGGAATCTTAAAAGATTCCACCCAAAAATGTGATCGATCTTCCCAGATCCGATCCACAACCAATACAAACACAAATCGATTACTCAAACGGATCCAATCACGGATTCCGATGATCCTGGAAGATTGATAACACAATCAACGTAGCAATCCATAGCAAAAGTTAACATAGAATATTGTAAAGAATGACAAGAGATCACTTTGTTCCCTCGGTTACTGTAGCAAAGGCTGGACCAAATTCGAGCGGAAATTGAAATTGAACCTTCCAACTACCAAATTCGAGCACAAAACTGCACCCAACACTCTCCAAGACTAAATCGAGCCCTTATATCTCCTGATCCAGCACCAAAACTCCACCAAAACTCCAAATCAGCGCTGATCGAACACGAGATGCTGGAAACTGCCAAGTTGAGGTCATGAGAGGGGTTTGAGTGAAAGGGGAATGGAGCTCGGGCCAAGAAATCGATCAAGTGAGGTCGAGAGAGGTCTCAGATCTTGAATTGATGGCTATTGCTGCAGTCTCGAGCATCTCGAGCTTGGATCGAGTCAAGAAGCAGCCATCGATGAAGTTGGGCTCCGGTGAGATTTGATGAAGGCCGAAGAAGCTTCGGCAAGGGTCGACGAACTCCGGTGAGGCTGTGGCGGTGACGAGAAAGGTGGTCGACGGTGATCCCTAGGGCAGCGACGGCTGTGGTGAGAAGATGTTAGGGTTTGTGTTGTGTTATTGGATGGATGTCTATGATTAGATTGAGAGAAGATCAATGGTCCAGATCAGCTTTGATACCATGTTAAGAGTAGAGAAGAGAGAGTGTTTAGGGAATATAAAATGGATAGATTGGATTAGCCACAATCCTCCTCTTTATATAGGCAATGCCATTTAGCTATTACACCCGGCTTACTACCTAATTACATATAAAGATCCGTATACAATGCGGGTATTCTAACAGTGTGTGTGAAAGACCGACCTTTGTCTTTTGAGAGCAATCAACCGTCTTCCCTGGAATTCTTAGTAGTACAACCAGCTCTCGTTCTAATTTTGACAATATTGTACGCTCAATCCCGGTTTTGAAACAAAAGCTGCTTTCATTTCTCGCATGTGTTGATACCATCCAACCCTTTATATGTATCCTAAGGTGAGGAATAAGGCAATTTGAGAAGTGAAATCTCTTGCATTTCAACAATAGGTCTTTGGCACAAGAACTCTTTATCTTCGAAGTATGCGTGCAAAAAGAAGGGATTGGTCCTATGCACAAATTAAAAGGGGGATCGCTAGACACGGGAAATCTTTTGAAATATGTATAACAATTAACAAGGGCATGTATGTATGTATTTGTTTTTTTTCTTCTTGTGTGTGCCTTTGCCCAAGAAGATCTTGAAAATTTAGGGGGTCTCCCTGCCTCTAATAAGTAAATTATTATAACTTATATTTTTATGATTTTAATGGATGATTTAGATATTATGAGCTAATGAGAAATTTTGAGAATTAGAATTAAAAAGAACGATGTTTAGTCACAGTGATTAGTATATCAAAGATTTGGGATTTGATGTTATGATGATTTCTTATTTACTAAACCACTGTTTGTCTTTTGCTTGTCCAAAAAATTATTGCCAAAAAAAGTGATGTTAAGGATATTTAGACTGCCGGTATTTTAGCAAATAACCTAGTAGTTTTAAAGACAGATAAAATATTTATTAAAACAAGTCCATTGTATGTGCGAGTATTATGGAAAGGTAGGCATGGGATTACGAAATCTTGGAAACATCATAATATTTTCAATAGAAAGTAAGACATTTGGGTAAAGGTCCTAAGGATCTGAAACTAGGTACTCTTCAGTAAATAAGCCTAATTAGTTGGACTTGGGTTCTATTTTTTAGAAACTAGTGCTTAATTTTTTTTTTGAAGGAGGTAGCCGTAGAATTAATTCTTTATTATAAAACTACTTTACCGTCATATTATATGTAGAGATTGATCATTTGGATCCCCTGAATCTTATTGGAAACTATCTGTAAGTTTCAGAACCATGAGCAAATTATCATTCCGGTGAGTTTGAGGCAATTGATCCCCCCACCCCCACCCCCACCCCCACCCCAAAACACACACGCACACGCACACGCAGATGTATACACACATGCATATGCGCACGCGCACACATACATACATCCATGCATGCGTACATATATACTTGTGAGTCCTTTGACAATAAAACTAGGATTTGGCTATGAACTTTTTAATTTCCATAGCATTATTCTCATCAGTTCTATATTTATAACCATAATCATCATGGTTATGAATATGATATGGCATTTCACACACATTACCAAGCTATTGTAATTATAAAGCATTAATGTTTGCTTTACCAAGTGGGCTTAAGCTCAATTGGTACCAATTTCCTCACCAATATGAGTGGTCGCAAGTTCGATCCCCGAAGGGTGTTGATTTCCCAAAAGAAAAAACAAAAAACAAAACAAAACAATAATAAAATAAAAAACAAAACAATAAAAAAACAATAAAAAAAATAATGTTTTCTTGAGTTTTAGAATTTTTTGTTCTCATGCTAATATGCCATGATCTTCACCTACCCACAAGCAGTTTTTTATTATAGTACCTTGTCATTGCAGGCCGCCTCTTCTCCAACATTCCTTACATTTATATTGAGAGAGAAGCAACAATGGATTGATAAGGGACCAAACTCTGACCATATCGGTTAATTTTCTTTTCGATGTTTCTTTTGTCATTTCTTTCAGCTTGTATATATCCAATTTGTTATATTGTAAACAATGTTTATCAGAATACTGTATACATGTGACATCAATACATCTTTTAAAATTTCTTATTGGCACATCTGTTTACTTAAAATAATTGATGTTATTTCAATTTGTTGGACAATGTATGGGCCTTAAAGTTAGGAAGGAGACATTCGGGAACGGTCTCAGCTGCAATGTTTATCGAAATCAATGACTTATCCATTGAGGCATTTGAATATTATCATTTGGTGCTCATACCTATTATTATCATTTGATCCATTGAGGCTAAGGAAGGATATTAAGATAACAGACAACCAGTTTGGGTTCATGTCTGGACGATCGACGACAGAGGCTATTCATTTGCTTCATCAACTTGTCGAGCGTTTTCGAGAGAGGAGAAAAAATTTGCATATGATATTTATTGATTTAGAAAAAGCGTACGACAAGATACCTAGAGAGGTATTATGGGGGACAATGATGAAGAAGGGGGTCCCCGTCAAGTATATTGACATAATCAAGGATATGTTCGATGGAGTAGTGGCAAATGTCAGAACCTGCGGCGGCTTAATGAGTGGTTTTCCGATTACAATTGGTTTACATCAAGAATCTGCATTAAGTCCATTCCTGTTTACCATCGTGATGGATGAACTTACTAGAACTATCCAAGATGGGGTATCTTGGTATATGCTATTTGCTGATGATATTGTTCTAGTAAATGAGACGAAAGCAGGGGTTAATGCCAAATTGGAATTATGGAGGCAAACATTGGAATCTCGGGGATTCAGATTGAGCAGGTCCAAGACAGCATATATGCATTGCAAATTTAGTAACCAGAGAAGTCAAAACCATATTGGTATAACATTGGAAGGGCAAGAGATATCACCGAGCGACCAGTTTAGATATCTAGGTTCCATCATCCAAAAGAATGGGGAGATCGTTAGTGATGTTAATCAAAAGATCTAAGCTGGTTGGTTGAAATGGAGGAGTGCAACAGTGATTTTGTGTGATCGTAACTTTCTGTTAAAATTGAAAGGGAAGTTTTATCGGAGCGTTATTCGGCCTGCCTTATTATATGGTATAGAATTCTGGGCTTCTAAGAAGCATCATACACAGAAGATGCACGTAGCGGAGATGCGCATGCTTCGTTGGATGTACGGTAACACTAGAAAAGATAAGGTGCGAAATGAGGATATTCGTGCAAAAGTTGGTGTAGCACCTGTGGAGGAGAAGATGCGGGAAAACCGGCTAAGATGGTTTGGTCATGTGCGACGCAGACCTATGGAAGCACCGGTTCGACGAATAGATACTCTAGATATGGGCACTGGCAAAAAGGCAAAAGGAAGACTGAAGAAAACATGGACGGAGGTGATACGAAACGATATGGTTGCCAAAGGATTCGATGAAAGTATATTGTTCGATAGGAATGAGTGGAGGCGGAGGATTCATGTGCTGGACCCGGCGTAATTCTCATGTTGGTTCATGTAGTCTACCCAATATGCTTGGGATAAAAGGCTCAGTTGTTGTTGTTTATATTCTATATATCAGAATGGTGTTCATACCTACTATTCAGGAGTATTACTTGTGCTTGGACCTGCTGGCCAATTTTGATGGAAAATATTTCAGCTAGAATTTGATTTTTGGTTGATGTTAAACACCGTTTCTGTTGCACGAGCTTCTCCTGAATGAAATTAATTATAATTTTTTACCATGATTTCCTTTAGCGAAAATTTACAGATGGCTGAAATCTGTGTGCTTGTAGAAGGAGATTATAATAAAGCTAACTTCTCATTACAAAGTTCCTCAGTAATCTCATAGGCAAGAAGCATATAAGAAACAACTGTACAATGAAGATCATTAATTTACATATCAACTTCTCTGATACCAACAAAGCTAAGCTGCAGTTGGAAGGCTATCACCAAGAGAATGGAAGAGTTTGAGACCCTCCATCAGAAGAACCTTCACCTCCAACTCCAAACAACCCTCGAGTACAATTAATATCGGGATCGCTTGCATCCGAAAACGCGGTACTTGACACGTGCCCGCCTCCAAAAGAAAGCAAAGGCTGGCCCATTGGAATCCTATCAGCAAATTGAGCGATATGGGCTAGTGGCGACAGAAGAGAGAGAGCACATTCAGAGCCTAAAACTTTGCTGCTGCTGCTTCCTGCTGAAGGGGTTGTATTATGGAGAGGCTGGCAAAAGTTGGTGTTTTGTAAGAAGGGAAAGTGCTTGCTTTCTTTAAAATTTTGAGGGAACATGCTCGAATAATGATGGTGTTGTTGAGAGTAGAATGGGTCTTCTTCGGATTTCATGTTTAAGGGCCAGTGAGGATCGGTTGTGGTGGTTGAGAATATTTGGGAGCATGATGAGAATATGCTACCTGTATGTTATGGAGAAATGAGCATTAGTGAAGCAAAATTTGCATGTATTGATCAAATTGGAACATGCAGGCTTGAACAGGTATTACTAGACTCGATGCGCAGTTTGATTTCCTTGCTAAGTAATATTTCTAGGAAGAACGCTATTAACTGGCTAAACACAGAAAAGTTCTCTTATGTAGTTTCTTTTTATTGTTTGGTTTATTGAAGCAAGTTTTTCATGAACAGCTTGGTGCTTCAGGATCTTAAATTGCCAGGAATCAAAGGAAAATGCACTGGCAACCTTGAGCAGGTACACCTAGACTTGATGTGACTTGATTTTCTCTTGCTAATTGTCATTGAGACCGTTTCCGTTTAAAATGGACTGCAGCAACAAATGATGCAACCTACACTCTGTTTAGGTTGTTGAGATAGCTGCAAGACTGTAACAACTGCTGTAAAATACTGCAGCAAATGTTGTGGCCATTTTGCAGCAGGAAATGCTGTAGCCAAAATGGTTGCTGCAAGTTTTTCTTTCCAGAAAAAAAATGTTCTTTTTTAAAAGTTGTTTTGCAGTAAATATAGACCATGTTAGCTAATTATTAGCATTTATTTCTTGCAACAATTTATATGAATATGAAAACCACTAGTAATTAGGTAACTCGAACAAACTTGAGTTCGCCTTGCATTGATATATGACATGGGTGTGGAGTATTCTAGTGTATACATACATATGTATATGTGGACATATATATTAGTCATACTAACGTACTTGGATACAGACACGCATATATTGGGGACACACGCAAGTGCGCACATATAGGTGTGTATGTACTCATCTTGTTCATAACTAATTAAACCTTGCAATCTGAATTGGGTTAACTATAGAGGAAAAAAAACCCTGTACTTTAGTCTGTCTAGCATTTATACCCCTCAAGTGTTTTATTAGTATGAACACCCCTTCTGATTGTCGACAAACTTTAAAAGGATTCAAATTGTACTTTTAAGAAATCAAATGATTGCCTATTTTTACATTAGGACCTGTTTGTGTTGTTTAGGATAGAACATGAATGTTTTTTTAGGGTTTTGTTTTTGGAGTTATACAAGCTAGACGGGGCAAACTACAAGAGTGATATGTACAATTAGCCTTAAAATTGAAAATGAAACTGGGAATTTGAAGCATCTGTGTACAAGTGATGTGATGTTTAGACTAGAGCCATACCTTGGTAATTTGTAAATGAGCTTGCAGAGTTGATGGAATCTGGCTGCGGCTTCCTCCGTCTTCGATTATGCCCATCAAGCCTTTTCCTGCAACTTCGTTTCTCCTCGTCAAACTCCACCAGTAAGTGAAACCTATAGAAATAGTAGATTTGCAGGATTACAAACCCATTTTTCTTAGATAAATAGAAAGTTAATTTAATACAATATGCATTGGTTTATTATGATGAAATAGGCGATCACTGCAGGATATTAAATTAACTAAAGATAATGAATTAGTTCATGAGATGCGATACATAAATGCTACAGAACAAACATAGATATCCCAGAAATCTGTAGCACATAAAACAACTACAGAAAAGAATCAAAAGTTTATATATCCAATTCCTAACTTAAATTTGCAAAAGAAAATAAGGTAAAGTTCCCTGCAAAGAATGTAGAGGCGAGTTCATTCTTCGAATAAGATGAACATGCCCAAAGCAATGTAAAAGTGTGTGAGTAAAGATCAAGATTCAGCATCACAAGACAATAAATGAGAAGCAACGAGAAAAAAGCTAAAGGAAGACAACAAAGCAGAGACAAAGGAGAGAACCAATATCTTGAGGATTTTCCCGCATGAATAGCAATGATTACATTAAAAACTTTAGGGTCGTAAGTTCTTGATGAAATGAGAGATACATGAGGAATTCTGTTTATGTAAATTTACAGTTGAGGAGGATAGATATCTAATATTAAATTAAAATTATGTATAAACCTCTTTCCCATCCCCAAGGAAACAATGAACTATATGTGAAGTGAGAACTACATGATTAGCAGATGAAACATGAAATTATTTAAAATATATTCCCACAAATAACTTAAAAGTAACCACATAGGAAAAGAATAAAATAACAACATATGGTTGTCAAGATCATTTAAATTGAAAGCTAAATGTGAATTTACAAAGTAAGATTATGAATTCTATATACATATGGAACCTTTAAAATTCATATGTACTGCAGTACTTGATGCAATTGCATGGAATAGCTTAGGACTATTAGATTGGAATAAGATCCCAGTTCGCTAATTTCTTTGAAATGCTTACATAGTTTTTGAGACAGTAGGTGGAATAAATTAGCCACCCACTCATAAATGGGAGAGCCCGGGCTCGACCCCGGGTCTCCCCAATGGGCTACTCCATACCACATGAAATGCTTACATGGTTAAATAAGGAACAAAGCATAGGTGAATGTGAAGAATGTCTAATTATAATAGGCAGGATTCAATAATTGGAAATCACAACAACATTAAGAATAAATATGACAAAAGCTTAAAAAATAATACCGGCATAACTGTATTCAAATGGTCATGTCAAAAACTTGAACTTTACCCTTTCCAAGACCATAGTCTACAAATATCTTGCTAATGCTTACATAGTTAAATGAAAACAGCATCTCAATTTAATTGAATCGGTTCAATAATCAGCAACTATAACAACAACATAAGAATAATATACAAAACTAAATAAAGTTTAGGCATCTAATTAAGCAAATCAGTTTTGGTATAAAAAGGTACCGATACCTGCTGCATTGCTGGCAAAACCTTTGCTCCTGCCCTCCCACCGATACAATCGGTGTCTTCGAATGAACCTCGCAAACTTTATGCCTTTTATGATACTCTCTACATCCACTAAGGTCAGATTTGCACCCATCAACCAAGCAAGATACATTCTGGCTACCAGTGCCCGGTGCCCGAGCTCTCTTCGATGAGCTCGATGAGCCCCTATGCTCTCTAAACCCAAAATCCCCTTTTCCACCGAGTTTCAAATCGATGGAGCAATCTGAACCTGTGTTGGGTTGAATGTTTGGGTCCATATCAGAAAAATCCCATGAATTCATCTTCCTGCCCCAGTCCATGCTAAACTACCCTCTTCAATATTAATTTCTCCTTTTTAACAACCTTTCCTTTCTATTATCGCCCTATCACAATTCAATCAACCAAGCCTATTGGGCATTAACTTAACTAAACAATAGAAAATAGTGCCATTGAAGGGGTTGAGAATAATACCCAAAAGGACAACAAAGAAGATAACAGAACAAATTGTAAGAAAACCCAAATGACCAAGATCCTAGAACAGCAATAAAATTAGCAAACACATAAGGGCAAGTGAGGGAAGAAGGCTTGAGGGTTAGAGAGAGAGAGAGAGAGTGAGAGGAGACTCGTATATGGGTGGATTAAGAGCATTACGTACTCCCCTAGCATATAGCCATACCTTTATTAGCATTACAATATTATTTGTGGACAGGGGAGTATAGACATAGGTCAAGATAGAGGCTTGATGTCTAATTATTGGAAGGAGCTACAGTCTATGTTGAATGAATAAGATAGATATGGAATCTGTTTTGTTCTTCTTTTAAGGGTGATTCTTTAGAGAAAGAGGAATATTAAAGCTAAAATGGTAGAGAGAGAGTTGCTTTCAACTTTACAAGGGAACGGGAAAAAAGTCCACAAGGGATGGGTTTAAAGTGTTGTGAGGGGGGTTTATATGCTTCCAGTTTGCTGACATATATGTTTCTCTCTCTCTTCATCTCTTTCTTGTGTTTAATTTGTAGCTTGGATTTTTTTCTTTCTTTTTCTTGGATCAATGATACTAGGAGTGTAGAATTATTCTAATCTTGTGGCTTCTGCTTTAAAACGTGGGTTGACTTCTGGTCACCATCCATACCTAATCCTGCAGCATGAGAATTGCCATCAAATTTCTTTCTTGAAAGGAAAAAATATCTAGGTATCTAAATGTTTTAATATAGGAATATATGTCCATGGGCGGGGTATCCAGACACAGGGGCCCGGGTGGGGCTTGTCTTCTTATGTTATCTCCAGATGAGTCTGAGGACCGCAACCAATCAGCTGCAATATACCATGGGTCCAATGACCTGATAAGTAAAAGCATGCGTGTATTTATCTGATAAATAACCCTTTTTTTTTGGTTATTGTTCTCTTATTGTTGTGTTCTTGACCCTAGTCAAAACTTCATTCATTTAAAGATGGAGAGCACTGCCAGTACCTAAACTACAGAGGGGTCCTCAAACTGTAGTTTAAAGCCAAATTATTAATTACAGGCTCTACAGTCTATATATATATGTTATAGGTTCTTCATAGATCAGCCCTATGAGGGATAAGTTTGAACTTGCCAGGTAGCCATTATCTCTTTCCTCGATTGGCTAAACAAAGATTGTTCTAGTCTCTAAAACACTGCATGAAAAACTAAAATTATGATTAGAGTCGACATATCTAAATTTATATTTTAATACATTCCTGTAGGCCTTGCATTCACTATTGCTATACCAATAGATGAAGTTGGCTTAAAGGGAGATTAGAATAGGGGACAGCCTGGTTGAGGTGAGGTTCCATTTTGTTTGTGTTTGGTGTATAAAGCAAAACTGAATCGAACCAAAACGATTGGTATTTGATTTTTGGTTTGGATCGATTGCTTGTTAAATACTTGTGGATTTTTAAAAGCGTTGATTGAATTCAAGTTTTTTTCTTCTTTCTCCAATTTCTCACTGGTCTAGTCGTGTTTCATTTGAGCGCAACCATCACTTCGAGCTTCATATTAAACTTTTTGGTAAGGCTATAGGAATCATATTCTATTTTGCTCCGTGAAGTGTTGTGTTTTCAATTGCCAGCATATCTTTATTAGCTGTTTCTATTCATTATCTCGTTTAGATATGCTCTTAGCCCTCCTTGCACCGTCAAATCTTAAATGTTGTGACCATAATGTAACCATTCTAATTTATTTTAATTTTTTCCCTCTTAAATTATGGGTTTTGGGCGGGGGTGGGGGGTGGGGGGGTGTTATGGGTGCATTTGGATCTATCCATGTTGTCATTGCCAGAGCTCAATTGAGGCGATACTATTTTGGACCACAAAGAAAGAAAAACTCCTATTCATGAGAAAGTTCGGAGTATCCATTAGTGTGGAGCTCCATTAAGAAGCAGCAATAGTCATTGTGGTCCATGAATCAAATTATTGGACACTGAATAAGCTAAAAACTTGTTGATGAGTCAGAGTTACTGCCCCCTGCCAATTGGTTGGTCGCTGAGAAACACATGTGAACACCCACACTTGCATTATGTTCAATCAATACATAGAAACAAAATATCAGACCTCTTTTTACCTTTTTTTCCTTTTTTTTATTTGAAAGGAAATATCAGAGTTTAAATTTGATTTATAGAATTACAGTTTTTTTTTGTTGCAAGTTATATGCATGTGTGTTGGGGATCGACAGGGAGAGATCAAAACACGGAACAATGTTCGCGACAACATCCAAATCATGCAAACACAATTACGCAATTAAACGACGAAATAACAATATAAATATACGAGAATAAAATAGGAAATCAAACACAGAGACACACGAGATTTGTTAACGGAGCTCACCTACCGTATGGCTGGTCCCGGCAGAGCGGAATCTGCAAGTCTCCACTATAATTCTTGAATCAATTACACGAGCAAATCCTAGGAAATTTCACTTAAAATTCTCAAGCCCTAACTGTTACCCTCTCATACAATGATCTCTCACAAGTTTGCTGTAAATAATACATATGATGGGTTCTTTTATATAGGCAAACCCCGATCCTAACAATATTAGAAAATAAACAAACCTTCCAAAGTTATCATCAAAAATCGCCGAGAGAAGACGTCTGCCTCCGTCTTAGTTTGGCCTCGATGAATTGCAGACATCTGCCTCGATGAATTGCAGACGTCTGTCTCCTGCTCTGTTATTTCTCGTGTAGATACCAGACGTCTAAACTTGATTTGGCCAGACATCTGAAGTGAATATGGTTATACCTTCAGATGTCTGCCGTTGTTTCTGTGGCAGACGTCTTTCCTGAATAAAATTCCACCGTTTCTAATATTTTCCCACTTGGAAATTCTTCGACCTTGATTCTCGACACTAGTGGACTTCACACGACTTCGCTCTACGCTCTCCTCATCGGATTTTCATGGAGAGGTTCACTAATCTGCAACAGAGATCCAGCTTATCTATGTTTACGATCTTGGTGAACATATTCGCCGAATTATTTTCTCCAACGATTTTCTGCAATGTCAACTCCTACTCTTCAATCGCTATACGAATGAAGTGATACCACACTTTGATGTGCTTCGTCCGAGAGTGATATACCAGATTTTTCGCCAAATGAATCGCATTTTGGTTGCCACTCCACAAGGTGTTGAAGTCTTGAGTTTTGTCCAATTCTTCGAATAACCCATACAGCCATATCATCTCCTTACTGGCTTACGTGATCGCAACGTATCCTGCCTCTATAGTTGACAATGCTACCACCCTTTGTGATTGAGAGACCTAACTAACCGTTGTTCCTCCAGCCGTAGATACGTACCCCGTTGTGCTCTTCTCACTATCACGATCTCCCGAATAATCTGCATCAACGTACCCTTGCATCTCTAGAGGGTTATCCCCGAAGCAAAAATAGTGACTAGATGTACCCCTAAGATATCTTAGAATCCACTTCACTGCATTCCAATACTCCTTCCTCGGATTTTGTATATACCGGCTAACAACTCCTACTGCATGTGCAATATCAGGTCACGTACTTGTAGGGTGTTTGTTGTCACCGCATTGAGATGGGAATACGCACGCGCTTGTCAGGCGCATTACAGATTCCCCCTGCCCAGGGTAGGCTGGGGTTTATTGATTGTGGGGATCCGAATCTCCGGTAGCCGCGGACTAAGCTGCCGTTAATTACCCCTCGCCTTTGGAGCGACGGAACCTCCGATTAACGGGTTAAACTGGTCATACGAACTGAATGTGCAGTGTTGTGTTTTGAAAGGGTTTTGGATATATCGGGAGCCCCGCAGAGTTTTTACGGGGGACTCGCTACCCGGATAGCGGGATGGGGGTCAAGGGGGCTAGCAGCCCCCTTGTGGGGTGCGGGGCAGCACCCTATTAGAAATTTTTTCTAACGGGGGAGGTATATTTAGTGTGGAGTATGTGTGTGTGCGTGTCTCTCTCTCTCTCTCTCTCTCTATATATATATATATATATATATATATATATATATAAAAGAGGGAAAGGACATCCAAAGAATGCGTGGGAAAAAGCGCCAGCGCTTTGAGCGCTAGTGCACCACGTGTCAGCACGTGGGCGCTAGCGCTTTGGGCGCTAGCGCTCTGGGCGCTAGCGCCCCACGTGTCAGCACATGGGCGCTAGCGCTCTGAGCGCAAGAGCACCACGTGGGCGCTCGGGCGCTAGCGCTTTGAGCGCTAGCGCCCCACGTGTCAGCACGTGGGCGCTCGGGAGCTAGCGCTTTGGGCGCAAGAGCACTAGCGCACCACGTGTCGGCACGTAGGCGCTCGGGCGCTAGCGCGAGAGCACTAGCGCTTTTAAGTACTGGCATCCCACGTGTCAGCACGTGGGCGCTAGCGCTTTGGACGCTAGCGCTCTGAGCGCAAGAGCGCTAGCGCACTACGTGTCAGCACGTGGGCGCTCGGGCGCTAGCGCTTTGGGAGCTAGCGCTCTGAGCGCAAGAGCGCTAGCGCCCCATGTATCAGCACGTGGGCGTTCGAGCGGCAAAAGGGGCTTGGTCCTGCAATGGGAGTTGTACTCCTAGAAAAGAGCACTTATTTTTTTTTTTTTGTGTGTGTATGAGGAGTTAAACTCCTAAGATATTTTGAAGCTGATGAAGGGCTTCTCCTCTTGAGCCCTAGTTCTTCCCCGAAGTAGGGTTTCTGGAGATGAGTCTCCTTCTTCTTTCTTTGTTGGCCGGATCTTGAAGATCAAGAAGTATGAGATTTTAAAAATCTCTCCAATCTGAGATCTGATGGCAGATCTCAGTTCCCCTTTGTGGGTTTTGGGGTGAAAAACTATTTTGTTTTATAAAAGGAAGAGTAAAACTCTTGATTTAATTCAAAAGAAAAAAAGAAGGTTTTAGAACCTTGAGGAAGAAGAAGATTACGGATCTTATTTTTTTTGGAGAGAGAAAACGTTGTTGGGATATTTTCATTATCCTTGCCTTTATAGGCTATACACTTTATATATAGCCTCTTGGGCTTTTCAAAATGGCATTTTTCCTATCCCATGGCTCATGTGCCATTTCTTTTTGCACATAAGCCATGGGCTTTACAAAAATTTGGCTTTATGCCCATTTTCTTACATTTATTCATAAAATAAAATAAAAGAAATACAACAAAATTATTTATTTATTTTGGCATGAGGGGAGGCCAGCCACTTCATGTTCGGGCTCGACCCGGGCATTGGCCCACTTGACCTGGGCTTAGGCCCACCTGGGTTGGGGTTGACTTTGATTTTGACTTGGTCAACCGGGGTATAAATTTTTACCCCAACAAATTGCCCCCCATCAATAAATGCACACCACACACGTGGGTTGTGTGCATGAAATTCATGGATCTTCTTTTACGTGGAGGCGACTTGATTCGGTTCCCGCTTTTTGGGAAGCTGGCACTGCCTTTTTTACGACATTGACGGTCGATGCTTCCCTTTTAGCAACTTGGACGGTCCATGCTGCCCTTTTAGCGACTTGGACGGTCGATGTTGCCCTTTTTGCGACTTGGACGGTCGGTTCTGCCCTTTTTGCGACTTGGACGGTCGGTTCTGCCATTTTAGCGATTTGGACGGTCGGTTCTGCCATTTTAGCGACTTGGACGGTCGGTTCTGCCATTTTAGCGACGCGGACGGTGGGTGCTGCCATTTTAGCGACGCGGACGGTCGGTTCTGCCATTTTAGCGACTTGGACGATCGGTTCTGCCATTTTAGCGACTTGGACGGTCGGTGCTTCCCTTTTAGCGACTTGGACGGTCGGTTCTGCCCTTTTTGCGACTTGGACGGTTGGTTCTGCCATTTTAGCGACTTGGACGGTCGGTGCTGCCCTTTTAGCGACGTGGATGGTCGATGCTTGATTTGACTTGCTCCGCTTCTTGCGGTGTCAGGGTTGAAGTTGACTTGCTGATTCGATATGATTTGGGCTGACATCAGCACCGCTGCACTGGAATATGGTACCAGGAGCGAATCATCATTTGTCATAAGGCGATTTCCCTCATTCCCAGTTTAACGACTTAGGGGTCATCTGTTCCCAGTTTAACGACTTAGAGGTCATCTATTCCCAGTTTAAAGACTTAGGGGTCTATTGGATTGGAGTTTGGAATTTTAGGGTTAGGGTAGGCATCAGTGTTGCTAACACTGAAGCACATATGCCAGGAGTAATTCATCATTTGCCTTTTCCTGTTGGGAAGCGGTGGCTTAGGAGACAGGGTTAGGTCCTTATCACCTAAGGCTTTTCAATTTTATGAGCCGTAAGGGTCCCATAAAAGCATTTTCTCCCTACGAGTCGAAAGGATCTCGTAGGTGCACTTTCTCCTTGGGAGTCGTGGGGACTCCCAAGTGTGTTTTTCCTTTGTGAGACGTAAGGATCCCACGTAGATGTTTTCTTACGAGTCGTGAGGATCCCGTAAGTTGGTTCTCGTCATGTATCGTGAGGACACATGAGTGTGTCTTCCAAAATGGAGCATAAGTCCAAGGGCGAAGACCGGCCACTGGACTGGTGATTGCGGTGGGGTATGGGTATGATGAGAATTATTTGAGCCCGTGGATTGTATACGGTTGTCAATTTTGGGACTAACCGCAGGGCCGGGGGAATTTTAGAAAATTGGATTTTAGTTGGCGTCTGCATCGCTGCACTGGAATATGGTACCAGGAGCGACTCATCATTCGCCGTCGGGACATTCAGAGTTTGGTTGGCGTCTGCATCGCTGCACTGGAATATGGTACCAGGAGCGACTCATCATTCGTCGTTTGGGGACTTGGAATTTGGATCTTGTTTGGCATCAGCATTGCTGCACTGGAATAATGCCAGGAGCAACTCATCATTTGCTCCGGGAGGACTTGGGATTTGGTTTTTGGGTCGGCATCAGCACCGCTAACACTGAAGCGTAACGCCAGGAGCGACTCATCATTTTCCATTTCCCGTTGAAGAGCGATGGCTTAGGAGACAGGTTTAGGTCCCTGTCGCCTAAGACTTTTCAATTTTATGAGCCGTAAGGGTCTCATAAAAGCATTCTCTCCCTACGAGTCTAGAGGATCTCGCAGGTGCATGTTCTCCTTAGGAATCGTGAGAATTCCTATGTGTGTTGCTCTTTCATGAGTCGTAAGGATCTCACGCAGGGATTTTCTCCTCACAAGGTCGAGAGGGCTTTGCGAGCGTATTCCATCTCTTTTCACGGGTTTGCGTCCTTTCGGGTTTTCACAAACTCGCCGGTAGTCCTGCTGTTTTTACTCACGGAGCCCTTTCGGGTTTTCATCCGTGCCCGTTTTGCTTGTGGACATACCGTTATTTTTTTTTCGTTCCGCTGGTGGGACTTTAAAAGTAGTCTCACCGGCAGGATTTGGGAGAGATAGGGGTTGTTTTACGCCCGTGGATTGTATACGGTTTTGCAGGATGTATGATCCAGACCGTAGGGCCGGTGTGCTCAATTCGCCTGCGACTTGGAGCATTCACGCGTAGTATTTCTTGAGATATTGGCCATTGATGGGTGGCATGGGCCTTTCTCCCTCGGCACTTATTAGTTTGTAGGATCCTCCGTCGAACACTTTCTCGATGACGTATGGTCCTTCCCAGTTTGGCTCGAATTTTCCCTTGGCATGTCGATTGGGGATGATCGGTCTTTTGAGGACCAACACCAATTCGCATTTTTTGAAAGCGCGGAGACGAGTTATCTTATCATAGGCCTGTGACATTTGGGCTCGGTACAGCTCCAGCTTTTGCTGTACTGCAAGCCTCTTTTCTTCGAGGGCGTCGAGCTCTTCAAGCCGAAGGAGCACGTTTTCCTCTTCCGTCAACTCGTGCTGAACGACCATTCTCAAGCTTGGAACTTCGACTTCGAAGTGGAGGACCGCCTCCATTCCGAAGAGCAATGAGTATGGAGTGGACTGCGTTGGAGTACGGTGCGTGGTACGATATGCCCACAACGCCTCGTGAAGTTTGAGATTCCAGTTTCTCTTATTGGCTGAAGCATTTTTCCTCAGGAGCTTGCATAGAGTCTTATTGAAGGCTTCGGCTAGCCCACTGGCTCTTGGATTATAGATGGACGAATATCTCCAGTCTATCTTATGTTGAGTAGCAAACCTTGCGACTTTGAAGCTCTTGAAAGAATGCCCGTTGTCAGATATGATTCCTCTTGGTGTACCGAAGCGGTATAGAATATTATGCTGGAAGAACGTCAGAATATCTTCTGTCTTTACTTCTTTTAGCGGGACAGCTTCAGCCCATCTGGAGAAGTAGTCTGTTGCGGCCAGTATGAACCGGTGGCCTCTAGACGACGGAGGATCAATTGGGCCAACTATGTTGGTTCCCCAGACTTCGAAGGGCCACGACGCCACCGTAGGATGCAACGGGTTGGGATGCTTGTGAATGAAATCACCATGAATTTGGCAAATATAACATTTCTTTGCATGCTCTCTGCAATCCATCATCATGGTGGGCCAGTAATACCAAAGCAGTTTAATTTGATGTTGCATTTTGGGGCCAGATTGGTGAGCACCGCAAACGCCCGAGTGAACTTCTTTCATGACCTTTTGGGCTTCGGCCAATGACAGACACCTGAGCCAGAGTTGGTCATATGACCTGCGGTATAACGTGTCATTTACAAACACATATCGAAGAGCTCTCTTCTTCAGCTGAACCCTCGCAGATCTTCCTCCGGGCAGCTTGTCGTATCGGAAGTACTCTATGAAGGGTTCTCTCCAATCGGGCTCGTCTTGAACGATCGAAGCTTCTTCGGCGGGACTGCTTTTCTGTTCCGTGCTTTCCTCCTCTCGTAGAGAGACTGGGGGTAGAATTTGCCGGCTCCTGACTGTGATCAGAATTTCGTCTATGTCAGGATCAGCCAGTTCCTTGGCTAAGCGAGCGAGTACGTCAGCTTTTCCATTCAACGCTCTGGGGACTCTCATTAGTTCAATATGAGTGAACCGTTTCATGAATTCCACCACTCGGCTTCTGTACCGAGCTAACTCGGGTTTTGTATATCTTATAGTCGCCGCTTACAAGCTGGGAGTCACCGTAAACCCGTAGCCGAAGGATTTCTATTTCTATGGCGAGCTCCAGACCAGCTATCAGGGCTTCATACTCAGCTTCATTGTTTGTTCGAGGCTCGGTGAGAGCGAAAGAACGCCGTATGGTTCCCATTGACGGTGTGATGAATACCAATCCTATCCCTGCTTTTATCTCCGGGACTCTTGATTTATTGGAAGTCCTTATTGATGAGGCTCCATCGAAGTAGAGCTCCCAACATGGCCCATCTTCCTCGAGGTGCAGCACTTGTTTGTCGGGTAACTCACAATTTAGCGGCGACCCTTCTGGTATAGGATGAGCGGCAAGGAAGTCTGCAAGAGCTTTCCTTTTCACTGCTTTCTAAGGAGTATAAACTATGTCAAACTCAAGTAGCATGACAGCCCATCTTGACTATCTACCGGCTAGGCTTGCTTTAGTCATTAAGTGTTTGAGCGGGTCGACCCTCGAGATCAGCATAACCCGATGAGCGAGCATGTAGTGTCTCAGCTTCTTTACAGCGAACATCAGAGCCAAGCATTGCTTTTCGATCGGGGAATAGTTGTGTTCTGCCCCAACTAAAGTTCGAATGAGGTAGTAGAGGGCATTCTCTTTTCCCTCCTCGTTGTTCTGGACAAGGAGCGCACCGAGTGTCTCATCTAGCGCGACAGTGTAGAGAATCAGCGGTTTATTTGGAATGGGAGCGGCCATTACTGGAGGGTGCAACAAGTACTATTTGATGCTCTCGAACGCTGCTTGACATTCGGCATCCCAGATGAAAGGAGCTCCTTTCTTCATAAGTTTTGAGAAGGGCCTACATCTTCCCGATAAATTTGAGATAAACCTCCGTATATAAGCAAGCTTGCCTTGAAAAGATCTTAGCTGCGTCAGATTCTTCGGAGGGGGCATCTCCATGATGGCCTTTATCTTGGATGGATCAACTTCGATCCCCTGATGTCGGATTATAAAGCCCGGAAATTTTCTCGATGACACGCCAAAAGCGCACCTCAGAGGATTCATTTTCAGATCGTATTCCCTCAGTCTGGTGAGAACAGTCCTAAGATCTTGGATATGGACGGCCTTGGCTTTAGTCTTGACGACCAGATCATCAACACAACATTCGACGACTTTATGGATTAGGTCATCAAAGAATTGGTCATTGCCCTTTGGTATGTGGCATCTGCGTTCTTCAGTCCGAACGGCATCACCTTGTAGCAGTATATTCCGATCGGGGTTCGAAATGCTGTGTGTTTCTCATCCTCAGGCGACATCTTGATCTGATTATATCCAGACGAGCCATCCATAAAGGTGAACAGCTCGTAATTTGAGGTGTCATCGACCATCATTTTCATGACCGGTAGCGGGAAGTCGTCTTTAGGACATGCCTTGTTGAGGTCCCTGAAATCGACACAAACTCGGATCTGCCCATTTTTCTTCTTCACTGGGACTATGCATGCGATCCAGTCCGCATATCTCTCTTCCCTGATGAAGCCGGCATCGATGAGATTCTTGGTTTCCTCGATGACCTTTTCTTCTAGTTCCCTTCTCATTCTTCGAGGAGCTTGTTTGACTGGCTTAGCATCAGGAGATATAGCCAGTTTGTGTACGGTCACTTCAGAGGAAAGTCTAGGCATTTCTTTATACATCCACGCGAAGCAGTCGACGAACTCATGCAGCATGGCGATTATCTGCGCTTTCATTTTCTCTGGCAAGAGTGAGCTGATGTAGGTCGGCCTTGGATTATCGGGCGTTCCTAAGTCAATCTCGTCTAGCTCGTTGAAGGTTGCTTGTCCGCCAACTTCGAGCTCTTGAGGAGCTTCTTCTGGCTTGGCTATCTCGTCATCATCATTTGATCCTTCGCTGGCTTCACCAATATGGATCATGTAGCACGCTTTGAAATCAGGCTAAATGAAGCCTATGCCCCGTCTGTCTGGAATTCGTCCATCGATGAGTGCTCGGACTTGGGGCGGATGCCATAGCCCTTCATAAAATTTTGCTTTGGACTCCGTTTGATATAACCGGCATCCGCACTTTTTGAAATATTCCCGCATCTCGGGTGCATAGTATCTTGGATTGAGGACGGCTCTTATGCCTCTCTCATAGGGAAGGCACGCGACAGACAAGTAGTCCGGGTGCACAACAGGATTTGACCCATAAAACAGGATGCCCTTCTGTCCATTTTTCTTCCGGGAACGTAGAAAGTTTTCAGCCGGTCCACGGTGGAGACTGACAATGCATCGAGCTCTTTGCACATCAGTTCCGGCACCCTTGTGACGGCTAGGGAACCTTCTGTAATTTCGAAGGTCTCTCGTAGTTTCGCTTGTTGCATGGGGGTCCAATCTGCACAGCTGTTCCAAGGTAGGTCCTCTTCCTTCGACTCTTCAGTGTCGTTGCCAAGATGATGGCGGACTTTGCTGCTAGATGAGCCTTCAGTATCAGATTCGTCCGTATCGCTACCGAAACGAGTGCGAGTTTTACAGAAGGACGGGCTTCCAGCGTCGGACCCATCAGTGTGGCTACCGAAACGCGGGCGCACTTGGGCGTTTTTGCTTTTGAAAGTGATAACCGGCTCAGATTTGCTTTTGAGGCTTGGGGCCGCTCTATCCTCAGTCAGTTGTGGCTTAGCATTTTGGTGGTTCATAAAGTACCGAGAATCTTCATATCGTACTTCATGCACACCGAACGGCTGGATGTCTCCGTCAATGCGTCTTTCTTCGCCATTTTTAGTATACTTCATGCATTGATGGAGAGTTGACGGAACGATGCCGTAATCGTGGAGCCACGGCCGTCCCAAGAGAATCTTATAAGACGTGTCAGCGTCAATCATGTATATCTTAGCTTCAGTTTGCAGATCCCCAAATTTGGTTGGCAAAGCTATAGATCCCAGAACTTGCTGGCAGTTTTGATTGAAGCCTTGAATGACAATCCTTTCCCTTGACAGGTGTCGGACGTCCATCAACAAACTCTTCAGTGTTCGCAAGTTCATGATGTTCACTGAGGACCCCGGATCAATCAATATGCGATTAATCCGATCTCCGTCGCTGTACCCGGTCACGTAAAGCGGCCGATTATGCTCAGCCGTTCCCAGTAGCAAGTCTTCATCTTTAAATATGACTGCGGTGGCTTGCAGAGTGTACTGAGCTTCTTTCATATTGATTTCCGCAAAGCGAGCCTGATACCGATCAGGGTTTTGTAGAGCATGAATGAGAACATCTCTAAGCTCTTGAGATAGAACCAAGGCATCGTAGATGCCAAGGAGAGACGGAAGCTTTCGGAGGTGAGCCAAGACATTATAGTCTACTGGGGAAGGATTCGAATCTTCATGAACAAGTTCTCTGCCCTCTTCTTCATTAACGACTTGTTTTTCCTTCCCTTTGGGGCGCTGCCTTGATTTGGCGGTAGAGCCCTCCCGCTTCTGAGCTGGATTTGATTGGCCTTTGTGGCGAGCTCCTCGTCCTCTTCGGGAAAACAGAGCTCCCCTCAGAGTCGCTGCCCAGATGGATGGCGTAGCAGGTCACTACTGGGATCTCTTTATTGGAGTCTTCTTTTAACTCCTCCAGAATTTCAGCCGCTTCTATAAGGAGGAACTCCTTCAATTGAATCAGAGTTCTTTCCTTCTGTTTATAGTCTTCGAGGGAATCGATATATTTTTGAATGTTCGATCTCCCTGCAGACACTTTTTCGTGCCGAGCTGCACTTTTCTTCTTCTTGAGCTTCTTGGATTTTGAGCCTGATGGAGCCGCATTGGCAGCTGGACTGGTAGGCTTCTTCTGTCCTTCCCATTCCGTCCTGGGCTCTTTCTGAAACAGCTTTAGCATCTTCTTCGTCTTATTAGATATGTGCTTACTCCAAGGAGGCTACGGTGAGTCGGTTTCATTTCTCAGGGCAGCGGGTCCGGCTATCTGCTCCCAGAAGGTTTCAGCTTCTGTCTGTATAAAGTTGGTGGTTGCGACTTGATTGTTCACCAACACACTTTTAGACAGCTCGATCTCTCCAGCCTTGTACTGCTTCTTGACCCAGTCTTTGAAGATATAACAATCCTCGATCGTATGGCTCACTACTCGGTGGTACGGGCAATACTCGAGATTGTCGGTCATTTTTGCTTCTTGAGGTCTTTTCAACTCTAGCAATTGTAGACCGTTGTTCAAGGCATCTTTAAATATCTTCCAGACCTTGTCCCTTCTGAAAGAGTAAACCTTGTTCTTTTTCTCCTCTAGGGAAGGCCCTTCTCCTCCCAGCACTGGATTTCGAGACCGGTTGGTTTTGGATTCGCCCGCCCTTCGCTTTTCTTCATTGTCGGACGCATTGAAGACATTGGTACTGCTGGAACTCCCGCTTCTACGGTTGTCGTCCCACTTGCTTTTCCAAGTCTCGTCTCTCTGAGAGTCTGGGGTAGACTCTTGCTTGGAGCGTTCCAGTATTTGGACTTTCTTGGTTAGCTCTTGAAACGTCTTGAGACCTGCTGTACACAAGAATGGGACCATCCAATTGCTGAGGTTCCCAATGAGAAGGCCGACAGACTGGTCCTGCCCCAGCGGCAGTTCGCACTTGACCGTGAGGTTACGCCATCGGCCGATAAAGTCGGTGTTGCTTTCATTCTTCCCCAGCTTGGTCCTCACAAGGTCAGCAATGGAGATTTTATCACTGAAACTCATGAACCTTTGCCGAAACAGAGACTCTATTTGGGCAAAGGTAATAACGGACCCGTCTGGTATACTCTCGTACCAGTCAAAAGCGACACCGGTCAGGCTGTTGGCAAAATGACGAAGAAGGAGCGCATCATTGCCCCCTGTATTTCCGCACGATGCTTTGAAGTGGGCGACGTGCTGATTTGCATTTCCCGTTCCGTCAAATCTTCCGAAATTAGGAATGACGTAGCCGATCGGGAACTCGATCAGATCGTACTGTGCGGGATATGGCCGCCCACTACTGCCAATCTCTTTCTGGGCTTCAGCTTCGGCCAACAATGTTTTAACCTTGCCGATGACCAAATCCATTATCCGATCTTGTGTTAGCGGGATTGTGTTATCTGGGGCCAAGGCGTCCTCAGAAGCGGAATGTGGCCGGCTTTCGTGTGGCTCGACGAATCTTGGGCCCAGAGGGGCAGGTATCGGCCTCTTCGGATTGTCGTCATCCGGCTCATGAGTAGCGACTTGTGCTTGATTGGGAGGCGCTCGAGCAATTTGAGCCGTAAGCTGTATCACCACGTTCGTTAGGTCGTCAATTTTCGAATAGAGCTTGACCATCTGTTTATCTTTGATCTTGAGCTGTTTCCGAAGCTCTTGAAGAAGCTCTTGCTCCGCGGTCCTGGGACGGAAAGTCGGCTCTTCCTCGCTGTCCGAGCTTGACTCTGCTTGGACCGAAGGGTCCTTCTGCCTATCGTCCTCATCAAGAGGGTTTTCATCATCCAGCGGAGGCGGCTGTTCTTGTGAATCGGCAACCACATTCAAGCCAGATTGGACTTAGGATGTGGTGGCCCTATCCTTGCTTTTGCTGTGAAGGTTGTCGCTGGGGCGCCCACCCGCCATATAGACCGTATGGATAATATATCCAGCTGTCTTTTTATTATCGGCGGCTGATTTCACAGATCGCTGTCTTGACCCCCCTGCTTCGGTAGCGGGCAGTCGATTGAAGGCGGCTGGTCTGACCAGGTTCTTGAATGGTGCCGGCGCTTCTTCTCTGGGTTTTCCCCGCTGCTTTCGTGCGGCACAGAGCGCCTGACAGACTCTTGAAGAGACAGTGTCATACTTTTTCTGTTGGGGCCGGGACACGTCTCTTTGTAGTGACGTTCGAACCGCTGTCTTCTTGATTCTGGCGGTCATGGCATTTCTCTGAACCCACTTCAGAGCTTCGTAGAAATTGCTGATTTTTATGGCCGACTCAGCCGTCGTCGCAGGATGACTTTGCCTTTGGAATCTCACAAGATTCCACCTGGCCGGAGTCCTGGCCCTCTTATTGGCTCGATACCTGAGCCGCTTCTGTTTCAACCTTTCTGTTTTGAGCACTTGGCTGGTTACGGCTCTTCAGGAAGCCGCCGTAGACCGGGCGATGGAGGGCTTTGGAGATACGCACGATTGTGCATTTGTTGGAGTCACCACCTGAGCTCGTGATCAACATTTGATGTTGCCCTTTGTACTGGAAGTCTTGCCCCCAGCTGGAGCGCCAGAGTCGTTCAGACACCGTCTTAAGTTTCGGTTGTGGTGCCTTGGCGATCACAACATTCGGCCTCTTGCCCCTTGAGACCGTCTTGGCCGCCTGCTTTGCCGGGATTTCTGCCAGATGAGCGCTTCCGGCGGGGTAGATGACGACGGAACCGAACTGGCGGGGTAGTTCCTCCCACTGTCGACTGATGCTTGCGGGGAAAACCACACGAGCATTGATCTTGACCACGTACGAGATCGGGGTGGCGTTGGAAGCTGAATTCGTCCTGGGAGACATTGTCGTTGAAAGTTGATTGCTGCACGAAAAGAAAACATCATTTCAGTATAGGAAACCGGTATATATATATTGATTGAGTTCGCATGAACGTTTAACCCGAAATATGGGAGGAGAGAAAGGTCCCACCGGGCGTGCCAGAGTCTGTAGGGTGTTTTTCGTCACCCCATTGAGATGGAAATATGCATGCGCTTGTCAGGCGCATTACAGATTCCCCCTGCCTAAGGTAGGCTGGGGTTTATTGATTGTGGGGATCCGAATCTCCGGTAGCCGCGGACTAAGCTGCCGTTAATTACCCCTCGCCTTTGGATCGAGGGAACCTCCGATTAACGGGTTAAACTGGTCATACGAACTCAATGTGCAGTGTTGTGTTTTGAAAGGGTTTTGGATATATCGGGGGCCCTGCAGAGTTTTTACGGGGTTCCCCTACCTGGATAGCGGGCTGGGGGTCAAGGGGGCTAGCAGCCCCCTTGCGGAGTGCGGGGCAGCGCCCTGTTAGAAATTTTTTCTAACGGGAGAGGAATATTTAGTGTGGAGTATGTGTGTGTGTGTGTGTGTAAGAGGGAAAGGGCATCCAAAGGATGCGTGGGAAAAAGCGCCAGCGCACCACGTGGGCGCTCGGGCGCTAGCGCTTTGGACGCTAGCGCTTTGGACGCTAGCGCTTTGGACGCTAGCGCCCCACGTGTCAGCACCTGGGCGCTCGGGCGCTTTGGGCGCTAGCGCTCTGAGCGCAAGAGCGCTAGCGCACCATGTGTCAGCACGTGGGCGCTCGGGCGCTAGCGCTCTGAGCGTGAGAGCCCTAGCGCTTTGAGCGCTAGCGCCCCACGTGTCAGCACTTGGGCGCTCGGGCGTTAACGCTTTGGGCAATATCGCTCTGAGCGTAAGAGCGCTAGCGCACCACGTGTCAGCACGTGGGCGCTCGGGCGCTAGCGCTTTGGGTGCTAGCGCTCTGAGCGCAAGAGCGCTAGCGCACCACGTGTCAGCACGTGGGCGCTCGGGCCCTGAGCGCAAGAGCGCTAGCGCTTTGAGCGCTAGCGTCCCATGTGTCAGCACGTGGGCGTTCGAGCGGCAGAAAGGACTTGGTCCCTGCAATGGGAGTTGTACTCTCAGAAAGGAGCACTTATTATTTTGTGTGTGTGTGTGTGTGTGTGTGTGTGTGTGTGTGTGAGGTGTTAAACTCCTAGAATATTTTGAAGCTGATGAAGGGCTTCTCCCCTTGAGCCCTAGTTCTTTCCCAAATTGGGGTTTCTGGAGATGGGTCTCCTTCTTCTTCCTTTGTTGGCCGGATCTTGAAGATCAAGAAGTATGAGATTTTAAAAATCTCTCCTTTCTGAGATCTGATGGCAGATCTCAGTTCCCCTTTGTGGGTTTTGTGGTGAAAAACTATTTTGTTTTATAAAAGGAAGATTAAAACTCTTGATTTAATTCAAAAGAAAAAAAGAAGGTTTTAGAACCTTGAGGAAGAAGAAGATCACAGATCTGATTTTTTTTGGAGAGAGAAAACGTTGCTGGGATATTTTTATTATCCTTGCCTTTATAGGCTATACACTTTACATATAGCCCCTTGGGCTTTTCAAAATGGCATTTTGCCTATCCCATGGCTCATGTGCCATTTCTTTTTGCACATAAGCCATGGGCTTTACAAAAATTTGGCTTTATGCCCATTTTCTTACATTTATTCATAAAATAAAATAAAAGAAATGCAACAAAATTATTTATTTATTTTGGCATGGGGGGAAGCCGGCCACTTCATGTTCGGGCTCGACCCGGGCATTGGCCCACTTGACCTGGGCTTGGGCCCACCTGGGTTGGGGTTGACTTTGATTTTGACTTGGTCAACCGGGGTGTAAATTTTTACCCCAACAGTACTCACCATCGTATACATCAAACTCCCCGCTGCAGAAGCATATAGTATTTTTGCCACCTCGTCCTTCTGCTCTTGAGTTGTCTGGCACAATTCCTTCATGAGTTTGAAATGACTCGCTAAAGGCGTACTCACCGGTTTTGATTTGTCCATATTGAACCGCTTCAAAACCTTCTCAATGTAGTCTCTTTGCGATAACCACAGATTCCGCTGCTTCCTATCTCGAACGTTCTTCATGCCCAAGATTTGCTTCACTGCTTCCAAATCCTTCATAGACAATTTTTTCGGCCACCATCTTTTTCAAAATTTGAATTTTCTCGAAATTCGGACCCGTTATCAACATATCATCCACATACAATGACAAAATAATATAGTCTCCGTCCTTAAAAGTTTGAATGTAGGCACAGTGATCTGATTCATTCCGCACAAATCCCGTCTCTAGCATAAACTGATCGAACTTGAGATACCACTACCTAGGAGCTTGTTTGAGGCCATACAAGTTCTTTCGCACCTTACACTCCATATTCCCGTTCCTCCTCACTTCGTATCCCGGTGGTTGCATCATATAAATCTCCTCCAAATCTTCATGAAAGAACACAATCTTGACATCTAGCTGCTCTAAGTGAAATTTCTCCACCGCCACAATACTAAGAATCACCCGAATATATGTCATCTTTACCACAGGGGAAAAATCTCTTAATAATCAATACCTTGTTTTTGTATGTATCCTTTAAACGAGCCTTGTACCGTTTCACACTATCGGCATTATCTTTAATCCTGTACACCCACCTATTAAGCAACGCTTTTCGGTCCTTGGGTAGCTTCACTAGGTCCCATGTATGGTTCTTCTTCAAAGATTCCATCTTCTCGTCCATACTTTACTTCCACTGCTTCCTAGCACTATCGTTTGTTGCTTCTTTAAGGGATTCAGGCTCTCCCGCATCTGTGTACAAAACGAAGTCGGTCATAAGTCTTTCAGGTATCCTCATTTCTTTTGTAGATCTCCTCAGAACCATCACATCTGGTTGCTGAATATGGTCACCATCCCATTATTGAACCCAATCCTGTGCTGCGGTTTCATCCACGTTCTGATCACCACCTGTAAGAACCTGAATGCTCTCTTGAGTTCCATCTAGCTCGACGAACTGCACCTTCCTTGGATTGCTTTTCTTCTTTGTACAAATGTTGCTCATCAAAGATAACATTCCGGTTTCGTATTACTTTCTTGCTTGTGTGATCCCACAACATATATCCAAAATCATCCCCACCATATCCGATGAAAATGCAATTCCTAAATTTGGAGTCAAGCTTAATCCTTTCCGCCTTATCAACCAAAGAATACACATCGCAGCCAAATACTTTTAGGTGCGGATAATCAACCGGTTTACCTGACCAATTTTCTTCTTGAATGCCTCCATCAAGCGTACTTGCTGGGCTTTTGTTGATTAATTACACAACACTATCAACCACCGCTGCCCATAGGAACTTAGGCACATTCGCATCCAAGGTCATGCTCCGCAGTCACTCTATGATCGTCTTGTTCATCCTTTCCGTGATGCTATTCTGCTGTGGCGTTCCCGGTACCGTCTTCAACCAACGAATACCCTTCTGCAAGCAAAACCTCTTGAATTCCTGTGTGCAATATTCACCGTCATGATCAGACTTTAGGCATTTAACCTTCAGCCCCGTTTGGTTCTCCACTTGCACAATCCAGTGTTTGAAGATACTAAACACATCGGATTTCTTTTTCATTGCATATACCCAAGTCTTCCTACTTGCATCATCAATGAAAGTTACGAAATACCGATTATTTCTATAAAACTCCACTGAGACCGGACCCCATACGTCCGTATGCACCATCTCCAGCTTCGTGGTCTTTCTTGTTACGCCTCCAATCTGAAATTTGAGCGTGTTTTGTTTTCTGCAAACACAACTCTCGCACAGCCCCAACTCCACCTTTTTCAGCCTCAAAAGAAGCCCCCTTCCTTGAAGAATTTTCATGTTCTTCTTATTGAGGTGCCCCAATCGTCTATGCCATAACGAAGTCTCCGAATTTAACTCTGAACTTGTTGTCGATGCAACCAAAGCTCTGCTACTCCCACTGAAGGAATATAATGAACCGCTCAACTTGTTCCTAGCAACCACCAATGATCCTTTGGTAATCTTCCACTCCGAACTCCTAAACGTTGTAATAAAATCTTCATTTTCAAACTGACTAATAGAAATCAGACTCTTCTTCAAATCTGGAATATGACGAGCATTCATCAATTTTATTTGACCACCTTCTGACGGTGGCAAGATGACCGTCCCCTTTCCAACGATCTTACACGGTTTACCGTTTCCTACCGTCACATGCCCAAGACCCCCTTGAGCATACTCTCTGAAGTGATGTCGTCCCGAAATAGAATGGAAGGATGCCCCCGAATCAAGGAACCAAGTATCCGTCTTTGTGTTCTCGCTCGCCGATAAATAAAGACCTGGTTCCCCGTGTTCTTGTGTAGACACCACATTAGCTTTCTCTCCATCTGTCTTCTCATTCGAGTCTTTCTTTAGAGCTTTACGGTCACTTTTCCTGTGACCTTTCTTTCAACAATTTCAACACGCGCCTTAGATTTTTCCTTGTGATTCTCCTCGGCTTTTAGACCTGCCCTTCTTCCTTTTCCCTTTTTCCATCGTTTTACTATGATTCTCCATCGAAAGCACGGAAGTTCCCGAACTTCCATTCCCGGCCTTTCTTCGCATCTCATCGTTTAATATGCAACTCATTGGATCATTAAATGTGAGAGTCCCCGAGATCGAATTGCTAACCGCCATCACTAGATTCTCCTGACTCTCCGGCAACGAACAGAAGAGTAGAAGTGCTCGAATCTCGTCTTCAAAGACGATTTCAACCAATTCAAGTTGGCTCGTCATGCTATTGAACTCATTCTGGTGCTCCGTCACCGAGTCGTTTTCAGTCATCTTCATGTTGAAAATCTTCTTCATCAGGAAGATTTTGTTTAATGTAGAAGGCTTTTCATATAACTTCGCTAATGTCGTCATTAGCGTCTTGGTTGTTTTCTCCTTCGAGATATTAAAGGCCACTTACAGAGTCAACGACAACCGAATTGTCACTAGGGCTTTCCTATCCAAAAGGTTCCATGTCTCATCGGCTATCATCTCAGGCTTTTCTCTAAGAAACGGAAGAAACAGGTTCTTTTGATATAAGTAGTCCTCCATCTGCATGCGCCACCAACCAAAATTTCGATCATTGAACTTTTCAATACTTACTTTATCTTCCTCCATTTTTCGTCTCTGTTACAGCAAACTCGACTTCCCGTTTAAACTGAACCAACGCTTTCAAAACGACGATCTAAGAAAATGGGGAAAAGGACATGGTTGTCGTTACCCACCGTTGACCTAAATCGTAAATTTGAAGAATCCTAGATTCCTTAACGAAGCTCTAATTCCAGTTGTTGGGGATCGACAGAGAGAGACATCAAAACGTGGAACAATGTCCGCGACAACACCCAAATCACGCAAACACAATTACACAATTAAACGACGAAAGAACAATATAATATTCGAGAATAAAAAAAGAAATCAAACACACAGAGACACGAGATTTGTTAACGGGGTTCACCTACCGTATGGCTAGTCCCTAGCAGAGCGGAATCTGCAAGTCTCTATTATAATTTTCGAATCAATTACACAAGCAAACCTTAAGAATTTTCTCTCAAAATTCTCTAGCCCTAGCTGTCACCCTCTCATACAATGATCTCTCACAAATTGGCTGTAAATAATACAAATAAGGATTTCTTTATTTAGGCAAACCCTAATCCCACAATACTAAAAAATAAACAAACTTTCCAAAATTAGTTATCATTAGAAATCGCCGAGGGAAGACGTCTACAGTTCACTTTGGCAGACGTCTGCCTCCGTCTTGGATTGGGTTTCGTGGCTCTTGCAGACGTCTGTCTTGATGAACTGCAGACGTCTACCTCCTGCTCTGTTATTTTTCGTGTAGATACTAGACGTTTGAACTTAATTTGGTCAGTCGTCTGAAGTGAAGATGCTTATACCTTCAGACGTCTGCTGTTGTTTCTGGGGCAGACGTCTATCCTGAAGAAAATTCCACCGTTTCTAACAATGTAGACATATAGTAAATACTAGCGGTAAGCCCCGTAGGTTGCGGTGGTTTTTAAACCTCATGGTATTTATTCGTAAAACTGTGGAAGTTCAAGACATTTATTTTGAAAAGCAAACCCCATGGTCTTTAAGGAGTTCAAGGCCTTTGTTTGTGAAATCAAAAGCCCATAGTATTTATCCAAAAAATGATGAAAATTCATGGTTTTTATTTTTGAAAAACAAAGTTCTTCATATTTTATTTACCTAAAAAACATTGATATGTATGGTATTTGAACGAAAATATAACGGAGTTTTGAGTTGATGGCAAAAACATAAATCTTTTTAATTTTTCCAACATAAAAGTTCGAAACATCGAAAATTTATGGTATTTATTTGTAAATAACAAAGTCCATGATATTTATCTGAAGTAATTGAAAATCGATGGTATTTATTTTTAAAGAATAAAATCCATGATATCTATTTGAAAAACGGTGAGTTGGACATGATGTTTATTTATAAACAACAAAGTCCATGATATTTATCCGAAAAATGATGAAAGATGATGGTATTATTTGTAAAGTTCTCCCAACAGAAAAGTGAAATACGGCGAAAAGACATGCTAACAAAATTTATGGTATCTCTGAAAAACGGTGAAAGGTATAATATTTATTTGTAAAGAACAAAGTCTATGGTATTTATCTTGAAGACATTAAAAGGCTATAGTATTTGTTTGTGACGAAATCCATATTATTTATTTGAAAAACATCGAATATGCATGGTATTTACTCTTAACAAACAAAGTCTATGGTATTTATCTGAAAAACGTTGAATGTTCATGGTATTTTAGTGAAAAACTATTTGGGTTTTGGGTTGAAAGCAGAATCATAAATAAAAATAAGTTTTGTCAAAACGAGGGAGTTACCAATTTAACCCTTTTAAATAACAAAAATAACAACTTTGCTAACCTATCGGTGATCGAACTTGTGACCTATCATATTGGAGAGAAAATTGAGATCAACTAAGCTAAGCCCGGTTGGTTTACAACTTTGCTAATTGCTATTATTAATAAAAGGAGTAAAAGATTGAGGGCAATTGGGAAATTTAAAGATTTTTTGACATCATCTTTCCAATTATAACCCTCCCAATATTAAAAAAATTACAATATTGTTAATATGTGATTAATTGCTAGTAAACCAAACTGATTGTTAGAAAGAGGCAAGATTGGAAATATTAGAATTTCCACTCTCCATGGCACTTTAGCTTATTATAAGAAATTGTATGATTAAAGAAATTAATTTACGTGATTTAAATTATATGATTTTAAAATGAAATTCCAAAGATGTCTCTGCAAATAAAAGATGATGACTTAAATATTGATACCTCAATGAATGGGATGGTTTTTTTTTTCTTGGAGGGGAGAGGGGTGTTTTTATTGTGCATGAGAGAGAGAGAGAGATCTCTTGAAATTTGAATTCAAAAAAGTAAATTTGGTAAGGATCATGGTATAATAGCATTGTCATCTCTTAAATTTTTAGGAGAGACCATCAATTCGTGACATAATCTATATTTTTTGCATTATAAAAGTTGGGATAGAATATAAAGCGTTGAAATTTGTGATGCATCCTAAGGCCGAAAGCACATCTTTTTCTTCATTGAGTGAGGCACATTTGAGAATGGTGCATTTTATTTGGAAACGAATTTTACTAGAGCGGATTTTTACAAGAAAGAACGAGCAATGTTTAAAGAAATAGCTAAGGTTGTGTCTGTTTGTTTCGGGCCTCAGGATCATTTCGTATTTACGAGTTAATATTAGATCGTTAACGTGACATTTTGATTTAATTTTTAAGCATATAAATCACTTTGTGATTATTAGTTAAAGATGTTTCTATCTGGGAAGGATTTTTCCGGTACGGATTTTTATGAGGAAGAACGATCATGTCTAAATGAATAGCTAGGATTGTGTCTGTGTGCCTCGAGGCGCTGCATCATTTTTTATTTAGGAGTTAATATTAGATTGTTGACATTTTGATTTGATCCATGAGCATACAAATCACTTTGTTGTGATATAAACAACCATAATAGCGGAGATAGTCGATATACGGAACAATACTATCACTAACCATCACGCAATAACAACGTGAAACTAAAGAAAGACAAATAAAAAAATGCGAGAACAAATAGAATCATACAAACCAGAGACAAGAGATTTGTTAACAAGATTCACCCACCGTATGACGAGTCCCCGGCAGAGCGGAATCTGCAATAGTTTACTAGATCTTAGAATCAAATTACACCCACGAACAACCCTAAGAGATTTCTCTCATATCTCTCTGAATCTTAGCCATCATCATCTCTATACAATAGTCTCTTAAATTGACAGTACATATAACATAAGAGAGATCCCTATATATAGATAAACCCTAATCCTACTTAAAATAACACTACTCCATACCGTGTATATTAGAGACCGTATAAAACGGTCTCTAATACCTAATGGATGGTCGCTAAAGTGTATTAGTGATCGTTTATATTTTAAACGATCGCTAATACACGGTCACAGAAAGTTTAGTCGCTGACACATGTATCAGCGACCGTATAAAGGATGATCGCTAATGTAAATGGTCGTTGATCCACATCAGTGACCGTTCGTCACTGTCGCTGATGCGTGACACGTGGACACATTTAATGGTTCACCGTATCAGCAAACGGTTGTTTATAAAGTATTAGCGGTCGTTCCTGAAGCATGATACAGTCGCTAATACCAAATATTTTGGTAAAAACATTCCTAAAATCACAATATCCTATATATTAATACCTGTAATCACAATATATTATGCAACAATAGTGTTTTGAATACAAATCAATATATAAACACATTACACTATATATCTAACAATACCAACAATTCAAACCAACACATACATGAACTAAAATCGTAATAAACCAACACATACATAAACTAATTCATAATAAACCAACACATACTCAAACCAACATGTGCAACAATAGTATTTTGAATACAAACCAACACAATACGCTATATATCCAACAATACTAACAACTCTTCAAATCGCGCGCAATCCCAACTCACTCAAACCTGTAAACCCTGCAAATCCAAACAAATAAATAAATACATGAACTAAAATTATTATATTCTAAATTAAACAACGCTAGTTATACTAACACATATATATACGTACGCCACTAACTCCTGCCACTGCCATCATCATCAAAACCTCGCCTCGAATAGTATCGATTACAATCTTTCCAGTCTTCCTCTGAAAAAAATGAAGAGAACGCTCTCTCTTGGGGAGGCTGAGGGTAATATGGTTCTTGTGGTGGAGGCGGAGGCGGAGGCCGAAGGTAGTACCCTCCCTGTTGCGGAGGCAGAGGCTGTGAGTAGTATGGTCCCTGTGACGGAGGAAGGTCATAGGGTCGCTGCGTCGGAGGAGAGTAATATGCTGGTTGCGACGGCCATGGACCCTGTGCTAATGACGGTTGCGAATGAAGACTATATTGTTGGGAGAATTGAGTCCACTGCTCCTGAATTTGAGCTCTCCATGCCGCATCATCTGCCTCCTTTTAAGATCTCCATGCCGCATCATTGGCCTCCCTTTGAGCTCTCCATGTCGCCTCTGTTTCATTATTCCCTCTGAGCTACTCCTTTAGCTCTTCGATCTCCCGTGTCTGATCCATTTGATAGATGGAGCGAGCGGTCAACGTACTTGATGTTTCTCTGGAACTCAACCGTGAAAGACCAACGGGACCACCGTAAAAGGGAATACGACCGTGTGACCTTGAACGAGAGAAAAATTGCTCTATAATAAATACTGTAACGACTCTGAAATCCCTGTATAAATGTAAATTGTTCAATATATAGAATGGGTATTTCAGCTTGACTAGGAGTTATAAGTTATTTTTGTTCAATAAAATCAAGAAACAACTTGTAACTCATTGGTTAAGCATCTACACTGCCGTGACATAGCCTGTATGTTCGATTCTTATCAGTCACAATTATTTTTAATATTTTTTCTTTTTAACTTTTCAGAAGCCCAAAAATTGTATTTGCAATACACGGAGAATGGCATGAATTTCGAGGCAGGTGGCTAAAATCTAGCCACCCGTTTTCCCTTTTGGGCTGCTACCGGTGGCCAAGATGAGCCCAATTGCATCAGTGCTTTGCCTGTACACTCCTTCAGCTCCCATTTACTCTATTTTATTGTTTGATTTCTCTGCAATTAAACAGAGAGCAGTCCACCCCTTCATCTACCCATTTACACTCTATTTACTCCAATTTTTAATTCTTTTTAATTCACCCTATACCTATATTCATCCCTTTAAATACCACCCCACCCCCTATCTCTCCACTATTATGAAAATTTCTTAAAAATTCTCTAAATACCTAAGCTTAAGAATGAGATTAAGGCTAGTTAAGTGGAGTTAACAATCCAAGTTCATTCCGTTGAAAACTGGAGCCATTTCTAACGTTTTCTTTCTCTTACTTTTTTCTCAACGCTACACAACCCGGAAGTTCTTTCCCCTCTCTTTCTTTTCACCTCACAATTCTTAAAATATATCGACAAAACTGTAACCTGTAATCTTTTCTTTTAAACAACTTTTGTCACTTTTGCTATGTTAACATTTCACTCTAAAACTCTAATATCTTCTTAACATATTATCTACATCAATTACTTTTTCATGTAATTAAAATTTCAAGCGAAATAACCATATAAATCGAACAATTTTATATAAATACCATGAACTTTAAAAGTACCCTTTTACCGATAACTAGAATATATACCTATAAAAATGCACGTGGTAATGACCTACCCCACCACATACCCTTTTACCGATAGCATGTTTAATTTAAAGAATACGATTTACAATTAAGTACCATTATTTTTACAAAAAATGTTTTTAATGATATTTTTATACTTTTTGCAATTACGCCTCTACAACTCTCATTTGGAATAGTAGAGTGAGATACAGAACTTCTCACGAAGTATTCGGCCTTGAAAGAAATAAAAATACAATTTTTAAAGAATACGATTTTTCTTTAAAATAAAATTAAACTTTGGAAAATTATATAAAATTATAAATCTGTATTTTCAATAAAAATCAAATTGTGAAAATTATATTTTAAAATTGAAAGATTAAAATTTTAATAAAATATCACCAAGTTCCAAAAGTATAGTTTTCATAAAGTTATCATAAACTTCTAAAGAGTTAGGTTTCATCATTAAAACACCACCAATATTAAAATGCATTGTTATAAACACTATTAATATTATAAATTACTCTCGAGGTTATTTTTAAACAATATTAAAACATTTTTTATAAAATCCCCTCGAGAAATACAAACAATATAAACATAATTGAAACAACAAGAATAAATCTGTAAGAACACTAAATTAATATAGATTTAAGCGGTATTATTTCTCTTGAGCCCCAAGGATCCGGAGAAAGTGAGTGTTTGTCTATTCAGGTTAGCCAGCACCGCAAAATTAACGGAGTCATCAATGACAATTGTCTTGAAAAAAGACACAAATTCTGTCGTCGATGTGCAGCAAATGTCCGATTACTCCCGAACTTAAGAATTTCAACAGTTAAATCTTTTCACAAGAAATGACTATTGTCTGAATACAAACTCCAACCAGAGTCCAAACTCAAACCAAACTTGAACACTTGATCTTGAACCTGAACACTTGAATTTGAATACTTGACTTGACTTGATCGAACCATGAATATAAGTTGACATGAATATCTGAATACATGATTACAATTTGAATATGAACTTGCATTTGTACATTTTATATTCATGGATTCGGTCAAGACCTGTAAAGTTGAACTATACACTACAATACGCGGGGATAAAGAGGCAGATTGGTACGGAACGTATATCATGACACGAGAGATCACTTTAAAGGACACCTACATGAATTCACATGTCATTATCCTGTGGCTTATGACGGGGCCTTGTACTACATGTTACCATAGTCCACAACAAGAACTGTAGCTACCTGTTTTATTTTGAAATTCGATTCCACAACATCTTTTAGGTTTATTTTCTTTCATTAATCTCATTAATGAATATCCCATCATTTAATTCCACCTAAACATCACAGATAAATATAACGTACGCTTATGCCATCCGCATTCGCCTCGATGTCCCGTCTGCATCGTTAGGTTAGGTAACTAACGCCAGAGCGAGGCAGGGCTAGCACGGGTGTAAAACATAAGCAACGTCTATATAATATATCATATATACTATATACTATATCTATCTGAACAAATCACATGATCACATCACAGATAACGCAGCAGAAAATATCATATGAAATATTGGATATACTAGGACGTCCGTGTTTTCAATACGAGCCAGTATAAAACACGGATTCCACGGTCGTGATGAATAGCCAAACCCACACCCTTAGACCCCTACGAGAGCGGCAAGCAACCCTACCAATTCTAGGGTTAGGAGACCCGAACTCGACTCCTCGAGTTGGTCTCCCACTGGACCCCAGAACCCGGTTACTTGTGCTCCCCTCCTTGGGTCTATCCTAATGCGGAAAAGGAAATAATATACAAAAGGTGACATCTTCCGCAACCTGGAAGTGCCCCAATAAAAGAATATTACATACAAGTTTTTACATGAATGAAAATGAAAAACACTCATCTTACATAAAAAACCCCCCGGCTATTCAAACACGACTATCCAATATAACATATCCAGCAACACACAACATCGCATGTCATCAACGTAAGTAAATATGCGCATCCCAATTGTCGTTGACGTATAGCAACGAAACCGGCGATATCACACATTACACTTACGGTCACAGAAAAGAAAGTGTAAAACTACAACAGTTAGAATCCGCAACCTCTTTAGACATCGCATGCCTAATCAAATGAAATACTTAGACATCGCATGCCTAACAATTATAAACCCCGCATTTTAGTCTCATTATCGAAAACTCTTTTCAATATCAAGTCGGGCAATTCAACAAGATTCCCGACATTGTGATCGAATGCTCGTCGCAAACTTTAGTAGGCGGCCGCACCCCTGATACCGTCGACGAAGTGCACCAAGGCGGAACACCGCTGCCGCGAGCACCCAAACGGATGCTTTCGGCGACGGGGTTCTCCTACAGTCACTTGGTCGGGGCTATGGGGTGTAGCTGTCTATTAAGTTTACCCGGCGAGTATCCGCGTACGCTACGTGATTGCGACGGACTTTTGATCACATCAAAATTCCGTGGCAACCGATCAAGTGAGACTAAACCGCTAGATTTATAACATTCATTCAGTTATCTCATAACTACTTGTGAATTCCAATTGTTGTATCACATTCCGGATAAACAGAAAATGTTAAATTTTCCGATCGAACATTCGAACACCCAAGTTTTCCCGATACAACTCAACACATGAAATAAGTCTAAAAACATTCAGTTCGTGCCTCAGTACCAACGGTTCAGCTGTAGAAGGGTCAAGCCAACGCCTCACATGTGGCACGCCGTACTACCCCAAACCCTAATGTTCAAATGGCAGTTCAAGACGGTCACATAATCGAGTTAAGGTTTGTTGTCTTCTAGAGGGTCCATTGCGTTACTTGCACTACTTAGAACGTGATTAAACCACGGAAAGATCCAACACTTGGAAATTTCCCGACAGGGGAAAAAGTGGGTATTTATATCCGGTCGAACTTTTTAACATATTCTAAAAATTACCCGGAAAACCACACAGACAAAATTAGACAATCCGATCGAAACACCGAGTCCCTAATACAACCCAGAAAATTCAACTCTTGAATAAATATTAAAAATTCCCAGAAAAACCAGCAACAAAATATAAGAATTACTGTGCAGGAAAAAATGTCTGAAGAGACCAAGTTGCCGCGGAACCGCCGCATTAGGCATGCAAATGCCGCGGTTCCGCCGCACTATTATCGATTCATGGGTCCCGTTTTATACAGTAATTCTTAGAATATTCTACTGAGTTTTCTTCATATTTTTAATTCTCAAAAAACCACGATTTCAGAAAATGTCCAGAGAGCCGTTTTGAGTTAGGGTTTCGGGTCGATCGGACTTCTAACTCCGTCTACGCATCGCCTAAGGCTCTAGCTAGGCTCTGATACCACTGTAGGGTTCCTAGGCACACTAATGAAGTCTCACAAGTGATCAGACATGGCCAATTAAAAATTTACAAGTGCCGAGAAAGCCTAATACGGATCGTTAACTAGATGTATAGGTGATGCGAAGCAAGTTAACGACTTTAACTTAAAAGGAAAGGGGATACAACCTTTGTAGATCCGGTCCACCACTTCCTAAGCTCCGCGATGATGTCCCTCTGCTGTCCAGATCGGATCCCGGACTCTAGCATCGGCTTCATCGGAGAAATGGGCGGGCTTGGTCGTCGGCTTCGATGCCGAAGATGATCTACGTCGAGGCATCACAAGATCAAACTCCCACTTCACCAAGTCATGAAACTTGTGAAGAAAACACCCTATACTACTTTGCAAGTGGTATAGGATGAAGAAATAGGAAGTGGGTTCACTTTAGAATTGAATTTCTCACTCTTATTCTCAAGTTGCCATTGATGGTGGCATAGTTTTATTCTTGAAGAAGAAGAAGGAGATGAAGATAAGAATATGATAAGTTGTTATTTAAAATAAAAAACAATATGATACTTATCATAATCTTAACCTTAGTTAAGTGTAGAGAATTGACTAAGGTTAGGTTGAATGGTTAGGGTTAAGCATGAGACAAGAATGGTGGACTAGTTCAAAGCTTCAAGAAGCTTCAACAAACAAACAAAGAAAGCCACTATGCTTTTCTTTATCATTTTCTTTTGCCAAAATAAACAAAATGAATAAATAAATGAATAAGTAAATAAACAAAACCCTAACCACTCAAATAACCATGGTTTAATTCTTTACACAAACCTAAGTGAGCATGTATCATCAAACATGATACAATCTTGTGCACAAAAATATATCATATACATAATGTGCACTTCAAGTGAGAAAATCCATTTAAAGTGAACCAATACTAGTTAATGCAAAGTAGTATATCAAATATATAATTATGCATTAAATCATTGAATCAATACTTGATTTAACGATCCGGTCATATCGTATATAACCGACTAGTATCCTATGTATCGGCTTATCGAATCAATCCTTGATTCGATAACTAGGTTATATCGCATACAACCAATCAATACATTCATCGCGAGAATAGAATACGGTATCACATACACGCATTATTCTCGGTCCCGCACATATCTCATATGCGCTCCTATTTCGTTTCGCTTGAGCCAGGAAACCTCTGTGTAGGACTCTAAAGACTCGTCAATACGCCGGCAGCAGATGATGATCATATCAAACACCCACAAGCCGCAAGCGGTCTGCTAAACGTAACGGCCACCCGGGTATTGAGCGATCAGAAGATCGACGAGCAAGCCCGCTCACACTCCTGTGAATCCAACCAGTAACACTTACCGTACAGTCCGGTCTGTTCGTCTGATATGTCGCATATCTCGCCTAGGGGTGGTAAACGTCAGACCCCAATAGCTTGATAAGTCATGCCGACGTAGGGTCCATAACATTCGTGAAACCACTGATAACTCTTACCAGTATATCACAGCAACCTTGGCCAGGGATTTCCTGTTATGGCCAGTCGTGCATAGCGCAACATCAACCCCCAATACCGGGAGAGACGAATCCCCTCATATCGCTCATTGCCTCCATGTGAATCGGGACTGTACCCAAAAACCACCTGTTTGCACGACTCAGTAGAGCCGTGGTAGGGTGGAAATCAAAGCACAGTGGGAGACACACAAGACTCTATGACGATCTCGGGTCTACAGACTAAGCTGTACCAGTGTCACCAGAGAACTGCCATCTGGCGTGAGGTATAATACCATCTGGGAGTTCTCGGCGAGTCCGTTCAGTGTACCCAGTCTCCACTGAGCACCCGCATACCATCTCTGATGTCAAACACCAATGGATATGGGATCATCCATCGCCCATCACATGGGTCGAGAAGATATACGCTAGTCTACTCTGGAATATCGATGCCCCGTCTCGATATTCCCACGACTAGGGACAATGAAGGATGTACTCATTGACTACCCAGGCCCCACTAGTATGATCTGCATCATAGTCCTGGAAGTCGAGTACACATCCTAAGGGCTTTATCAACATGTAATCAGAGAGACAGAAAGTATACATGTTAAGATAAAGAGCAACCAGATAGCGTACTATCATGTCGAGCAAGAAAGTCCTACCTATATATGTCCCAGCATCCACTACAATATACATCCAATGTACAGTAATGGCCTCTAGGGCATACATATAACTAACACCTCAAGGGCAGAGGAATGTTCCTCCGGCGAGGAGGAATATACAGAGATATCAGACTTTCACAATGACGGTCGAAGAGGTCAAAACCACAAGACAAGTCATCATCGGTAAATTCTTCCCATCCTTTCAACCTTTCAATACTTGTACATCGTTATACTTTCCTTTATACTTAAACAAAACCTCACACAACTTAGGTAATATACTAGTAGCCACCCTTCCTGCACTAGCACTTTTCGACACTGGAGCTTCACATTGCTTCATGTCACAACGGTTCATGAGAACGCACGCGTTTCTTGTCAAGCCACGCATTTCAAGCTGGAACGTCAGTTCTGGGAATGGAGTCTTAAAAACAACATTGGGATATGATCAATGCCCAGTTGTAGTTTGCGGTCGATAATTCTACGCAAATTTCAAAGTGCTGGACATACCAAATTTCGACGTTGTGTTGGGAATGGATTAGCTGGGAGTATTTTATGCTGCCATTGACTGCCGTCAAAAGAGGGTAGTATTTGAAATACCGGATCACCCAGTGTTTTATTTCAAAAGTGGAGACAGAACCTTAGATCCAGGAAGCTACAATGCCAAGCCGAAGACCGCTGAAATGTCCTCCTTACAAGCCGAAGGAGAAAATCCTGAAATAGTTCGAGAGTTCGAGGATATTTTTCCTGAAGACATATCAGGTTTGCCTCCCGATCGAGGTCTTGAATTTAGTATTGATTTACAACATGGTGCATAACCTGTAATCAAAGCTACGTATCGACTAAGTCCAGAAGGATTTAAAGAAATTTGGATCCAGTTAGACGAGCTCCTGAAGAAAGGTTAGATCAGACCCAATACTTCAAGTTGGGGATCACCAGTGCTGCTGGTGAAGAAGAATGAAGGTACCTACCGGATGTGCATGGATTATCGAGCACTGAATGAAGTAATGATTAAGAACAAGTATCCGCTATCTCGCATCAATGAGCTTTTCAATTAGCTAAGTGGATCTTGTGTCTTCTCAAAATTAGACCTTCGCTCATGTTATCATCAGGTGAATGTCAAGGAGTCTGACATTCTGAAGACGACATTTATGACTCGTTATGGCCATTATGAATATTTCGTAATTCTATTTGGAGTGACCAATGCACCAGCCATTTTTATGAACCTAATGAACCAAGTTTTTTAAGACTGCTTAAAACGGTTTGTTGTTATTTTCATCGACGACAGCCTAGTGTATTCAAAGAATCGGAAGGAGCACATCGAGCACTTACGCATTGTCCTAGAGATACTATGATAGCATCAACTCTACGCCAAGTACAACAAATATGAGTTTTGTCTAGATCAGGTCGGATTTCTCGAACACATCGTTTCAGGCGAATGAATCTTTGTGGATCAAGCTAAGGTGTCAGCTGTCAGCGAATGGCCTACACCAAAGTCTGTCAAAAATATAAGAAGTTTTCTGGGCTTAGCAGGATACTGCAGACGTTTCATCGAAGGATTTTCAAAGATTGCAGCACCCCTAACCAAGTTTACACGTAAAGACGAAGCATTCGTGTGGTCAAAAGTATGTGAGAAGGATTTTGTAGAACTCAAGTCGAGGATAACCTCTGCAGCTATTCTCGTAATACCAGATCGTTCTGGCAGATTCGATGTGCATTGTGATGCGTCCGGTAAAAGATTAGGTTGTGTTCTATATCAGCATGGAAAAGTTGTGGCTTTGGCATTAAGGTAGTTAAAAGTTCATGAGCGCAACTATCCAACAAAAGATCTAGAATTGGCAGTCGTTATCTTCGCACTCAAAATTTAGCGTCACTATCTTTTGGGAGAACGAGTAGATATATAAACCGAACATAAGAGTCTGAAGTATGTATTTACTCAGAAAGAACTCAACATGCGGCAGAGAAGATGGCTAGAGCTCATGGCAGAGTTCGACATCAAGCTACAATATCCTCCTGGAAAGGTGAACGTAGTCCCTGATGCACTTAGTCGCCAGCCTTTAGCAATGAACCTCGCCACTTGATCAGTCGAAAATATTATATTTTTAACACGTCAATTTCCCTATCATTTGCACTCATTTAGAAGTGTTCGGTTTGCATATTGCACATATTAGCAAAACAGCTGTAAAATACCAGATCACCTGTGTTGTATACTAAAACCGACATTTCTGAGGGAAATTGTGTGTTTATCATGGCATCACATCATTTTTGTGTAGCGCAACACTTGTTTCGAGATCTGTGCAGGAAATTCCAGGAACCAAGCCAAGATTGTCAAAGTGCTGATCAAAATTACGCCAAGTCTAAGATGTTTGATCTGGCATTAATACAGAGGGAATTATACAATTCAACATATCAGATAAATACCCCAAAGTCAGTACAAAGCAGCAGAAGAAATATCAAGCATTGAGGCTATCACGTGACCGCGGATCCGTGGCCGGAGCAGGCACGTGCCGCGGATCCGCGGCAAGGCAGTGACATCAGCAGCTCATCTTTTCTGCATGTGCTTCCAATAACGGTAATAGCTTCCAGAAGACTCCAGATTGTCCACGTGGCTTCATCTAGAAGGCTCGGCCTAACAACCTAGTTCTAGAAGCATCCTTCCAACAAACTATTTCTAGAAGCCTCTATAGCTAACAAACTTTTGGAGGGAAATTCAAATTTTGAATCCTAGATCTAAGGTTATGAAGGTCTATAAAAGGGAGCCTAGATCTAGGGTTAATGGTTGTTCATTCTTACACCAACTCTTCATACAAGTTGAGTGACACAACTTGTAAACCCTAAATTCCAAAGCCAAATTCAAGATCCCGAGTACCAAATCAAGCGGGAAGCCTTCAACCTTTTAGGAGCGGAGCCGATCTTCAATCGAGCAAGTGATCTAAGTCAATCCGCGACTCAAGGAGACGAGCGAAGCTGAAATCGACGATCAAGTTCCTTCCTCTTGTAGTTCTTGAGAGTTGTAACTAAATTGTTGATAAATAAAAGGTGAAATTCTTTAATCTTGCTTTCTTTAAATTCTTGCATCATGATTCGATCTCAATTTGTGATTGTGGTTCTTGTTGTGATGTTTGAGTAAAACTCCGCTCGTAAAGGAGTCGAGACGATCAATAGAATGATCATGTAACAAATCTTAAAACGATTCTTAAGTCCTACGAGTTTTGTAAACCCTAGCAAATTGAAGAATCGACGACCTAGTTTCGTTGCGATACTTTCTTGATTGTGATCGCTCGAAATTAGGGATCCACGATCGATTCTTGAATTTACTAGAGGCTAGAATGTGAATGATATCGACGAAGGAACAAGGGATAGATGATGAAACCCTAGTTTCACAAGAAATCCCTAATTCTCGTTGATCATCATCGATCTAGTATCAATTCATCGATGGATAAGAATACGTAATCGCTAGATTTCATCACATCTATAGATCCGATCGATTCCTACGAGCCTCACTTCGATTCTTGATATTTGATTTGGAAATCATCACAAATTCTCAATTCTTGATTTTATTGTTTCTTGATTTAGACTAGATTTTACTAATTCTTGAACTTTAATTCTTTAAATCATGAACTGTTCCTTTTCTTTTCTTTAAAGTTTCAACTCATCTAAATCGAAACACCAACGATTACACTTTCCCTGTATACGATCCGCACTTACAAACGCGCTATATTCGACACAGTTATTGATTGCGGTCAAATATTTTTGGTTGTGATTTCTATACATTTTTCTAACTACACACCGGAAAATTCATTCAATCAAATGGCGCCGTGGATAGTGCGCTAATTGTTCGTTTTTTTTGAAATTTGAGTTGAAAAGTTTATTCCATTATAATTTTGAGATCAAAATTTGCGCAAACTCTAAACGTGTTGTTGTGATTTGTTGCGAGGAAATCTGGAATCAATGGAGCTGTGGAAAAAAATTCTGATGATTCCAGAGAGCTAAAAAGGTCAACAGGAACAATTGTTGAAATTTTTATGCAGAGATCTTGTTTTCATTACCGCGTTTCCGTGGCATTAGACGACTCCCACCGCGTTTCCACGGCTGTTCAGGCAGTTCACTGTTCCAAAATTTCTCAGGTGCTCTCTTACTTTCTTATCTCTTCTCTCATCTGCTCCAATTAACAATTTTCTGCAGGCTTCTTTGCAAAAATCGCAGCGCCGCAAAATGCAATAAAAATTGTGCGTGTTTTTGATTTTTGTTTGTTTTCATATTAATACGGAAATTAAGGGGTAAAGACCAAATCCAGATTAGGTGGGGAGTTCATTACCCTTCCTAAGCCCCAAAAATCACAAGCTTGCATCCGCATTACCCTCATTAACTAAAAAATATCTAGAGATGACTCTAAGGACCGTCGCGCTCACTTAGGACAAGAGAAGGCCGTGGGTAATTCATCGCTTATCCGCGTTTCTTTTGTGGTGTCTAAGGCAAGTGTGTCGAAGGCTAGTGGTTACTTAATTAGGCCCACTACTTACATAGTGGAGAACCTCCCACTTACCTGGCACTTACCTGGCCACAGGAGAGACAAAGAGGCAGTGGAGGATTGATCATGTGACTTTTCTTTTGGCAGTTAGGAGCGGTCCAGAGCTTTGACCTAGGTGACCACTAGATTTTAAGGTTGCTTGTTGCATTTGTTGTGATCGCATCATTTTTTAAAAATATCCGTATATTTTCAAAACAAACACCAACACTTCATTCATTTCCCCTAATTATAAGTCACGCTGCCACTTATACTAACCCTTTTTAGTGCAAGATAGGCTGGACACGGGATTCTAGTGCCCGTTTAGTCCGCGTTCCCCCAATCGGTTCCGAAGTCGGTATTTCTACATTTACCTCTTCTTTAACCACCACCACACCCACATCGATGGACGATTCTCCATCGAACTTCTTTACCACTACTCTGCCGCCGTCCGTTGGTGCGCAGAATCCACCCCGCATCTCTCTCCAAGAGAGGTGCTATCCTATACGAGGTCCTCTTTCGATCCGTCTCTCTATTCCACCTATCCTACACGAGGTCCTCTTTCGACCTGTCTCTCTATTCCACCAGCCAACGGGGAAAATTTTGAAATTAAACCCCAATACATCAACCTTCTACCAAAATTTCACGGTCTCGATTCTGAAGACACATATGCCTTTATCACCAAATTTGAAAATGTATGCGCAATGATGGGTACCTCACAGCTTTCTATGGATGCTATGCGTCTACGTCTTCTCCCATTTACCTTGTGCGATATAGCTGAGAAGTGGCTGTATAACACTACCGCACATTCCATCTCAAACTGGGGAGAATTCGTCAAAGCATTCCTTAAGAAATTCTACCCACATCATAAAACAGCTCGAGTCCGTAGCGAAATAAATCAATTCACCCAGCTTCCAAATGAACCATTTTCAAAATGTCTTGAACGCTTCAAGGATCTGTTAGTCCAATATCCACATCACGGAATCCTAGATGGGATCTGTGCAGAATCATATATGAGGGCATTAATCCTAACACAAGACAGACCCTTGAATCCATGTGTCAAGGCAACTTCATGACCAAAGATGATGGGGAAGCCTGGAAATTCCTAGAAGATTTCGCTGAAAAATCTTTACAGTGGGAGGGTGTGAGTCAATCGTCTAGGGATGACAATAATATTTCCATAGGAGTTAGAGTTGACATTCAGCTATGCAAAAGAAACTCGAGACTATGGAAAACAAATTTTTAGCCGTCCTAAATCAAATGTCACTCTCTTAAACTGTATGCGGATGCTGTTCTGATCCATCACATCTCACGGAAGAATGTCCAATAAATTTTCCGTTTCAAGGTCATGAGCATATCAATTCTGCTTACCAACAAACACCTAGAAACGACCCATTTTCTTCCACATATAATCAGGGTTGGAGGAATCACCCGAATTTTGCTTGTAACCAATCACAAAATCAAAATACGGTTCCAAACCAACACAATCTCCTAAAGGTCCCTCCACCACAACAGCAACCACAATTGAGTCAGCACCCTTTCCAAGCACAAAATTTCCAAAATCCGGTCAACACACCTGCACCGTCCAATCCTTTGCAGTTGACCGGGACTGATGAATCCTCTTCATTTGCACAATACATGAATTTGGTCTTAAGAAATATCATGCACGTTTCGGCTGAAATGAAGTCTTCTGTCGATAAAATTGAGAAAAACTCCACCTCCCAGGCGGAGAGTATTAAATCAATGGAAGCAGAAATTGCATGACTAAAAGCCGAAATGAGTGTAAGAGAGAAAGGGAAACTTCCAGCTCAACCTTTACCCAATCCTGGCTATTCACATCATGTGAATGCAATCACGTTGAGATCTGGAAGAGTGCTTGACAATCATGTTGGGGAAGAGATTGATGACACTGAAAAATCTATCGATGATACCCCGGCTGAGACCTTTCCTTCCACTTCTACTTCTAATTCTAATCCCAGTTCTTCTACCCCACCACCTTTCTGCGAGCGTATTCTTCGTTTCCCACAAGGCTCGCCATCTCAGCCCAGCTCTTCTAGTTCTCCACGGACGATCTCCACTTTTATTCTGGGATCGGTTCCACACACACTTCTTTCTCCTATGATGGACCCAGCGCTTATTGCTAAAACACCTTATCCTAATCGGTTAAGGGCTAACAAATCGAGTCCACATATGGAGAAGATTATGGACATGTTTAAGCAAGTTAACATCAACATCCCTCTCCTAGATGCCATCCAACAAGTTCCGTCCTATGTGAAAACTCTTAAGAACTTGTGCACTAGGAAGAGGAAGACTCAAGTGCCCAAGAAGATATTCATGGCAAAGACTGTAGACACGGGTTTCCCCCAACAAGTACCACGGAAACGTAAGGACCCTGGCTGTCCTACTATTTCTATTTCTATTGGGGAAAAACACATCAACCGTGCTCTACTAGACCTTGGCGCTAGTGTTAACTTGCTTCCATAATCAGTCTATGAGCAACTAGGTATCGGAGTGCTAAAGCCCTCGAGCATAACTCTCCAGATGGCTGACCGATCAATCACCAAACCTAGAGGTGAACTGGAGGATGTTTTAATAAAAATCGGGGAATTTATATTCCCTGTGGACTTTATTGTAATTGATACACAGCCTGTAGTGAACCCACGGAATCAAATTCCGGTGATTTTAGGTCGCCCCTTTTTGGCCACTTCCAATACTATCATCAACTGTCGTAATGGTTCTATGACCCTATCATTCGGGAATAGGTCAATAGAGCTGAACATTTACAAGTTGGGAAGTGTACCCTCCGAACCTACTGCTCAGGTCTGTTCTGTCGACTTAATGGATATCGACAGCAACGAATTTGACGATCCTCATGATACTGATCTTGACTCTTTTCATATGTTGTTGTTTGACCCAACTATGTATCATACATATACGGACTCTTCCACCGAGTTTTCCGGGTCAACAACTAACACTGATTATGAACTGTTTTTGGAGTCTGAAGATCACCCCGTACTTTGTGATGACTTTATTCTTCGGGGTATTGATGGAACTTTTGAGGAGATCTTCGCTGATGAACTCGCATTTTTGAATGATACGGGTGTTGAGATGAATCATCTCCCAATCAATGGAATTGAACCTCCACCCCTTCTTCTGAACTGTAAAAAGAATGCGAGTAATCCATCACATTCACTGCATCGTCTCTCCAAAATGAGACGTACACACATTCTATTCCACCACTTACCTTTTCCCCACTTCTTCTTCCACCAACCTGAGCACTACATTGATAAAAATTTTGAATGGTTGGTATTGACTTTCGGTCTTTGCAAAACTTGGCATCGACCAATGATTTTTGACCCCCTCATGTGATTTTCAAAGCTTAATATTGTTTAACTCAAGTTTGGAGGGTATAATCTGGCTCTTGAAAAGAAAATTTTTACACAAATTTATGAGCCAAAAATAAGTTTGGGGGAGGATCTTCACTTAAATATTTTGCCCCCACTAATAAATTCCTCCCAAGCTTACAGGTTTTTCGAGATTTAGCAGATGACAACAGTGAGAACACTGTTGAAAACAAGTTTGGGGGAGGTTTGTGCTTATTTTCGCATCATTTGCATATCACTTTGCATAAGCACAAAACATTTTGAAAACCTATAAAAATTTAAATTTTTTCAAAATTGTAAAAATTTTTGTACATAAATAAGATAATAAAAAATTAGATAATGAAAAATTACATCCAAAAGATTGGAAAAATTTAAGAAAACCAAGAAAATTAGAAGTTTTCTTAAACGAACTAGTAATAAGTAGTTATGAGCCGTTGTCCCAAGAGTTAGTAAGATGAAGGAAGTCACTAATCTGAGGATAAAAATAAGTCTGAAAAATAGTTTCTATTCTGGAAGCCAAACATTTTGAATGTTGATACCCTGCTATTCGCACTTACACACGTCTTGATACTCGGGATAGTAGAGGATACCTTGAAATGCTCTTGTCTAAAAACCAAAAGTATGAAGGAAATAAAAAATGAAAAATAATAATAAATAAAATGGTGAGAAAAATGAACACGGGTTTTGTTATAGCCAAGGCAGCAATAAAAAAATATAGCTAGGGTGCCTCTTCACCTAGTGCCCTAAGGCCAACTGGTCTGGGAGTCACTGCTAAGCCTTAGGTGGTGCAAGACGAGGAAAAACACCGTATAAGCAAGCACATAAGTAATCGGTCGGTTAGTACCTCAAGAAGTATTAACGGTCGCATGAAAATGTGTGAGCAATCTCATCTAAATATTCATTAATTAAAAAGTACTGAGGCAAATGGACAAGAGTATGATAGCTTGAATTGAATTCTCCGGGTGTAGGGATGTATATTACACACACGTAGGGTTATATGATCGATGTTTGGATGAAAGATAGGAATGAAGAATAAAGACGATGTTTTATTGAGGGGTTATATGATTTCTAACATCTTTTCATGACTATTAAGATAGGGCTCATGACAACCGAAAAGCTAGCATAGTTGGAAACCCTAATTTTCAAAATCTTTCTTTTACGATTCTTTTCTTTAAATGTAATATTCATGATCTTCCTTTTATTATTGGATTTTGTGGGTGTAATCAGCTGAAAACCCTCAGGAGACAACACTCCTCCTACTAGGGACACCTAGAGGTTTAAAGGCTTGTTGCACGTGCTCAGTGCAATTGTGTTGCCTACGAAAGTGTGCTAGTTAGTTTTTCTCTTTCTTTATTTTCTCCTTCTCATTTTAATAAAACAATTTGCTCGAGACGACTGAAAATAAGTTTGGGGAAATTTGATCAGTCGAAAATATTGTATTTTTAACACGTCAATTTCCCTATCATTTGCACTCATTTAGAAGTGTTCGGTTTGCATATTGCACATATTAGCAAAACAACTGTAAAATACCAGATTACCTGTGTTGTATACTAAAACCGACATTTCTGAGGGAAATTGTGTGTTTATCATGGCATCGCATCATTCTTGTATAGCGCAACACTTGTTTCGAGATCTGTGCAGGAAATTCCAGGAACCAAGCCAAGATTGTCAAAGTGCTGATCAAAATTACGCCAAGTCTAAGATGTTTGATCTGGCATTAATACAGAGGGAATTATACAATTCAACATATCAGATAAATACCCCAAAGTCAGTACAAAACAGCAGAAGAAATATCAAGCATTGAGGCCATCACGTGACCGTGGATCCGCGGCCGGAGCAGGCACATGCCGCGGATTCGCGGCAAGGCAGTGGCATCGGCAGCTCATCTTTTCTGCATGTGCTTCCAATAACGTTAATAGCTTCCAGAAGACTCCAGATTGTCCATGTGGCTTCATCTAGAAGACTCGGCCTAACAACCTAGTTCTAGAAGCATCCCTCCAACAAACTACTTCTAGAAACCTCTCTAGCTAACAAACTTTTGGAGGGAAATTCAAATTTTGAATCCTAGATCTAGGGTTATGAAGGTCTATAAAAGGGAGCCTAGATCTAGGGTTAATGGTTGTTCATTCTTACACCAACTCTTCATACAAGTTGAGTGACACAACTTGTAAACCCTAAATTCCAAAGCCAAATTCAAGATCCCGAGTACCAAATCAAGCGAGAAGCCTTCAACCTTTTAGGAGCGGAGCCGATCTTCAATCGAGCAAGTGATCCAATCCGATCTGCGACTCAAGGAGACGAGCGAAGCTGAAATCGACGATCAAGTTCCTTCCTCTTGTAGTTCTTGAGAGTTGTAACTAAATTGTTGATAAATAAAAGGTGAAATTCTTTAATCTTGCTTTCTTTAAATTCTTGCATCATGATTCGATCTCAATTTGTGATTGTGGTTCTTGTTGTGATGTTTGAGTAAAACTCCGCTCGTAAAGGAGTCGAGACGATCAATAGAATGATGATGTAACAAATCTTAAAACGATTCTTACGTCCTACGAGTTTTGTAAACCCTAGCAAATTGAAGAATCGACGACCTAGTTTCGTTGCGATGCTTTCTTGATTGTGATCGCTCGAAATTAGGGATCCACGATCGATTCTTGAATTTACTAGAGGCTAGAATGTGAATGATATCGACGAAGGAACAAGGGATAGATGATGAAACCCTAGTTTCACAAGAAATCCCTAATTCTCGTTGATCATCATCGATCTAGTATCAATTCATCGATGGATAAGAATACGTAATCACTATATTTCATCACATCTATAGATCCGATCGATTCCTACGAGCCTCACTTCGATTCTTGATATTTGATTTGGAAATTATCACAAATTCTTAATTCTTGATTTTATTGTTTCTTGATTTAGACTAGATTTTACTAATTCTTGAACTTCAATTCTTTAAATCATGGATTGTTTCTTTTCTTTCCATTAAAGTTTCAACTCATCTAAATAGAAACACGAACGATTACACTTTCCCAGTGGACGATCCACACTTACTAACGCGCTACATTCGACACCGTTATTGATTGCGGTCAAATATTTTTGGTTGTGATTTCTATACATTTTTCTAACTACACACCGGAAAATTCATTCAATCACCACTCAGTGGATACTACAACAAGAACTACATGGATTGGAGATTGAAGTAGTTGTGCCAGGTAACGCATCATCTTTGATGAACTTACAAGTCCAGTCCATTCTTGTCAATCAGATCAAGGCAACTCAAGCAAATGAGGCCAAGCTATAAAAGATCCGAGAAAAAGTAAAAAGTAGTCTTCGAACTGACTTCATTATCCACGAAGATAGATCTTTGTAGTATAGGAGTTGTTCAGTTGATAAAACTGCACATTTAATAAGACATTTTTCCTACTATTTCTATATAAAGAAAGGTGTTTATTATAATATATGATACATATGAGGGTTTATCTGTAAAAATACTATTTTCATGTGTTTATATATTATAATTAATATTTGGTAGGAAAAAGTAAGCATATAATATCCATGTAACATTTGGCCCATTTAATATGCTTACCTTATTAATACCTTTGACCAATACTTAATGGTTAAGTTAAATATCTCAATAAAACAAACTCTACTAATATTATTTGTTGAGTTATTGTGCAGAATTTGCAGGGCTGAAATCAAGGAAATCAAAGTTGTTAAAACAAACCTGCCTAATTAAGAAAGTAAACTAAAGAAATCAATTCTGGCAGTGACGTAGAAAAGATTTTCAGTTTCCAGAGATTCAAAAGATCACCACGTGTCACGATAAGAAGCCACAAGAAGAATGAGCCCAAGATTCCCCTACTTGGCCGCGGATCCTCGGCCAAACCCACCTATTGGCCGCGGATCCGCCGCGTTTTTGATGAGTTGGGAGTTAAGATTTTGGTGGTTAGGATTTTAACCTTTGGCTTCCAAATTAGGCAGCTTGGGTTCTGGCTTTGGGACTATAAATAAGGACCGAGAGCCTCTTGGAAAAATCATCAAGCTGAAGAGATCACGAAGTTCAAGACAGGCTCACGCATCCAGGCTGATCATCAACTGTTCGTCTACCTCCTTAGAAGAGATCGATAAGCAAACTAGCATTTGTAATCATTTTCTAAGGGAATAAAGTGTAAATGAATTTTGTTGATTAATAAAGGTAGTTCTTTTTCTTATTCTATTTCTCTGTAGTTTTAATATGATTTCTCTGTCCATCTCTTCTTCTCCCATCATGCGCGAGTAATTCTCCGCTTGTTAGGGTTCGTAGGATTAGGGTGGATTAATGGATGATGAAGATCCTTAAACTCTTTTTACGTCCTATAAAGTTTATAAACTTTACCAAAAGAATCATTAACATCCAAATCGGGCACACTACCAATTTATTGCTAGTCTTGACCGCGATTAGAGATTAGATTAATGATTGTTTTGATAAAGGCTAGATATGAACGGAGTTCCCTGTCGAGATATGGGTTAAGAGTGGGAACCCTTTTCCCTCCAGGAACCCTAATCTACATGCATCACTGTCGTTCTAGTTTTAAATCTATTAAAGGATAAAAAGAGTAATCTTTAATTAATCATCTATAACTACTAAATCCTAATGAACCCTACAAGCCCCCTTTTAATATTAAACTTACATTCGTAGTTAATCTAGATCTATATTTTGCATCCGTGTTTAACGTAGATCTAGAACCTACAACCATTATTTATTCTTCCTCCTTTCTTTTTCAACACGCCTAAGGTAAGAATAAAATATTCAACGTTTCCCTGAGGACTATCATACTCACCTCGGTCTAGCTACGCGCGACACCGTTCTGATTGCGGTTATTCTACAAACACATAGATCAAATCAATCAAATGGCGCCGTTGCCGGGGATACGTGCATAATTTTTTCTTCTTACTATTTGTGTTGAATTCTTATCCGATCTATATCATAAATAAAACAAAACTGCAAATTATATATTTAACGATTATTGTGTGAATTTTGCGAGGGAATCTGGAGTCACAGACTTGAGGAAACAGAAAGACAGAGACATTCATCGAGATCCAGAGGAGCACAGGAGGCCACGTAGCAAACGTCATCAACTGATCCTTCCTTCTCGCGGCGGAACCGCGACAAATAAGCCACATTAGCGGCGGAAGCGCGGCGGAATTGGAGATCTAGGGTTCCAAACTTCTCTGGTAAGTTTCTCAACTCTTTCTCTCTCCTCTGAAATCCAATAAAATATCTTTTCTGCAGGATTCTTTGCAAAATATCGCCGCTCAAAAATCTTTTTGCAAAGTTTTGTGATTAGTTTGTTTTGCATATTTTAATACGGAATTTAAGGGGCAAAGACCAAATCCAGATTAGGTGGGGATTTTATCACCCTTCCTAAGCCCCACAAATCACAAACCGAGCATCTGCATCAACCCTACATTAATTTAAAAAAATATCTAGACAAGACTCTAAGGACTGTCGCGCTCAATAAGGACAGAGGAAGGTCGTGGGTAATCTATCGTTTATCCACATTACTTTTGTGGTGTCTAGGCAAGTGTGTCTAAGGCAAACGGTTACTTAATTAGGCCCACTACTTACGTAGTGGATACCTCCCACTTACCTGGCACTTACCTGGCCACAAGAGTAGTAAAGAAGCGGTAGAGGATTGATCATGCGGCTTGTCCTTTGGAAGTCTAGGAGCGGTCTAGAGACTTGACCTAGGTAACCTTAGTTTCAGGGTTGTTTGTGCATTTTTTGTGTGATTTGTCTAAGTCCGACACACTTTTGCGAAAACAAACCAATTTTAAATTACACACACGCTGCCACTTGCTCTAAACCTGCTTTGTGCATGCTTGGCTGGACACGGGATTCTAGTGCCCGTCTTGTCCGCGTTCCTGTTATCGACTCCGAGGTCGGTACTTCTTCATCTTCTTTTTCCCCACCACCCACCACATCGACCGAGATGGACAGTACTCCATCAGGTTATAGCACCACACTGCCACCGCCCGTAGGTGAGCAGAATCCACCGTGCATCTTTCTCCAAGAAAGATGTTATCCTATCCGTGGTCCACTTCCCACCTGCTTATCTATTCCACCAGCCAACGAGGATAATTTTGAAATTAAACCCCACTACATCAATCTATTGCCCAAATTTCACGGGCTTGAGTCTGAAGACGCATACGTTTTCATCACTAAATTCGAAAACGTATGCGCAATGATGGGTACTTCACAATTGACTGTGGATGCTATGCGCTTGTGTCTTCTCCCATTCACTTTGTGCGACTTGGCAGAAAAATGGCTTTATAATACCGCCACACACTCCATCACTAATTGGGATGAATTTTTAATAGCATTTCTTAAGAAGTTTTACCCAAACCATAAGATCGCCCGTGTTAGAAGTGAGATCAACCAGTTTACCCAGCTTCCCAATGAACCATTTTGGAAGCGCTTTGAACGTTTCATGGATCTTCTTGTCCAATGTCCTCATCATGGAATAAATAGATTGGATTTGTGCCGAATTATATATGAAGGCATTAATCCAGCGACAAAGCAGATGCTTGAAACAAATTGTCAATGCAATTTCATGTCTAAAGATGATGGTGAAGCTTGGAAATATCTGGAAGACCTCGCTGAAAACACTTTGCAGTGGGAAAGCATAAGACCACCTTCATCTAGGGGAGGTATTCATCAGCTCGATGTTTCCATCGCAGTAAAAGCCGAAATGGCAGCGATGCAAAAGAAACTCGACGCCATTGAGAACAAATTCTCACCAGTCTCCCTAAATCAGATAACGCTTCCCAAGACCGTGTGTGGTTGTTGTTTAGATCCTTCACACTTGACGGGAGAATGTCTTATGAATGTATCGTTTCAAGGTCACGAGCAAACTAATGCTGCTTTTCAGCAGCGACCTAGAAACGATCCTTATCCTTCCACGTACAATCAAGGATGGAGGAATCATCCTAACTTTGCTTGGAACCAAAACCAACCCCAAAATCAAAACCAGTTCCAAAGCAATTATTAAAGACCTCCTCCTCAACAACCACAACCACAAAGTTAGCACCCCTTTCAGTCATAAAATTTTCAAAATCTGGCCAACACTTCTGCACCACAATTGGCCGGTACTGATAACTCTTCACTCGCACAAACTTTGGATTTGTTTATGAAACATACCATTCAAATGTCGGCCGATATGAAGTCTTCTATTGATACCATAAATAAAGACTCCGCCTCCCACGGTGAGAGTATTAAATCAATAGAAAACCAAATTGCACAGTTGAATGCCGCAATGAGTGCGAGAGAGAAAGGGAAACTTCCATCTCAACCCCTACCGAATCCTGGCCACTCACAAAGTTATAATGTGAGTGCCGTTACTACGTTGAGATCAGGAAGAGTGCTGGATAACCAAGTGGGTGAACAAGTTGATGTTGTTAGTGATACCAATGATATCCCGGCTTCTACTTCTTCCCCTGATTCGTCTAGTCTCCCGCCTACTTTCGAGCCTATTCTCCGTTTTCCCCAAGGCTCGAACCCTCAGCCCACTTCTACAAATCTATCTAAAACGATCCCCACTCCAATTCTGGGATCCATTCCATCCCCACAATCCTCTCCAATGGTGGACCCAACCCTTATTGATAAAGCACTTTATCCAAACAGGTTAAGGGGCAACATACCAAGTCCACAAATGGAGATGATTATGGAAATTTTTAAGCAAGTTAACATAAACATTCCTCTCCTAGATGCCATTCAACAAGTTCCATCTTATGCGAAAATCCTAAAGGACTTGTGCACTAGGAAGAGAAAAGTTCAAGTACCTAAAAAAGTTTTCCTTACGAGTAACGTGAGCACTGCTTTTACACAACAACTACCCAAGAAACGAAAGGACCCCGGAAGTCCTACAATTTCTATTTCTATTGGGGGTAAAAATATCAATCGTGCTCTACTCGATTTAGGTGCTAGTGTTAACTTGCTTCAGTATTCTGTTTATGAGCAATTAGGGATCGGAGAGTTAAAACCTCCGCATTGCACTCTTCAGATGACCGATCGATCTATCACCCAACCTAGGGGTGGGCTAGAGGATGTGTTAATCAAAGTCGGGGAATTTATATTTCCTGTGGACTTTATCGTTATTGATACACAACTTGTAGAGAACCCACGAAACCAAATTCCGGTGATTTTAGGTCGACCTTTTCTTGCTACTTCTAACGCTGTAATCAATTGCCGTAACGGCTCTATAACCCTATCCTTTGGAAAGAAGTCAATTGAGCTTAACATTTATAGGTTGGAAAGTGAACCCTCTGAACCCTATGCTCATGTGTGTTCTATCGAAACAGTAGATTCCGACAGCAGCGAAATTGAAGAGCTTCATGATACTGATCTCGACTCCGCTATTACGATGCTGTCCGGGTCAACATCTAACGCTAAATGTGAACCTTTCATGGAGTCTGACGATCACCCCATTTTTTCTGATGAGATTATTCTTCGGGGTATCGATGAAAGCTTTGAGGAAATCTTCGCTGATGAACTCGCGTTCTTAGAAAATACGGGTTGTATGATGAATCAACCTCAACACAAAGAAGTTGAACCATCACCACTTCTTATTATCAATAACAAGGATGCGAGTAATTCATCATCATTGTTTTGTCTCTATAAATCGAGACATAAACCTTTTCCATTACACCTCTTATCTCCTCCCCCTTCTTCACGTTAATAGGCGACATGTTCTTCCACCAACCTTGGTGCTTCATCGATAAAATTTTTGAATGGTTGGTGTTGACTTTTGGTCTTTGTAAGGCTTTACTTTGACCAATAACTTTAACCCCCCTAATGATTCTAATTGCTTAAAACTATTTTACTCAAGTTTGGGGGGGGATATTTTGGCTCTTGAAAGAAATTTTTTATAAGATTGTGAGCCAAAAATAAGTTTGGGGGAGGATTTCACTTTCATTATTTCTTGTCCCCTTTTTCCTCCTAAGTCTACAGGTTTTTGAGTTTAACGGATAGTAACAGTGATGACACTATTGAAAACAAGTTTGGGGGAGGTTTGTGCTTATTTACGTATCACTTTGCATCATACTTTGCATAAGCACAAAACAAAATATAATAATTTTTTTTTACATAAATAAGATAATAAAAGATTAGATAGTGAAAATTTACATCCAAAAGATTGGAAAAATTTAAGAAAAGATTAAATTAGAAGTTTTCTTAAACAAACTAGTAATAAGTAGTTATGAGCCGTTGTCCCAAGGATTAGTAAGATGAACAAAGTCACTAATCTGAGAATAAAAATAAGTCTGAAAAATAGTTCCTATTCTGGAAGCCAAATATTTGAACGTTGATACCCCACTTTACGCACTTACACACGTCTTGAAACTCGGGATTGTAGAGGATACCTTGAAATGCTCTTGTCTAAAAGCCAAAGTATGAAGGAAATAATAAATTAAAAAAATATAAAAATGGTGAAGAAAAATGAACACTGGTTTTGTTATCGCCAAGGCAGCAATAAAAAAATATAGCGAGGGTTCTTCATCACCTAGTGCCTTAGACCAACTGGTTTGGGAGTCACTGCTAAGCCTTAGGTGGTGCAAGACGAGGAAAATACTATCACCTAATCTGCAGGCACATGAGTAATCCGTCGGTTAGTACCTCAAGAAGCATTAACGGTCACATGAAATATGTGTGAGCAAATTCAACTAAATATTCATTGATTAAAAAGTACTGAGGCAGATGGACAAGAGTATGATAGCTTGAATTGAATTCTCCAAGTGTAGGGATGTTCTTTACACACACGTAGGGTTATATGATCGATGTTTGGAAGAAAGGTAGGAATAAAGAATAAAGGCGATGTTTTATTGAGGGATAATGTGATTTCTAACATTTTTTCACGACCATTAAGATAGGGCTCATAGCAACTGAAAAACTAGTGTAGTTGGAAACTCTAATTTTCAATGTCTTTCTTTTATAATTTTTATCTTTATATATAACATTCACGGTCTTTCTTTTATAATTGGATTTTGTGGGTGTAATCCGCTGAAAACCCTCAGGAGACAACACTCCTCCTACCAGGGTCACCTAGAGATTTAACGGCTTGTTGCACGTGCTCAGTGCAATCGTGTTGCCTACGAAAGTGTGCCTAGTTTTCTCCTTTCTTTTTCTCCTTCTCTTGAATAAACTAGTTTTCTCGGGATGATCAAAGATAAGTTTGGGAGTATTTGTTCAGTTGATAAAACTGCACATTTAATAAGACATTTTTCCTACTATTTCTATATAAAGAAAGGTGTTTATTATAATATATGATACATATGAGGGTTTATCTGTAAAAATACTATTTTCATGTGTTTATATATTATAATTAATATTTGGTAGGAAAAAGTAAGCATATAATATCCATGTAACATTTGGCCCATTTAATATGCTTACCTTATTAATACCTTTGACCAATACTTAATGGTTAAGTTAAATATCTCAATAAAACAAACTCTACTAATATTATTTGTTGAGTTATTGTGCAGAATTTGCAGGGCTGAAATCAAGGAAATCAAAGTTGTTAAAACAAACCTGCCTAATTAAGAAAGTAAACTAAAGAAATCAATTCTGGCATTGACGTAGAAAAGATTTTCAGTTTCCAGAGATTCAAAAGATCACCACATGTCACCATAAGAAGCCATAAGAAGAATGAGCCCAAGATTCCCCTACTTGGCCGCGGATCCCCGGCCAAACCCACCTATTGGCCGCGGATCCGCCGCGTTTTTGATGCGTTGGGAGTTAAGATTTTGGTGGTTAGGATTTTAACCTCTGGCTTCCAAATTAGGCAGCTTGGGTTCTGGCTTTGGGACTATAAATAAGGACCGAGAGCCTCTTGGAAAAATCATCAAGCTGAAGAGATCACGAAGTCCAAGACAGGCTCACGCATCCAGGCTGATCATCAACTGTTCGTCTACCTCCTTAAAAGAGATCGATAAGCAAACTAGCATTTGTAATCATTTTCTAAGGGAATAAAGTGTAAATGAATTTTGTTGATTAATAAAGGTAGTTCTTTTTCTTATTCTATTTCTCTGTAGTTTTAATATGATTTCTCTGTCCATCTCTTCTTCTCCCATCATGCGCGAGTAATTCTCCGCTTGTTAGGGTTCGTAGGATTAGGGTGGATTAATGGATGATGAAGATCCTTAAACTCTTTTTACGTCCTATAAAGTTTATAAACTTTACCAAAAGAATCATTAACATCCAAATCGGGCACACTACCAATTTATTGCTAGTCTTGACCGCGATTAGAGATTAGATTAATGATTGTTTTGATAAAGGTTAGATATGAACGGAGTTCCATGTCGAGATAGGGGTTAAGAGTGGGAACCCTTTTCCCTCCAGGAACCCTAATCTACATGCATCACTGTCGTTCTAGTTTTAAATCTATTAAAGGATAAAAAGAGTAATCTTTAATTAATCATCCATAACTACTAAATCCTAATGAACCCTACAAGCCCCCTTTTAATATTAAACTTACATCCGTAGTTAATCTAGATCTATATTTTGCATCCGTGTTTAACGTAGATCTAGAACCTACAACCATTCTTTATTCTTGCTCCTTTCTTTTTCAACACGCCTAAGGTAAGAATAAAATATTCAACGTTTCCCTGAGGACGACCCGTACTCACCTCGGTCTAACTACGCGCGACACCGTTCTGATTGCGGTTATTCTACAAACACATAGATCAAATCAATCAGGAGTCATTTATGCTTGCCAATCTGCCCTGTTCGAGAAGAATTGATGAAAAAAGATCACAACTCTTCTTATTATGTACACCCTGGCGGCACGAAAATATACAAGGATCTACGACAATACTACTGGAGGCATGGAATGAAGCGAGAAGTAGCAAGGAGCGTAGTAAAGTGCTTGATATGCCAGCAGGTGAAGGCTGAAAATCATAGAACTACTGGTCTACTTCAGCCGTTACCAATCTCAGAATGGAATTGGTAGCACATTACCATGGATTTCGTGACTGCTCTCCCTCACAGCACGAAGGGTAACGATGCAGTTTGGGTTATTGTGGATCGACTCACCAAGTCGGCTCACTTTATTCCATTCATAGTTGGCCGATTAACCGAGACGCTGGCAAGAAAGTATATGGAAGCGAGTAAAAATCTAAAGTAAGATTTAAACCTTCAAAATATACCATACTTGTCTTGATACCCATAAACTCATGAAGGAGATCGTGAGATTATATGGGGTGCCTGTTTGCATCGTCTCCGACCGAGATACTAGATTCCGATCCCAATTTTTGCAGAGTCTTTAAGCCAGTCTGGGAATGAGTCTGAATTTCAGCACGGCGTATCATCCCCAAATAGACGGGGAGTCCGAGCGAACAATTCAGATATTAGAAAATATGCTAAGATCCTGTATGCTAGACTTCATAGGTTCGTGGAAAGATCACCTACACCTTGTGGGGTTTTCCTATAACAACAGCTATCAGGCAAGTATTGGGATGGCACCTTACGCAGCACTTTATGGATGTAAGTGTCATTCCCCCCTGAGTTGGGACGATGTTGGAGATCGTGAACTCCTTGGGCCAGAAATGATCGTGGTAACTGTAGATGTGGTTCGCACGATCAGGAAGAAGATGCGTATAGCTTAGGACTGACAGAAGTATTGGGCAGATGTAAAGAGTCGACACTTGGAGTTCCAACCCGGAGAGCATGTTGTTCCCCTAATAATTAAAAAAAATAAAAGAGCTAAACTGTGTTTAATTTAATGAGGCAGCGCCTTACGTGCTCCCCACGGAAGCGCCAGTGCCAGCGCCAATCCCTTATGGTTGAATCCTATGATGGCGTCGCACGTGAAGCTCACGTGGGCGCCAATGTGCAAAGCACAGAAGCACCTATCATAAATAAGAATTAAATTCTTAAGTGGTACCCACGTGCACAACACGTGAGCGCTGGCGCCCAAGTAAAATCAAGTAGAATGAAATTTTACATGGAGATATTTCCTTAAAAATTGGGATACTCTCTGTTAAATAGAGCCGTTGGATCAAAAATCCAATGGTGATGATAAATCATCAAATAATAGAATAAAATTCTATTAAGGGAAAATATTCCCCTAATCTTTCTAAATGAACAGAAAATTATTGGATCAAAGATCCAATGAGATGGGAAAATATTTCCCTATATCTTTCTAAACAAAGAAAGATGTGCTCTGTATAACAGAGAGCCCTTGGATTAAAAATCTCCGTTTGACAGAATAAAATTCTGTATATGGGAAAAATATTTCTCTAATCTTGTTAAAAACAAGAACACATATCTTGTAAAACAGAAATCCTTGGGTCAAAAATCCAACGATAGGTAAAATTCTCCAAACAAATTTTGAGACCAATTAGATCAATTGGAATCTCTCAATAAGTGATTTTCTTAAAAACTAATTAACAATTTGCCTCCACTATATAAAGAACCCGAGATTTCAAGTCTCAACATACAGACATATAGAGAGAACCTCCCATAAGCTTCTGCAAAAATATATAAGGCTCTAAAAAACAACAGAGAATTTAATTATCAACAGAGAAGAAGATTTTCCTACTCTCAAATCCTAGATAAAGAAACCACAGAGATCAAAACATCTTTTGTACCTATCATATCATATCTATGTGTTTAACCATTCTCAAGAACTTAGTTCTTTCTCTGGATCTGAGATCCACATGACAAGTCTTCCACAAGTTGAGAATTTAATTCTCATCAGGAAGATCTTGTTCTTGAGAATCAAAGATTCAGAAAAGAACTAAGAAAAATAAAAGGAACCCATCCTATTGGAATTTAATTCCTCTGAAAACAGAGTTTAACCCTAAAAGAAACTTAGTTCTTTTAAAAGAAAAAACATAAGAACATAGTTCTTGAAGAAAACATGATCCTAGATCTTCAAAACAAAGATCTTGGTGCCATTAACAGAGATTCAATCTTTAAAAAGGAAAAGGAATTAGTGTCGCACGTGCATTCTACGTGGGTGCCTTCAACAGATTCCCACAACAAAAGGAAATCAGCGCCCCACGTGAAAAAACATGTGGGCGCCCAAAATAGTAGGCCAACGCCACACGTGAAATACACGTGAGTGCTGATTAAAAGTGCTTAACACTTCATATATAGCCCAAAATGGCTGAGTGCTTAACACTGATTGGGCAGTGCCTCACGTGCTCCTTACGTGGACGCCATACAGAAGTGCTTAGCACTTCATATACAGCTAAGACGGCAGAGTGCTTACAACTGATTGGGCAGTGTCCAGCGCCGCATGTGCTACTCACGTGAACGTCATACAGAAGTGCTTAGCACTTCATATACAGCCAAAACAGTCGAGTGCTTAGCACTGATTGGGCAGCGCCCAGCGCCGCACGTGCTCCTCACATGAACGCCATATATAAAAAAAATACTTAGCACTATATATATTGTCAAAATAACTGAGTGCTTAGCAATGATTGGGTAGCGCCCATAACTGAAGACTTCACATGATACCTATGTGAGCGCCAGAACTTCAAACAAGTGCTTAGCACTTTTGTATAAAAAAAAAGGGCTGAACAAGTAAAGCCCAAATAAGTGCTTAGCACTTTTGAACAAAAAAAGGGACTGAGCAGACTAAACCCAAATTGGTTAAGTCTCTCTGAAAAGTTTTCTTACAGCTGAGCCCAAATGCTCTGTTGTTGGATTTTAAATAAAAATGATCCTTAAAATATTGCTAAGTTGATCTTAGTCACAAATAAGACTAACGTATCTTTAGCTAAAATTAATTGTGCCCAAATGCTCATATATCTAAGTTGATCTTAATCTCAAACTAGATTAATGGTCCTTAAATAAAACAAACTCAAATCTAAAATATACGGATTTGGACTAATCCACGCCCTACGAGCGACGACATAAATAGTCTCCGTATACAATCCACGGGCAACCAAAATAAACAAAAATACATATGACATGAAGTGAACAGCTAGAGCAGAAGAAAGTGGTTATCGTAACGCGATAGCGTAATTAACTGCAGGGGCTTTGCGTCTGCAAGGAAGAGCGTCCCCACAATCAAAAACCCCTCACAAACGAGGGGGAATCTGATGAAGTCTGCTACAACGGTCGCATCTATCCAAACCTCCGATATATGGTGCTATAAATCAACTTGGTATTTTTGGAGAGGTGGATGAATATGTCCAAATAGCATCTGCCCCTAAATTCAGGAAAGACGTTCAATCTCAATTCGTCTTTTTTTTCGACGGTGAACAGATTCCGGTATGCCCGGTGGGGCCTTTTCCACTTTCCACTCCACACTTCGTATGTCGTGTTTCGCGAACAAAATTGCGGTTCGCTATGGTTGCCCCTGGATCCGAGGTACTAAAACCTGGTGTCTTGCTCTAGTGCAGAAAATCAATGGCTTCTCAATGCACTGCATGCAACAGCAACTCTCGCTCCACCCTAATTGGAGGAGTGACCTACGGGCCCAACGCGGCCTCTATTTTTTCAATGCCAGTGGGTCAAGTCACACAAACTACTACTGGGTTGTTCTTCGGGACCATGCTCCCACCAGTGAGTTTCGGTGCCTCAGTGCCGCAAGAAGAAGCTCCCAAAAGAAATGACGGTCTTCGATCGACCGGAAAACACAACGGTCCCTCTCAACGGGTCGTCTAAATCTGGCATCTCGGTCTTCAACAGGCTGAGCAAAAGCACAGACGGGCCTGTAAAGAAGCTCGTGATACCTAAAGGGTCTATCCCAAAATGGTTAGCTCTCCCAACTCCTACTACAGGCGAAGCCGTCAAAAGCGCTTCCCCTATCAGAAAGTCGGTCTTTGAAAGATTGGCCGGCCCTCTTCAAACCTTAACAAGGACATCGGTCTTCAATAGGCTGACACCAATTCCAGCTCCTCAGCAAAACCAGGGGCGTGATGAAAGCGCTTTCAAAACTAAGGCGATCCCTTCAGCAAGGCATGCTCGACGTCGCCATTGGCGCCGAGTGAGAGAAGCTGGAAGCAACTCCCCCTCTGGACTCACCGCACCAGCTCTATAGTGGAAGTCGATGCTACTGATCCACTTAAGAGGGTTCGAAAAATCTCTCCAACAACGGTGCTAAAGAAATCACCCCCGCCAGCAGAAGTTACAGTGCAGGCAAAACCAGAGCAGCCTCATCAGCGGCTCTCCTTGCAAATTCATAGGGTCTGGCGAAAAGTCTAGGATTTTGTGATTGACCGGAACTACTCTCGTTGACTGAAGAAATCGAAGGCTCTACAAGAAAAGGATTACTCCTCCGCAATACAACGGTGGACTTCTACGATGCAGGTGCCTGTCAAAACGGCTTATTCAGCTCCAATTTCCCATAAAAGAATGAGGTTGGAAAAACTCTATCGCCCGCGGCAAATTCCAAAGGCGATAGACCTAAACACCCGCATACGGTCTATATGATCAATGGGCATGAAGGGAGCCGTGCTTCGGTAAGTCACCGACCGCAAACTCGGTCGTTGACAAAGGCTCAAGAGCAACAACAAAAGCTCTTGAAAATTCTGAACAAAATGACGACACTCACTGGACAGAAAACAAGTCCGGACAAAGAGTCCGAACAACGCCAAGAGCAAGTGACCGATACAGAGTTTCTGTGAAGGATGCTCGAGAAAAGGGACAAAGAAGTCGCTGAACAAGCTGCTAACATGAAACAAATGGATCTCTTGTTCCAAGATATGGTTGGAACTTTAAGTCAATGTCGCACACCCCACGCACTTGTGGGGAGGCGGAGTTTACAAAAAAACGATTTTTATACTCTGCAACATCGACTTTAACTCCAGGATCTTTACAGAAACCTTAACTAGCTAAAACTACTAGGAGGTTCCAACTACTATGAAAAGTGTTATAACTCCTTGTTAACAATTCCTTCGGGTATTCTTATGCTCCTCCTCTTCTTTAGCTCCTCGAAGATCGGATCAAGCTTGCAACGTCAGCCTCTTCGTGTCGAAGATGATCCACCCGAGAGTCTATACCTCAAGCTCCAACCTCTAAACCAAGATAGCTAGGGTACTTAGTTTGCTAAGCTAAGCAGCCTAGAAGATGTAGAGTATCTAATGGAGTGTTTTATCTCATAAGACCCTAGGGTTCACAACTCAAGTGAGGGTTAGGGTCTTGAGGAAGAAGGAGAGGGAAAATATGGAGGGAGAAAGAGAATGAGCAAATGAGCTAGGTTATGGCAAGTGAAGAATGGCTCCTCTTTCTTCACTCATTCAAGCATGGATTATTTTCACATAGAAAATATCAACCATGCTTGAATAGTGAGTCTAAACAAATAAACAAATACTAAACGCCATGCTTCAACCCATGTCATGTATGTCTCCAATTTCCACCTCATTAATCTATTTCTCAAAAATAGATAAACCAAATAATCAGGTGTCCCCTTCTAGAAGCATGTTATGTAAAATCACAAGAATGCCCTCACTGTATATACATACCCGTATTTGTATTCTGAAAAATACGAATACAATGAGATGATAACAATCCAATAATATAATACTAGGATCCGGCTTAAACCAAAACCCACTAGTATTATCCGTCCGAAACGACATCCGTGTATCTAGTACACGTATGTGATCGGAACCCTGCCGTAAAACCATACGGTCTCTATATCATTTTGCCCAAGAAGGGAAACCCTCTATGTGGGATTCTAAAGACTCGACAGTATGCTGGCAGCGGGTTTAACCATAAGTCCGTCAGCGGTACTAGCTGTATGTAACGGTTATCTAGATATCTGTCGATAAGAAGGCCGATGAGCAAACTCATCCAAACTCCTACTGAGCATATCTGTGACAATCTCTATACAGTCCGGTCTGTTCATCTAAGATACTCGCATATCGGGCATAGGAGGTGGTAACCGTCAGACCCCTAATAGCGCAATAATTCATGCGGGGGTAGAGCCCAAAACACCCTGAGAAACTACTTGAGTACCTACTAGTAAATCTCGCTTTTCCTGGTCAGGGACTTTGTGTGATGGCTTTCCGAACATAGCACGATATCAACCCCCAATACCGGGAGAGACGAATCCTATTTAACCACTACTGCCTCCCGGTGCTTCGGGACTGCACCCAACCACTACCTGTTTGAACAAATCATTTGAGCTGTCGTAGGGTAGTGATCTAAGTACAGTGGGAACACACTCGAGATAAATAGTGATTTCAGGTCAACGGACAAAGTTGTACTCATATCACCTGGGAACTGCTAACTGACGATAGGTATAATACCAATCAGCAGTTCCCAACGAGTCCGTCTAGTGTAACTCATAACCCAATGAGCACCCGTATACTATCTCTAGTATGACGTACTAATGGCTATGGGAAAGACCATCTCCCCTGCTGGGATGAGAAGCGTATAAACTAGTCTAATCTGGAGTATCGATGCCCCATCTCGATAATCCTACGACTAGGGACATGTATAAGGATATGCTTATAGACTATCCAGCCCCCACTAGTATGACTGCCATCACAACGCCGGTAGTCAAGCAAAAATCCTAAGGGCTCTACCAATATGTATAAGCGATATGCTAAAAGAAACACATGCACATATTGAGGTAGAATCAAATCAAGTAGCATACTACCATTTTGAGCAAGACTGTTATTATAACTGTGAATATCCCAAGCTTCCAATATGTAATATACAATCCAGTATGATACAATAATGTCTTCTAGGGCATATATCACTAACAGGAATGATGATCTAGCTAGAACCCCGGCCGAAAATCCGTCGATAATCATCAACGATGACAGAGAGGAAACATCAAATCCTCCTATGGCCTTATCAGCAGCTAAGGAGGAATCAATCTCCAAGACCGTCCTTGATGATTACATTGCTCAACAAATAAGAGCTTATCAATCTAATGAAGCTGCTGGCCAAATCGTCAGAATCGGGCGACAGTATCCATGCTGGTATGACCAAATCAAATACCCGTCGGGATATACGATCCCCAATTTCCATGTGTACAAAGGGACATGCAACCCTCACCAGCACGTCGCGCAGTTCAGAACTCTGTACGGCAAAACTTGAGGCAACGAAAAATTGTTGCTACGCCAGTTCGTTGGCAGCCTGTCAGAAAAAGCCTTTGAATGGTACTCGGAGCTCCCAAATGACTCCGTAAAAACATTCACAGAGATGGAACTGTTGTTCACACAGCGTTTCGCCAGTGCGAGCGAACGCACTCCAATTACGACATTAATCAATGCCAGGGTAAAGCCGGGAGAAATCTGGGTCCAATACGCGATCCAGTGGTGGAACCTATGGTCTAAGTGCGAACAGCGCATTGAAGAATTTCCTGCTGTAGGCATGTTCATCGGGACCCTTGATCCTCGAACAACTGTGTTCTAGTTCATGACATTCTTCAAACCAACCACCTTTCGGGCCCTGATAGATAAATTGGCCCAAATGGACTAGATGGGCCACAGGCCTTCCTCCTCAAATAAGGACCCTATAAATAACAAGGGTAAAAGGAAAGCGACCTTTGTTGTCCATATGCAACAACAGCGGAGTGACCCAAAACCGGCTGCTCGCCAAAACAACGCGCGTCCGTGCCCATCCTTGGAGAAAAGACTAAGACACACTTACTTGTTTCCTCGCGACAAGACGAGAAGACTATTTGAATTGGCAATGCGTAATAACCTCATCACATTGCCAGACACTAGGCGTCCACCGCAACCCAGCGACATTAACAACTCTAAGTACTGCTCCTATCATATAATGGTGAGCCACCCAATTGAAGATTGCTATGTCTTCAAGAACTGGGTTGAAGACCAGTATCAACAGGGAAAATTCATGATGTCTGATAGCTGGAGGGTAAATCCACCCTATAAGCATACTCCCAAAAAGGTGGACGCGCAGGGGGCATCATGCTCACTTGTAGAAGAAACTCCATAGGAAGTCGTTCTTTCAGCAAAAAACCAAAAGAATGCTGAAGGATCTACAAGCATGTCCAGCAGTTAGGTGGAAAATCCAACTTGAACCTGAAATAATCGAAGGGATGTTAAAACCTCGTACCACACCGAAAATTGTTGACGAGGGGAAAACCCCCCAAGTCAAGCTTTCAAAATCTTCGAAGAAAAAGAAGAAGACCAAAAAGCCTGTGCAGCCTTCCGAGTATGACGACAAGCGCACAAATTTAAAAAAATACATTGACGTGCTGGAGTACAACCAGAAGGGGCGGACACCGGTCACGCTCGAAGAGTTCCTCAAGCATATTCTTGAGGATGAAGATAGTGACAAGATGAGGAAAATGTCTCATCAGAAGACACCGAAGACCGTATAGAAAGTTGCCACATGGTCTCCCATTCGTCATTATATGACGAAGAGGATCCCTCAGCGTCAGAAAACAACACAGAGGAACTGGGGGCAGAATCGGCGCTAAAATCCCCAAAACTGCCAGAAGACCCAATTGAGAGGTTGTTAAACGAAACCTTTCAAAAAAACAAAATTGATCGAGAATGCAAGATGACCATATATGAAAAGGCTAAGTGTCAGCGTTAGGATAAAGAAGCTGCGGCTAGGATGAGTCGTAAAGTTCTCTGACCAAACCAAAGCACACATGCAACAAATAAGAGCAGGATCAAAACAGATAAGTGGTTCTCCAAAGCCCTGTCAATAGGGATGAAGCTGCCACTTCTCGTAAGAAACACTCCTAGGGTCATATGCCTCAATAGAGAAGATGCATGACCAAACTACAGTCTATATCATGGTAAGGTCACCCACCCCACCGAGGAATGCAGTGCCTTCAAGAAGTGGTGGCAAGGATATGTTGCCCATCAAAAACACTTCAAGAGGATGAAGCGCGAAACTCATGCTCGTCGACGGCAAAATAGTGCGAAAAACGCGCATGAAGAAACAACTGGCAACTGTTATATGGTTGGTACCAGTTCGGAAGAGGAAAAACCCTAAATTCTTACATTCATGAGTGATTCTGAGGATGAAATACCTCTCAGCCCTCTCTTCAAAGACTCCACCTCCAAAAAAGAAGAGGAGGAGAAGAACTGCGAGAATATTCAGCTGCATAACCGCATGCTTCCTGAGAGGAACCTTGGACCTATAAACAAAGGTTCGAACAAAAAGTACAAAGGGAAAGGAAAAATTCCCGAGGAGATTGCCCTCGATGAAGAAACAGCCAAAGAGCTCGAAGCAAAAGTGTTAGTGATATATGCCCTAGAGGCCATTATTGTATAGTATTGGATTGTATATTACATTTTGGAAGCTTGGAATATACACGGATATAATAACAGTCTTGCTCAAAATGATAGTATGCTATCTGGTTTGATTCTATCTTAATATGTGTATATGTTTCTTTTAACATATCGTTAATACATATTGATAGAGCCCTTAGGATCTTTGCTTAACTACCAGCGTTGTGATGGCAGTCACACTAGTGGAGGCTGGATAGTCTATAAGCACATCCTTATACTTGTCCCTAGTCATAGGATTATCGAGACAGGGCATCGATACTCCAGAATAGACTAGTGTGTACGCTTCCCATCCCAGTTGCGGAGATGGCATGTCCCGCAACCATTGGTAAGTGATACTGGAGTAGTATACAGGTGCTCATTGGGTTATGAGTTACACTGGACAGACTCACGGGGGAACTGCTGGTGGGTATTATATCTATCGTCAGTTAGCAGTTTCCGGGTGACATGAGTACAGGATAGTTCGTTAACTTGACATCACTATTCGTCTCAAGTGTGTTCCCACTATATTTATATTACTACCCTACTATGGCTCAAATGAGTCATGCAAACAGGTAGTGGTTGGGTGCAATCCCGAAGCACTTGGAGGCAGTAGTGGTTAGATAGGATTCGTCTCAGGATGTATTAGGCTCTACACCGACACGACTTATTGCGCTATTATGAGTCTGACGGTTACCACCCCCTAGGCCCGATATGCGATACTCTTAGACGAACAGACCGGACTGTACGGAGATAATCACAGATAGGCTCAGTAGGAGTTCGGATGAGTTTGCTCGTCGGCCTTCTTATCGATAGATACCTGGGTAGCCATTACGTACAGCTAGTTCCATTAACGGACTTGTGGTTCAACCCACTGCCAGCGTACTATCGAGTCTTTAGAGTTCTACATAGAGGTTTTCCCTAGTTCAGACGAAACGATGTAGAGGCTGTATGGTTTTATGGCAGGGTTTCGATCATATACATGCACTAGCTGCACGGATGTTGTTCGGATGGATAATACTAGTTGGCTTTGGTTTAAGCCAGATTCTAGTATTATATTATTAGATTATTACTATCTCATTGTATTCGTATTTTTTTGGAGTACGAATACAGGTATGTATATATGGTGAGAGCATTCTTGTAATTTCACAAGAGATGCTTCTAGAAGGGGACACTTCATTATTTGGATTTATCTATTTTTGGAAATAGATTAATTAGGTGGAAAATGGAGATATTTGTGGCATGGAGTGAAGCATGACTTATTGTTTTGTTTATTGGTTTGGCCTCACTATTCAAGCATGGTTGATATTTTCAATTGGAAAATATTGCATGCTTGATGTGAGAAAGGGTATAAGCCATTCTTCACTTGCTAAGACTTAGCGCATTTGTGTTTTTCCTTTCTCTCTCCATTTTTCTCTCCTTTTTCCTCAAGAGCCTAATCCCTTACATGTGTTGTGAACTATAGGGTCACTTGAGATTAAATACTCCAATTAAGACTCTACATCTTCTAAGCTACCTAGTTTAGCGAACTAGGTACTTTAGTTACCTCGGTTTAGAGGTTGGAGCTTGAATCATAGGCTCTCGGGTGGATCGTCATTGACATGAGGAGACCGACGTTCAAGTGCAATCCAGATCTTCGAGGAGCTCAAGAAAAGGAGGAGAAGAAGGCCCGAAGGACAAGTAACAAGGAGGTATAAACACTATCATAGTAGTTAAAACTTCCAAGTAGTATAGCAAGTTAAGGTTTCCGTAAAGATCCTGGAGTTAAAGTCAGTGTTGCAAAGTCAAGAAAATCGTTTTTTTGTAAATTCCGCCTCCCCACAAGTGCGTAGGGTGTGCGACATCGACTTACAAAAAGATCCACCTAAGAAAAACAAGGGGAATTATAACATCCTGGCACATCTGAGGAAAATACCCTCGCAAATGAGCATATTGGATGCTCTCCTCCTGTCCATAGAGGTATGAGATTCCCTGACCAAGGCATTACAAGAGCCCGATTAGTTCCAAACTTTCTTCGCAGAATAGAAGATGAAGGATCGGATGGTAGAGGTCCACACATCTGACATTATATTTAGTGATGAGAATCTCCTCCTCGGTACATGCGAGCATAATCTCCCGTTATACGTCACCGGGTACTGCCACGACATCAAGATAGGGAAAATCCTTGTCGACAACGGATTCTCCGTCAACCTTCTCAACGTGAGAGTGCTGAAGGAAATTTGCATGAACGTTTAGCACCTTGCCCGAGATAAAATTACCATCTTCGGGTTCGACTCACAGTCGTCACGGACACTTGGGTCCATAATAGTGACGTTACGTCCGGGCTGCTCGTCACTGACATCAATTTCATGTCATTGACGCCAAGACTTGCTATAATGCTTTGCTCGGCAGGCCTTGGTTACATGAGTACAACGTCATCCCTTCTACACAATATCAGTGTATGAAGTATTTCAAGGACGGCTCGAAGTACACCATTACGGGAGAGCTAAATCCGTTCTCCGTAAACGAAGTCCGGAAATACAAAGATGCAAAGTATTTCCTACCAGACTTCGAGGATAATGAAAGGTGCAACAAGCCAGAGAATAAACAAAAATCCATCGCCACTATCCCCATCTTTAGGAGCGATACCGAGGAAGACGAAGAAATAGTCTACTCGGGTCAACCTCAGAAAGAAAACAATAAGCCCGGACCATTTACTCCTATTTGTTGGATATGTCAATTATTGAATAGCAGGCACGCGATTGTGCTGATTGAGGGAGGACCTATACGGGGAGAACAGTCTTACTCAAGATGATAGTATGCTATCTGGTTTGTCTTTATCATCATGTACAACATTAGATGGCATTACAGATCACTATTACATATTGATAGAGCATATAGGATTCTTGCTTGACTACCAGCATTATGATGGCGATTATATAAATAGGAGCTGGGTGGTCTATAAGCACATCCTTAAATGTCCATAGTTGTTGGAGTATCGAGACTGGGCATCGATACTCCGGAGTAGACTAGTGTATACTTATCGAGACCCCGACGAGAGGCGGTAACCGGTCTCACAAGCCATTGGTGTCAGTTAATCACCTAAGATAGTATACAGATGCTCATTGGATTATTAGTACACTGGACGGACTCGCCGGGAACATGCTAGTTGGTATTATACCTATTGTCAGATAGCAGTTCACAGGTGACATGAGTACATATTAGTCTGTCGACCTGAGATCGTCATTTGTCTCGTGTGAGTTCCAACTGCGCTTTGATTACTACCCTACCATGGCTCAAAGGAGTCATGCAAACATGTTTTAGTTGGGTACAGTTCCGAGCCACATAGAGACAGTGAGCGAATCGTCGGGGATTCGTCCCTCCCGGTATTGGGGGTTGATGTCGCATTGTGCACGGGTGGCCATCACCAGAAATCCTCGGCCGAGGTGTAACGACACGAAATGTCGCGTTATTAGGGTTCTGACTTTATCCACCCCCTAGACCTGATATGTGATACTCTTAGACGAACAGAACTGACCGTATGGAGATTTTCGTTGATAGGCTCAGTAGGGATTTGGATGATCTTGCTCGTCGGCCTTCCTTTCGCTCAATACCTGGATAGCCGTTACGTACAGCTAGTGCCACTAACTTGCTTGTGGTTAAACCCACTGCCAGCATATTGACGAGTGTTTAGAGTCCCGCATAGAGGGTTTCCTTGGTTTTGGCGATATGATGTAGTGGCCGTATTGGATACGTGCAGGGTTCCGATCGATTGATTGTACTATGTACCCGGACTTTCGATTGGACAGTTGATAATACCAGCCAGCTCTGGTTTGAGCCGGATTATTAAATCAGGTCTTGATTTAATAATTTACGTATATGTATTTCGATACGTATATTCTATTATTATGTTTTTTTATGTTATTCTATCTCTTTAGATATTCGTATTTCGGTACGAATACATGTATGTATATACAGTAGAATATAATCCGTGTTTTTCCGGAAAACATTCTAGAAGGTGGACACCTCATTTTAGGGTTTGATCATTTATTTTTAAATGGATAAATGAGGTGGCAAAGATTTGATGGGAGTATGGTGAGGACCATGCTTGCATAGTGTGCATAATGAATTCTTTATTCATTTGTGCATACTATTCAAGTATGGGCACATTTTGTCACGCCCCGCTTCTCAGAGTGTGCTAAGATCGGCACGTGACAGAGCCAACCATGCTACCTGTGGTTAGAAAATATCTCTCCACAGTCACATTACGGCTGTCTATAAGATATCAAAAACAGTAAAAATAAAATAAACTATCTAGTACATGTTCATATGCCAGATTAAACGAGTCAAGAAATAATATATGCGGAAGCAATAAATCCAATAAGTAATAACATCTGGAAAGTACGTCCCAAATACGGGCTCACATCAGGAAATGAAAATGCAGAAAGAAAACTAAACTAAACTAAACTAAATACCAAATTGCTCCTCACTGTTCGGCATGTCGATTGAAGTACTCCTGGTCGGCCTGCGAAAGAGATAAAGGATATGGGCCATGCAAAACCCAGACGTCGGTGCGCCATAATATCAAACAATAAAATATAATCAAGAGGTAACAAGATATGCAGGCATGACTATGAACAGTAATGAGTGTATAACAGTAAAACGAATATGGAACAGTGAAGTGTATGTGCATGCGGTGAGTAATCTATGCTACTGGGTTAATTACTCTCAAGTCTTTGAAATCAATTTAATGAATCGTCGATGTAACTCAATAGTATCCCGTGCATGCCCGGGACCACGGTCAAGACTCTCGGGATGAATCCGAGACGTGCCGCTAGGCAGTAAACAGATAACATGTACAGACGAATGATGTCAGCAGCATCATCCCGGAGCTCGCCTAGCCCATAAAACTGATCAGTATAAGCGTCGAACTGTTGAGTTACAAGTCAAGTTTCATCATTGATTTCCCTTTACCCCAAGGTTATGTGTTTAAGTCGGGTATTGATAAATATGGAGCTAATGCCAACACAGGATCAAGCAGGTACAGATTTTATCTGAAATAGACAACAAGATACGTTCATCGGGATGTCAAGTCAGGATTGTCGGCATTAGTAAAAAGATCAAGTAACAGGTCAAGAAGTGGTGTATCAGGTCATACCAGGTGGTGCATATGTGTCGAAGGATGCCCGTAAAATAAACTGTAGCAAGTACGGATGCACGATAAAAGTACGGATGCACAGTAAAACACGGATGCACAAATATTTATCAGGAATTACATCTACAACTCCATGACTACGCATGATGCACATTATCAAGCATGGGGTACTAATGTAACAGTAACATGAAATAGTATGACATGGCATGCAACTAGATATATAATAAATTGTACGAATGCGAACAGATATTGTAAAATTGTAAAACTGTAACACAGGATGCACAATGCAATGAACATATAATATTATTATTAATATGGATGTAAAATATGTATCATATAATGTAGAAAGATAAATTTGCATGCATCTAGATATATAATAAATGATACGGATATGAACGGCTGTCCGAAAACAGTAAAACGGTAACATGAGATGCATAACTAAACAATATGTAATATTAATATTCGCATGAATGTAAGATACAGTAGTATAACATGTAGCAAGATAAACTTTCCTGATCGGATCTCACGACGGGGTGCGTACATCACGTCCGACGTCGGGTAAACGTCGCAATACACACACGCGCGTACAGAACTGAACCAAGCAAAACAAGAACACGACCACGCTGGCTGGGGATGTCCACTAGGTTTCCCGAATCGTCGGCGGCGACACGGCTCCGGCGATCATCGGAAAACCAAGAAACAATAAAAGAAAGAGAAGAAGAAGTAGTAGAAGAAGAATAAGTATGAAGAGGAGGACTGAGGTTTTGGTGGTTGTGGATAGAGGCGAGGCAGGCGAGACGACGAGTCGTGGATTTTCCGGCGTGGTTTCACAGCAAAGGGCAGTGAGGGTTCTTGATGTCGTGGATCGCGATTTTGTGCAGTGAAGGGGATCGGGATCTTGTGGAGGAGGAAGGAGGAAGTGATGGAGAAGGTGGTGGCGAGGTCGTGGAGGCGACGATGGGGCCGGAGCTCCGGCGACGAGGGTTCAGGCGAGGGTTGCTGGCAAGGGCTTGTAGTGGCCGGATTCTTAGGGTGCAGTGGTTTGCTCGGGTCAGTGTTCTCCCTATTGGGAATACAAGGGAGCAGAGAGAGGTCGAGGAGAGGAAGTCGATGGCGAGGGTGTCAGCGAGGTCGGGTTGTGCAGTAGGGCGAAGGTAGGTGTGTGGGTATGTCAAGTTAGGTTTGCAGGGTTGGAGGAAGAAGTGGAGTGGTGGTGAAGATGAAGGTCAGAAGGGGTTGAGGAAGGTCGTGGTGACGGCAAGGCTGTAACCGGCAGTGGTCGACAACGGTGAGGTTTCTCGAGTCGTTGGGTTGGGTTGCCGTCGGGGTTAGGTTGCAGTCGGGGAAAGAGGAGGAGAAGGTGTTGTCGGAGATGAAAGGAGAGGGAGACGAGGTCGAGGAGGTGGTGACGAGGCTAATGAGGTGATCGGCGAAGGGGGCACGAGCGATGGGTGCGGGGGAGGGTTCGTGGGTTCTCGCGAAGGCGAAGGCGGGAACAGGAAAAATATTTTAGAGGAAGAAGTGAGTAGAGAGAGAGAGAGAACGTGGGTAAATATATGGGTTAAGAAATTATAAAAGAAATATATATATATATATATATATATATATATATATATATATAATTATGCAGAGAGAGGCAAAGAGAAAGGTGAGATTCAATTAAACTTGATTTTTAAAAAAAATATATTAGGAAATATATTTTGTTTTAAAATATATTAACGGTTAGAAGTAAGTAAAGAATATAATATTGATAATATTTTAGTTTTCTGGCAAATACAAAATTACTCCAAAATACGTCCGGGTTGGGTCAAAAATTACGGTTTAAAAGTACGGATAATATACGTATCAATCAAAACCAAATTACGATATCCGGGTAACAAAAATGCATACCCCCAATAACGCATACACGTAGCGTGCACGTAGCGATCCAACGAGTCCGTTTCACTGAGCGGAACGAGAACACGATGTATGGATGCCACGACAGGGTTAAGGGTATGATGCAGGCCATGCTAGGTATTTAAAATAATTATTTGACTATACTTGTATTATTAAGAGAATATGCAGATGTCAGATATATGATGCAGGTATACAGGACATATGTGTGCACGGATCCTCATAACTAGCCGGGATAAATCATAAACAGGAATCAAGACGGATTTCCAGCAAGCGGGTCTGGTCGGATGCAAACACGGATACCAATTATATTATTCACACCCAAAACACAATAAATCAAGAATAGCCATAATAAAGAAATACCCAAACAGAATTTTATAAATGAGCTAGGGTGTTACATTATACCCAACGACAAAAGAATTTCGTCCTCGAAATTCCCGGAACAAGAAAAGATAAACAAACCTGAATCTACGAGAAGAGGTGTAGAAACTTCTGTCGAATCTCGTCTTCTCGTTCTCAAGTCGATTCTCCGTGCGAACGATTCCCCCATGAAACAAGTACGAGAGGGATAACATTGTTCTTGAGGACCTTTTCTCTTCGTTTAACAATCGACATCGGTCGTTCTTCATAGGTCAAGTCCTCCCTTACTGTCAGCTCCGAATGATCTAGCACGTGTGTTTCATCTCGAACATACTTATGGAGTTGAGATACATGAAACACGTCATGAACATTCGCTAAAGATGGTGGTAAAGCCAATCGATAAGCCACTTCTCCAACCCGCTCAATAATATCGAAAGACCCTACGAATCGATGACTAAGCTTGCCTCGGCTCCCAAAACGAATCATTCCTCTAGTCGGTGATATCTTCAAGAATACAAGATCGCCAACAGAGAACTCTAAAGTTCTTCTCGATGTATCGACCCAACTCTTCTGCTGATCCTGTACTGCCTTCATGTGATTCCGGATAGTATTAACCTTCTCTACTGTTTACATGATCAAATATGGTCCCAACAATCTTCGTTCTCCAACATCGTCCCAACAGACGGGTGAGCGACACTTGCGGCCATACAATGCTTCGAATGGAGCCATCTGAATAGTCGCCTGAAAGCTGTTATTGTATGAAAACTCCACCAAGTGTAGATGATCCTCCCACGAACCCTTGAAGTCTAACATGCAAGCTCTCAACACGTCTTCAAGTGTTTGGATCGTTCTCTCCGACTGGTCATCTGTCTGGGGATGATAAGCAGTGCTAAACTTCAATCGCGTTCCCAAACTTTCCTGTAAACTCCTCCAGAAGTGCGATAAGAATCGGGTATCACGATCGAAAATGATACTTACAGGTACACTATGCAATCTCACAATCTCCTGTATGTACCGCTCTGCTAACGATTCCATTGACTGACCAACTCGAAATGGTATGAAATGAGCTGCCTTGGTCAATCGATCAACGATCACCCAAACTGCATTGTTGCCATTTGGACTCCGCGGTATAGCTATCATGAAATCTATGGTTATATGTTCCCACTTCCATTGAGGAATCGGAAGTGGTTGCAATAAACCATCTACTCTTTGATGTGCAGCCTTGACTTGCTGACACACCAAGCACTTCGCTACAAAGCGAGCGATCTCCCTTTTCATGCCTTCCTATCAGAAATGCTATCATAGATCACGGTACATGTTCATGCCTCCTGGATGTACGGAATATGTGGAACTGTACGCCTCCTTCATAACTTCTTCGTGAATATCTCTTTTCGGCACACACAAACGGCTACCATAACGCAACGAACCATCCTAACGAATCAACAAGTCCGTTCGAAGTCTCGCTTCAACCTGTTCTCGAAACTTCTGCAATCTTAGATCTTGTGACTGTGCTGCTTTAATACTATGACGACTGTACTTGCAGCTGCATCAACTGTCCTGAAGAATGCGGTAACACGGTCTCCAACTCGAATTTCCGAAAATCATCGATAAGGTCCTTCTGTGCTGTCAATATCCGAATCTCTAGCAACCGACTAAGCGCATCCAGTACTACATTAACTTTTCCTGGATGGTACTTGAGATCAAGATCATAGTCATCCATCAGCTCCAACCATCTACGCTGCCTCATATTGAGCTCTTTCTGCATGAACACATACTTTAGGCTTTTGTGATCGGTGAATACTTCGACCCTTTCACCCATTAAGTAGTGTCTCCAAATCTTCAAAACGAAAATCACAGCTGAAAGCTCCAAATCGTGAGTTGGGTAATTCTTCTCATGGGTCTTCAACTGTCTCGATGCGTAGGCTATAACCTTCCCATGCTGCATCAAAACACATCCCAAACCTTTCCCAGACGCTTCGCGGTGAATCACCAATCCTCCGGAACCGTCTGGTACGGTCAAAATAGGAGCGGTTATCAACCTTTGTTTTAACACCTCAAAAGCTGATGCACAACTATCCGTCCATACGAACGTTACATCCTTCCTTCCACGTAAGCTTGGTCAAAGGCTCAGCCAATCGAGCAAAATTCTCCACGAATCTTCTGTAGTATCTTGCAAGTCCCAGAAAACTTCTGATCTCCGCTACATTCCTCGGAATCGGCCAATCTTGAACTGCTGCAATCTTCTCAGGATCAACGGCGATTCCATCTCCGGATATGACGTGCCCCAAAAACTTCACTTCTTCAAACCAAAACTCGCACTTGCTCATCTTTGCATATAATCTTTCTTGCCTCAACGTTTGCAGTACGATCTCTAAGTGTTCTGCATGCTCTTTTAGGCACCTCGAGTAGACCAGAATATCATCGATAAACACCACTATAAACTGGTCCAAGAACAGAGAAAAGATTTGGTTCATCAAGTCCGTAATTATCTCCGGTGCATTCGTGACTCCGAATGGCATCACTAAGTACTCGTAATGTCCATATCGAATTCGGAACGCAGTCTTGCAGATATCCTCTTATTTAACTCGAACTTGATGATATCAGGATCGCAAATCCAGCTTCGAGAATACCCTTGCACCACTGAGTTGCTCAAATAATTCTCCGATGCGAGGAATCGGGTACTTGTTCTTAATAGTCACCCAGTTTAATTCTCGATAATTGATCCACATCCTCCTTGTGCCATCTTTCTTCTTGACTAGAAGAACTGGAGCTCCCCCAGGATGAATTACTGCTGCGAATCCAACCCTTCTCTAGCAATTCAGTAACCTACTTCTTCACTTCTTCCAACTCCACTGGTGCCATTGGATACTACGCCTTTGAAACTGGCGCCGCACCAGGAATAAGATCAATCGCGAACTCCACATCTCGTTTTGGCCGTAAACCCGAGATGTCCTCGAACACATCCATGAACTCTCTAACTACTACTGGTGCTTCCTCCTTATCAACTTTCATCGACGAAAGAACGGCGCTTATCGTCCTAGCCCTAAACTCCACTGGCCCGACAGAACCGCTGCCTCCAGCAAATACAAACTCCGGATGTCCGGGAATCTGGAAAATCAATTTCTTTGCCCTACAATCAATGTGAGTGTGGAAAGTGCCGAGGAAGTCCATTCCCAAGACAACATCATGACTGCCAGTATCAATCACTAAGAAATCCGCGAATAACTCTCGTCCGCAAATAACAACCGAACAATCCTTGCATTCGCTACTAGATATGATCTTCCCGTTCCCAGTGTGTATGTCCCAACAACAAGACAGGGTCATGCAAGCAATCAAGTATGCAACAATAAACTTGGACGACATAAAACAATGGGATGCACCAGAATCGAATAATTCTAATGCAGGAAAAACATGAACAATTAGGATACCCGAAATGACTTCACCTGAAGCCAAACACTGAAGAAGATTAGCACGGTAAACAGGATTCGAGCTTGCGATAAAACATGAACTGGTAAGCAATGAAACTGAGAGAAGCAAGGTAATATCACGACCATAAATCAAGGAAATGAATCAAGACTAGAACTCCAAGTTACTTAAATAGAGTATTGCATTGTAACTATGCTGCAGTTCATAGTTATAATCACATAACTCCGTTCAAGTCACCCAAATCCTGGTATCAGAATCAAAAGAATAGGAAGGGAGAAACAATAGAGAACCAAAAGGATTTCAAGTCGAGATGCAAGGTCATTTATATATCGTCAAGACAAAGTGTCAAGAGAAAGATAAAATTAAAGAATCACGACAACAATGTGGCAGAACATGTTCCTAATTACGGGTTTTTTGATTCGTGTATTGGGTCCAATACCCAACTACAAAAGAATAAAACCCGATTAACCTAAATCATATTGCTCTGATACCAAATAAATCATGTCACGCCCAGCTTCCCAGAGTGAGCTAAGATCGGCACGTGACAGAGCCAACCATGCTACCTGTGGTTAGGAAACATCCCTCTACAGTCACATTACGACTGTCTATAAGACATCAAGAAAAGTAAAAATAAAATAAACTATCTAGTAGATGTCCATATATCAGAATAAACGAGTCAAGAAATAATATATGCAGAAGCAATAAATCCAATAAGCAATAACATCTGGAAAGTACATCCTAAATACGGGCTCACATCAGGAAATGAAAATGCTGAAAGAAAACTAAACTAAACTAAACTAAATACCAAATTGCTCCTTACGGTTTGGCCTGTCAACTGAAGTACTACTGGTCGGCCTACGAAAGAGATAAAGGATCTAGGCCATGCAAAACCCAGACGTCAGTGCGCCATAATATCAAACAATAAAATATAATCAGGAGGTAACAAGATATGCAGGCATGAGTATGAACAGTAATGAGTGTATAACAGTAACACAAATATGGAACAGTGAAGTGTATGTGCATGCGGTGAGTAATCTATGCTACTGGGTTAATTACTTTCAAGTCTTTGAAGTCAATTTAATGAATCGTCGATGTAACTCAATAGTATCCCGTGCATGCCCGGGACCACGGTCAAGACTCTCGGGCTGAATCCGAGACGTGCCGCTAGGCAATAAACAGGTAACATGCACAGACGAATGATGTCAGCAGCAGCATCCCGGGGCTGGCCTTGCCCGTAAAATGAGCAGTATAAGCGTCGAACTGTTGAGTTACAAGTCAGGTTTCATCATTGATTTCCCCTTACCCCTAAAGTTATGTGTTCAAGTTAGGTATTGATAAATCTGGAGCTAATGCCAACACAGGATCAAGCAGGTACAGATTTTGTCTGAAATAGACAACATGATACGTTCATCGGGACGTCAAGTTAGGATTGTTGGCATTAGTAAGAAGATCAAGTAACAGGTCAAGCAGTGGTGTATCAGGTCATACCAGGTGGTGCATATGTATCGAACGGATACCCGTAAAATAAACTGTAGCAAGTACGGATGCACGATAAAAGTACGGATACACAATAAAACACGGATGCACAAATATTTATCAGGGATTACATTTACAACTTCATGACTACGCATGATGCACATTATCAAGCATGGGGTACTAATATAACAGTAACATGAAATAGTATGACATGGCATGCAACTAGATATATAATAAATTGTACGGATGCGAACGGATATTGTAAAATTGTAAAACTGTAACACAGGATGCACAATGCAATGACCATGTAATATTATTATTAATATGGATGTAAAATATGTATCATAGCATGTAGTAAGATAAACTTGCATGCGACTAGATATGTAATAAATGATACGGATATGAAAGGATGTCCGAAAACAGTAAAACGGTAACGTGAGATGCATAACTAAACAATATGTAATATTAATATTCGCATGAATGTAAGATACAATAGTATAGCATGTAGCAAAATAAAATTGCCTGATCGGATCTCACGACGGGGTGCGTACGTCACGTCCGATGTCGGGTAAATGTCTCAATACACACACGCACGTACAGAACTGAATCAAGTAAAGAAAGAACACGACCATACTGGCTGGGGATGTCCACTGGGTTGCCCGGATCATCGGCGGCGGCACGGCTTCGGCGATCATCGGAAAACCAAGAAACAAGAAAAGAAAGAGGAGAAGAAGTAGTAGAAGAAGAAGAAGTATGAAGAGGAGGACTGAGGTTTTGGTGGTTGTGGACTGTGGCGAGGAAGGCGAGACGACGAGTCATGGGTTTTCCGGTGAGGTTTCACGACAAAGGGCATTGAGGGTTATTGATGTCGGGGATCGGGGTTTTGTGCAGTGAAGGGGATCGGGATCTTTTGGAGGAGGAGGGAGGAAGTGATGGAGAAGGTGGCGGTGAGGTCGTGGAGGCGACGACGGGGTCGGAGCTCTAGCGACGAGGGTTCAGGCGAGGGTTGTAGGAAAGGGCTTGCAGTGGCCGGATTCTTGGGGTGCAAGGGTTCGCTCAGGTCGGGGTTCTCCCTGTTGGGACTGTAAGGGAGTAGAGAGAGGTCGAGGAGAGAAAGTCGACGGCTAGGGCATCGACGAGGTCGGGTTGTGCAGTAAGGCGATGGTGGGTGCGTGGGTATGTCGGGTTGGGTTTTGCAGGGTTGGAGGAAGAAGCGGAGTGGTGGTGAAGATGAAGGTCGGAAGGGGTTGAGGAAGGTCGTGGTGATGGCAAGGCGGTCGCCGGCAGTGGTCGACAACAGTGAGGGTTCTCGAGTCGTTGGGTTGGGTTGCCGTTGGGGTTAGGTTACAGTCGGGGAAAGAGGGGGAGAAGGTGTTGTCGGAGATGAAGGGAGAGGGAGACGAGGTCGAGAAGGTGGTGACGAGTCCGACGAGGTGATCGGCGGCGGGGGCGCGAGTGATAGGCGCGGGTTCGTGGGTTTTCGCGAAGGCGAAGGCGGGAACAGGAAAAATATTTGAAACGAAGAAGTGAGGGGAGAGAGAGAGAGAGAGAGAACGTGGGTAAATATATGTGTTGAGAAATTATAAAAGAAATATATATATATATATATATATATATATATATATATATATATATATATATATAATTATGCAGAGAGAGGCAGAGAGAAAGGTGAGATTCAGTTAAACTTGATTTTTAAAAAATATTTTAAGAAATATATTTTGTTTTAAAATATATTAACTGTTAGAGGTAAGAAAAGAATATAATATTGATAATATTTGAGTTTTCTGGCAAATACAAAATTACTCCAAATTACGCCCGGGTTGGGTCAAAAATTACGGTTTAAAAGTACGGATAATATACCTATCAATCAAAACTAAAATACGATATCCGGATAACGAAAATGCATACCCCCAAGAAAGGATACATGTAGAGTGCACGTAGCGATCCAAACGAGTCCGTTTCACTGAACGGAACGAGAACACGATGTACGGATGCTACGACAGGGTTAAAGGTATAATGCAGGCCATGCTAGGTATTTAAAATATATTATTTGACTATACTTGTATTATTAAAAGAATATGCAGATGTCAGATATATGATGCAGGTATACAGGACATACGTGTGCACGAATCCTCATAACTAGTCGGGATAAATCATAAACAGGAATCAAGACGGGTTTCCAGCAAGCGCGTCTGGTCGGATGCAAACACGGATACCAATTATACTATTCGCACCCAAAACACAATAAATCAAGAATAACCATAATAAAGAAATACCCAAACATAATTGTATAAATGAGCTAGGGTGTTACACATTTTAAAAAGAAAAGAAATGTTTTACAAAACCTAGCCACTTGATTTTCTCTCTCCATGGTGACTTCATTATTTTTGAGATAGTTCCTTTTCTTGATGCTCATCTCTTCTCCTCACCATTGTGCTTCACTCCTCTCTTGAGTTTCATGGTTGCTTCCACCTTCATCTTCCACCTCCTCTCAACCCTCTCATGTGTTGAGAATCATGAGAGGAGGTAAGATGAGATAGACCAACACTTAGATCACTCACTACATCTCAGGGTTTCTAGATTAGCAACCTAGAAATCCTAGATGCTTCACTTGCATTCATTATGTGAAGCTAGAGCCATGACTACATCTCTCGGGTGGATCATCTTCGACAGAAGGAGACCGGCGACCAAGTTCACTCGAGCATGCCTCAAGGAGCTAAAGAGGATGACGGAAGGCCGAAGGACTTGGTTCTTTTGGTATAACAATTCTAACCCTTTAGTTTAGCTTCTTTAGTTTGCTAGTATGGTTTCGATCTTGGACAGAGTTTTGCTTGCGCCAAAAATATTAAATGCCAGTTTTTGTCCGCATCGGCCACGGTAGATGGCCAGGGCGCAGGCGAAACCCATCAATGGTATCAGAGCCACCCATAAACCAATACTAGCTAGTTTGCACAAAGTTAGAATATCGATCGACCAAAATTTCCGAATCATTTTTCCATTTTTATGTGCTTGCTGCCGATTTTGAAAAGTGTTCAAAAAATCTTTCTATGTATCTTAAAAATCTGTGCAGGCACAATTAGGGCACCACAAGAAATTTGGGGATAAGACCCCACAAAATGGCCGCGGTTCCGCGACAATACATGCACATTGGCCGCGGAAGCGCGGCAGATTTGTGGGCGTTTTGCTCCAAATTTCTTCTGGCACTCTCTGACTTAGAAAATTGATTTTTAGAATATTTAGTTTTGGTATATTTAGTTTTGGTCCGGATTTTTTTAAAGTGATGTTTTGCTTTTGGGGTTAATTTGGGAAAGTTTTAGTCGATCGAAATTTTAAACTGTGTGATTATCAGTATATGTGCTTATATCTGCGACCGTGAATATCATTGAGCGGTACAACACGACTAGTTGCTATATGTTCAATTAGAAGGGTTTGCGATCGTGATATTCACGTTGATGTTATGAGTTGTGCTGATATTGTGGTTGGATTGTCGTGGTGGATAGCCAATGGTGCAATGATAGTAGTACAATTCAAATTCATTTGTATATTCAGTATTGCGGGACGAGCGTCCGACATGTGGACTGCCGTCTCTGCCAGATTGTATATTCTTTTATTGGGGCACGACCGGGTTAAGGTCGATGTCACCGTTGTATATACTTTTCTTTTCTGTACTAGGATTACCCCACGGTGGAGTGCACGAATAGCTGGGTTCTAGAGGGCAATGGGTCCGCATCTCATGGCATTGAGACGGAGGGGACCTTACTCTAGAATTAGCGGGCTATTCGCCGCACTCGCAGAGGGTATAGGTTGACCCACGGAGGGGTGCTCAAGTTACCGGATTCCGTGAAGTGCTGGGTGGCCCATTCATGTTGTTGATTGGAGTTGCCTCGCTTCTAGGATTGGCGGGTAACCTGCCGCACTCGTAGAAGTCTAGGTTTTCATTGCACGGGCTATCCATACGACAGGGAACATCGGGTTTCATTTGTGACTCAAATGAAACCCGAGCCTCCAAGATTATCCACCATTCAGTGTTGTTGGCTGAGATTCTGTGATGTTGCTTATATCATGCCTGGAATGAATGTTATATATATTTGTATATATACTAGTAGATGTTGTATATATTTTGCACCCACGCTAGTACGGCCCCCGCTCTATCGTTAGTTAAGTAACCTAACGGGTGATGACGGGGCCCAGTGGTAAATGCGGATGGCATATACATACATTTTATTTTCGTTCCTTTTCTGTGGTGTGATATGGATTAATTGATGGGACTGCATTAATTCTGATTAATGCAAGGAAAAACAAACCTATATAATGTTGTTGGAACCAATTTTGAAAAACTGTTGTTGCAAGATGTTTCCTTTTGCTTTGCACAGTGGTATTCGGTTCAGAATATCCAGCACCTCATTCGACGATGCAAGAGCCGGAATCCCTTCATCGGGAGTGACCTCTTGAGCAAAAGTTTGCATCATTGTAATAACTTCACTATAGTCAATTCTTTTGCTTTGCATCGTGGTATTCAGTTTGGAATATCCTGCACCTCATTCGACGAGGAAAGAGCCGAGATCCCTTCACCGGGAGTGACCTCTTTAGCAAAAGTTTGCGCCACTATATATTTGTAAAACCACTCGGTTCCTTCAACGATATCAAGTTCATTACTTTAAAGGTTTTTCGCCAAAAACTAGCCCTAGCCCTCCGTCATTTCCTATGAGTAGTACTTAGTATCCGTGCTGCGTTTGTTGACTGTGTCAAGGCGTAGTGTGCGGTAGCTAAGTGGTGCTTGTTTGTAGCATAATATGTGATTGGTTAGGACAGTCGTGCGGCCTTGTTGACTGTGTCAAGGGCTCGTACGGGTGGGTTTAATGCAATCAAGATAATAACGGGTTGAAATTGACTAGGACTCTTTGATTTGTTGACTGTGTCAAGGTCACTTGAGTCCTAAGGATAAAAACCACATCGGGAGTTTCAAACATACAGGAAACTTTCCAGGCATGCGCATACTTTCTGGAGTGTGGTGAATTGGGTGGCTTCCATCAAGTTATCATGCGATGATAGTTGGATCCCGATTCTCACTGATGAGTAGGTGTTACTCCTCGGGTGATTTTAGATGATCTCGGCTAATTCTCCTTTTAGGGTTTGAAGTAGAATTCGAGAAAACAGTGGGAGACATCCTGATTAGATAAAGTGATTAACCATTCTAATTTAGGTTAGAGTGCATGCTGAGTGTTTCTTTTCTCTCTCTCTCTCTTTTGTAGCGACCATGAACCGACATCAAACTAAACTCATGAACCAAGTTAACCGAAACTTCTTAAAACACTTTGGCTTTTGGATTTTCATAGTCGCATAACTCATTGCCGCTCCTACGTTTCCTTTTCATTTCTCTGAACATTCCGTATCACTACGAAGATCCATATTTATTGGATATGCCATTGTATAGTTACATACAAACTCGATGAAACTTGTTTCAGTTCGAGAATGGTTTCCGATTCTGGAGAAATTGAATAAGATTATTCAGATGTCTTTTCTCTATACCTTCTCTCAGGTCGCGAAGGCTCCTGGTATTAGGAGAGTACACATATTACCCTTATTGGATAGTCTTCTTCCAAACCATAGGCAGGTGTCGAAGGGTGGGGAAGGAAGAAAACCAATTAGCCTGAGTGTGGTGTACAGAAGGTAATAAGTAAAGAAATAATAAAGGAATTAGATTAAGGACAAAGGAAATTGCGACTATTATCGTTCACGACAAAAACGCATATACCCCTGCCACTCCTACATCACCTTTGCATTCCTCCAGAACAATCCATATCACTACGAAGATCCACATTTCTTGGATATTCTATCGTATAGTTACATATGAACTCAAAGGAACTTGTTCCAGTTCAAGGATGGTTTCTAGTTCTGGAGAAATAGAATAAGGATTATTCAGTTATCTTTTCTTTTTATCTTCTCTTAGGTTGCGAGAGCTCCTGATATCAGGAGTGTATACCTATTACGCTTATTGGATAGTCTTCTTCCAAACCTTAGGCTGGTGCCGAAAGATAGGGAAAGAAGAAAACCATTTAGCCTAAGTGTGGTGTACATAAGGTAATAAGTAAAGACATATAAAGGGATTGGAGTGAAGGCAAGAAAATATACGGTTACTGTCATGAATCGGGATAGTGGAAAAGGCATTACTAGGAATACCCGAATACCCATTCGAAACATTTTCATGTTTCAATTTGACTGTGCAGTGTTAATTGAAAATTGTTTTCCCAATTAGATTCTGACTCCAGGGTATGTATTTACCAGATTTCATTCTCACATCTGTATGGCGTTACAGATGCTGAGTGGGAGTAAGATATTGGGAATTGGGTGATTAGATCCTCAACATCAGAATTCTTTGTAATTGGTGATATTTGAGGAAATCACCTGGGTTTTGCCTGATGGCAAATTTTTTGTTTTGAATATCCATTGATATACACCAATTTCAAATTGATATATATGTATGTTTATTTTATAAAGTGAGATATAACCTTTTGAAATTATGTTTATAATATTTACCTATATCAGTTGATGGTTAGGTAAGGAGAATTCAATAGCGGTGTAATTCTTCTTAACCATAGCACAGATTTCAACCTACAACGCATAGGGTTTGAGTTATTAAACTAAGAAGACTTATACAAAGTATTGTATGTCATCCAGTATCCATTATGACAAAGGGGTTGGTACTCGTACTATATTCTGTTTACTTTGACTTCTTTAGTTTTGGACAAGTATTTCATTGAAATACAGAGTCCAGATATTGAGAAATTATAGGTATAAGAATAAAAGTAGAGAACCATATGTTGCAAGTATCAGGATTCTTCATGGTGATCGATGATGTAGATATTTGTGCTAGCTATTCCGATGATAGTAATGGTTTTGAGAACTTGCTTCTCTTTTTCAAGTTATTCATATATGGGTGCATTCCTTGATGAGTAATGCTGCTTGGCCTCCTTCCATTTAGTTGATATGCACTAGAAACAGCTGCATGATTTTGAATCTGGTTGCAATTAAATTAGTGCATTTGTTTCTATATTGGATATACAGAATGGATTCATATCTTAACGATGTTAAGGTATATGGAGTAGTCCGGCTGATACTTAAAAACCAGAATCTGGAAAAACTCTAGGCGCGTTTCAGTAAGTGCAGTTTTTGGGTTATTCCAGGCTTTGACGAGGGTTAACATTCTACCATTTGGAAGATCAATAGTTATATTGTTCTTGACTCGCCACTAGTTTTAGTAAAATAGATTCTTTTTAGAAAACATTAATGGGAGTATGGTAGAGCTAGAAATGATTCCAGAACCACAAACGATTACCGATAATTTAGAGAAACCTAAAGATTCAATTGGATTCGATATTCCATTAGCCACTCCACAGATTTGGTGGGTAACCTCAGGCACCCGAGAGGTACTTCAGTCTTCTTAGAGGCGGTGAGAGGGAGGTTCTTGTTTACCCAAATTTGTCATTGCTGATGTTCTAGACTATGAGACCCGGCAGGAGGATGAGTATAACATCGTTCTAAACCAGCTTTAGAAGCGCACGTGTATATGACTCTGTTAGAGGGTTGTTATAGTCAGTGGGAGCAGCGGAAGTATAGTGGGCAAGTAGCTTATGTCTATTTATAGACGAAAGCGGGTAGAGCAGAAATAGATCGTCTAATTTTTATGAGACGGTCATAGAGTTTGACTTCATCAGAATAACAGATAGATCTGGTAAGAAGGTAGTAGGGAGTAATGTCCTGATATTTTGGATGACATGCGCTTGATAGGAAGTGATATTCCTATACTACGATTGGTTATACGTTGTTGTCACAAGGTGTTTCTCCACATAGGATCTGGATAAAATATCAGTGATTCTGGTTACTAGATCTATGATGTTAGATCTAGATTTGGGAAGTGTCCCAATTTGGGTACTTGACACTATGCTAAAGTGTGGTAGAATGGACGACTCCTGGTGTGGTGCTTTACCCGCAGGTGATGGGGTCACCCTCTCTAAAGAGATGTCTTCTAGACTGATGAAGAGATGGATTTGCATGATTGACATATCACTTGCTTAGGCAATTGAGTTAATCATGAAATGTCAAGTACCACATCAGATATTGCTTTTGCACTGGCTGCAATAAGCATATATATTAATCCAATCCTGGAGAAATGTTGGGAAGAAGTTATAAACATAAGTCGATGTTCTTGGTATATGATAACGGCAGCCTCTTCAGGAGGCGGTTATCATTTTAGGCTTCCAAGATGACCTGGATGACAGAGTGGCTGTCAGAGTTATAGTTTTTCCTCTTTTAAGGGGCAGTATGTTGGACAGGTGGTCCAAGCGGATACTGAGGAAGACATGGCGCAGGATACTGATTAAATTCAGTAAATGATACAGTCTAAGAAGTTTGTTGGATTTGGAGTTCATTTGTGAACTGGGTCCCATCAGACATCCAGACAAATTCTAAGACAGGTATCGCCCATTTCGGGAGATAGTCATTCTCCGCGAAGTTGAGATATAGAGAGATAAAGAAATAAACATTGGAGTGGATCCACTCACTGAGGCTATTTCTCGAATGCAATAGTTTCACAAAAGGGATTTGCGAGATTGATTAGTAGAGAAGTTGGACGTTCGGTATCACACGGGCTGTGAGTATGCGACACCGTAATAATTAGCCTTAAGTGCAAGTGGGAGATTGTAGGCTATAGTTCCCTTAAGTCAATTATTGAATCGCAGACACGCGATTGTGATGATTGAGGGAGGACCTATACGGGAAGAACAATCTTACTCAAGATGATAGTATGCTATCTAGTTTGTCTTTATCATCATGTACAACATTAGGTAGTATTACAGATCACTATTACATGTTGATAGAGCCCATTGGATTGTTTCCTGACTACCAGCATTATGACGGTGATCATATAAGTGGGAGCTGGGTGGTCTATAAACACATCCTTAAATGTCCCTAGTCGTGGGAGTATCGAGACTGGGCATCGATACTGTGGAGTAAACTGGTGTATACTTAACGAGATCCCGACGAGGGGCGGTGGCCGGTCTCACAAGCCATTGGTGTCAGTTAGTCACCTAAGATAGTATACATGTGCTCATTGGGTTATGAGTACACTGGACGGACTCGCTGGGAACATGCAAGTTGGTATTATGCCTATTGTCAGATAGCAGTTCCCAGGTGACATGATAAAAGGTTGGTCTATCGACCTGAGATCGTCATTTGTCTCGTGTGAGTTTCCACTGTGCTTTGATTACTACCCCACCACGTCTCAAAGGAGTCATGCAAACAGGTTTTAGTTGGGTACAGTCCCGAGCTACGTGGAGGCAGTGAGCGGACCGTTGGGGATTCTTCTCTCCCGGTTTATGGGTTGATGTCGCATTATGCACGGGTGGCCATCATTAGAAATCCTCGGCCGAGGTGGATGAGAATTACTGATTTGAATCAGTAGTTTCTCAGTGGGTGATGGGCTTCATACCGACATGAAATGTCGCGTCATTAGGGGTCTGATTTTATCCACCCTCCTAGACTCGATATGCGATACTATTAGACGAATAGACCAGACTGTATGAAGATTGTCACTGATAGGCTCGGTAGGGGTTTGGATAAGCTTGCTCGTCGGCCTTACTTTCGCTCAATACCTGGGTAGCCATTACGTACAGCTAGTGCCACTGACGTGCTTATGGTTAAACCCACTGCCAGCGTATTGATGAGTCTTTATAGTCCCACACATAGGGCTTCCCTGGTTCTGGTGATATAATGTAGTAGCCGTATTGGATACGTGCAGGGTTCCGATCGATTAATTGTACTATGTACCCGGACTTTCGATTGGACAGCCGATAATACCAGTCGGCTCGGGTTTGAGCCGGATTATTAAATCAGGTATTGATTTAATAATTTACGTATATGTATTTCGATATGTATTCTCTAGTATTATGTTCTTTGTGTTATTCTATCTCATTAGGTATTCATATTTCGGTACGAATACATGTATGTATATACAGTAGAATGCAGTCCGTGTTTTTCCGAAAAACATTCTAGAAGGTGGACACCTCATTTTAGGGTTTGACCATTTATTTTTAAATGGATAAATGAGGTGAAAAAGATTTGATGGGAGTATGGTGAGGATCATGCTTGCATAGTGTGCATAAATGAATTCTTTATTCATTTGTGTATACTATTCAAGTATGGGCACATTTTAAAAAGAAAAGAAATGTTTTACAAAACCTAGCCACTTGATTTTCTCTCTCCATGGTGACTTCATTATTTTTGAGATGGTTCCTTTGCTTGAAGCTCCTCTCTTCTCCTCGCCATTGTACTTCACTTCTCTCTTGAGTTTCATGGTTGCCTCCATCTTCATCTTCCACCTCCTCTCAACCCTCTCATGTGTTGAGAATCATGAGAGGATGTGAGATGAGATAGACCAATACTTAGATCACTCACTACATCCTAGGCTTTCTAGATTAGCAACCTAGAAATCCTAGTTTCTTCACTTGCATTCATTATGTAAAGCTAGAGCCATGACTATATCTCTCGGGTGGATCATCTTCGACGGAGGAAGACCGGCGACCAAGTTCACTCGAGCATACCTCAAGGAGCTAAGGAGGATGAAGGAAGACCGAAGGACTTGTTTCTTTTGGTATAAAAATTCTAACCCTTTAGTTTAGCTTCTTTAGTTTGCTAGTATAGGTTTATGGTTTCGATCTTGGATGGGGTTTTGTTTGCGCCAAAAATTTTAAACGCCGGTTTTTGTTCTGCATCGGTCACGGTAGATGGCTAGGGTGCAAGCGAAACCCAACATTATTTTGGTCTTTGGCAGCGACTCTGAGGACGAGGCCAACGCAGTGTTCTCCATCTGTCCACCAATGCAAACCTTCACCGGAGCGGATCAAAGTCTGCAAATCACAGTGGCTCCGCCTCAGTATTATAAGAAACTTGATGCGCTCTATATATACAGCGTACAAGAAATGCACACTTTCTATGTACCTTCCAGGAGAAGAGGTGAAAAAATGATTCTCTTCTACCAATCTACGGAGACCAAAGTAGAAAAGAAGTTTGGCATGGTGCCGATTTTGCACTTGACGGGATTCAACCCATCCTTCTGCCAAGATACTATGTGAATGGATTGAAAAGGCTGTTAAGATGCCAAGGTGTACAAAAAGATTTAGGATATTCCAGGGACTCAGCGAAATATGCCCAATGGAAAGATGGAGACAACCGGGCTCGTATACATTCGGTTCAAGAAACAGGAGCAGATCCACAGTTGTCGCATCGTAAACGGTTCTAGTGAAGCGGAAGACGCTTTTCAAAATAGCCGTGACGTCAAACCAGAGCGAGATCCTTTTCTAAAAACGTTGAGTCTGTCGCTTGAAGAACAAATTAACAAGTTAATAAAAGAAACTTGTCAAACGAGCCGGGACAACCACAGCCGCGAAATAGCCATTTATGAAAAGGTTAGGACGCAGCGTCTCAGTCAGCAATCTACGGAGAATGTAGACCGTAATGCTCTTCATCCCCGGCCAGCTATATGTTCTCGCGAAAGGGGAAAACCCTGAAATGGAGGCAAAAATAGGGCAAAGAACGTAAACAACCTTCGAAAACAACAAAGCGGATTCAATACGTCGTTCGATCGAGAAAAGCTCGAGTGGAGCCCGTCCTTTATAAAGAAGATGGGTCGAGAATACTCTTTTCCTCAAGACAAGATAAGGAAAATATTTAACCTTGTCATTAAGCACCAGATGATGATACTTCCGGAGTCTCGACACCCCGAACAAATAAATGTGGTCCATCACCCGGATTATTGCTTCTATCACCGAGTAATAGGTCATCCCCTTGAAAACTACTTCACCTTCAAAAACTGGGTAGAAGACCAGTATCAGCAAAGCATGTTCGCTTTATCCGACAACTGAAGGGTAATCCCACCGCAAAAACATAAGCCAAAGAGGACCTATACCGTGAGGATAAGACTAGCTCAACATCAAGAATGGAAGCGAATTCGTACCTGCCATACAATAACACTCTCAAGAGAGGGAGGGCACGAGACTATGGATGACCTCCACATGTGCTTCACAAATGAAGACGAGGAAGGGGTGATCTCAGAGTTTCCACCAGCACCAAAATAGCTGGAAGATGCGATACATACCATGGCGAACAACCTAAGAAAAATTGACTTAGGGACGGAAAATGATCCGAAACCAACATTCGTCAGTGAACTATTGTCTAAAAAATAGGTGGGCACGTTAAAAGACGTGCTCATGTAGTATAAAGATTGCTTTGGCTGGAACTACTCTGAAATGTCGGTCTAGATCCAAAGGTGGCAGTGCATAAACTAGCTATATTGCCGAGTATAAAGCCAATCAAACAGAAGCCAAGAAGGACGCGACTCGAACTTGAGATGAGCATCAACGCTGAAGTTAAGAAACTAATCGACTCTGGCTTCATCCAAGAAGTTCAATATCCTAATTGGATCGTCAACATCATTCCAGAGATGAAGAAAAATGGGACGGTGCGCATCTGCGTGGACTTTCGGATCCTCAACAAAGCTTTCCCGAAGGATGATTTCCCAGTACCTGTTACCGAGCTGATGATCGATAACACGTCTACTCATGAGGTCTTCTACTTCATGGATGGATCTTCAGGATACAACCAAATAAAAATGCATCCAAAAGACCAAAAGAATACCTCCTTCCGAACCCCGCCGGGCATATTCTGTTATAAGGTGGTGCCCTTCGGTTTGAAGAACACTAGCGCAGCCTACCAGAGGGCCATGACAAAGATCTTTGATGACCTCATACATGGGATCATCGAATGCTATATCGAAGACCTTGTAGTGAAGAGTAAATCTCATGAGGAACATTGGGAACATCTAAGAATAGTGTTCCAACGCCTTCGGAAGTATAATCTGAAGATGAATCTTCTAAAATGTGCGTTTGGAGTTTCCTCAGGCAAATTCCTAAGATTCATCATACGTCACTAGGTTATCGAAATTGACCCTTCAAAGATCAAGGCGATTATAGAAATGCCCACGCCAAGAACCTTTAAACAACCGCAGTCTCTCCAAGGAACGCTCGCGTATATCCGGCGGTTCATAGCTAACCTCTCTGGGAAATACCATCCCTACAGTCATTTAAATAAAGAAGGGGACCCCGTTCATCTGGAATCAAAAGTGTCAAAATGCACTAGACGAAATTAAACAACAGATGCAAAATCCCCCGGTATTGACCACTCCGGTTAAGGGAAAACTACTTATCTTATATACAACAGCCCTTGAGGGTTCTCTAGACACGCTATGAGCACAAGAGAACGATCAAGGAAAGAAGAGAGCTCTGTACTATTTGAGTCGAGTTCTCTTAGGGGAAGAAAACAACTATTCCCCTATCAAAAAGCATTGCCTGGCTCTTATCTTCGCAATAATGAAGCTCAAGCATTACGCCTTGGCACATGAGGTCCATCTTATATTAAAGATGGATCCTCTCAAATATCTAATGCCAAAGGTCATACTAACAAGAAAGCTTGCCAAATAGGCCCTCCTCCTGATGGAGTTCTCGATAACGTGTTGACCCCGTAAAAAAGTGAAAGGTCAGGCCATAGCTGACTTTCTAGCGGAGCATCCAGTAGTAGCCGACTCCCCGTTAAATTGTGAATTGCCAGACGAACATGCGTTTGACGTAATCGAAGAAGAGTTGAAGAAAATAATTCCCAATGGGAACACTACTTCAATGGAGCATCTTCCATAAAGCAACAAAAGCAAAACACCCTCATAATCAAAACTAGGGTGGGCCTTATCTTTGTAACTTCGCAAGGAAGGATATTGCGTTACGCCCTCTCCTTAACAGAGCCAAAGACTAATAACGAGGCTGAATATGAAGCTTTGATAGCAGGTTTAAAGATCACTATCGACATGGGAATCAAAGACCTCCTCATATATAAAGACTCTCGGATAATCATTAGCCAAGTGAATGGCGATTATCAGACATGCCAGCCAGAGCTAATAAAGTATGGCGAAAAAGTGCAGCAACTGCCAACACAAATCCCTTACTATATCCTGGAAAGCATACCACGTGCGGAAAACAGCAAGGCAGATGCACTGGCCAAATTAGCCAAGGAATTGGCCGATGAAGACCTCGATGACGTGAGGATCGTTGTGTAAAGCTGCAGGGTTCTCGCGCCAACAGATATATATTCGGGAGACCTAATAAAGCCATCTGAAGGAAAAGAAACGACCGAACAAGTATCCCTTCAAATAGAGGACGAAGAAAAGGTCATCGACTGGAGGGAAGTCTTTATAGACTACTTCAAGTCCCAACGGACGCCCAAAAATGCGTCGTTTAGACATCAGCTTATGAAACGAGCTTTGTCGTTTGCCTTAATTAATGATAATCTATATAAGAGATCATTCGACTTTCTATGGCTAAGATGCTTGGGGCCAGAGGAAGCAAAGAAAGTCATCTAAGAAATTCACGACGGACTCTACGGTTCTCACCAAGCTGGACCAAAGATAAAGCTGAAGATAAAAAGAATGGGTTACTATTGGCCCATAATGATTCAGGACTGCCTCGATATGCAAAGCAGTGTCACTCGTGCCAAATTCATGGGGACTTCATCCACCAACATCCAAATCTACTACACCCAACAGTGGCTAGCTGGCCATTCGAAATATGGGGAATCGATATAATTGGCCCCATTGAACCGGCATCGTCCAAAGGATATTGGTTCATACTGGCAACGACCGACTACTTCTCTAACTGGGTAGAAGCAATACCATTAAGGGAGGTGAAAACGGAGAATATCCTTTATTTCTTCAAGACCCGTATCATCTATCGATTCGGCACCCCGCGACGGATAATCTCGGATAATGGGCCAGCTTATAGAAGTCATAAAATCAACCGCTTCACATAGCAACATAAGATAGATTGGAGATACTCTTTAGTCTATAATCCTTGGGCCAATGGTCTAGCAGAAGCTTTCAACAAGACCTTGATAAAGATTATAAAAAAACGGTGTCCAGAAAAAAAAGGACTGGAAAGGTTGCATGAAGCTCTCTGGACATACCTAACAACGTTCAAGACGGCCACGAACATGGAAACAGTGCTTCCATTGGAAATAGAACTCCCCTCTCTACGAGTAGCGGTTTGATACGAGCTGACAGATAAAGAAAATGCTCATCTTCGGCTTGAGGAGCTCGATGCACTCGACGAAACTCGCCTTATAGCACAACAAAATCTGGAGGCTTATAAGGTAAGGATGACACGGTCATACGAAAAACTGACCAAGCCAAGAACATTCTGCCAAGGCGAACTCGTGCTTGTCGTCAAAAGACCAATGATCCCCAATCGTGTAAAATAGGGGAAGTTCGAGCCGAACTATGAATGCTCGTACATCATAGACAAAGTCTACCAAGGTGGAGCCTAGTTGCTCATGGACATTCATAGCAAAGGACCCTTCCGGCCAATAAACGGCCTATTCCTCAAAAAATACTACGCTTGACGAGTCATGACTTAGGTCAATGAAAGATGACGACACTTGTGTCCGCTCGCTACCTTCCTGAGTCAGAACCCTGAAAGTAGTATCCAAAAGCTCCGTCACCTCAAAAATGGCGATATTGGACCGAGATGTTCCTAAACTAATAACGGATCGAGAAATGTTGGACCGAGACGTCCCTAAACTAATAATGGACCGAAACGTCCTTAAACTAGCGTTCGTCCCAAAAATGGGAATGTTGGACCGAGACGTCCCTAAACTAATAATGGACAGAAATGTCCTTAAACTAGCGTTCGTCCAAAAAAACGGGAATATCGGACCGAGATGTCCCTAAACTAACGACGGACCAAGATGTTCCTAAACTAATAAAGGACCGAAACGTCCTTAAACTAACACTCATCCTCGAAATACGGCAATGTTGGACCGATATGTCCCTAAACTAATAATGGACCGAAATGTCTTTAAACTAACATTTGTCCCAAAAACAGGAATGTTGGACCAAGACGTCCCTAAACTAATAATTGAACGAAACGTTCTTAAACTAGCGTTCGTCTCAAAAACGGGAATGTTGGACCGAGACGTCCGTAAACTAATAATGGACCGAGACGTCCTTAAACTAGCGTTCATCCCAAAAATGGGAATGTTGGATCGAGATGTCCCTAAACTAATAAAGGACCGAAACGTCCTTAAACTAATATTCGTCCCTAAAACGGGAATGTTAGACCGAGATGTCCCTAAACTAATAATGGACCGAAATGTCTTTAAACCAACATTAGTCCCCAAAATGGGAATATTGGACCGAAATGTCCTTAAACTAATATCCGTCCCCAAAATGGGAATGTTGGATCGAAAAGTCTTTAAACTAAAAATTCGTCTCAAATATAGCGATAATGGATTGGAACATCCCTAAACTAGCGCATCGCCCCAAATACGGCGATATGCTCTCTTGAGATCTATATTGCAATCGAAGTCTTAGCGGCAAAAGTTGCAACTCAAGTCCCATTGGCTGCACAGCTACTCCAATAATGAAACCAGCCCCAAATCCCACCGGCAAACAGATGGGTCACCTGTGACGAAACTATTCTCGAGAATTTCACCGCGTAAAAAAATGGTATGTCCACAAGAAAAATGGACACGGATGAAAACCCGAAAGGGCACCATGAGTAAAAACAGCAGGACTGCCGACGAGTTTGTGAAAACTCGAAAAGGGCGCAAACTCATAAAATAAAAAAAATTCATGTGCACTTGCAAGGTCCTCTCGACCTTGTGAGGAGAAAATACCTGCGTGAGATCCTTACGACTCACAAAGGAGAAACACACTTAGGAATCCCCTCGATTCCTATGGAGAAATTACACTTGCGAGATCCTCACGACTCATAAGGAGAATTCCCACTATGAGACCCTCACGGCTCGTAGGATTCAAAATCCTTAATCTACCGGGATCTAAACTTGTTCTTAAGCCGTCATATTCCCCTAATGTTGCCCTACATGGGTCCTATATTGACCCTTGTATACAATCAATGGGCATAAATAAATATTGTCCCACCAAGTTCCACCAATGATGATAAATGTCCTCATATGGTAAAAGACACTTGTAAGTCCTCTCGACTTATAAGGAGAAAACACTCTTGGAAGATCCTTACGACTTACAAGAGAAAATCACTTAGGAATCCTCACGATTCCTAAGGAGAAAATACACCTACGAGATCATCATGACTCGTAGGGAGAAATACCTTTATTAGACCCTTACGGATCATAAAGTCAAAAAGCCTTAGCCGACAGGATCCTAACCATGTTTGCTAAGCCACCTTTGTTGAAATCTACAAAGGCAAATGTTGATTCGGCACCTGGCAATATTCCAGTTATAGCGATATTGATGCCCAAACAGGTGTCAAACTCCATGTCCTCTCACGGTAAATGATGATTCGCTCTTGGAAATATGCGAGTTGAAGCGATATTGATGCCTAAATAGGTATCAAATTTCAAATTAACAAAGGCAAATGATGATTCGCACCTGGCAATAGCCCAATTGAAGCGATGCTGATGACTGAATAGCTATCAAATTTCAAATCCTTACAAAGGCAAATGATGATTCGCTCCTGGTAATATTCCGATTGCAGCGATGCTGATAGGTATCCGATATCAAGTTCCTGACTCGTAATAAAACTCAGCGAGTCACAAAAAAATGAAATGAAATAGCCGAAATGATTGGGCATCGCGAAAAATAACCGAAATGATTGGGCAATCGCGACTTTTACGATATGAAAAGCTGAAAAGATAGAGCATCGCGGAAATAAAAAATAAAATAAAATAAAATTTCTTCTACCCTGCAAGTATGTCCATATTGACTCTACTACACAATCCATAGGCACAAATAAAGAAAATGGGACCATGTCTCCCACCACGCTTTGTCAAAAGGAGCCCCATGTCTTGACGGTACATGTAACACCTAGAGACTATCCCTGTGTTCCCCTCCACTCCAGCAGGGGCGGACACAAGAATCAAATAAAATAAAGTGACAGCAAAATTCAGATCTTAATGGCAACATCTAAAACCAAGATATCACCCCGACGTTCTTCCTATTCCAACAGGATGCAGACGCAACATCAACAAAAGACCCAAGGGTCAAAGCAAAAATGGAGCCATGGAAAAATCATAGATCCAACTCTTGACGGTTTATATACAACCTAGAGACTATCTCGGCGTTTCCCCTCATTTCAGCAGGATGCGGACGCAGTTATCAAATGAAATTAGAGCGATGGCATATCCCTAGCTTTAGATCTCGATTACAATACATGCAACATAGAGATCACACAGATGTTTCCCGACTTCAGCAAAGAATCGGCGCGACATCGTCAAAACAAAAGAAAAACGAAGTGACGGCATATTCCTAGCTTCGGGTCTTGACGGAAACTCATATAAAACCTAAAAGACCATTGGAAATCATCCCACCCTAGAAGGGCGCGGTTATGACTCATCGGGGCTCCAAATTAAGCATAACCTCAAGTAAAAAGCGTCATGGCAAATTCCTAACGCTTGCTCTTCCGACGGTAATATGATCTAAGGAGATTACTTGAAGACGTCTTGTCTAGCCCCCAAAGGGATCAGAGACACGACAGTCACAGGGCTAATCGAACATTGGCTTAAAGACTGCATATCGAGGAATATATCAGCCAACGCGACGCTACCACGGACTAATACCTTAGTACCACAAACCTGACGGACCCCTGTCATAAAGAATGGGGGTTACCTACATACAACGTTAGGACAAATTTTCCTGTAAACCCAAGGGAGGTAAACTAAAAACACTTCGAAATGAGTACGTAAACTAGAAACTTCGAAATGAGTGAATAAACTACAAACTCCAAAATAAGTGCATAAAATAAAAACTCTGAAATGAGTGAATAAATTACAAACTCTGAAATGAGTGAATAAACTAGAGACTCCGAAATGAGTAAATAAACTAGAGACTTCGAAACGAGTGAATATACTACAAACTTCGAAATGGGTGCATAAACTACTTCGCGCCGAATCAAGACAATCAAGAAAAGGAAAGTGCAGATATGAAAGGAAAAAAGGGCTTATCATTCATACTTCAGAAAAGATTACACGGTGATGATAAGAATGACTAAAAACGCTACTACATCATCTGAGGGCTACAACGGCAAGACGCTAAACTCTAGACAAGGATTCTCAAACTCAATAGCAAGTTTGAGCAGTGCGCCTTCAGCTTCATCGACAATCTTTTTGTGCATCTTCTCTCGGATTCAAGCGTCAGGGTCACCACTAATGTCCTCCACCTTCTGATATGCTGATACAATCGCCTTTTGTTGAATACATGGTGCAAAATGGAGACAATATTATCTCTGCATTTCTTCGATATCAACCCCATCATATACACAGAATGCACCATGTCTTCAGCATCATCGAGTTCTTGAAGCGGCATAACCTTAAGGCGTCCAGGTATAGCTTTCTAGATCGACCCAACGACGATCTTCAAATGGGCAGAACGGCGGGGGAGAAATCGACCGTTGTAATCGTCGAAGCGATGCATCACCGCGTCGCATTGGGCGTCAGTAAACTCCTGGCCTTGACAGTGGCCTTGAATGCGAATCTCCTCATAAGAGATAATCTCTTCAAGGTCATACAGACGACCAGCCATGGTACCTGAAAAGAAAAACCAGTGAAGAGTTAGCGATTAGCATATTAAAATCACTACAGTGGGCCTCATAAAATCAAGGTGATGGCTCATTGTCACGCCCCGCTTCCCAAAATACGGAATACGAGGGGTTGACAAGGCCAGCCATGCTCCTACGGTCAAGGAAGTGTCCTGCCATAGTCACACTTCGGCTTCTAGTTTTGCATGGTAAACAGTAAATAATGCGCAGGTAATGAGAAATGTAGTAACTGGAACAAAACAGTAAAATGAACTGACCTGATGGGGAACAAAAGATGTAATTCTGGATAGCTAAACAAGATGTCCGTGAAGTGCGTCTAGTCCTGGTCCAGGCTAAATCTTCTCCTCACATTGAGCATGCATACTCAGGTCGTCAGAGCAACACAATAGCAATATAATATATATAAAATCATTTGACAATTCTAACAGTGATAATAGATATATATATAACAGTAGATCAAAGGCAGTACGGGTATGAACAGGCAGTAATCAATGCAGCGGAACAGTAAAAGCAGTAGAATGATATGCCACATATGTCAACACTGTAAGTAAGGTATATCAATGCCAGTATCCCTATCAGTCTCTAAGTCTCACTGTACATTTCACTAAACCTATCGTCAGTCCAAGTGTGAGAATCAACCACTCGCGAGTGTCCTCCACCCAAGGGTAGAACCCAAGGGTAAGGGACCACGGGCCCAACATGTATATCACGGTAATAATCATGTACCCTGTAAATCTCCATATATCTCCCTAAATATATAAGCCAGCATGGGACTCCCGAGATTCTGTTGAACTCACACTCAAACTACCCCACACCCCGTGGTCTACATCAAACGCTAACCATAACCCTAAATACCAATCGGTCTGTGACAAGTCTGCACGAGAACTGGGGGCAGGACCTCCAACAAGCACGTCCCGACTAATACCTAAGATAAATGGCAGTGTCTGGTGCCTTATCTGTGACACCCGTGCAAGAGCTTCCATAAGTGTCCCATACCACTTATAGTCACACGTACACGCGTTCCACAGACGTCGACAATGCAATAGAATAATAAGGTTCACTGATTGTGTACAAGTACGTGTCATTTTCACTTATTCACTGATACACGAACACTAACGTACTTACCACAATCATCACTAATACCTAACACTGGGTAATGCACGTTATCACTAGCTTATCAATGCAATGACATGTGTATGATATGATGCGTAAACAGTATATAAAGCATGATTAGGGTGTCATGAATCAATAGTCTACCACTTACATAATTTATCATAAATCATACGGTTGCAGTTTAGTGAAACGATGAACGGGGATTAAATAGTATGTTCAGTTATCCATCCATCGAATTTAGTTTCATGCCAATCGGGTTCCAGGATCACTAATTATAGCCATTACATTTTAAGCGTTCGCGGCTGGAAATCCGGTTTCAGAATCGGAAGTCCGTTTCGCAACGCATTTTAATCCTAGATGGGATCAGATTTCAGCGACACTACAGTTGTATGAAATCTAGGGTTTTCAGTAAGGTATTCAACGCAATAGACGGATCTTCAATCGCATCTGTACGTCAGGAGTTATACACTGTTTAACATTAATATGTCAATTCTGATTCTGTCCTGGACTGTTATACGTCCACCTCTATTAAATTACAGTTTAAATAACAAACGATAACGAAACAGGATGAAAACACTTGTGTTGTCTAGCTAACAGATTTAGCTATAATAAACAGCGGAGTTACGCAACCTACGAGTTAAGGAAACAGGGTGGTACCCATTACGGGACAGTAAACAACAACTGGAGTCGCTCTGGACTGCAGTCCAGAGTCGCACTACGATCCAAATATTGTCACAGTTTAAGTATAGAAATATCTGGAAACTAGTATAGGGTTAAAGTTCGTCGAGTTGTCTTCGATTTGAGCCCTCGAACGCATCATTCCAGTATGTATATAATTTATGGTAATTTTAACGGTTTTCAGGTACAAGAAAATTTCAGTTTTACGGGTAAACTTGGGGGTAGTCGTTTTAGCCATTAACGGTCATATTATCCATCGAAATTCACACACTACATTCACAGCCATACGGGCCAGATTATACAATTGAGTTCCGTCAAATCAAGCAAGTATTTCCATTGGGGCCATACGTCGAATAGGTAAATAGTGTACGTTATCACGAATAGTAACTTTGCAATTTATACGATTTGGATTTGTAACTTAAATAGAATAGCATGAAGCAAGTAGAGAACTTGCCTGGAGACGGTGAACTGATGGCGCGGCAGTTAAGGCAGTAGTGACACGTCCCGGAACGGAGTAGCAAACGCACGACGAATCTCGGCTAAGTTTGGGCTTGGCTCGAGCTTGAGGAGGGGTTGTTGTGAGCTCAGATGGTGTCGGGATGGGGATCGCTGATGCTGTCGAGGCCGATGGAGAGATTGCAGAGGGAGAGAGGGAGAATTTAGAGAGAGGGCAAGAGTTAGATATATAGAGAGAGAAAGATTGAGAAAGAGAGAGAGAGTGATATATAGAGAGAGATAGAGAGTGAGAAGGGGAGAGAAACAGAGAGAGATAGCAGGAGAAGGAGAATGCAGAGGGAAAATGAGAGAGAGATCGAGAACAGAGGAGTAAAGATAGAGAGAGAGAGAGAGGAATGAGGAGAGGGAGAGAGGGAACAGAGAGAGATTGAGAGATATGGAGAGAGGAGAGAGAGAGACACAGAGAGAAAGGAAAAGAGGGGATGATGGCGACGATGATGATGATGCGGTCGACGATGGTGCGGGGGTGTCGACGAGATGCAGTGGGGCTCGCCGGCGAGGGGGCGCAGGAGTGAAGCTCAGGTGCAGGTAGGAGGAAAGAAGAAGGAGCTCGGGGTTTCTGGAGAGAGGAGTGAGCGAGGGAGGAGGGTGAGGTGATGAAGGAAGTGGGATTGGTATTCGTCGTCGTCGCCGACGGACGTGGTGGGCTATGGAAGCGGTGGCTGCGGGAGTGGGTTTTCGAGAGGGTGAGAAGTTTTGTGAGTGAGAGAGGGAGTTAGGGGAGATGAGGGGTGCGCGAGTCGGCGCACGAGTCTTGGGGAAAACGGCAACGCGTGGGCGTGGGATGCGGCGGAGATAGGGGATCGAAGGAAACGTGCGCGGGAAAATAGGGAAAGAGACGTTGGGGAAGAAGGAGAAGGCGGGTCGGGTCGGGTTGAAGCGGGTCGGGGAGAGTGGGCCGGGCCAGTGCAAGGAAAAAAAATAGATTTAAATGGGAAAAGGAAGGAAACGGGCCGGGGCGAGTTGGGCCAGGGTTTGGGAAAAATAAAGAAAATGATGGGGAAAAATAGAGAGTGGGTTGCTGGGCTGGGCTGCTGGAAAAATTAATAAAAAGGTTAAGAGAGAAGAGAAGGGCCGGGCCTGAAAAGAAATGGAATGGGAAAAATAAATGGGCTCGAGGAAATTAGTTAGGTTTTAGGGTTTGGTTTTAATTAAATAAAAGAAATGGGTTAAAGGGAAAAATTAGGGTTTTGAGTTTAAGTAAAATAAAATAAAATAATGAGAAAATTACAAAAGGGCTGGGATTTTATAAAAAAAACCGATAGATTTGGTTTGGGTTAAATAAATTTATAAATAAAATAAATAAAATTATAAATAAAATAAATAAAATTATAAATAAAATAAATAAAATTATAAAGTAACAAAATACAGATTTTGGTATAAAAGGGGCTGGGTATTACATCATACCACCCTTACAAAAATTTCGTCCTCGAAATTTAAAATAAACGATAAGTAATACAACCATAGGCGAAAGCTATTATATTGCAAACTAACATATAAGATTTACTTGAACTAGGCGGATGAAGAGATTTGAAGGTTTATATATGCAAGAGCAACATATAAAGATATAGGTAAAAATAAGTATAAGACAGAAACAACTACAAAGGCAACCTATATGTATACAAGAATAGCAATAACAGCAATAACGAACAATGATATTCGAGGCGTACTCGATAAAATCGAAACTCAAATATTTGCAAGTATAAGTATATCAAAGGTAGCACGGTAGGAAAAAATAAGTATAAGACACAATCATTTATAATAGTAAACATAGGCACAAAACCCGAAAATGAAATAACAAGAATAAAGTAGTGAAAATTAGTCGGTAGGTTAAAACATTTTAGGATGATATATCGATAAAATAGGTTTAAAATAACTTAGAAAACTTGTATAGTGAAATTAAGAAACATGTAACGAAAGTATGCGCGGTGTAAGGTTGCGCTACTGAAAATAATGGGAAAGCTAGTAGTGGAGTACTTGAAATGCGTAAAACGGGAATTGTCGATAATACACACTCTTCGATAAATATAAAATAATGAAAACCATGTTTTCGATTAATAATGCCCCTATATATATTTAGGGTAATAGGGAAAAACACAAAGAGGTATAGGGCTAGCCAGGGTAATGATTACAAAGAAGTGTGGCTCATTCGGAAGGTCGGTGTGTGGCGGCTTTAGACTGAAGATCAAGGAGATTGGGATCGGGTTCGCACAGGGAGTATGGGTGAGCAACAAAGGACTACAAGGGATAGGTATGGGGAGGATAACGATCGGTACATCATATGAATCAAGAATTTGAAGGGTCAGTGAACTCGAAAATTTCACAAAAAGTTCTCCTCCCAGAATGAATCTCAAACGAGGCACAGACGAAGGATGAATGGTGGCTCATTCCAAGGATCAGGGTGCGGTACTTTTTAATCGAAACGAGGGTGAAAACAATACAATGAGTAGGGGTGGACAGTCAGGGATCTCAGCAGGAAAATAAATGGATAGGAGTAATAATCAAGCATCAGGTGAACCAATAATCAAAAGGTTTACGAACTCAGAAGATTTATTTCATTCAAGGCAATTTGAAACAAGGCACCCTCGAAAAGTAACAGACGGCCCTAAACTATACACAGATTTATGTGACCAGAGAAAACAACATCTAAAAATTCCGTCAGTCGCGATTGTGGAGATTCAGTAGGTTGCGGTAGGCTCGCACGCTCAGGTAGGGGCGTTCATTTCCATAGTGCCTCGCAGGTATCGCCATTGGGAATTATTCCACCGCAGGGTCTTGATCTTCTGGTCTTTCTTCCTCGGATGGAGCTTCATCATCGAGGTCCGATTCCATGTAATTCTCTTCTTCTGGATTCTCTTCCATGGGGTTTTCATCCACTGGATTTTCTTCTATCGGTTCTTCCTCGGGATCTTCTTCTATTGGGTTTTCTTCAAGGTCTTCTTCCTCTTCGTCGGAATCGCCTATCATGTCAAACTCTGGGGCGGCTGCTCCTTCGTCCTCTTAATCGTTGTTTCCGAAATTGACCTGGGGACCGTTGATCTCATCGTCAGAACTCATCAGCGTGTTGTCTAAGGATACGCATGACTGTGCATCCTCATCTAGATGCGGCGCTGCTCCAGGGTGGGCCATGGTCTGAAAAGAAAGAATCATGATTAGACAATGGAACACATCAAGAAAGTAGTTAAGTGTACGAAGTATAGGAAGATATACGGTGGCAGGAATTGAAAAATCGAGACTAAAATGTTGTGCTAATGAATAGTATGAAAAACGAGAAAGGAAAGAGAGTGATACATACATTACGATTCAAAGTTTTTTTTTCATTCAACTGAAAGTTCGACGGATACAAAATTTCAAATGGAAAGAAATGTTTATAAAAGGATGACAACATTATTACTGAAATTAGAAAACATGAAAATTCTTCTTTGACTACTAGAACGTTGCATTCTCGTCACGTGAGTTGAATCCTGCGCTGGGTCCGCCTTATCCTCGATGTTTGAACTACGCAAAAATCCTCACTTGGCAGAAGTGGGGAGTGTGGACGAGTCTTCTCCTTGTAGTTCTTTCCTTTCTGGGCAACCGTTGATGAGATGTTTGTTGGACCCGCATATCAGACATTTCCCTTGGGCGCGGCGACAATCCCTCTGAAGGTATCCTGACCTCTTACAGTACCCACAACATGGGGTCTTCTGCTGCTTCTTTCGCGAGGAAACAAATTGGCGCTTCATCTTCTTCTCTTTTCCTCGTCTAACAGGGATCCCTTTATGATTGGAGACTCCCGCTGGTGCCTGACTCACCTGCCTTCTCAGTCCTTCAGCTAATAAGTCGTTTGTTCGCTCCTGGGCTTCCTTTAAACCTTGCAGTACGCTCAGGATCTCAACAGTCTAATTCTGGGAAATGGAGATAGAGGAAGAGTCGTTGGAAGACATGATCCTGAAATAATAATTTTTTGAGGATGATATACGGCACAAGCTATACGAATAAAAATATAATGTGGATTGGACAAAGATTCGAGAGTATCGGATGTGATGTAATTCATTACAAGTGGAAAATCAACTGTATGAATTTAAGTCACTTAAATAGAGTACGGTAGGGCAATTGCAACAACGTAAGCTTTCCAGGTCACCCGAAACCCCAACGAATGGATAGCTGAACACACGATGTGAATATGGATCAAGAATGACAAGTTTACAACCTAGACCAAGGAATATCTTAGATTGCCAAGCTATACACGGAAAACTGCAATCCCAATCGAAGCAAAACCTGGGCTCTGATACCAACTAAACCATGTCACGCCCCGCTTCCCAAAATACGGAATACGAGGGGTTGACAAGGTCAGCCATGCTCCTACAGTCAAGGAAGTGTCCTGTCGTAGTCACACTTCGGCTTCTAGTTTTGCATGGTAAACGGTAAATAATGCGCAGGTAATGAGAAATGCAGTAACTGGAACAAAACAGTAAAATGAACTGACCTGATGGGGAACAAAAGATGTAACTCTGGATAGCTAAATAAGATGTCCGTGAAGTGCGTCTAGTCCTGGTCTAGGCTAAATCTTCTCCTCATACTGAGCATGCATACTCAGGTCGTCAGAGCAACACAATAGCAATATAATATATATAAAATCATTTGACAATTCTAACAGTGATAATAGATATATATATATAACAGTAGATCAAAGGCAGTATGGGTATGAACATGCAGTAATCAATGCAGCGGAACAGTAAAAGCAGTAGAATGATATGCCACGTATGTCAACACTGTAAGTAAGGTATATCAATGCCAGTATCCTTATCAGTCTCTAAGTCTCACTGTACAGGTCACTAAACCTATCGTCAGTCCAAGTGTGAGAGTCAACCACTCGCGAGTGTCCTCCACCCAAGGGTAGAACCCAAGGGTAAGCGACCACGGGCCCAACATGTATATCACGGTAATAATCATGTACCCTGTAAATCTCCATATATCTCCCTAAATATATAAGCCGGCATGGGACTCCCGAGATTCTGTTGAACTCACACTCAAACTACTCCACACCCCGTGGTCTACATCAAACGCTAACCATAACCCTAAATACCAATCGGTCTGTGACAAGTCTGCACGAGAACTGGGGGCAGGACCTCCAACAAGCACGTCCCGACTAATACCTAAGATAAATGGCAGTGTCTGGTGCCTTATCTGTGACACCCGTGCAAAAGCTTCCATAAGTGTCCCATACCACTTATAGTCACACGTACACGCGTCCCACAGACGTCGACAATGCAATAGAATAATAAGGTTCACTGATTGTGTACAAGTACGTGTCACTTTCACTTATTCACTGATACACAAACACTAACGTACTTACCACAATCATCACTAATACCTAACACTGGGTAATGCGCGTTATCACTAGGTTATCAATGCAATGACATGTGTATGATATGATGCGTAAATAGTATATAAAGCATGATTAGGGTGTCATAAATCAATAGTCTACCACTTGCATAATTTATCATAAATCATACGGTTGCAGTTTAGTAAAACGATGAACGGGGATTAAATAGTGTGTTCAGTTATCCATCCATCGAATTTAGTTTCATGCCAATCGGGTTCCAGGATCACTAATTATAGCCATTACATTTTAAGTGTTCACGGCTGGAAATCCGGTTTCAGAATCGGAAGTCCGTTTCGCAACGCATTTTAATCCCAGATGGGTTCAGATTTCAGCGACGCTACAGTTGGATGAAATCTAGGGTTTTCAGTAAGGTATTCAACGCAACAGAAGGATCTTCAATCGCATCTATACGTCAGGAGTTATACACTGTTTAACATTAATATGTCAATTCTGATTCTGTCCTGGACTGTTATACGTCCACCTCTATTAAATTACAGTTTAAATAATAAACAATAACGAAACAGGATGAAAACACTTGTGTTGTCTAGCTAATAGATTTACCTATAATAAAAAGCGGAGTTCCGCAACCTAAGAATTAAGGAAACAGGGTGGTACCCATTACGGGACAGTAAACAACAACTGGAGTCGCTCTGGACTGCAGTCCAGAGTCGCACTCCGATCCAAATATTGTCACAGTTTAAGTACAGAAATATCTGGAAACTAGTATAGGGTTAAAGTTCGTCGAGTTGGATTCGATTTGAGCCCTCGAACGCATCATTCCAGTATGTATATAATTTATGGTAATTTTAACGGTTTTCAGGTACAAGAAAATTCCAGTTTTACGGGTAAACTTGGGGGTAGTCGTTTTAGCCATTAACGGTCATATTATCCATCGAAATTCACACACTACATTCACAGCCATACGGGCCAGATTATACAATTGAGTTCCGTCAAATCAAGCAAGTATTTCCATTGGGGCCATACGTCGAACAGGTAAATAGTGTACGTTATCACGAATAGTAACTTTGCAATTTATACGATTTAGATTTGTAACTTAAATAGAATAGCATGCAGCAAGTAGAGAACTTGTCTGGAGATGGTGAACTGATGGCGCGGCAGTTAAGGCAGTAGTGACACGTCCCGACACGGAGTAGCAAACGCACGACGAATCTCGGCTAAGCTTGGGCTTGGCTCGAGCTTGAGGAGGGGTTGTTGCGAGCTCAGATGGTGTCGGGCTGGGGATCGCTGATGCTGTCGAGACCGATGGAGAGATTGCACAGGGAGAGAGGGAGAATTTAGAGAGAGGGCAAGAGTTAGAGATATAGAGAGAGAAAGATTGAGAAAGAGAGAGAGAGTGATATATAGAGAGAGATAGAGAGTGAGAAGGGGAGAGAAACAGAGAGAGATAGCAGGAGAAGGAGAATGCAGAGGGAAAATGAGAGAGAGATCGAGAACAGAGGAGTAAAGATAGAGAGAGAGAGGAATGAGAGAGAGATTGAGAGATATGGAGAGAGGAGAGAGAGAGACACAGAGAGAAAGGAAAATAGGGGATGATGGCGACGATGATGATGATGCGGTCGACGATGGTGCGGGGGTGTCGACGAGATGCAGTGGGGCTCGCCGGCGAGGGGGCGCAGGAGTGAAGCTCGGGTGCAGGTAGGAGGAAAGAAGAAGGAGCTCGGGGTTTCTGGAGAGAGGAGTGAGCGAGGGAGGAGGGTGAGGTGATGAAGGAAGTGGGATTAGTAGTCGTCGTCGTCGCCGGCGGACGTGGTGGGCGATGGAAGCGGTGGCTGCGGGAGTGGGTTTTCGAGAGGGTGAGAATTTTTGTGAGTGGGAGAGGGAGTTAGGGGAGATGAAGGGTGCGCGAGTCGGCGCGCGAGTCGTGGGGAAAACGGCAACGCGTGGGCGTGGGATGCGGCGGAGATAGGGGATCGAAGGAAACGCGCGCGGGAAAATAGGGAAAGAGACGTTGGGGAAGAAGGAGAAGGCGGGTCGGGTCGGGTTGAAGCGGGTCGGGGAGAGTGGGCCGGGCCAGCGCAAGGAAAAAAATAGATTTAAATGGGAAAAGGAAGGAAACGGGCCGGGGCGAGTTGGGCCAGGGTTTGGGAAAAATAAAGAAAATGATGGGGAAAAATAGAGAGTGGGCTGCTGGGCTGGGCTGCTGGAAAAATTAATAAAAAGGTTAAGAGAGAAGAGAAGGGCCGGGCCGGAAAAGAAATGGAATGGGAAAAATAAATGGGCTCGGGGAAATTAGTTAGGTTTTAGGGTTTGGTTTTAATTAAATAAAAGAAATGGGTTAAAGGGAAAAATTAGGGTTTTGAGTTTAAGTAAAATAAAATAAAATAATGAGAAAATTACAAAAGGGCTGGGATTTTATAAAAAGAACCGATAGATTTGGTTTGGGTTAAATAAATTTATAAATAAAATTATAAATAAAATAAATAGAATTATAAAGTAACAAAATACAGATTTTGGTATAAAGGGGGCTGGGTATTACACTCATCAATGATGAGACATGCGTCTATTGTGAGAATCCAAAAGGATTCTTATTAAATGTATAGTGCCCATTAAACAGTGGAGTTAAAAACTCTCAATATTCCCCAAAAGTCGGGCTCTTTAAAACAAGCAACAGATTCAGATCTGTTAGAAAAGGGATTAAAACCCCAAAAATAAAAAAAGTAAAAAAAAATACAAGAACATCAAAGGGAATAAAATTCTCAGGGTTCTTAAGATCCAAATCAGAGCCAAACTCTGCAAAAAAAAAAAGTGGAATTAAATTCCCCCAAACAGTGGGATCAAATCCCAGAACAATCCCCAGGCTAAAAAAATTCATGGAATCAAATTTCAGAACAAGTGTCAATATTGACTGTAGGGTAAAACCCTAAATAAGAGAATTAAAGATTCACAACTCTTGGATAAGAATATTAAGATCCATGATATGTAAAAAGAAAGGTTTTTTTAGATCTCCATGAGATCGATTCAAAAAAAAAGCTAAGCTCCGTCGAAACTAATAATGGACTTAAAATCCAAAATTAAGAAAATATATATGCTCAAAAGGTGTTAAGAGCTAAGCTCTGTTCATAGTTCTTACCAAGAAATCTGGCAGAATATACTCTGTCAAAAGAGTTCTGGAAGACATAGATCTAAGCTCTGGGAAACGAGAATTAAATTCTCAAAAGAAAAGAAGGTTCAAGAAAGAATATGAAGAGATGACAGACATTTCAAGGGCTAAAGGCCCTATTTATAGGATGTGAAGGAACGGTTCAACTCTCTAGAAGATCAAACGGTGGAAAAAGTGACATCGTTGCACTCACATGTAAGCCACGTAAGAACAATGGTGAGGGGCATTTGTTCTCCCAATATTTAAACATAATAAAAGAGCTAAGCTCTGATAAATTTAATGAGGCTTTACCTCACGTACTGCCCACGAAAGCGCCAGCGCCAACGCCAACCACTTAGGGTAGAATCCTATGATGGCGCCGCACGTGAAGCTTACGTGGGTGCCAATGTGCAAAGCACATGAGCGCCTATCATAAATAAGAATTAAATTCTTAAGTGGCGCCCAGATGCACAACACGTGAGCGCCGGCGCCCAAGTAAAATCAAGTAGAATGAAATTCTACATGGGGATATTTCCCTAAAAATTGGGATACTCTCTGTTGAACAAAGCCGTTGAGTCAAAAATCCAATGGTGATGATAAATCATCAAATAATAGAATAAAATTCTATTAAGGGAAAATATTCCCCTAATCTTTCTAAATAAACAGAAAATTATTGGATCAAAGATCCAATGAGATGGGAAAATATTTCCCTATATCTTTCTAAACAAAGAAAGATGTGCTCTGTATAACAGAGAGTCCTTGGATTAAAATTCCAATGGTGATTAAAAATTATCGTTTGACAGAATAAAATTCTGTATGTGGGGAAAATATTTTCCCTAATCTTGTTAAAAATAAGAAGTCATATTCTGTAAAATAGAAATCCTTGGATCAGAATTCCTTAGATAAAAAATCTAATAATAGGTAAAATTTCCCAAACAAATTTTGAGACCAATTAAATCAATTGGAATCTCTCAATAAGATTTTCTCAAAAACTAATTAACAATTTGCCTCCACTATAAAGGACCCGAGACTTCAAGTCTCAACAAATAGACATATAGAGGGAACCCTCCATAAGCTTCTGCAAAATACAGAAGCCTCTAAAAAACAACAGAGAATTTAATTCTCAATAGAGAAGAAGATTTTCCTCCTCTCAAACCCTAGGTAAAGAAACCACAGAGATCAAAACATCCCCTATACCTATCATATCATATCTAAGGGTTTAACCCTTCTCAAGAACTTAGTTCTTTCTCTTAATCTGAGATCCACAAGATAAGTCTCCCACAAGTTGAGAATTTAATTATCAACGGGAAGATCTTGTTCTTGAGAATCAAATATTTAGAAAAGAACTACGAAAAAGATAAAGAACCCATCCTATAGGAATTTAATTCCTCTGAAAACTGGTTTTAACCCTGAAAGAAATTTAGTTCTTCTAAAAGAAAAAACATAAGAACTTAGTTGTTGAAGAAAACCTGATCCCAGATCATCAAAACAAAGATCTTGGTGCCAATAATGGACAAAATGCCATTAACAAAGATTCAATCTTTAAAAAGAAAAAGGAATTAGCGCCGCACGGGCTTCCCACATGGGTGCCTTCAACAGATTCCCAAAACAAAAGGAAATCAGCGCCTCACGTGAAAAACACGCGGGCTCCTAAAATAGAAGGCCGGCGCCTCACGTGGAATACACATGAGCGCTGATTAAAATTGCTTAGCACTTCATATTTAGCCAAAACAGCTGAGTGCTTAGCACTGTTTGGACAGCGCCCAGTGCCTCACGTGCTCCTCACGTGGACACCATACAGAAGTGCTTAGCACTTCATATATAGCCAAAATGGCTGAATGATTAGCTCCGATTGGGATGCGCCCAGTGTCGCACGTGCTCCTCACGTGGACTCCATACAGCAGTGCTTAGCATTTCATATACAGCCAAAATGGCTGAGTGCTTAGCACCGATTGGGCAGCGCCCAGTGCCACATGTGCTCCTGACGTGGATGCCATATAAAAAAAAGTGGTTAGCACTATATATTCAGTCAAAATAACTGAATGATTAGCACTGATTGGGCAACACCCATAACTGAAGGCTTCACATGATACGCATGTGAGTGTTAGAGCTTCAAACAAGTGCATAGCACTTTTGCATAAAAAAAAGGAGCTGAACAAGCAGAGCCCAAATAAGTGCTAGCACTTTTGAACAAAAAAAGGGACTGAGCAGACTAGGCCCAAATTGGTTAACTCTCTCTGAAAAGTTTTCTTATAGCTGAGCCCAAATGCTCTGTTGTTTTATCTTAAATAAAAATGATCCTTAAAATGTTGCTAAGTTGATCTTAGTCTCAAATAAGACCAACGTATCCTTAGATAAAATAAATTGATCCCAAATGCTCATATATTTAAGTTGATCTTAGTCTCAAACTTGATTAACGGTCCTTAAATAAAACAAACCCAAATCCAAAATATACGGATTTAGACTAATCTGCGCCCTACGGACGATGACATAAAATAGACTCCGTATATAATCCACGGGCAACCAAAATAAACAAAAATATATATGACACAAAGTGAACTGCTGGAGAAGTAGAAAGTGGTTATCGCAACGCGATAATGTAATTAACTGCAATGGCTTACGTCTGCAGGTAAGAGCATCCCCAAAATAAAAAAACCACCTCACAAAATAGGGGGAATATGATGAAGTCTGCTACAACGGTCTCATCTGTCCAAACCTCCGATATATAATGCCATAAATCAACTTGGTATTTTCGGAGAGCTGGATGGATATGTCCAAATAGCATCTGCCCCCAAATTCAGGCAAGACATTCAATCCCAGTTCGTCTCTGTTTTCGGCGGTGAACACGTGTTTCTGAAGATCTCTCCGAACAGAGGAGTGATACGTTTTGGCTAGAGGGGTAAACTCAGTCCAGGGTGCTGTAAGTCGATGTAGTACACCCCAGTACTTATGGGGAGGCGGAATTTTCAAAAACAATCAAGTTTAAACAACGAACATCGACTAACCGCTTGAATCGAAGCTAAACTATAAATAACCGTATCCTATGAGTTTCTTTTCACAAGTGATTAGGGATTATACCTAATGAAACCGGTCCTTCTTCTTTACGTCCTCCTTTGTTCTCCTCGACCTTCTCTAGGTAGTAGACGATCCACCCGAGAGCAAAACACCAAGCTAAACCTCTAACTTGAGGTAACTAATCAACTTTGATTGCTAATCAAAGATGAGAGGATGATATAGAGTGAAGGTTATGGATTGTTTAGTCTAACTAATCCTTTGATCTCAACACATGAGGATTAAGGATTAGGGTTTGAAGATGAGAGCTTGAGGAGAGAGAATGTGTGATATGATAATGAGAGAAGAGAGAGAGTGTATCATAATATTATGAAGCATTCTTATTTTGGAATAATCAATAAAGGAAATGAATAAGCATGCTTCACAAAATATCTTGTGATGATTCATTAGCATGAGTCATTAAGCAATAAATGTGCATTAATGAAGTGAATGAATCACCACTATGACTCACTCTCTCATCCAAAAGAAACCTCCTTAGTCACATCTTCTAGAAGCTTCTCGAGTAATTACGAGAACGCCCCTCCGATCCGTAAAAATACGGAAAAACTTTAGACTGTAAAAATCCAATAACCGGATACCAGTAACTGGCTTAAACCAAAGCCGACTGGTAAAAACTGTCCGAAAGTCGTACGCGCGTAAACGCACGTATGCGTCCGAACCCTTTGTCGCAAAACCATGCAACCTCTATATCGTTTCGCCTGGAGTAGGAAACTCTCTGTGTGGGACTCTAGAGACTCGACTACTACGCTGGCAGTGGGTTTAACCACAGACCGCAAGCGGCACTAGCTGTACGTAACGGTCCCCAGGTAGTTGTCGATAAGAAGGCCGATGAGTAAACCCATCCGAACTCCTACTGAGTCTGATGTGACAATCTTCATACAGTCCGGTCCGTTCGTCCAAGACTATCGCATATCGGGCCTAGGGGGGCGGCAAGCGTCAGTCCCCTAATAGCGGTATAAGTCGTGTCGGAGTGAAGCCCATTACACCCTGAGAAACTGCTGGAACCTACCAGCAAATCTCGCTTGCCCTGGCCAGGGACTTTGCGTAATGGCTCTCTGACACAGCACGATATCTACTCCCAATACCGGGAGGGACGAATCCTGTCTAACCGCCACTGCCTCCAAGTGCTCGGGACTGCACCCAACTGCTACCTGTTTGCACGACTCCTTTGAGCCGTGGTAGGGTAGCAATCTAAGAACAGTGGGACACACTCGAGGCGAAGTAGCAGTGTCAAGTCTGCGGACTACGCTGTACTCATGTCACCTGGGAACTGTTCACTGACGACTGGTATCAAACCAACCAACAGTTCCCTATGAGTCCTGTCCGGTGTACCCGTAACCTAACGAGCACCTGTATACTATCTCCAGTACGACGTACTGATGGCTGTGGGACAGACCATCTCCCCAACTGGGATGAGAAGCGTACACACTAGTCTACTCCGGAGTATCGATGCTCTGTCTCGATAATCCAACGACCAGGGACCTGAATAAGGATGTGCTTGTAGACTACCCAGCCCCCACTAGTGTGACTGCCATCACAACGCTGGTAGACAAGCAAGATCCTAAGAGCTCTATCAATACGTATACTCACATATTAAGATAGAAAAACCAAGTAGCATACTACCATGTTTAGCAAGACTGTTATATACATGTGAATATCCCAAGCTTCCATTAAGTAATATACAAGCTAGTATGATACAGTAATGGCCTTCTAGGGCATAAACACTAACAGGTACATCGGACCGTTTGACATATTCAAACGAGTTAGAGAAGTGGAATACCGTTGGACACTACCACCCTCATTAGAAGGAGTGCACAATGTGTTCCAAATATCCTAGCTTCGACGATATGTGAGGGAACCCAGCCACATACTTTATCACTCAGAGCTCACTGTATATACCGATCTAACTTGCGAGCAGCAACCGGTTAAGATCTTGGATCGAAAGGTGAAGGCATTACGAAACAAATAAGTGAACTTGGTCCAAGTGATGTAGAGAAGGGATTCGCCAGGAGAATCACCCAGGAGCGAGAAGACGATATGCGTGTACGATACCCTCACCTTTTTGAAAATTAGTCTTTATGTAAATTTTGAGATTGAATTTTTTATAAGGAGGGTAGAATATAGAGACTCTGAAATCCATGTACAAATGTAACTTGTTCAATGTATAGAAAGGGTATTTCAGCCTGACTAGGAGTTGTAAGTTATTTTTGTTCAATAAAAGTAAGAAATAACTTGTAGCTCACTGGTTAAGCTTCTACACTGCTGTGACATAACCTCCGTGTTCGTTCCCATCAGTCCCAATTATTTTTAATATTTTTTCTTTTTAACTTTTCAGAATCCCAAAAGTTGCACGTGCAATACATGAAGAATTGAAAAGTTTCGGATAAATCAAACGAGATAAATGAGGAGTTAAGACAGAATAATACACATGGCACGAACTTCGAGATAGGTGGCCAAAATTTGGCCACCCGTTTTCCTCTTTGGGCCTGTCACGACCCGAATGTAGCACGTGACCGGCACTTAAATCATGTGACATCTAAAGACGTCGACGCGGTTCAAATAAGCCGAAACCCGGAATCTAAACCCTTTTTGAAAACATTGGAGGTGAGGTTTAAATTAGTCATCAGATGAGCTCAGTTTAAAATAAACATTTAAGTTTAACTAAGTATGTGTTTCTTGGATTATTTACAAGCGGTATTCAAGCTCTTATTTTTGCAACTTTAGCTGCATCTATGACGTTTTGAAATTCGACAGCACCTCCTTTGTAAATCTTGCATAAAACCCAATACAACATAACAATAACAATAGCATCCTAACGGGAGCTAGCTTCCACGCCCAAACGGCGGAGCAACCACGAAAAAACTATACGACGCACAATGGCGAAGAAAAGAAAAGCGAAACAAAATCAACAATATAAGAAGGTCGACTCCAATGAGTACGACGCCCACAACACACAATTCTAAATCTCGCTTCTAAGTCCACAATATACCAGTTTTAAGTCGATGGAGTTTTACTAGATACAAGAAGATGTGAATATACATGTATGAGTACGATACAACAGTAACCCACCTGCCAAAGCAATCACCGAAGGAATGCGTGCCCCAAGCCGCTGATAATCTAAACGGTAAAACCTGCAAGAAACTGTGGCACAACGGGGGTGAGTTGCCAAATCAGTGATAAAAGTACATCACAAGGTTGAAATCGAAATGCACAACGATACCTAGGTCATAAGTATAGTACTGTCAAATCATGTACTAATATAATATATGATATGCATATGTATCATAACACAACTCTATCTATTACATGAACTCAAAATGAAATATATCATATGCAAATGACCTGTATCTAGGTATGAACCCATAAGTAGCCAAAAATATATATGTGAAATCTCTTCTTTAAAATAGCCGCATGATACATATGTCACGGCATAAAAGCAGACGTGATAGTATGAAGTATAATAGGTATCTTATTTGAAATATACGTCTTGCTGTTTTAGTAAAGAGTGATAAGAGGTTTACGGTTTAAAAGATCTTGGTGTCATACTAGACATGTCAAAATAAATGAGGTTATAGCTCGATTTTTTAATTCCTTTTTATATGCAAAAACCCGTAAGAAAGTATGCAGGTACTGTCCTCCGGATCAGTCCTGGTCGGCTACAAAAATTCATAACATGACTGTATACCTCATATGATAGCAACATATCAACATCTGGATGTCCGGCATCGACACCCGAAATCAGAAATCTCTCGTGTCCATCATCGATAAGAAAATCCTCAAATCTCTCGTGTCAATCACCGACACGAAAATGCAGATATCGTCGACACCATCTCAACAGATGATCGCCATCCGATATCCTGGCCCCGGTTACCCCTGGATATCCGCCATGCTCAAGTCTAGCCCCGGTCAGTATCCCCTGGATATCTGCCGTGCTCATCTCTATCTCCGGTATCGAGTATCCTCGCTAGGTTCCCTACCTCTAATGCGGATGTCTGCCCCTCGATCTCGACCGGGTCCACCATATATCCGACTGTATATCCACCCCCACTCAGTCTGGATAACGTAGAAATCCGTAGCCGTATAGCCCCCCACTCGGTTCGGAGTAAAACAAAACATAAAAACGACTCATGGTGGACATCAACTAATCATATCCAAAGACAACAAGTAAAGAATAAGAATAATCTCATAGATCCTTCTGATGATATATATATATACACACACACATACATATATAAGAGCATCCCATACCACTGATATATATCATTAGAATAAAACATCCTGCAAACTCATAAGAATCAATTACGAGTATCCATGTTACTGATGTTCACAAAAATTCAGCAAGTAAGGATCGCACTGTACGTAAATATAGACATACAGGCAACAAACGTATCAATTCTACTATGTCATAGCAATACTAATGATGTGTAGTGTAGCATACGTGTATGTGCTCGTGCAGCATGGCAATCATTAATATTTGTACAAGTGTTCTAAAAGTGTATATAGCATACTCGTATCGACATCTATATACGCATCACATAGTATAACAGTCCTACAGTGACATGGCAGTACCAATGAGGTGTAGTGTAACATATGCGTATGTGCTCGTGCAACATAATACTCATTGGTAGTTGTGCAATGTTCTATCAGAGTGTTCGTGTTGGAGATAGTGCCCTCATAGTCAATTATTGGATCGCAGGTACGTGATTGCAATGATTGCGGAGGACCTATCCCGGTAGGACAGTCCTACTCGAGATGATAGTATGCTATCTGGTTTTCCTTTATCAGTCGTGTACATGTTCAGGTGACTGATTGCATGTTACACTTTGATAGAGCCCTTAGGATCTTGCTTTACTACCAACAGTATGATGGCGATCATATACGTGAGAGTTGGGTAGTTTATATGCATATCCTTAATTGTGGTCCCTAGTCGTGGGAGTTTCGAGACAGGGCATCGATACTCCGGAGTAGACTAGTGTATACAGTCGAGACCCCGACGAGGGGCGGTGGCCGGTCTCACAAGCCACTGGTGTCAGTTGGATCACCTAAGATGTATACAGGTGCTCATTGGGTTATGAGTACACCGGACAGGACTCGCCGGGAATCTGCTAGTTAGTATTATATCTATCGTCAGATAGCAGTTCCCTGGTGACATGTGTACAGGTTAGTTCATCGACCTGAGGTCGTCATTTGTCTCGTGTGAGTGCCCACTGTGCTTTGATTTCTACCCTACCACGGCTCAAAGGAGTCGTGCAAACAGGTAGCTTTTGGGTACAGTCCCGAGCCATATGGAGGCACGTGAGCGGATCGGCAGGGGATTCGTCTCTCCCGGTATTGGGGACGAGATCGTGCTGTGTCTAGGAGAGCCATTACACAAAGCCCACGGCCGTGGCAGGAGATTTACTGGTAGGTACTCCAGTAGTATCTCAGGGTGTTATTGGGCTTCACTCCGACACGACTTATACTGCTATTGGGGGTCTGACGTTTCTAGCCCCCTAGGCGGATATGCGATACTCATTGACGAACGGACCGGACTGTATATACATTGTCACTGTTAGGCTCAGTAGGGTTTTCGGAGGAGTTCGCTCATCGGTCTCCCTTGAGTTCGCTCCTCGGCCACCCTTGAGGTCAGTCCGTGGGCAGCCGTTACGCATTGCTAGTGCCGCTGACAGTTTGTGGTTAAACCCACTGCCAAGGTGCTGACGAGTCATTAGAGTCCCCCACAGACAGTTTCCCAAGTTCGGGCGAAACGTTGTAGAGGCCGTATGGTTTTATGGCAGGGTTCGGAAAATGCACGTGCGTTTACGCACGTGTCACTTTTCGGGCAGATGATACTGGTCGGCTTTGGTTTAAGCCGGATCCGAGTATTATATTGAGTAGGTATAATATCTTTGTCTCAGTTGCATTTGTATTCGGTCGTAATACAAATGCGGGTATATTTATACAGTTTCGGGGTTATCCTGAAAGTTGTTTCAGGATCACTTTTGGAAGTTGCCAGTTTTCAGTTTTCTATCAGCCGTCTTTTAACATTCGGTTAAAGACGGATTTATCTTTTCTTCAGATATGGTGAGTCAGTGCTTCTAGAAGTTTCTAGAAGGTTCTAGATGATGACTAGGCTTCATGACTCATTAGTGCATTAATGGTTTTTTGATGACTAGCCTAATGACTCATGCTTTGTTATTAATTCCTTTTGGATTGCTTAAGATATTTTGAAGTGAGAAGCTTTTAGCTTATGGTCACCACTTGCTCCTACACTCACCCTCCTCCTTCATATATGAATGGATGGCCTCCTCTCTCATTCACTCTCTCTCACTTGTTGATTTCATTTGCTAGAAAAGATTATGATAGGTTTTATCGGTGTATGGAATTTCACAGTCCATTTCATTCCATCACCCGATTTCCACGGCAACTTCATTAACCGATCGTCCACGGATTTGGACGAAGTGAGACAAAGTCATCTACTCATTCTCTACATCATTCTTGGTCGTCTCTTTTAGCAAACTTGACGATCGAGTTGCCTCGAGTCAGAGGCGGGAGCCCGTTTAAAGAACCGATCATGTGGTGCCACCTCGACGAGGAGATCGGAGATCGACGAGATCGGAGCAGCCGCAACGGAGCGTGGGATGATGGTTAAAGAACGAAGGACTCGGATCGTTCGGTATAACCATTCTACACTCTTTACAGTTTGTTAGTTTAGCAATAATGGCAGATCCGGGTTAAAGTATACGACAGCGCCAGTTAAAAAGTTTTTGTTCCGCATTTGGCGTCTGTAGACTGCCGGGGCGCTAGCGTAGACTTACAGTGGTATCAGAGCCTCACCATTTTGCTATACTAACTTGTGCTAACGCGTTTAAAACATCGATCCGACCGAAAATCGAAAAACACAAAATCCTAGCTCGACAGTTCTGTTAATTTTAAATGGTCTCAAAATCAATTTCTGCATGTCTTAAAAATCCGTGCAGGGAATTCTAAGAGCCACGACAAAATTTGGGGTCGCGATCCCTCCAAGCTGCCGCGGAAGGGCGGCCAAACCCATGGTTTGGCCGCGCAACCGCCGCCACGTGGGGAGCACGTGCTCCCAAATTTTGTCAGTAGGTTCTGTGTTGGATTTTGGGGTTTTTGGTATATATCATTTTTGCCCAGGTTTTGTTACTGTTCACCAGTAAGCTGTGGGGCCCACTTTTTGATATTTGGACTTTGGTCGATCGAAATTTAAACACGTTAGTTTACAGTGCTTACATTATATCTCCGACCGGGAATGTCATTTGATCGGTAAACCGCGTCTGATTGCTATAGTTCTTTTAGACGGGTTTGCGAACGTGACATTCGCGTTGATGTTCTGTGTTGTGCTGTGATGTTGCGGATTTGTCGTGGTGGATAGCAGTGTGCAATGGTAGTACAGATTGAGTTTATTTGTACATTTGATATTGCGGGGCGAGCGTCCAACTTGTGGACTGCCGTCACTGCCTGTTGTATAATATTCTTTTGGGGCACGACCAGGTTGCGGTCGATGTACCTATTGTACTATTTTTCATTACTGTACTAGGTTTTGCCCCGAGACGGAGTGCACGGATAGCCGGGTTCGGGAAAGCAACGGGTCCGCATCTCATGGCTTTGAGAGGCAGAGGGGTCCCACTTCAGAATTGGCAGACTATTCGCCGCACTCGTAGGGGGTACAGGTTGACCCAAGGAGGGGTGCCCAAGATTACCGGATTCCGTGAAGTGCCGGGTGTTCCATTCACTATGCTGTGGGGACTGCCTCGCTTCAGGTTTTGGCGGGTAACTTGCCGCACCCGTAGGGGTCTAGGTTTCATTGCACAGGCTATCCACACGACAGGGGAACGTCGGGTTTCAGCAGCGGCTCTGTGAAACCCGGGGATCCCAGTTATCTGTATTGTTCTGTGATGCTTATTACTTTTCTGTAATGTTGCATATTATCACGCCTGGAGCGATTATTGTATATTGGTTTATATACTATTAGATGTTGTATATGTTTTACACCCGCGCTAGTCCAGCCCCCGCTCTGTCGTTAGTTGAGTAACCTAACGAGTGATGACGGGACCCAGTGACGAATGCGGATGGCATATACGTACATTTTATTTTCGTTCTTTTCTGGTGTGATTGAATGATGGGACTGCGTTGATGATCAATGCAAAGTAAAACAAACCTGTTTGAGTTGTTGGAACAATTTTTAAAAAAAGGTGTTATTACAAAGACGTTTCTTTTTGTTATGCATAGCGGTATTCGGTGTGAATATCCAGCACCTCATTCGACGAGGCAAGGGCTGATATCCCTTCACCGGGAAAGACCCCTTGGACAGAAGTTTGCGTCAGAGTAATAACTTCACTATAGTCGATTACAAGTTGCTTTGCATAGTGGTATTCAGTGGAATATCCTGCACCTCATTCCATAAGGAAAGAGCCGAGATCCCTTCACCGGGAATGACCTCTTTAGCAAAAGGTTTTCGCCACTATATTTTTATAAAAAGCTATCAGGTTCCTTCAGCGATATCAAGTTCACTACGTTAAAGGTTTTTCGCCAAAAACCAGTCGTAGCCCTCCGTCGTTTCTTATGGATGGTCAGTTGTATTCAAGCTATGTTTGTTGGCTTTCGTCAAGGCATAGTGTTTGGTAGCTGCTGGGTATTCATTTGTTGCATAGATAGATGAGTTGGTTTGGGACAGTCGTATTACCTTGTTGGCTTTCGTCAAGGGTATGTACGGGTGGATTCAAATTAACAAGATAATGACGGGCAGAACTTGACATGTGACTTATGATTTGTTGACTTTCGCCAAGGTCATAAGAGCATGGGGCAAGAAAATGATATCGGGAGTTTCTAAAGAAACTGAAACTTGCCAAGTATGCGCATACCTTCTGGAGTATGAATAACGTGGATGCATTCCATCACGTTAACATGCGATGAGAGTTGGATCCCGATTCCCACTGATGAGTTGGTTTAGTCTTCGGGTGATCCCGATTGATTCTTCTTTAGGTTTGGAGGAGAATTTGACAGGACAGTGGGAGGTTTCCGGATTAGATAAAATGATGACCATTCTGATCTAGGTTAGAGTGCACGCAGAGTGTTTCTTTTCTCTCTCTCTCTTTGGCAGCGACCTTTGACCGACCCTAGACTATGACTCAGTGACCAGGTTGACCGAACCTTCTTAAAATACTGGCTTTTCGATTGTCTGAGTTGCATAAGTCATTGCCACTCCTTCTTTTACCCTTTGAATTTCTCAGAGCACCCGTATTACTACGGATATCCACTTCCATTGGATAGATCCATCGTATGGTTATATACGAACTCGAAGGGACTTCTTCGAGGATGGATCCAGGTTCAGGAGAAATAGAATTGGTTTATTCAGTTGTCTTTTATTATCACCTTCTCTCAGGTTGCGAGAGCTCCTTGGTTTAGGAGAGTACACCTATTACGCCTATTGGATAGTCTTATTCCAAACCATAGGCTGGTGCCGAAAGGTAGGGAATGAAGAAAACCAATTAGCATAAGTAGGGTGTGCAGAAGGTAATATGTAAAGACAAAATAAAGGGATTAGAAAAAGGGCAAAGTAAATTGCGACTGATATCATTCACGACCAAAACCGCGTACTTCATCGCCGCTCCTATTTCACCTTTAAAAAGAATAAGGTATTATTCAGTTGTCTTTTATCATCACCTTCTCTCAAGATACGAGTACTCCTTGGTTTAGGAGGGTACACCTATTATGCTTACTGGATAGTCTTCTTCCAAACCATAGGCTGGTGCCGAACGGTAGGGAAGGAAGAAAACCATTTAGCCTAACGATAGTGTACAGAAGGTAACGACTAAAGAAAAATAAAGGGATTTGGAGAGATGGCAATAAAATATACGGTTGAAGTCATGAATTGGATTATGGAAGAGGCATTGCTATGAATACCAGGATACCCCTACGAAACATTTTCATGTTTCAGTGCATTGTTAAAGGAAAAACTGTTTTCCCGATTAGACACTTACTCCAAGGGTATGTATTTACCAGGTTTCATTCTCATATCTGTATGGTTTTACAGATGATGAGTGGGAGTAAGATATTGGGAATTAGGTGATCATCCTCATTATATCGGAATTCGTTGTAATTGGTGATATTTGAGGAAATCGCCAGGGTACAGTTTTCTACCTACAACGCACAGGTTTTGAGTTGTTTAACTCAGCGGACTTATACAGAGTATTGTATGTTGTCCAAGTGTCCTTCAGGACAAAGGGGTAGGTCCTCGTACTTTGTTCTGTTTACTTATAACTTCTCTAGTATTTAGACAAGTGTTTCGTAGAAATATAAGGTCTAAGTTTTAAGAAGTTGTGGGTACAAGAATAAAGTAGAGAACCAGGTATCACAAGTATCGGGATTCTTCAAAGAGATCGAAGATGTAGATTCTTGTGATTGGTATTCAGATGATAGTGATGGTTTTGAGAAACGAGTTTCTCTTTCAGGTTACTCATAATTGGATGGATTCCTAAGTTGAGTAATGCTGATTAGCCTCTTTCCATTAAGTTGATATGTACTGGAGACAGCTGCATGATTTGAATATGGTTCCAATTAAATAAGTGCCAAAGTTTCTGTATTGGATATAGAATGGATCGTACCTTAAAAGAAATTAAGGTATGGGGAGTTGTCCAGCTTATGCTTAAAACCAGACTCTGGATAACTCAGGGCACGTTTCTGTAATGGCTGTTTGTGGATTGACCCTGGCTATGACGAGGGTTGATATTTTACCATTTGGAAGATCAATAGTGATATTGTTCTTGACTCGCCACAGTTTTAGTAAAATGGATCTTTTTCAGAAAACAGTAGTGGAAGTATGGTAGAACTGGAAGTGATTCCAGAACCACGAACGATTACGGAAAATTTAATAGGACCTATATATTCGATCAGGTTTGACATTCCAATAGCCACTCCGCAGGAATGGTAGGTAACCTCAGACACCCGAGAGGTACTTCGATAGCCTCAAGGACGGTGACAGGGAGGTTCTTATCTACCAAGACTTGACACTACTGTTGTTCCAGGATATGAGACCCGGTAGGAGGGTTGTCATAGTCAGTGGGAGCAGCGGAAGCATAGTGGGCAAGATGCTTATATCTATTTATAGACTTGAGCAGTTATAGCGGAGATAGATCATCTAATTTTGATGTGACAGTCATGGGTTTGACTTCAATCAGAATAGGGGATGGATCAGTTAAGAAGGTAGTAGGGTGTGATGTCATGGTATCTGGATGACATACACAGAGTAGGAAGTAAAATTCCTATACTACGATCGGTTGTACTGTGGTCGTCACACAGTTGTTTCTCCAGACAGGATATGGATATAATATTTGACATTCTGGTTTCTAGATCTATGGTTTTAGATCTGGATTTGGGTAGTTTCCCAATGTGGGTACTTTGACAGATATTCTAATGGTTTTTGGAATAGTTGACTCCTAGCATGGTAGTGTACCTGCAGGTGATGGAGTCACCCTCTCTAAAGGTGTCGTATAGACTAAAGGGGAGAGGGATGTGCATGATTGGCAGATCACTTGCTTAGGCAATTGAGTCAATCATGAGATGTCAAGTACCGCACCAAATGTTGTTTTTGCACTAGATGCAATAAGTTTGTATTAATCCAATCCTGGAGAAACATAAGGAAGCAGTTTTAGAACATTAGTACATGTTCTACGGATTTGATGACGGCAGCCTCTTTCGGGAGACGATTATCATTCCAGGCTTCAAAGGTGACGTGGATGACAGAATGACTGTCAGAGTTTTAGTTTTTCCCTCTGACGAAGAGGGACAGTATTATGGACAGGTGGTTCCAAAGGATACTGTGGGTGGCATCACTACTACAAAGATGGGTTGCCCCTACGGATATATACGTAGGGGCGAAAAAATACCCCGTAGGTGCAAAGGCCGCAGGTGCAAGTTGAGGCCCTGAACTTGCCCCTACGGGTAAATTCTTGCCCCTACGGATATCTGTGTAGGTCCATTTGCCCCTACGGCTTAAGCCGTAGGGTATAAGATTTTATATTATTTACGGTTTATTTTAATAAATTACTTTGCCCTACGGATATAACCGTCGGGGCATGCACTATCCCCTACGGATATATGCGTAGGTACGATTTCGTAGGGGTATAAATTCAGGATTCCTGATATGTAGCCCCTACGGCTAAAGCCGTAGGGGATAGTCAGTGGCTCCTACGGATATATCCGTAGGGGCTTTCCCAACCCCCCGGTACTGAGATCTGGGGGAAATATCAGTTACTGCTGATATTTTGCCCCTACGGCTATATCCGTAGGGGTAACATGTTGGCCTACGGATTAATCCGTAGGTACATATTATCTGAATTTTTTTTTTAAAAATGGGCTGTTTGATTTTTCCCGCCCTGTGCACAATAATATATACATCAATCAAATCATATATTGCAGTATTCATAATCACATCTCACGCATATATATAATATACAAAAGAAACCCAAAAACTGAATATGATATAAATACAAACCAATATCAATGTCGTTTCAAAATGTAGTACAATGTGTATGATATAAATAAATACATGTTTCAAAAAAAAAGAACCAAAAATCTACCCTAGCTCGGTCCAGCTCCACCTCTGAATAACGATAGAATAACGCGCGCCTGCTCCTCGGTCAATAAACTATGCAATTTGTCGGTAGCGGGAGTCTGAGCGGCATGTGGTCTGCGCAGCCGCCGTCGAGGTAGTCGCTTGCGGAGCCGCGGCTGCGGGAGTCTGAGTGGGCGGTGGAGCTACATGAGCTGTCTGCGGAACCGCAGCCGATGTAGTGGCTTGCGGAGCCGCAGCCGAAGGAGTTGCGTGTGGAGGCTCGGCCGATCTACCTTGTCGCGTCTGGATATAACGTGTGCTACATGAGCATGTAAGAACTGTTTATTATTCGAATTCGTATCATTATTAAGTTATTTTGAAACCCTGTTTGGATATCTAGTTTGGAAAAGCGTTGTTTATTTCAATTACATATGTATGTATGATTAATCAAACTTAAGTCTAAAACCAAATAAGCTCAAGCTACGTACTAATTATGGATATGTTGATATGTATATAATATGAAATGATATTTTACTATAAAGTAGTATACATACCAGCATCTCCTTCAACTCCTGAACACTGGCCCTCAAGCTATCCAGTTCATGATGGATACGTCGCTCACTGGAGACGGAGGAAGTAACCACCGGGGTGGAGTCCAACCTCATATGGGCCCTGCTAGAGCCTAGTCCTCGGCCTCTGGGAACCTACGTGGTGCCGTCCGTGTGCGGCGTCCAGGACTGGGGTCAGCAGCCTCGAATGTTGCCTTCCCCTAGCAACTGTCAGAACATTATATTTAGCACATACGGGTCTATAAAATTGACAAGAAACACCAAAATCAACAAATTCAAAGCCTTACCTACAGAGATAGAAGATGTGCTCCTCTGGTATCTGCATGTATCAAAATTTGAATAATATTAATTAATTTCAGTACATACATACTAACAAGGTAAACTCGCATATAGCGCTGCTTACACATATGACAGGGAGTGAAGGAGCTCTTGTAGATCATCAGGCGCAAATCTAATCTCATCAAGCAGCCCATGATAATGAGTTGGACGACTAAGAGCAAAAGAAATGTGTGTATATTTATGATATAGCATTCTAAATCAATATACATGCCCTATATAATATATAAACATACCTGGAGGAACGGGAGTGGCCTCTGTCCCTGATATGGACGCATCACCAACAACTAGACAATCAAACATTGACAATATAAGTAATTTTGACATAAACAGGCATGGATATCTATAATATTACATTCAAAATGGATATTAGAGGGCGCACCTGCAGTGAGAAGTGGCAAAAGTACCACCCAACTAGGGTGTAATTTACAGAATCAGTTGAGACTCTTAAAAGTCATAGAAGAACCCGACCTGCAAAAATCTGATGTATGCTTTCCATTGGACACTAAGAAGTCTCTAAAGGGAAAAGCCATCATTAGTTCATATCAGAGGATTGATGCTGAAACAGAGAACGAGAAATGTCATTTTTTTCTTCTTCCGCCACATTACTGTCTTCTCCTTCTGCCACATTACTGTCTTCTCCTTCTTATTATGTTCGCGTGCAAATTCAATGACTATATTGAGAATATGGATTAATAGTGGGTAGGAAAAGTATTTCTCAAATGGCTTTTGCGTCTTAAAACCATAAACTACTAAGTAATGACATACATAATTTTTTTAGTATAAAAGTTGTTATTTTAAGTTTTCCCTTATAGAGATATGATCTAACTGCATCTATCAACTATAAGTGTGCAGAAAATTATGATAAGAAATCATAAGAAAGGGTCGTAGCCATGCATAACCTTGAATCTACATACCAAATCATGCAAAAGCATGCACTTATTGTCACCTTGCCTTGGAATATAAAATATCTTGGAAGACTATAAGCGAGCATTTAAATCTTGTTAGCTTTTGACTTCAACATATATTTTTCTCAAGTACCATGAAATATACTTGCTCCGTATAAACCGTTTTCAGGAAGATGGATTAATAATGACAAATTATCCATTGTGACTCACTAGGTTAGAATTTTCTCTTCTATTAACCATCTTTCTAATCAGCTTGGTAAATTTATTCGGAACCGGCTGTGAATCATTAAAAGAGTAGCATAAGAACGAAAGCTAAAATACAGATATATAGCATACCGATACATCGAAACTTCATAGTTGCGATGGCAATCCAGAGATATTTATTTCTAAACACGTGGTGCGCGTGCGAATGCGTCAGGCAACATGGACAAATATTTCATAACATGGAAAGTATTATTCGTATAAAGTAATTAAAACTTTTAAAAAGCTTGGGTAGAGATATTTTCTTAGGTGATGCAATCATATCATGAGGACTAAATTTAAGCTATTATATATATGCATATGTATTTTTCTAACCTAAAATATCACACACACACACAGAAAGAGAGAGAGAGAACACCTGGTAGGTAAAAAAATCAGGTAGCAGGATCCTGAAGAAATGGAGTCCATAGCATTGCTCATCATCATCATCCATGATCCCTTTGATAATATTTTTTCAAAGGGATCACGGATGATGATGATGAGCAATGCTGTGGACTCCATTTCTTCAGGATCCTGCTAACTGATTTCTCTATCTACCTGGTATTCTCCCCCCCTCTCTCTCTCTCTGTGTGTGTGATATATTAGATTAGAAAAATACATAAGCATATGTATAATAGCTTAAATTTAGTCATCATGATATGATTGTATCAACTAAGAAAATATCTACCCAAGGTGTTTAAAAATTTTAATTACTTTATACGAATAATACTTTTCATGTTCTGAAATATTTGTCCATGATGCCTGACGCATTCGCACGCGCACCACGTGTGTAGAAATAAATATTTCTGGATTGCCATCGCAACTATGAAGTTTCGATGTATCGGTATACTATATATCTGTATTTTAGTTTTCTTTCTTATGCATGTCTTTTAATGATTCGCAGCCGGTTCCGAATAAATTTACCAAGCTGATTAGAAAGATGGTTAATAGAAGAGAAAATTCTAACCTAGTGAGTCACAATGGATAATTTGTCATTATTAATCCATCTTCCTGAAAACGGTTTATACGGAGCAAGTATATTTCATGGTACTTGAGAAAAATATATGTTGAAGTCAAAAGCTAACAAGATTTAAATGCTCGCTTATAGTCTTCCAAGATATTTTATATTCCAAGGCAAGATGACAATAAGTGCATGCTTTTGCATGATTTGGTATGTAGATTCAAGGTTATGCATGGCTACGACCCTTTCTTATGATTTCTTATCATAATTTTCTGCACACTTATAGTTGATAGATGCAGTTAGCCATATCTCTATAAGGAAAAACTTAAAATAACAACCTTTATACTAAAAAAATTATGTATGTCATTACTTAGTAGTTTATGGTTTTAAGACGCCAAAGCCATTTGAGAAATACTTTTCCTACCCACTATTAATCCATATTCTCAATATAGTCATTGAATTTGCACGCGAACATAATAAGAAGAAGACAGTAATGTGGCAGAAGGAGAAGACAGTAATGTGGCGGAAGAAGAAAAAAATGACATTTCTCGTTCTCTGTTTCAGCATCAATCCTCTGATATGAACTAATGATGGCTTTCACATAGGCTTTTCCCTTTAGAGACTTCTTAGTGTCAAATGGAAAGCATACATCAGATTTGTGCAGGTCGGGTTCTTCTATGACTTTTAAGAGTCTCAACTGATTCTGTAAATTACACCCTAGTTGGGTGATACTTTTACCACTTCTCACTTCTCACTGCAGGTGCGCTCTCTAATATCCATTTTGAATATCGATAATATTACATTCAAAATGGATATTAGAGAGCGCACCTGCAGTGAGAAGTTGTAAAAGTACCACCCAACTAGAGTATAATTAACAGAATCAGTTGAGACTCTTGAAAGTCATAGAAGAACCCGACCTGCAAAAATCTGATTTATGCTTTCCATTTGACACTAAGAAGTCTCTAAAAGGAAAAGCCTATGTGAAAGCCATCATTAGTTCATATCAGAAGATTGATGCTGAAACAGAGAACGAGGAATGTCATTTTTTTCTTCTTCTGCCACATTACTGTCTTCTTCTTCTTCTTCTGCCACATTATTGTCTTCTCCTTCTTATTATGTGCGCGTGCAAATTCAATGACTATATTGAGAATATGGATTAATAGTGGGTTGGAAAAGTATTTCTCAAATGGCTTTTGCGTCTAAAAAACATAAACTACTAACTAATGGCATACATAATTTTTTAGTATAAAAGTTGTTATTTTAGGTAGGACAACTGCCAATTCTATGGCTTGTGGCCACCAGCGACTGCTTTCTCACCACAGTAAAAATAATGAGGGACTATAACATATCATGAATTCGATATGCACCGTGATTTCATAGCATATGTCTATTAACCTATAATGTATAAGTTCTCGGCGTTGATTGCAGAGGTGCATACAGTCTGAACTAGTAAATATACGTAAGAAGGAAAAAGAAGAAAGGATTCATAAATATGGTTGGGCCAGAAACAGACTTAGTCACTGAATGACATATAACTGATATTCCTTGATGTAGAAATCAATACACCTTTGATAACAAACTCATTCTTTTTTGGGAGATATATAAATAACCGACTCTGACCCTCAGCATTCCATTGAACACATGGAAATCCATCGTATCTCATATCCAGCCACCTCACTTCACCGATCCTATGATCGCCCTCTTGAGGACGCACAACCCTAGCCGCAGCCCCAGCCCAAACCCTAGCCTTAGGTGGTGGTGATGAATGTGAATCCTCATGTGATTTTGCATATTATTGCAAGAGCGTTAATGGGTTTTCAAGATTTGTACGTAGTCAAGAGCAATTGTGAGCAAGGAAAGTAAAAATAGTTTAGGAATTTTATCAAACAGCTGGTGAGCAAACTAGCAAAACGTTTTGAATGAAAATATAATGTAAAATAATTTCGAGAATCAAAAGTGATAAGCTTTGTTAATGATATGGGAGAGAAGCTTGCTTTTTCTTTTTTGTGAAAAATATTTTAGGTTTTTTTTCCTTATTTCTGTTACATCCTGACCGAAGAACTTTCACAATTGTTAAAATTCAACATTTTGGTCAGTCCTCTCCTTTATTGATATGCATGTGATGTGAGGGTTGGATTTAACACAGCAACCATTGTTCATCAATATATATTACCAAATAAAGCTCTTTATTGTTGGTTATGTTGGTTTCATCCAATTCTTGCCTCAATTTGGTGTAATTTGAAATGGCCCACGATTCTAGGGTTTGATATGGGATGGCAATAGAAAAGAGAATTTGTTCTCAAGTTATGATCGAATACCATAATAAATTGGGAGTTGGTTAGGATTGTGAAATTGTGAAAGTAGTTGCATTTTTTTCAAGTATGATCTTGTGAAAATCGGATGAAATATTTAACATCATTTTGTTGTTATTTAGGATTAGCACCCTCTAAAGGATTTTAAGTTAAGATAATGGATATGGATCTTTTGTCAGGATAAAGAAGATCTGCACATGCATAAATACTAGTATAAGATAATTCAAAATTTGGGACAACGGATACATACCGCTAAATGATATAAGAGATTAATGGAGGGAAGAGGCCATAGGAGGGGATTCCCTCCTATGGCGTCGAAAAAATACCCTCTCCCTAATTTTTTCCGCCGATCGGCACCCACCATCTTCATCGTCATCATCTAAGATGTGGGTACACCAAATTTCATGTGATTTTACAACTTTTTCACCGTTGATTTAGTGGGTTCAAAATTAACGGTTTGCCGACAATAGAACTTTTTACATTGCTAAATCAACGGTGAAAAAGTTGTAGAATCACTTGAAATTTGGTATACCCACATCTTAGATGATGACAATGAAGATGTTGGGTGCCGATCGTCGGAAAAAACCATGGAGGGGGTATTTTTTCGACGCCATAGGAGGGAATTCCCTACTATGGCATCTTTCCTCCATTATTCTCAAGATATAAATCGAAAACCCAAACAATATTTTGTGATAAACTTAAGTGTTCTTGCAAACTAATACAAATCTTGTTAAAAATTTGATAAATTGACCTTCCCCTTCCCCAGCCCTAGCCCCAGCCCGCAGCCCCAGCCGCACCCCCAATAAAAAATTTGATAAATTCTACCCGGCCCCGACCCCGACCCCGACCCCGACCCCGACCCTAACCCTACCCCGACCCCGACTGCGACCCTAACCCTACCCCGACCCCGACCCCGACCCTAACCCTTCCCCTTCCCCTTCCCCTTCCCCGACCCCGACCCCGAACCCGACCCCGCAGCCCAGCCCCTGCCCCAACCCTAACCCGACCGCGACTGCGACCGCGACCCCAGCCCAACCCAGGCCAACTCGCGCGCCATGAACCTTAAGCCCAAAATAATCCAATAAATTCTTTAACTTACCTCGAGATTTACTCACCTGAACGGCTGCTGGGGCAGGGGCGACGATCTGAACGGCGGTGGCAACGACCTTAACCGCGGTGGCGACGAGAACTCCAGTGGCGACGAAACCGGCGATGGCCACGAGGAGAACAACCTTGGCGGCGACGGCGTGGCGCATTGGGGTAGGCGATCGAACTCCAGTGGCGACGAAACCCTAACCTTATTTTCGCGCCCGATCGAGAGAGAGAGGGAAATGAGCGTAGGCGATCGATCTGGGATTTTATTAAATCGATATTTACTTGCCCCTACGGATATATCCGTAGGTCCTTTGTTTGCGGCTCCGTAGGGGCAAACACCTAATTAAGAATTAATATTTTTATTCTTGGACGTCTTTGCCCGTAGGGGCAACCATTTAGCCCTACGGATATATCCGTAGGTCCAAGTTATTTTTGCCCCTACGGATTACACTATCCGTAGGGGCAACCCCCTATTTTACTAGTGCATGGTGCCGGATACTGATTAGGTTCAGTGATCCATACAGTCTAAGAAGTTTGGATATGGAGTTCATTTATGAACAAAGGTCCCATCAGATATCCAGACATATTCTAAGACAGGTACTACTCGATTCGGGAGATGGCTTTCTCCGCGAACTTGAGATTAAGAGAGATATAGAAAGATACTTCTAGGCGGATCCACTCACTGAGGCTATTTCTCGAACACAATAGTTTTATAAACGGGCTTTGTGAAACTGATTAGTAGAGGAGTTGGATGTTCGGTTTCACACGGGCTGTGAGTAGTCGACATCGCAATATTAGCCTTGAGTGCAAGTGGGAGATTGTTGGAGATAGTGCCCTCATAGTCAATTATTGGATCGCAGGTACGTGATTGCAATGATTGCGGAGGACCTATCCCGGTAGGACAGTCTTACTCGAGATGATAGTATGCTATCTGGTTTGCCTTTATCAGTCGTGTACATGTTCAGGTGACTGATTGTATGTTACACTTTGATAGAGCCCTTAGGATCTTGCTTTACTACCAACAGTATGATGGCGATCATATACGTGAGAGTTGGGTAGTTTATATGCATATCCTTAATTGTGGTCCCTAGTCGTGGGAGTTTCGAGACAGGGCATCGATACTCCGGAGTAGACTAGTGTATACAGTCGAGACCCCGACGAGGGGAGGTGGCCGGTCTCACAAGCCACTGGTGTCAGTTGGATCACCTAAGATGTATACAGGTGCTCATTGGGTTATGAGTACACCGGACAGGACTCGCCGGGAATCTGCTAGTTAGTATTATATCTATCGTCAGATAGCAGTTCCCTGGTGACATGTGTACAGGTTAGTTCATCGACCTGAGGTCGTCATTTGTCTCGTGTGAGTTCCCACTGTGCTTTGATTTCTACCCTACCACGGCTCAAAGGAGTCGTGCAAACAGGTAGCTTTTGGATACAGTCCCGAGCCATATGGAGGCACGTGAGCGGATCGGCAGGGGATTCGTCTCTCCCGGTATTGGGGGCGAGATCGTGCTGTGTCTAGGAGAGCCATTACACAAAGCCCACGGCCGTGGCAGGAGATTTACTGGTAGGTACTCCAGTAGTATCTCAGGGTGTTATTGGGCTTCACTCCGACACGACTTATACTGCTATTGGGGGTCTGACGTTTCTAGCCCCCTAGGCGGATATGCGATACTCATTGACGAACGGACCGGACTGTATATACATTGTCACTGTTAGGCTCAGTAGGGTTTTCGGAGGAGTTCGCTCATCGGTCTCCCTTGAGTTCTCTCCTCGGCCACCCTTGAGGTCAGTCCGTGGGCAGCCGTTACGCATTGCTAGTGCCGCTGACGGTTTGTGGTTAAACCCACTGCCAGGGTGCTGACGAGTCATTAGAGTCCCCCACAGACAGTTTCCCAAGTTCGGGCGAAACGTTGTAGAGGCCGTATGGTTTTATGGCAGGGTTCGGAAAATGCACGTGCGTTTACGCACGTGTCACTTTTCGGGCAGATGATACTGGTCGGCTTTGGTTTAAGCCGGATCCGAGTATTATATTGAGTAGGTATAATATCTTTGTCTCAGTTGCATTTGTATTCGGTCGTAATACAAATGCGGGTATATTTATACAGTTTCGGGGTTATCCTGAAAGTTGTTTCAGGATCACTTTTGGAAGTTGCCAGTTTCCAGTTTTCTATCAGCCGTCTTTTAACATTCGGTTAAAGACGGATTTATCTTTTCTTCAGATATGGTGAGTCAGTGCTTCTAGAAGTTTCTAGAAGGTTCTAGATGATGACTAGGCTTCATGACTCATTAGTGCATTAATGGTTTTTTGATGACTAGCCTAATGACTCATGCTTTGTTATTAATTCCTTTTGGATTGCTTAAGATATTTTGAAGTGAGAAGCTTTTAGCTTATGGTCACCACTTGCTCCTACACTCACCCTCCTCCTTCATATATGAATGGATGGCCTCCTCTCTCATTCACTCTCTCTCACTTGTTGATTTCATTTGCTAGAAAAGATTATGATAGGTTTTATCGGTGTATGGAATTTCACAGTCCATTTCATTCCATCACCCGATTTCCACGGCAACTTCATTAACCGATCGTCCACGGATTTGGACGAAGTGAGACAAAGTCATCTACTCATTCTCTACATCATTCTTGGTCGTCTCTTTTAGCAAACTTGACGATCGAGTTGCCTCGAGTCAGAGGCGGGAGCCCGTTTAAAGAACCGATCATGTGGTGCCACCTCGACGAGGAGATCGGAGATCGACGAGATCGGAGCAGCCGCAACGGAGCGTGGGATGATGGTTAAAGAACGAAGGACTCGGATCGTTCGGTATAACCATTCTACACTCTTTACAGTTTGTTAGTTTAGCAATAATGGCAGATCCGGGTTAAAGTATACGACAGCGCCAGTTAAAAAGTTTTTGTTCCGCATTTGGCGTCTGTAGACTGCCGGGGCGCTAGCATAGACTTACAGTTCGTATCACAGAAATGTATAACATCAATAAATATAACGCGAACATGTAAAGTAATCTAAGCGTAACTATTAAATATAACTACTTGCTATGTGCTATACCATTATTTTTGAAAATGGAACGAAACGTTAGTTTTGAAATAAGAAAGCTGCCTTAGATTGAAAATAGATATTCGTTTTGGAAATTGGTATTGTATCATTGTCCTTTATTATTAAAAAGGGAAACGAATCGTTAGTTTTTAAAAGAGTATAGGTCACTCAAGTATTACGCTCTAAAACGGAATAAAACATAACTCTATGAGTCTAAAGGAAACTTGGCTGTATTCGGTACGCTAATCTCGTCATCACAAGTACGGTATGATTTCTCGTACAATATCCACATTATCACAATATCCAAATCATCTTAAATACAGCATAATCCCTCGTATAACTCCACCCAACCATAAATAAAACTATATGCACATGAACAATGTACTAGATGCAACAGAACACTAATACCATTAACTTGAATTAATACTAAAAACTAGCTAGATAGCATAACTATCCTAGTTATAAGGTTGCGGGGGTGCTATAGGCCGTCCACCCGACTTCCCCCATAGATGTAAATCTAATCACCGACTTGTCGAGCTCGTTTGAATCCACGATGCTATGTTCGTCAACTCCGACTCGGAAACCTTCACGGACGTACCTATAATCGTAATTAAATCATATTGATGTAAATATCATATCAAAAACCAAGACAACGAGCTAAGCACCCGTAGGTTAAAACCTACAGCTCACTTATCCCAAAAAACGAACAAATGCTTCTGAAATTAAAGTACGAACGTCAACGTTTCAGTCGCGGTACAAAAATACGAAAAACTCATATCGAAATGTTGGAAACTTTAACAAAACCCATACTAAAATATTTCCACATTTCTATGTATGAATATTGGGACAAATCAAACAATACAGCAACCTGTAAAATACCCAAATAGAGCAACAGAAGAAAAACCAACATAATTTTACCTAAGGGACCCGGCGACGCCGGTCAAAACAAGGATGTCACCGGACTAACATGTGAATTTGGTGCTCGGTCTTTAGGGTATATCTCCGAGTAGTCTCATCATGCTACAGTATTGTTAGTTTTACTAGTGGTTACACCTGGTGATTTCAGATTAAATTTCAGTTTGCTAAATATCACAAATATCCTAGTTTATGATACTGCACATAAAAACAGAAATAGAACAGATTTGATATTGAAAAGAAAGAAAGAAATATACCTATGAAGATGATTCACAAGAGAACACTAGCTCAAGAATTGTATGGTGGAAGCTTCTATGGATAGTGGTGGCTCAAGCTTGACTCATGTACAAGTTTGATGAGGGGATTCTCTTCTTTCTCTGATATGATCAATACTTGGGAATTTTGTTGTATTAGAAGCTTGAAGAATTAAGTTTGTTCAGTTGAAAAAGCTAAAGGAATTCCTATGTGTTGTGTTGTGTAGAGAGAGTATGAGGTGGAGAGTTGTAAGGTGGAGGTGTCATTTGAGAAGGAGGAGGAATAAAGTGAGAAGAAGGAAGTGGAGGGAGTTAAGCATGGGTGAGAGTGTGTTGGTTTGAGAGTTTGAACTAGGATATCATATACCAACCATTAAAAGAATTACAACAAAAGAAAAACCTTTTCATTTAATTAAAATTCCTTTATGTAAAAATCTAAATTCATATGTAAAAAGAAATGAAATACTTATTCTAACACTTAACTATCATTATCTTGATATAAAATATCATGTCATGTTAAAATAATTAATATATCATTTTTATAATATCAGACACTTTTCTTCATATTTACCAAAATAATTACATTTTTACGGATATAATTCCGATACCAAAATTCATATGCGGTATCATTTTTTTTGTAAACTTATTATATTCATATTTAAAATTATAAATTAATATTTATAACTTTCCAAAATGCTGCAGCACCGCTACCGGCGGACAAGATGAGCCCAATTGCATCAGTGCTCGCCTGTACACCCCTTCAGCTCCCCTCATCTCTATTTTATTATTTGATTTCTCTGCAATTAAATAAAGAGCAGTCCACCCCTTCATCTACCTATTTACACACTCTTTATTCTAATTTTTAATTCTTTTTAATTCATCTTATACTTAGATTCATCTCTATAAATACCACCCTACCCCTTATCTCTCCACTATTCTGAAAATTTCTCAAAAATTCTCTAAATTGCTGAGCTCAAGATGGGATTAAAGCTAGTCAAGTGGAGTTAGCAATCCAAGTTCATTCCGTTGAAAACCGGAGTAATTTCCAATGCTACTGTGACACCACGAAGACCTCCCCTCTCTCTCTTACTCTTTTCTCAACGCTATACAACCCGAAAGTCATTTCCCCTCTCTTTCTTTTCACCTCAAAACAATTCTTAAAGCATATCAACAAAAGTGGAGTTAACTTGTAATCTTTTCTTTTAAATAACTTTTGCCACCTTTGTTATGTTAACATTTCACTCTAAAACTATAATACCACCTTAACATATTATCTACATCAATTATCTTTTCATGAAATTAAAATTTCATGTGAAATAACCACATAAATCGAACAATTTCATATAAATACCATGAACTTTAAAAGTACCCTTTTACCGATAGCTAAAATATATATCTATAAAAATTCACGGGGTAAGGACCTAACCCCACCACATACACTATGGTTTCATAGCACGATATTTTATATGCATATTTAATTTAAAGAATATGATTTACAATAAAAAAAAACCATTACAAAAAATGTTTTATCGATATTTTTACACCTTTTGCAATTACGGCTCTACAACCCTCGTTAAGAGACCTGTTTATGGATGGTGCAGATTATCACATGTCCTTGGGATAGTAAAGCAAGATGTAGAACTCCTCACGGAGAATTCAGTTTCGAAAAGAATAAAAATACGATTTTTAAAGAATACGATTTTTCTTTTAAAAAAATTAAACTTTGGAAAATTATATAAAATTATAAATCCGTGTTTTTAATAAAAAAAACAAATTGTGAAAATTATATTTTAAAATTGAAAGATTAAAATTTTAATAAAATACCACCAAGTTCCAAAAGTATAGTTTTCATAAAAATACCATAAACTTCTAAAATGTTAGGTTTCATCACTAAAATATCACCAATATTAAAATACATTGTTATAAACTCTATTAATATTATAAATTACCTTCAAGATTATTTTTAAACAGTATTAAAACATTTTTCATAAAACCCCCTCGAGAAATACAAACAAAATAAACACAATTGAAACGATAAGAATAAATTTTTAAGGACACTAGATTAATATAGGTTTAAGCGGTATTATTTCTCTTGAGTCTCAAGGAGCGGGAGAAAGAGAGTGATGGTTTATTCAGGTTAACCAATACTGCAAAATTAACGGAGTCATCAATGGCAATTGTCTTGGAAAAATACACAAATCCTGTCGTCCATGTGCAGTAGTTGTCCGATTACTCCCGAACTTAAGAATTTCAACAGTTAAATACTTTCACAAGAAATGACTATAGTCTGAATACAAACTCGAACCAGAATCCAAACTCAAACCCAAACTTAAACACTAGATCTTGAACGTGAACACTTGAACTTGAATATCCAAACTTGAACTTGAATACTTGACTTGATTTGACCGAACCATGAATATAACTTGACATGAATACCTAAATATATGATTACAACTTGAACATGAACTTGCACTTGTACTCTTTATATTCATGGATTCGACCAAGACCTGTAAACTTGAACTATACACTACAATACGCAGGGATAAAGGGGTATATTGGTACAGAACATATATTATGGCATGAGAGGTCACTTTAAAAGACACCTATATGAATTCACTTGCCGTTGTCCCGTGGGTTATGACGGGGCCTTATACTACATGTTACCATAGTCCACGGGGTAAGATGGACTCCTCTCGTATACATGAATACTATATTTATCAAACTACAAACAACCACGTTAGAATAGTAAATATTATACCTGTAAATGATCATGCTTAGATCATCGCTTATACAATCTTACATGTTCACATTACTTAGTTTCTATTCACTTATATACTATTCGGTCATCTTCTTTTACTTCTTTTTGGGACTTACCGAACGCTAATTTGCTGACTACATTCCTCTATGTTTCTTTTCTTTGGAATGCTCGTCAGGAGGACGAGACTCTGAGGAGATAGAGTCGAGCCAGGAGGAGTTATACCAATTTGCTACTCAACCAGACTGCTAGCTTCTTTCTGCTTTTACTTCTGTATGCTATTGTTCAGACATTTGTTTTTATCATTGTATCTTTTTATTCCAGACAATTGTATTTAAAGTTGAATATTAATAAAGTTGTTTATTACTCTTGTTATTCTTGCACATTTTATATTGCTTACATACGCTTAACGTATTCTCATAGTAAATACGTTGCGGGCTTACTACGTCACCATTTCTGTTTACTGGAAGCGGGGCGTGACAGATACACCATCCTCGATTGAAATAAGATTTTCGGCCGGAAATTCGGGATTTGATTCCCGATATCTCCGCTCCGCCTCCTCGAATTGCACCTTCGATAAATGAAACAATAATTAATTTTCTTTATGAAGTTAACAAGTGTATTTACTTAAAAGAATTTATAAATGCAATTTTACTAGATGTTGATTGGTTGTATCCATTCTTTCTTCTGGCATATCTTTTTTAGTGTGCAATGCCTCCCAAATCTCAGCAAGTCCAGACTTTTTCTCAGCCTTCTCCCGTACTGGATATATAATTTATCTATATGTGAGGATATATAATGATAAACTTAAAAAATCGAACATATATGTAATTAAAGATAAACATACCAAAGTAGATCTATATTGATCAGTAGGAACCGATCGACCAAAATAGTCATCTGTGGCATTCTCTCGGTTCTGCATATTCCTTTCTGATTCTGTCTGCATATTCAGAAGATAACATATCTCAATGTAAATTAGTCTAAATCCGGTGTTCAAATCATATAAATACCTTTTTAATTATTTTTACCTCGGGTGTCTCCCGATACCATAAAAGAAAAGCAAAGTTCTCCCATGAGATGTTAGAGGGGAAACCGGCAAGACATTCCCAATCCTCCATAAATTTAGCCGTTTTTATGTATTTTCTTTTCAATATTTCATGCCATTTCTTGAAACACCATTGCATCTTATACCGGACATACATCCACTATCTCTCTATATCGTCTTCTAAGATGAAGTATTTCTGTAATATAGATTAACAAGTATATTAATTAATAAATAAATACCATTAAATATGCATGGTTAATTGAGTTATATATTACCAACAGAGTGCGCTAAGCCCATATATAGGCGTCCTAGGGGTTCTCTGTAAATGTGAATCCAACGTTCCAGAATTCCGTATTGCAGACTGGAATACAAATATAACCATTGAAATGAGTAGCCCACGAATCCAGACCTACGGGCTTCCAACCTACCCATTCCAGAATTTCCATTTTCCTACCCATATCATATTTGGTTTACTCGTAAGCAAAACCTCTTCCATGCTTTTCAAACCGAGACAAATCGTCCCCTGCATCCCGTGCCTCAGCGAAACGCGCGTCTATTGCATCTATCATCCTCTCTTGATATCAGGATAAGCAGCAGCACGTCTCTCCTGGGCCTTCGCATAGTCCCTATCTCGATAAACTTTTTCATCTTGTAATGTGCGAAAAAGTGGCAAGGTAGTAATATACTCATCAGTGATGGAATCCAGGAACGCGTCAGGTTCTCTATTTAGATCCATGCACTGCTCATTTATGTGTGCATATGGATCGTCCGGCACAGATGTACCTGTATCCTCCTGATCAGATGTACCAACGCATTTCAATTTATTGTAATCAATGCAATAGTTATATGAACAAAATAATTTCAACACGTTTATTTAAACTTTTAACATATACCTTTAATCTCAAGCTATGTCGAAGAGAAAGCATTCGATCTCTTTTTTTGAAGAGAATATAGCGGTAAATTTTGCGAATATGCCTTTTCTAGATAATCGACCCTGTTGGGGTCAAAAATTACACCCTAAGGTCGAGATCAATAAATCAAAGTCAAGGCCCAAAAAATAGGCCCGGGCCCAAGCCTGAATCCAAGTCAAGTCAGCCTAAACCCGAACCTAAGTCCAAACAAGCTGGCTGAAGACCAGGTCAAGTGGGCCCATGCCCAAGTCTAGCCCGAACATGAAGAGGGACCGACCAAAAAAGAAGAAGAAAAGGAAAAGATTAAATATAATTTTTGTTTTTTAAATTAAATGGGCAAAATGCCAATTTTGTATAAGCGATGGGGCAAAATGAAAAGATGTAAGCCTATAAAAGGCCTTCCATGATGATTAAATAAATAATAATAAAAATCCGAATCTTGATTCCCCAAAAACAAAATCTTGAGTTTTAAGTCAGTCTTTATTGCGCAAGTCCTTTTCTCCTCCCTCCTTTCTTTTTTTCAAAGTGCGCACGTCAGGAGGCCTCAAAAAAGGGAAAAAGAGCCCCTTTTGATATTCAAAAGTCAAAATCTTTGTGTTTTTGGACCGTTACTTCATTGTGTTTCGACCATACTTACACCATGCTAGGTGTGCATCGTGTTCGGTGCCCATTTGGCTAGGTATGCACCTTGTTGGGTGCACATCGAGCCAAGTGTGCACCAGTCCAGGTGCACACCATGCTAGGTGCGCACTTTCTGGAGTGCGCACCTTACTGAACCTTTTGGCCAATCCGGGACCCTTTGGCCCCCTTCGCTCCCTCGCACCTTACTAGCTGCGCGTATCGGCAGGGGCGCACTTATCATGTGCGTCCATTGCCAAGTACGCACCTTGCTAGGTGAGCGTTTCGGCAGGTGCGCACTTGTCATGTACGCCCCTTTGTCACGTGCTCACTTTGCTAACTGCTCACTTGACATGTATACACTCATCACCTCACCCATTAGAAAAAAATTTCTAAGGTGGCGCTGCCCCCACATCCCGTAAGGGGACTGCTAGTCCCCTTGATCCCCAGCCCGCTATCTGGGTAGCGAAACCCCCGTAAAAACTCTGTGAGGCCCCCGATATGCCAAAAGCACCCTCAAACTTGTTACCAAACACAACACGCGTATATTGCATATTGATTTCGTATGATCTGCTTAACTTATTAATCAGAGGTTCTCTCGCTCCAAAAGCTAAGGGTAATTAACAGAAGCTTAGTCCGCGGCTGCCTGAGATTCGGATCCCCATAATTATTAAACCCTAGCCTACCATAGGCAAGGGAATCTATAATATTCCTGACAAGCGACATGCATTTCTATCTCAATAAAGTGACGAAAAACTCTTTACAGCCCCATCTGTTTCATGCAAGTAATAACGATACAAAATATATAATATGTATAAATCATCAAAATGACATATCAATAGATTACAAGTGATTACAACTGCAAAGTTTTTCATATATCAATAGATTAATGATGATTACAACTGCAAAGTTTATAACATATATAAATGATTGCGAATGCAACATTTTTCATACATCAATCGGATCTAATTCCTCAAGGTCAAACTCGTGAATAGAACTATCGAATAAGGATATAGGAGGTGCCCACAATACAATCCAAACATCTTTACGATTAGGATCTTTGATATAAAAGCATTAATCAACTTGTGAAGCTAACATGAACTTATCATCTCGATAAATTTCTTTATTGAGATTGACAAACTGGAAACCGTACTCATCTTTCTGGATGCAAGCGCATCAATGAACTTTAAACATAGTAAATCATTATTGCTCATTACTACCATAAATTAACTCTATTATGTCCTCCAATTGACCGTAGCATTCTTTTTGTCCTTTCTGCGGTCTTTGATCATGGGAACTTGAGAAGCATGTTTGTTCAAACGGACAATAAATATCATTATTGTAAGTCTACGGTAGCGCCCCGGCCGTCGATCTGAGGCCAAAATGCGGAAACAAAAACTTTTTCATAAACTTGAAACTGACGCTAACGCAGACTTTAATCCCGGATCGAACCATTAACCTATAACTAGCAAACTAGAGAAGGGTTAGAAAGGCTATACCGATCAATCCGTATCCTTCGGTCTTTGGCCACCATCCCAAGCTCCTCGTGATATCTCCGATCTATGGTCTCCTCGTCGGAAGGGCACCACATCAAAGAGTCTTTTTACGGGCTCCCGCTTCATCCGAAGCAACTCGGACACGAAGTTTGCTAGCCGACGTGTCCAAGGTGAAGTAGATAATGTGTGCGATCACTTCGTCTCAAGCATCCATTGATTCTCATCGCATGAGAGTGTATGGATGGAGGTTGAAGTGGATGCCATTGATGGAGATAGTGAGCTCAAGAATGAAGAGGAAGAAGAAGAGCTTTTTCTTTTGTGTTGGAATGATAATGTGAGAGCAAGAATGAATAAACACAAGAGCAAACTCTAGCCATATGGCTGCCCTCCCTCTCTCCTCTTATCATTTCAACACATAAATCAATCAATAATGTGACACATGCACAAATAAAGAGACCATGAGTCATCACTTGTGCATGTGTTACAATTAATGCTCCTAATCATGACTTTGAGCTCATTATTTCCATTTGCAAACATTAATCCAAATGTTTGCAACAATAAAAAGAGAATGGCATCTACTAAAGTAAACTCGTGACAGATCACAAGAGTACCCCTCACCTGTATATGCATACCTGCATCCGCATTCCGACTGAATGCGAATGCAATGAGACTAAAGTAATCCAACAAATCTAATACTAGGATCCGGCTTAAACCAAAACCCACTAGTATGATCCGTCCGATCATGATCCGTGCATGACTGCACGTATATGATCGAACCCTGCCATAATACCATACGGCCTCTACAACGTTTCGTCCGAAACTTAAGAAACTGTCTGTGGGGGACTCTAAAGACTCGTCAATACATTTGCCATGGATTTAACCACTAGCATGTCAGTGGTACTAGCTGTACGTAACGGGCTACCAGGTATTGACCAAAAGGGAGGTCGATGAGCGAACTCATCCTGACACCCTACTGAGCCCATCAGTGACAATATTCGTACAGTCCGGTCCGTTCGTCTATGAGTATCGCATGTCGGGCCTAGAGGGTTGGTAAAAGTCAGACCCCCAAAAGCGGTACAAGTCGTGTCGGAGTGTAGCCCAGAACACCCTGAGATACTACTGGAATACCTACCAGTAAATCTCCTGCCTTGGCCAAGGACTTCATGTAATGACTCTCCTAGACACATCGCGATCTCATCCCAAATACCGGGAGAGACGAAACCCCAGCCGATCCGCTCACTGCCTCCATGTGGCTCGGGACTGTACCCAACTAAAACCTGTTTGCACGACTCCTTTAAGCCGTAGTAGGGTAGTAATCAAAGCATAGTGGGAACTCACACGAGACAAATGACGATCTCAGGTCGATGAACTAACCTGTACACATGTCACCAGGGAACTGCTATCTGACATCAGGTATAATACCAACTAGCAGGTTCCCGGCGAGTCCTGTCCGGTGTACTCATGACCCAATGAGCACATGTATACATCTTAGGTGAACCAACTGACACCAATAGCTTGTGAGATCGGCCACCGCCCCTCGTCAGGGTCTCGACTGTATACACTAGTCTACTCTGGAGTATCGATGCCCTGTCTCGAAACTCCCTCGACTAGGGACCTTTTAAGAATGTGCTTATAGACCCCAGCTCCCACGTATATGATCGCCATCATACTGCTGGCAGTCAAGCAAGAATCCTAAGGCCTCTATCAACACGCTATAGTGATTTGTAAGGTCACCTAAAGCAGTACACGATGATAAAGATAAACCAGATAGCATACTATCATCTCGAGTAAGATTGTCCTACCGGCATAGGTCCTCCCTCAATCATTGCAATCACGTGCTTGCGATCCAATAATTGACTTTGAGGGCACTATATCCAACAATTATTTTGGGTACTCAATTTCTCAGTTGTAAGAAATTTTAGGTTATTGATACAATATGAACCGTATCGATTCACTTTTGCTCTATGACCTTCAGATAGTCGCACGATTACATCCGGGAATTGCATCCCTTTTACTATGTCATTTTCAATCTGCAATGTATTTATACGTAAAATGTATAAACTATATGTGATATATACATGTGATACGTGAAATCTATAACAGATACGTACGTGTTTACGGAACCACCGTGGAAAGTATTTCTGTTCTTGATTAATCTTCCATGTAGCACCTTTTCCGGAAATCGCAGTCATAAGTTCTGGAATATGTCGGCTAAAAGAATAACAATATTAACTATTTAAGCATATATATATACAAACACAAAATATTGACGCAATTAAAATTTTTAATTTATATACCTCCAATGATCGGCAATAATTTTAAGGTTATTAACGATATACACATGTGCTTGATCGAGCCACTCCCTCCGGTAGGATCAATCCTCCTCTTATGGATGGGATAGCTGATCCTTGTAATTCTAGAAGGAAGATTTAATCTTGTTTCAACTCAATGCAAATAACGGGTAGCGGAGTTAAGGCATTTGTTGGCACAATAACTCTCGGCTATTGACCCTTTCAAGTTGAGCTCGATTGCGCACTTGCCATTTTAAGATTTCCAAGTATCTAAAACATTAATAAATATTTTAGACAAATGTATAAATTATAATAAATTGAATATCAAAATTGAATCTAAAAAATTAATTATCTTTCCACTGGATACATCCATCTATATGAGACCGGTCCAGCAATCATTGCCTCTGTAGCTAGATGCACCGTAAGATGAACCATGATGGTGAAGAAAGATGATGGTAATATCATCTCCAACTTGTAAAAGGTTTCAACAATACTCTTCTAGTAACGACCATATTTTTACTATAATGTTTTTTAATAAAAAAATTAATTATTTCGAAATGACATGTTTTATAAAACGAAAAGGTTTTGAAAGATTTTAAAAGATTTAGTTTCATCTCTTTAATATAAAAAAAAATTATTCGATTTTGTTTTGAAAGGAAAAAAATTAGTGTAAGAAAATTATTTAGTCCGTTTATCTTTTAAATTATTCTCTTTTGAAACTCTGCATATATTTATTTCTATTTAATTGTATGCAATAGTAATTGTATCCCATTGGTTCATTGCTTTGCTAACTCATAGGCTATAGGTTCGAATCTCGTAGCTTGCAATTATTTTTATCATTTTTTATACCCTTCTCATAACCTACAAATGAGACCTTTTATTTTCTTTAACTCCCATATAAATGGTGACTCTTTCAATTTCTCTTTAACTCCCGCTATGAATTCATATTAATTTGAATTAATATGACATAACTTTTTAAATATTCATCTTACTCTTTTTTTCTTATTCGTTTTAAAAAATGAGAGAAGAAAAACTTCTCTCCTTCTTTTCTTCCTCACAAATATTATTCATCTCCTTCTCTCTCTCTTCATCTAGAGTACTCGAAGAAGAACACAAAGAAGCTCTAAAAAAAGGCATCGCTAGTAATGCGAGGCTATCGTCGGATAGACAAGCCTGATGACGATACCGGCTTGTGCATGCAAGTCCCCTCCATTTCTTCTCCTCCTCTTATTGAATCATCATCATCTTGTCATGTCTCTACTGATATCCATATTTGCTCATTTCGTCGGTAAACGCTTTATTTAGAAAACACACATAAAATAAATAGATAACCCAATAGTTAATTGTTTTGTAAACTTATTTACCTTCATGAATAGAATACATTTTTAACCAGTGGTGATTATCTTGTTTCATATTTTAGTAGTTATGAAATGTGTGAATCATATCACCTTATATTGCATGTCATCACATGGAACACGATCATTTATTCAAAACAAAAGAAAAGTGTTTAATAATTTTTGTGTAAAATTTTTGTTAATCTTTTATATGAATTTTAGTATATATATCATGAACGATTCATATGCTTGTCCATATGCCTTTCATACTTTATTGCTTACTATTTTTATTTTATTTTATTTATAATTAGTTTTAAAAGAAAACGAAATTTCAAATAAATACCATGATTTTATCAAACTCAAATACCACCTTAAAAAAATACCTTTACCACTACTACAATAATAGGTTGCCCTTACAAATTTGGCCGTGGGCATAAACCACCGCCCCTACAGATATATCCGTAGGGACACAAAATTCACCCATAGGTGCAAAGGCCACAGGTACAAGTCTTCACCCTGAATATGCCCCTACGGAGTAATAATTGCGCCTACGCCTTACTTCGTAGGGACATATATCCCTACGGATTACTCCATAGGGACAAAATATTTATTTAATTTATTGACTTATAAAATAAAATACTTGCCCCTACGGATTTATCCGTAGGGCCTAATACTTAACCCTACGGATTTATCCGTAGGTCCAGATAAATGCCCCTACGGATAAATTCGTAGGGGCAAGTTTAACCCCTGTTACTGAGTCCATAGGGACAAAATATCAGGTATCCTGATATTTTTTTCCTACGGCTAACTGTGTAGGGGCAAATATTGCACCTACGGATTAATCCGTGGTGTAATAGATAGCCCTACGGATTAATCTGTAGGGAAAAAATATCAGGGTATTTTTTTTTAAATGGGCTTCCTGTTTTTTCCCCGTCCTATGCACAAAAATATATACATCATATAACCAAATGCAGAAATATTCATAATCAACATCTCACGCAAAATATAAAAAACAAATAAACAAACAGAATACGATATCAATCTAAATCATCGTGAACAAGAAAACAACATCAATATCGTCCAAAATACGTATCATAAAAGTACATGCATCCTCAAAATATATTTTTAAAAAATCTACCCTAGCTCGGTCCATCTCCTCCACCTCTGATAAACATCGTAATCTGGAGCATCTGCTCCTCGGTGCGGCCCTGAGTTGTCAAAAACTCGTCTAATGAAGGAGCGGACTGTGCGGGAGTCTGAGCGGGCTGTGGAGCTGCAGGAGTGGTCTGCGCAACCGCAGCCGAGATAGTGGCTTGCGGAGCCGCAGCCGAAGGAGATGCATGTGGAGCCGTAGCCGAAGTAGCCTGTTGCATCTGTTAAATTTTGTGTGTAATAAACGAGTAAGAATGGTGTATTAGATTTTAGTCGAATTCGTATCATTATCAGGTTATTGCGAAACCCCATTCTAAGAATACTTAAGGACTTAAGCCTCGTTTGGGTATCTATTTTGGAAAACCGTAGTTTATTTTAATTAGATAGTTTTATGTAAGTATGATTAATCAAAGCTAAGTCTACAACCAAATAAGCTCAGGCTACTAGTGTTGCATATGTTACTATCTATAATGTGATATAATATTTTTCTATTAAGTAGTATACATACCAAAATCTCCTTCAACTCCTCGACGGTGGTCTTCAAGACGACAACATCATGCTCTAGACGTCGCTCACGGAGGGTAGGGGAGTAACCGCCGTAGTGGAGTCCAACCTCATATGGGCCCTGCTAGGACCCAGTCCCCGGCCTCTCTCCCAACCTCCGTGGTTCCCTCCGTATGCGGCGTTTAGGACTAGGGTCAGTAGCATCAGATCGGTTTGTCCAGTAAAATCGATCACCGATGCCACCGCCCACTCCACCGCCCGCTCCACCACCCATATTAACCATTAAAATATAAGCATATCATTTAAATTTGAACTTTTCAAAACAAAAATTTCAAACCTGTTAGAATAAATATTAACACTTATGCAATACTCCTAGGTAGCAGTGTCAGGGAATCGAAGCTCGCCCATGACGGGATCTGTCGAGGTGCCGTGGACGGCAAAATACGCGGTCAGCATGCTCGGTGTACCATCCTGCGCCAGGGTCTGAGCTCTCTGCAATTCGCCAAAAATTTACATATATTATAAAATACCTCTTAATATTACACTATATCAAAATAGATTTATTTTAATTTACCGATGCTTTCATGGAACGAGTAATGTTCCTCGAGCCACCTGTATAAGTGGGGCGACCCCTCTTCACCAACTTTCTATTCTCCTTATTTTGATCGGCTTGTTTCTGCACAACACATTCAGATTTAGTTTTCTAATCAAGCAACACAAATAAATAAATTATATACTAAACAATGAATTACATTTAAATTACAAACCTGTTTGCGCCGAGAGTCGAAATATTGGCACAAGAGAGGCTATTTATCTACGTCGACTCTCGCAAAGGCCGGAGTATGTAGGAGAGCCGCTCTCTCTGCCTCGGGGGTCGCCATCCATAGGGAATAGCAGTCGATCTTCAGCTCATTCCTATTGTATCGGACCTTTAATTGCATGTTCTTCATCAGGCCCTGGTACAGAGCGTGAAGATCGAGCACTCTCTCAGGGTGATCAGGGTTGGGTATAGGCTGAAAGTCGTAATCCAACCGCAAATACAAAAAAACAATGTATTTAAATTGTAAGTATTAAATAATAATAAATATATTGGATAAGTCAAATGAAAATATATATTAATACCCGAGCCTGATCCCAGAAGAGGGCAAATGAACGCCGGTGCTGATCGCCCCACTCAACATGAAGTGGATACTTCTTTAGGATGCGGCTCTTATCCCACATATACCGGCCGAATCTCTCGGCATAATCTCCGGTATAGCGATAATCGGCGGTAAAAAAGAGTGGGAATGGTGCCTCCCCTAGCTCTATCAGGCCTCGGTCTTTGGGACTGATTCAGCCCTCGAGTCCTCCTCTCGGGATGGGGCTGCCATGCATCTATAAGAAAGATCAAGACAAGCAATATTAAGGCAAAGTAGTATTAAGAAATCAGGGATTAAAGATAATTGAAGTGTGATATATACCTCTGGCGACAGCAGCACGAGCCTGGGCAGTAGCACGAGCCTGGGCCCGAGCAGCAGCACGAGCGGGACAATAGTTCCTCCGGTGAGGAACAGCCGGTGACCCAGACGTGGATGCATCCCTTCCAACTAGAAAATAAAAATTAATGATAAAAGTACATTAAGTTCATATTTATTCTTAGAGGATATGTAAAATGAATAAATATTTTATATTTATTCATACCGATCTGCAGACTAAGCGGAGGGTACGAAAGTTGCGGGAGTGACCTCTGCGCCAGATGTGGACGCACCACCTATAATTAGACAATTAAAAATATATTATATAAGTAATTGCAAAATGAATGTGTATATCAATAATATAACATTCTAAATCAATATGCACAATATAGGATATATAAATATACCCGCAGGTACGGTAGTGGCCTCTGCCCGAGAAGTTTAGACACCACCTACTGCTAGACAATCAAAAAATGATTATCTAAGTAAGAGCTAAAAGAATGTGTGTAAATTAATGATATAACATTCTAAATCAATATACATGCACTATAGGATATATAAACATACCTGCAGGTGCGGTAGTGGCATCTGCCTCTAATGTGGACGCACCACCAACAGCTAGACAATTAAACATTAACTATGTAAGTAATTTGAAATAAATATGCGTGTATATCTATAATATTACATTCAAAATGAATGTATGTGCAATATACCTAGAGGTGTGGCAAAATCCACACGGAAGGAGTCCTCCGAAGGGGATATCGATCGGGGTGCAAGACTAGCCCTATGAAGCTCCCTACGCAGCTCTCCAGACGGAAGAACCACTCTGCCTCTGTCTCTGCCACTGCTGGTGCTCCTGCCACCCATCGCTGCTCCGGTTATCTTCATCAAACCTAGAAAAGAGTACAATCATTACATATGCATGCAATATATGTATAGATTGTAGAAATGTAAAGTAATAATATAACATTACGGATAACCTTTTTCATTTCATGGATACATTAGACATATCTACTTGGATTTCATCATCGATATCATTTCTAACCTACGTAACTTCACGATCAGACAAAAACAACCCGTCTTTTAAAACAGACGGTCGGAGCACTCCAAGTCTTCTCTCTTCTTCATCCTCATAGATGTCCTCCATACGATCCTTGAATTCTGGGTCATAGTAAACATTCCTGGGTTTCCAACGGCATACGACACTCCATCCCGAATGCTTCAAGCACTGTGAGTAGTATACTTGGAACGCATGTTTCGGAAAGATAAATGGATTGTCCTGACCGTAAAATCTTAGTGTGTTCACACTAGTCAATCCATTTTCATCTTTCCAAGTCCCGAGATTATTTCACTACTTATCCGTATCGGTTCGTGCATCGTACCAAGTACATTGAAATATATAAAACGGTTCTGATCGTCCGGGATATTGGATGCCAAGTATGCAATTTAAGTATCCATAATAAATCACACCATCCGATCATACCGTCGCAATCCCACTATTCTGAGTGGTTCGAGATATTTCTATGTTCTTAATTTTAAATTTGTATCCAAGGTCACCGAATCTTTTATAATATGCAACCTCTATGCTAGGAAACTGAGCTAAACATCTTGAATCTCTCTCTAATGATGCAAACAAGTTCGGATCGTGGATCTAACAAAATAAATTTTACGACAAATACATAACGATATAAGTTTAGATTAAGACTAGTAGCAATAACATGTTATTCAAACAACTTACATGATCTACAACCCAATCGAAAAAAATATCCTGATGATATTTTTCCAATCGTTCATCATTCCAATCAGGATGCACCTCACGTACCTCATTAATATGAATTGTGTTCTCAACAATAAATTATGACACTAATATTATATCATTTCATGCACACACAAACACAAATATAACAATTAATCCAAAAAAACTTACTCTCTAATTTCTTCAAGACATACGCTATTGAGAAGGATAAACCGATATATCTTGTTGATAAACATAGTGTCTACTCTCTTATAGTTAGCTTTACCATATGGTCCGTCCTGAATTCTCCGAGACTGGTTAAGCTTCATCTCAATGTTCTCGTCCAGATAGTGGGGAAAAAATGTGGTTACTTCATCTAGAAAATAACCTTGCATGATAGAACCCTCCGGTCGATTTTTATTGCATATATACTTTTTTAAAATATAGAGGTACCTAAAGAAAAATATGTTAAATAAATAAATACGGGCATATAGGACAACAGCAATTTTACAAATTGTGTGAAACGAAAAATTCCACGTACCTTTCGACGGGATACATCTATCGATATTGTACCGGTCCGGCTAACTTAGCCTCGGTTGCAAGATAAAGCGTCAGGTGTATTATGATATCGAAAAATGACGGTGGGAAAATACGCCCAAGCTTGCAAAGTATCAATGAAATAGAACTTTCTAGATTCTCCAGTATCACAACATCTATGGTTTTAACTCAAAATTCTTTAAAAAAGCAACAAAGGTCATTGATTACTAGACCAACCGATTAGTGAAGGGAATTCCTGAGGACTAATAGGAGAAGTTGATCCATAATAACATGGTGATCATGACTTTTCAGCCCATCGATCTTGTCTTTCACAATTTTTATCTTCTTACTAAATGATCATGAGAAACCTGTGGGAACTTTCAAATCATGCAACACCTGCAGGAACCTTTTCTTCTCCGGTTGTGATATATGATACGCGGTATTGGGAAATACAAACTTTCCTGGTTTACCTGCTATCGGTTTAGGATGCAATTCACTTATAATTTCCCAGTGCTGAAAATCCATCCGAGCACGGACGCTGTCTTTCGATTTTCCGTCTTTACAAAGAAGCAAGTTGAGTATGTGCTTGGATACTCCCTTCTCTATGTGCATGACGTCCAGACAATGACGCACTAAATTTGTTGACCAGTATGGAAGCTCGTAGAAAATGCTTAACTTATTCCAGTAGGGTAGTTTGACTTGTTTTGTCGGATCTATCCCGAAGATCACATTATTGTAACCATGCCACTGAGCAATCACGTCCCCTCCGGCCAATGAGGCGGGAGGCCCAAGAAGGTCCTGATGACCATAAAAGTGAGCAGCGTCTAACCTGTAGGGATAGTCTAGTGGAAGGAAACGTCGATGGCCGCAATAACAAACCCTCTTGATAAATTTAACCATTTCGATATTGTATATTGATGGCAATAAGGGCATGCTTTGTAACCATGTACGGACCAACCTGATAGAATTCCATATGCAAGAAAGTCATTAATTGTCCATATTAAAGCCGCACACAGTATGAACGTTATATCTTTGTTTGCATCGTAATTCTCTACACCATCAATGAATAAAGATTTTAACTCATCGATCAGAGATCGGAGATAGACGTCGATATTGTTTCCCAGTGAGTTTGGTCCTTTAATAAGAAGATGCATCATAAAGTAGGATTGATCCATAGCCAACCAAGACGACAGATTATAAACTATCATTACAACGGGCCATGTGCTGTGGCTTCCAGCCATATAGTTAAATAGGCAGAAGCCATCACTGGAGAGTCCGAGCCTGACATTGCGAGCATCACTACCGAATATTTCGTGCCTCCTATCGAAATCCTTCCATGTCGGTGAATCTCTTGGATGACTCATTTTTCCATCTTCGCTTGGAGCAGCACGGTGATGCCAAATCATTGCCTTGGCTGTTTTCTTACACCTGAATAGCCTCTGTAGCCTCTGTGTTATGGGAAAGTATCGTGCTATCTTGACATGTATATCGAGCTTCTTATTATATTCTTTTGGCTTATACCTGGCCTCTCCGCATGTTGGACACTCTTTCAAATCTGAATTCTCTTTCCGGTACAACACGCAATTTTTAGGACATGCATGAATCTTCTCACACTTCAGACCCAAATCAGACATCATCTTCTGGGCTTCATACCAGCTGTCAGGCACGTTATTTCCTGGGGGCATAGAATCTTTCAGGAAGTTCAGAAGCATCGTGAATGACTTGTTGCCCCATCCATTTAGGTACTTAATCTGGAAAAGTTGAACGAACTATGATAGGGTGGAATACTTTCCATTCTTATAAATTGGACTGCTAGCATCATTCATGAACTTTTCATACTTATCCGCACGCGGTCCTTGACCGAAAAGAATGTCATCTTCGGTAGGAATACTATCACCTAGGGCAGCCTATACCATATCCTCCATTTCTTCTCCTGGAAAAAAGTTGTCGTCTCCTTCTTCTTCTGCCGCATTACCGTCTTCTTCTTCTTTTTCTGCAGCATTACCGTCTTCTTCTTGTCCTTCCCCGTAATATAGCCAAGTTGTATAAAATCTTGTAAAACCATGTTTAACGATTTGAAGCTCTACGATTTCTACCTTCTGTCAGAACTTAGTCTCACATCTATCGCACGGGCAGAGAATCCTCTCTAACACGATCTTATTATGTGCACGTGCAAATTCAATGAAAGCAACAAATCCTGTGACAAATTTAGATTACGTGCGTTGTTGCCAATCCACGTACATCCAGTCCTTAATTCTGATATACTCATGGGCCATGTTAAAATGTATAACATATAAATTGTAGGTTATGGTGACTATATTGATAAATCTAAGAACGGGATGGTTACTGGAAAAGAAGAAAATTTGTAGAGGAAAGTTTGTCGTTGAAAAGAATAAATTATCGATAAAAAAAAGTTAGATTTGAAGATACCCAAGTATGAGTTGTATTCTTTGTATGTGTGTTTCAATTTATGATTTCGCTTAAGTGTATGGTTGTTAGTGTGTACGTGCTTTGTGTATGCGTTTGTTGTGTATTCGTGTTTTATGTGTTTGTTTCGGCTGTCGGGGGTAAGGCTTCTATCTCATTAAGAATGTATAGAGCAGACACCCATTCGCTTGTGCTTTCATCCGTTTCGAGTAAATTTCGGCAGCACCTCCGCGCTGTTCTCCGAGTACACTGTAATAGAATAGATAATCATTTTAATGATGTGAAACAACGTTGAAATGAATATCTAATATATCTTTGTACATGGAGAACCAGCGGAAAAGTGCCAACGAAATAACTCGAAACAAATGAAAACACAAGTGAAGGCAGGTGTTTGCTTTATGCATTCTTAATTTGTCCACACTGGACAAATCTATCGGTTATCATACGATAGAATCTTCTCGTCATATAGACTACATGACGGTTGTTAGTACCGAACTATACCGTCTGATATTTAACAACCTTCGTATAGTTCTATGCCACGACGAACATCGAACGTATGTTAACCGACAGACGGGGACTAAGTCGCGCTTTGATTTTCACATATGAGTATCGATGAGAATATGAAAGTTTCATATTATCATCGAGTATCATATATTGGCTTTAACTTGATCATTTAACTTGAATGGGTTTTACGTTTACGTTTCGTTTTTAAAGGTTCGAAGTTTTAAGTTTAGGGTAAATTTTTCTTGCGTTTACGGTAAAATTGTACGTTTACGTTATCATCGAGTATCCTACTGAATGAACTAGTGCACCCTAAACCTCAACCCTAATTAACCCTAATTAACCTAATTAACCCAAATTAACCATAATCATCACCCTAACTTAAATTATCCCTAATTAACCCAAAATTTACCCAATTAACCCAAATTAACCTAATTAACCCAAATTAACCCTAATCATGACCCTAACTCAAATTATCCCTAATTAATCCAAAATTAAGATAATTAAACCAAATTAACCCTAATCAAAGCCCTAACACAAATACATTCTATTTTACCTAATTAACCCAAATTAACCCTAGCCCTAACCCTAACCCAAATTAACCTAACCTTAATCATCACCCAAACCCCAACCCAAATTAACTCTAGCCCAAATCAAAATTAACCCTAACCCTAATCATCACCAACCCTATTTTATCTAATTAACCCTAACCCTACCTAATTAAGCCTAACCCTAAACCTAACCCTAACCCTACCTAATTAACCCTAACCCTAACCCTCACCCTAACCCTAATTAACCCCCAATTAACCCGGAAATAGCTATAACCCTAACCCTAACCCTAAAATCAACAATAACACAAAAAAGCATAATTATAAGTTCAAAATGGAAATTAACTCACCTCAGTAGTAGTTTTGCCTGCGGAAAAGAGCTCGACGAGATGGAGGAGGCCGGGGATTCTACTGTCGACGAGACCGTGGTGGTGGCAAAGAGCTCGACGAGCTCTCGGCGAGACTGTGGTGCGGCCAAAGACGACGAGAAAGTCGACGATGGGTGTGGTGGCGACGAGAAAGTAGATGACGGGTGTGGTGGCGACGAGGCGCGCGCGCGAGTCGATCGCGGGAGTTGGGAAATTTTGAGGACGATGGGGAAATTACTGAGCTTTATTTTTTTATAAATAACCCTTTGTTGCTTTCTTTTGCGGCTCCGTAGGGCCAAATAAAAGATTACATTTTAATATTTTTTAATTAATCCATAGGGCACTGTAGGAGCAAACCGATGGCCCTATGGATTAATCCGCAGGGGCAATAAAAAGTTGCACCTACAGATTTCTATCTCCGTAGGAGCAACCCCTTATTGTAGTAGTGTACCTTCAAAATATTTTTTAGAAAATCAATCTTGACTTCTGGACATTTAAGGAAAATTAGATTATATACTAGATAAAATCTTAAATCTACAGTAAAAATTTCAATTTTGATAAATTAACGGTTTAGGAGTTATATAATTTTTATTCATTGTTTTTCAAAACAGAAAACTGCTTTTATCGGCCATCTTCGAGGGCACATTACTCGGTCTACTGATATCCAAATTGAGAAAACTCCGGTTTTTTGGACATATATATCGAATGTCCTAACTTTTCTTAGTTATACTAATTTTCTGAAAATTAATTTGAAATATAGAAAACTGCATTACAAGATTAAGTGACGAATCTGGACAGATTCTGTCCTGATTCACACAATGATTTTAAATTGGACATAACTTGAACTCCCGGTGTCCGTTTGTGGCAAACTTTAGATGTATAGATGCACAATGAAAGATATAGAATTTTAGTATACATTGAATACCCAGAAATGAATATAATGACCAGATATATGCCCGGTAATACAACACATAGTTGCTGTCCAAAAATCAGAATTTCTGTTTTAAACCCTGACATTAAAATGACCGTAACTAGAGATTTAGGAATCCAAATCACGCGAACCATAGTTGTTAGGATATGTACATCCAAATGCCTACAAGTTTCTCATAATCTTTGAAACCTGAAAACCGACAGAAAATAACTTAAATAGTGTTTAAAAATATATGACGGTGTTGGAAAGATTCTGTTCTGCGTGATGAAACAAAAATAGGAATATTTCCCAAACAAGTAGTCGTATTTAGGCGCTACTAGAACTCACGCGTGCACAACACTTAGATCTATATTTTTGTTTATATTCCTAATTCGTTTGACTTGATTAATTAGTCGTACATAATACTTCTTTACAGCATTATTTATGGTCGTTAATTGAATAATATACTTGACTAATTTCATACTATTCGATCATGTTTACCTTATTTTTCTTGATCTTCGAATTATTGCATGTACATGAAAACATAATTATATATTATATATCTGACATAATCCAATTACATACTGGACTTTACTTGACCAAAACCATGAATACAACATGACATAAAAAATTAAAATGTGACATAAATACTTGAAATGTAACATGAATATTTGATCTTGACATGAACTCAATTTTGAAAACTTGACATCATACATTATCTTTTTGTATTCATGGAATCGATCAAGGCACGTAATATTAATCATAAATTAAAATACGTGGGGATAAGGGGTAGGTTAGTAAGGAATGTATGGCGTGGTATGAGAGTCCACTAAAAGACACCTCTTGAATATACTTTTGTCGTCGTTCCGTGGGGTTTGACGGAGCCTTATACTCTTGTACTTTTTGTTCATGCTATAAGCTGGACAACTCTCGTATATATGCAAACCTTCTTTATAAAACTACAAACAACCATATTAGAATAGAATAACCATATTCATATACCAATCATACTTAAGATACCTTAGTATACTCATATCTAATTAACACTCTTACATCTCCATTTTTATTTAAGATTCATGGTCTAATTACATACATTCCCTTTATCATACTTTATATCTATACTCTTTTGGAGACTTACCGAGCGCTAGTTCACCGAAGACATTCCTTCCTCTTTGTTTTCCTCGAAATGTTCGTCAGGTGGTTTAGAGACCGAGAAGATCGAGCCGAGTCAGTAGGAGTTCGATTAGCTTATCGCTCAGCCAGAGTTTTCTTCTCTTCACTTATTTCCAGAATGCTATTGTTTAGGCACTTTCCAGTTATTGTATCTTTTATTTCAGAGATCTGTACTTTGAAATTTGAATGTAAATAAAATTGTTGTTGAATTTTAATTATTCTTGTTAATTCTTACATGTTTTTATATTGCTTATAAACACTTAACGTATTTGTTTTGAAAAATGACCTTCTCATAATAAATATGTTGCGGGCCCCATCATGGGCCATTACCGTCTTTTGGGAAGCGGGACGCGACACTTCTGCAACTCCTCAAATTTGGCTACATCTATTACTTTAGAACAAAGTTCATTGAAAAAGTTATCACGCCCCGCTTCCCAGTTGACGGAAACAGTGACGTGGCAAGCCCGCAACGTATTTACTAAGAAAATACGTTAAGCGTAATTAAGTAATATAACAATATACAAAAATAACAAGAGTGATAAAATGAAACAGCAAGTTTATTTAAATTCAAATTTACATACAACTGTTTGTAATGAAAAGATACAATGATAAAGCAAATGCCTAAACAATGGCATACTGGAAGTAAATACAAACAGGAGCTAGAAATCAGGCTGAGAAGCGAACTGATCCAAATCTTCCTGGCTTGGCTCTATACCCTCAGAGTCCGGTCTCCCTGGCGAATATTTCAAAGAAAAGAAATAGAGAGGAATGTCGTCAGCGAACTAGCGCTCGGTAAGTCGCCAAAAGAAATAAGTAAAGATGAATGAAAGTGAATAGAAATCAAGTGAATGTGAACATGCAAGGTTATATATAAGAGAGTATCTAAGCATGTTTATTTACCGGTATATAAGAGAGTATCTAAGCATGTATACGAGAGGAGTCCATCTTACCCCATAGACTATGGTAACATGTAGTACAAGGCCCCGTCATAACCCACAAGACAACGGCACGTGAATTCATGTAGGTGCCGTTTAAAGTGACCTCTCGTGCCATGATATATGTTCCGTACCAATTTACCCTTTTATCCCTGTGTATTATATTGTATAGTATAGATTAAGATTACAGGTCTTGGCCGAATCCATGGATATAAAATGTATAGGTTCATGTTCAAGATGTAATCATATGTTCAGGTATTCATGTCAAGTTATAAACATGCTTTGGTCAGGTCGAGTCAAGTATTCAAGTTCAGGTTTGATATTTGAATTTGAGTGTTCAGGTTCATGATCAAGTATTCAAGTTCGTATTTGATTTTGGATTCTGGTTTGAGTTTGGATTCAGGTTGAAGTTAGAATCATATGAAAAGATTCAGTTCTTGAAATTCTTAGGTACGGGGGTACTGCATATGTAGGATGGATTTGTGTCTTTTTCCAAGACAACTGTCATTGATAACTCCGTTCAGTTGTCTAACCTGAATAGGAAAGCATTCACTTTCTTCGACTCCCTGAGGCTCAAGAGAAATGATACTGTTTAAGCCTATATTAGTCTATAGTCCTTAAAATATTGTTTGCATATCTTGAGGGGCTTTTATAAAAAATGCTTTAATATAGTTTTTAAAAAAAATCTTGAGGGTGATTTATAATATTTAGGGTTTTTATGAATATATATTTTAATTGTTGGGGTGTTTTAGTGATAAAAACCTAGCTATTAAAAGTTTATAGTATTTTTATAAAAATTAGCTCTTTTGGTAACTTTTTGGTATTTTATTAAAAATTCTAATCTTTCATTAAAAATATAGTTTCAAAATTTATTTTTTTTATTGAAAATACGAATTCATGGCTGTATAAAATTTCCAAAGTTCAGTTTTTATTTAGAAAAATCGTATTTCTTAAAAACCGTATTTTTTATTTCCTTTCGAGACCGAATACTCCGTGAGGAGTTCTACATCTTATTCTATTATCCCAAGGATATGCGATAATCGACACCATCTATTAGCGGGTCCCCTAACGAAGGTTGTAGAGGCGTAATTGCCAAGAATTCCAAAAATACCGATTAAAAGAAATCCATTTTTAAAAATATGGCATTTTAATGTAAAACTTATTCTTTAAATTAGCCATATGTTTAGAATAACGTGCTATGAACCATAGTGTGCGTGTGGGGTAGTTCGTTACCCCGTGAAATTTTCTTAAAGGTATTTTTAACAATTATCGAGGTAACGGTTATAAGAAAGTTCATGGTATTTTAATAAAAAAAGTTCGTTATTGGATTATTTCTCATGAAAACTTCATTAAACTGAAATCTAAATGATTGAAAATACGGTTATGAATGGTGTGAGAAAGTTAGTTTGACCTATCTTGCTTAATGAAGGGAGTGCAAAGCTTAAAATTACACATATCTGAGTTAACTCCACTTTACCGACATGGTTTTAGAAGATGATTTGATATGAAAGAAAAAGAGAGAAAAGGGGCTTACTCGTTGTGTAGCGTTGGGAAGTGGTTAAAGAAGAAAGAGGGGGTTCCGTGGCGTCGCGGAAACTCCGGAAACAACTTCGATCTTCAACGAAAAGAACTTGGTTGCTAACTCCACTTGACTCCACTTGCACTTAGAAACTTTTAGGAGAATTTTGATAGAAATTTTTAGAATATAAAGGAGCTAAGGCATGGGGTGATATTTATAGTAAAGAATTTAGAGTTTAAGAATTAAAAATTTGAATTAAAAGAATTAAAATGGTGAATTGAATGGTCACTGTTTAATTGCAAAGAAATCAAACAGTGCAGGCGAGTTGAGGGGAGTTGAAGAGACGAGTGTGCAAAGCACGATGTCATTTGGAGTCATCTCCACCGTCGGCGCCAGCCAAAATTTGAGAATGGGCTATCGGATCTTAAGCAATTGCCTCGAGATTCGTGCCTCCAGCTTTAATCAATGTTTACTCCTTTTTGCGCATGTTTAATTTTTCTGAAACTTTTCTTTTCTCCATAAATTGCACGTGCAACTCTTGGACTTCCGAAAAATTAAAAAGAAAAATCCTAAAAATAATTGGGTCTTATGGGATTCGAACACACAGGCTGTCACAATAGTGTTGAGATTTTACCCGTGAGCTAAAAGTTGCTTCTTTTTTTTATTGAACAAAAATAACCTATAACTCATATACAGGATGAAATACCCTTTTCTATACAATAAATAAGAAATTTTTGTACATGGATTTCAGAGTCGTTACATTCTACCCTCCTTATAAAAATTTCGTCATCGAAATTTACATTTATATAAAGACTAATTTTTAAAAAAGGTAAGGGTATCGTGTACGCATATCTTCTTCTCTTTCCCAAATTGATTCTCTTGGCGAATCTTTTCTCCACATCACTCGGACCAAGTTTACCTCCATGTTCCGTAATGTCTTCACTTTTCGGTTCAGGATCTCAACTGGTTGTTGCTTGCAGGTTAGGTCAGTATGTACCGTAAGCTCTGAGTGATCAAGTATATGGCTCTGGTCGCTCACATATCGTCGTAGCGGGAATATGTGAAACATGTTGTGCAATCCTTCCAATGAGGGTGATAGTGCTAAACGGTATGCCACTTCTCCAACTCGTTCGAGTATGTCGAATGGTCCTATGTATCTTGAACTTAATTTACCCCTCTTGCCAAAATGTATCACTCCTCTGTTTGGAGAGATCTTAAAGAATACATGCTCTCCGGGTTCAAACTTCAGGTGTCGACGCTTTGCATCTGCCTAATGTTTTTGTCGGTCCTGGGCTATGCGCAACCTTTCCCTGATCGTGCGAACTAAATCTACAGTCACCACGATCATCTCTGGTTCAAGGAGTTCACGATCTCCTATGTCGTCCCAACTCAGCGGGGAACGATACTTCCGTCTGTAGAGTGCTGCGAATGGAGCCATCCCAATACTTGCCTGGTAGCTGTTGTTGTATGAAAACTCCACAAAGTGTAGGCGATCTTCCCATGAACCTCCGAAGTCTAACATACAGTCTCTCAGCATATCTTCTAATATCTTAATTGTTCGCTCATAATTTCCATCCGTTTGCGGATGATATGCTTTGCTGAAATTCAGACTCATTCCCAGCTAACTTGCAGACTCTGCCAGAACTGTGATCGGAATCTCGTATCACGATCGGAGACGATGCAAACAAGTACTCCATGTAATCTCATGATCTCCTGATTGAGTTTATGGGTATCAAATATAGTATATCTTGAAGGTTTAAATCTTACTTTAGATTTATACTCACCTCCATGTACTTTATTGCTAACGTTTCAGTTGACTGGCCAACTCTGAATGGAATAAAGTGAGCCAACTTGGTGAGTCGATCCACAATAACCCAAATTGCATCGTTACCTTTCGTGCTGCGAGGGAGAGCGGCCACGAAATCCATGGTAATGTGCTACCATTTCTATTCTGGAATTGGAAACGACTGAAATAGACCGGCAGTTCTGTGATGTTCATGTAACGACTCTGAAATTACTGTACGAAAATTTTTCGATTTAATGTACAGAAAGGAGTTTACAAGCCTGAGTACAATTTAAAAGTTAATTTTTTGTTTAAGAACAGCAAGAAACAACTTGTAGCTCACTGGTAAAACCTTGCACTGCTGTGACGTATTCTCTGTGTTTGAACCCCATTAGACACAATATATTTTTTCTGATTTTTCTTTTAAACTTTTTGGAAGCCCAAAAGTTTATACGTACGATGCATATAAAAATGAAAAGTCTGGAAAAAATAAATATGTGGAAAAATGTTTAAATACAGAGATGTACACGTGTCTTCAATCCACCGGCTTCCCTATTCAAATCGACCAGCGGAATCATGGTTTGGGCCGGCACCGACGGTCCCCCCATGGCCAAATGTATCCGTTCTTTGCACACAACTCTCTTGGCCTACCCCTAACTCCCCTGCACTGTTTGATTACTCTGCAATCAAACAGAGACCCCTCAATTCCCTATTTATCACCTTTTTAATGCATTTTAATTCCAAAACCCTAATTCCACACTATAAATACTACCTCATACCCTAGCCATTCCTCATTCTGAAAATTATAGTCAAATTTCTCAAAGCTTTCTAAGTACAAAAAGAGTACAAGTGGAGTTAGCAAGAGATCGACTTCCAACGAGCATCGAAGCAAGTTCCGGCGATCCCGCGACGCCACGAAGATCAACACTCCCTGTATACATTTTCTTAGAATTACTAGCTAGTAAGTCTCTCCCTATCCCTCTCTTTCTTCTTGAAAAGTTCTTTTTTTCAAAACATGTCGGTAAGTGGAACTAATACCGACCTTTTATTCTAAACCTTAAAAAGTTCACTTTTTCTCACATACTTTTCATCCATATTCTTACTCCATGTTTGTAATCATATAACTAATTGTTAGAAAAAACTTTCACTTAAAAATATCATGAAACATAAGCTTAATTTAACTTTTACATTAAAATACAATGAACTTCACATATATCTCTTTTAGTATTTTTTGTTAATCATACCTTTAGAAAAATTCACGGGGTAATGAACTATCCCTCACAAACACACATGATTTCATAGCACGATTCTCTTTGAACCTATTTTTGTGGCGAATACAATATATTTCATTAAAATACCATCTACTATAAAAAACGGTTTTTTTTAGAATTGTATTTTAAAGTTCCTTTTTAAATAAGCCTCTACAACTCTCTTTAGGGGACCCGTTATTGGATTGTGCGGATTATCGCACATTCTTGGACTAGTAGAGCGAGATGCAGACCTCCTCACGGAGCATTCGGTCTCGAAAGGTTTTTAATATGATTTTTAAGAAAAACGCAATTTTCTACTTAATAATAAAATTAATTTTTAATAATTATATAAATATTATAAAATCCATATATTTTCAAAATAAAATAACCTTATGTTTTTTCAAAGGAAAGAATTACAAATTTTATCAAGATACCATCAAGATACCAACGAAAATCAAGCTTGACAGTAAAATACCATGAACTATCCAAGCTAAGCTATTATCACTAAAATACTTCAAATTTTTAAATTTCACATTCATGGAAACCCTAAATAATATAAATAATTTCTCGATATTATTTTGAAACAATAAATTAAAAATATTTTTCATAAAACCCCCTCGAGTTATATAAAATTACATTTAAGAACTTTAGTAAATATGGGTTTAAGCGGGATCAATTCTCTTTAGCCTCAGGGAGCCGGAGAAAGTGAGTGCTTGCCTATTTAAGATAGAAAAACCTAAAGGTGTTATCAATGGTAATTGTCTTGGAAAAAGACACAAATCCTGTCGTCCATATGCAGCAGTTACCGATAACTTCCGAACCTAATTCAGGATCTAAATCAGTTGCAAGTGCCTGACTCGGTCTGAGTCTAAATCAAACTTGAATCCAAATTCAAACCAGAATCTATTTCAAACATGAATCCAAACTCTAACATGTATACTTGAACCTGATCCTGAATATCAGAACAATATCAACATGCAAACATGACTTGACTTGACCGAACCATGGCTATAACTTGACTTGATTACATGACTACTTATTTACATCATGAACCTGATTACATGAACTTGTATCCATGGTCTCGGCAAGTCTGATAATTATAATCTATATAAAACATTACACGGGCTTAATGAGGTAGATTGGTACGGAATATATTAGAAGTGGAACGAGGTGGTCACTAAAAGACGTCTACATGAACTCTCATGTCGTTGTCCCGTGGGTTTTGACGGGGCCTTGTACTACCTGTTACCATAGTTCACGGAGCAAGTTGGACTCTTCTCGTATACATTGATACCTTCTGTACCAAGCTACAAACAACTACGTTAGAATAACAATCTTATACCTGTACACCTTAATAGTTCAATTCTCAATACTTGCTATATTCTTTCTTTCTTTTGAGACTTACCGACTGACGACATTCCTATCTTTTCTTTCTTTGGAATGTTCATCAGGAGGACCGAACTCTCTCGAGATCGAGCATAGCCAGGAGGAAGTGGACCAGTTCATCGAGTAGTTGAATTTCTAGCTTTCTTTGTACTTACTTATCTTCCAGTTTGTATGCCACTATTTGGGCATTGCTTTTATCATTGTACTTTTCCTTTTCAAATCAGTTGTATTGTAAAGATGAATGTTAATAAAAGTTGTTGTTCATTTTATACTCTTGTCATTTATTGTGCATTTTATATATTGCTTAAATACGCTTGACGTATTTATTTCTTAGTAAATACATCGCGTGCATGCCACGTCTCCGCCTCCGTATACCGGAAAGCGGGACGTAACAGTTCAGCCTTCACTTACCGACACACCAAATACTTGGCTATGCTCCTTGCTACTTCGCGCTTAATTTCATGCCATCAGTAGTGTTGCCGTAGATCCTTGTACATCTTCGTACCACCGGGGTGTACCGAATACGGAGAGCTGTGCGCCTATTTCATCAACTTTTCTCGAACAGAGCCGACTGGTACATATAAACGGCTTCCATATCGCAAGGATCCATCTTCGTGGATGATGAAGTCGGTTCGTAGTCCACTTTTCACATATTCTCGGATCTTTTGTTGCTTGACATCATTTGTTTGAACTGCCTTAATCTGATTTACAAGAGTGGACTGAACTTGTAAGTTTATCAAAGATGAAGCGTTACCTGGTACAACCACTTCAATCTCCAATCCATGCGGTTCTTGTTGTAGTCTCCACTGAGCGATGAGGTTCATTACTAATGGCTGTCGACTAAGTACATCAGGAACTACGTTCACCTTTTCAGGATGATACTGTAGGTTGATATCGAAGTCCGCCATGAGTTCTAGCCATCTTCTTTACCGCATATTGAGTTCCTTCTGAGTAAATACATACTTCAGACTTTTGTGGTCAGTGTATATATCCGCTCGTTCTACCAAAAAATAGTGGTGCCAAATTTTGAGTGCGAAGACCACTGCTGCCAGTTCTAGATCATGTGTTGGATAGTTGTACTCATGGACCTTAAACTGTCTTGATGCAAAAGCCACAACTTTTCCATGCTGGTGTAGAACACATCCTAATCCTTTACTGGACGCATCACAATGCACATCGAATCCACTAGATTGATTCGGTATTACGAGGATAGGAGCAGAGGTTAATCTCGACTTGAAATCTACAAAAGCCTTCTCACATACTTCTGACCATATGAATGCTTCTTCTTTATGTGTGAGCTTGGTCATGGGTACTGCAATCTTTGAGAATCTTTCAATGAATCGTCGGTAGTATCCTGCTGTGCCCAAGAAACTTCTTATGTCTTTCACTATCTTTGGTGTCGGCCACTCACGGACACTGACACTTTAGCTGGATCCACAGAGATTCTTCGCCTGAAACGATATGTCCGAGAAATCCGACTTGATCTAGATAAAATTCACACTTGTTGTACTTGGCGTAGAGCTGATGTTATCGTAATGTCTTCAGGACAATCCATAAGTGCTCGGCGTGCTCTTTCCGATTCTTTGAATACACCAGAATGTTGTCGATGAATATAACAACAAACATGTCTAAGTACTCTCGGAAAACTTGGTTCATCGGATTCATAAAGATAACAAGTCCTAAACGCCGTCTTTGGAATGTCGGACTCTTTGACCTTCATCTGATGGTAACCCGAATGAAGATCTAGCTTTAAAAAGACACAAGATCCACTTAACTGATCAAAAAGTTCATCGATGCGCGGTAGTGGATACTTTTTCTTAATTGTCACTTCGTTCAGAGCTCGATAATTCTCACACATCCTGTAGGAACCTTCCTTCTTCTTTACTGGTAACACCGGAGATCCCCAACTTGAAGTATTGGGTTGAATCCAACCTTTCTTCAGTAGTTCGTCCAACTGAATACGAATCTCCTTCAATCCCTCCAGACTTAACCGGTATGGAGCTTTGATTACAAGTTGTGCACCAGGTTATAAATCAATACTAAATTCAAGAACTCGATCGGGAGGCAAACCTGATATGTCTTCAGGAAACACAACCTCAAACTCTCGAACTATCTCAGGTTTTTCTTCTTCAGCTAGTAGAGAGAACACTTCTGCATTCTTCAGTTTAGCATGGCAGCTTCCTGGCTCCAAGGTTCTATCTCCACTTTCGAAATAGAAGACTGGGTGATCTAGTATCTCAAATACTACCCTCCTTTGATGGCAATCAATGGTAGCATAAAATTCTCCCAGCTAATCCACTCCTAACACAACATCGAAATTTGGTATGTCCGATACTTTGGAATTTGCGTAGAATTCTCGACTGCAAACTACAACTAGACACTGATCATATCCCAAAGTTGCCTTCAAGACTCCATTCCTGGAACTGACATTCTAGCTTGTAATAAGTAGCTTCACGGGAATAGCGTGCGTTCTCATGAATCGTTGTGACATGAAGCAGTGTGAAGCTCCAGTGTCGAAAAGTGCGAGTGCAGGAAGGGTGGCTACTAGTATAGTACCTAAGTGGTGTGAGGTTTTGTTTAGATATAGGGATAGTATATCGATGCACAAGAATTGAAAGGTTGAAAGGATAGGAGAATTTACCGGTGATGACTTGTCATGTGGCTTCGGCCTTCTCGATCGTCATTGTAAAAGCCTGTCGTCTCGATACATTCCTCCTCGCCGGAGGCACATTCCTCTGCCCTTGAGGAACGTTTCTCTGTGCCTGATGGAATTGACGATGAGGCTGTGCAGGTGGTCCATGTGGAGTTGGTACAGGAAGAGCTAGGCGGGGTGCAGGTGCCTAAAAGGCTGGCCTCTGCGGAACTGTAATTATGGGTCTGGGTACTGGTGCTGTGTTAATATGATATGGGCATGCTCCTATAGCGTGAGTAGATGTGCCACAAATCAAACACAGGTCATTTGCACGCTTGCAGTCCTTCGCCAAGTATCCAGTTCTCTTGCAGTAGAAACAGAAATCTAGACTGGACTGGTTAAATGATCCTCTTGGCCTCTTGGGTGCAAAAGTCGGCCTAGATGAGGCTCCTCCTATCATCTGGGTAGCAGGGCGTTTGATTCCGGCTGTTTGAGGCTTACCCTTCTTCTTGACCACAGCTTCATAACGGCATGCTGCCTTCAGTTCGAGTTCATGAGTTAGATAGTCTCCTGTGGCTCAAGCCGCCTAAATCTCCGGGTCTAAGCCATGTTGGAATCGTCTAGCCCGAATCTCATCGGTCGGGATCAAGTGTGCTACGAACCTAATAAGATGTTCAAGATAGTGATGTGTTTTACGGAACAGAATTTAATACGAATTCTTTACCTACTAAGCATGATGAATTCGATATCATATTCATCCACTGATTTTACCCACATAGAGCCTTGTTGTAGGTGGATGAACTGTTGTTCCATCTCAAAGCGAGCAGTCTCGGGAAAAACCTTCGTATCGAACAGATCGCGAAACGTCTTCCACTCTATTGGTTGTGTGAGACGACTTTTCTCGGATTTCCACCAGACTCTTGCATTGTCAGTGAGCTGGAGCTTGGCCACACGAACCCAAGCTATGTCTGGTATCTGCGCTGCTGCAATGTCATCCTCGATACTTTGGGCCCATTCTTCCGCCTCAAGAGGACTCTCTTTCCCTGAAAAGTTTCTTAGATGCAACACACGAAATTGCTTTACTCCAGGTGCTTCGGCTTCAGGGCGGCTCATGAGAATAGCAGTTTGCTGCTGCTGGCCCTCCATAAGACTTTTGATGGCTTCTAGAAGCACTGTCTGTTCATTGATCGGAGCAGCAACGGTAGGGGGAGGTGGTAAGGTAGGTAGTGGTGTGTTGCCATTGACGTTGGTGTTGGTGTTGTTGGGAGAATCCATTACCTTAATAGAAAATGAAAGGTTAGGATAGATTCAAGAAATTTGAAATGCAAGGAATATATAGTTGCTGATTCTTATAATTCTTGTGATATATTGCTTAAGGCTTCATGCAGATTTGGCTTGTATAAGCCACTAACAAAACCTGTCACGCCCCACTTCCCAGTGGATGGAAACAGTGACGTGGCAAGCCCGCAACGTATTTACTAAGAAAATGCGTTAAGCGTAATTAAGCAATATAACAATATACAAGAATAACAAGAGTGATAAAATGAAACAGCAACTTTATTTACATTCAAATTTACATACAACTATTTGTAATGAAAAGATATAATGATAAAGCAAATGCCTAAACAATGGCATACTTGAAGTAAATACAAACAGGAGCTAGAAATCAGGCTGAGAAGTGAACTGGTCTAAATCTTCCTGGCTTCACTCTATACCCTCAGAGTCCAGTCCTCCTGACGAACATTCCAAAGAAAAGAAACAGAGAGGAATATCGTCAGCAAACTAGCGCTCGGGTAAGTCCAAAAAAAAATAAGTAATGATAAATGAAAGTGAATAGAAATCAAGTGAATGTGAACATGCAAGGTTATGTATAAGAGAGTATCTAAGCATATTTATTTATCGGTATATGATAGTTATTTTAACGTGGTTATTTGTAGTTTGATAATGAAGGTATTCATGTATACGAAAGGAGTCCATCTTACCCCATGGACTATGATAACATGTAGTACAAGGCCCCGTCATAACCTACGGGACAACAGCACGTGAATTCATGTAAGTGTCTTTTAAAGTGACCTCTCGTGCCATGATATACGTTCCATACCAATTTACCCCTTTATCCCCGCATATTGTATTGTATAAATTAAGATTACAGGTCTTGGCTGAATCCATAGATACAAAATGTACATGTTCATGTTTAAGATGTAATCATGTGTTCAGGTATTCATGTCAAGTTCATGTCAAGTTATAACCATGGTTCGGTCAAGTCGAGTCAAGTATTCAAGTTCAAATTTGATATTTGAATTCAAGTGTTCAGGTTTATGATCAAGTATTCAAGTTCGTGTTTGATTTTGGATTCTGGTTTGAGTTTGGATTCAGATTGAAGTCATAATTTTATGAAAGGATTTAGTTCTTGAAATTCTTAGGTTCGGGGGTAATCGGCAACTGCTGCACATGAACGGCAGGATTTGTGTATTTTTCCAAGACAATTGTCATTGATAACTCTGTTAAGTTGTCTAAGCTGAATAGGCAAGCACTCACTTTCTCCGGCTCCCCAAGGCTCAAGAGAAATGATACCGCTTAAGCCTATATTAGTCTATAGTCTTTAAAATATTGTTTGCATATCTCGATGGGGTTTTATGAAAAATACTTTAATATTATTTTAAAAATAAATCTTGATGGTGATTTATAATATTTAGGATTTTCATGAACACGTATTTTAATTGTTGGGGTGTTTTAGTGATAAAAACCTAGCTTTTAAAAATTTATGGTATTTTTATGAAACTAGCTCTTTTGGTAACTTTTGGTATTTTATTAAAAATTCTAATCTTTCATTAAAAAATAGTTTCAAAATTTGTTTTTTTATTGAAAATACGAATTCATGGTTTTATAAAATTTCCAAAGTTTAGTTTTTATTTAGAAAAGTCATATTTCTGAATAACCGTATTTTTTATTTCCTTTTGAGACCGAATACTCCGTGAGGAGTTCTGTATCTCGCTCTACTATCCTCAGAATGTGCGATAATCCACACCATCTATTAGTAGGTCCCCTAACGAGAGCTGTAGATGCGTAATTGCCAAAGATTCCAAAAATACCGATTAAAAGAAACCCGTTTTGAAAAATATGGTATTTTAATGTAAAACTTATTCTTTAAATTAGCCATATGTTTAGAATACCGTGTAATGAAACCATAGTGTGCATGTGGGGTTGGTCGTTACCCCGTGAAGTTTTCCTACAGATATTTTTAACTATTATCGAGATAAGGGTTATACTAAAGTTCATGATATTTTAATGAAAAGGTTCGTTATTTGATTATTTCCCATGAAAACTTCATTAAACTAAAATCTAAATAATTGAAAATATGGTTACGAATGGTGTAAGAAAGTTAGTTTGACCTATATTGCTTAATGAGGAGAGTACAAAGATTAAAATTACACATATCGGAGTTAACTCCGCTTTACCGATATGTTTTTAAAAGATGATTTGAGATTAAAAAAAGAGTAGAGGGACTTACTCGTTGTGTAGTATTGGGAAGAGGTTAAAGAAGAGAGGGGGTTCCGTGTCATCATGGAAATTCCGGAAACGACTTCGATCTTCAACGAAAAGAGCTTGGTTGCTAACTCCACTTGACTCCACTTGCACTTAAAAACTTTTAGGAGAATTTTGATAGAAATTTTCAGAATATAAAAAAGCTAGAGCATGGGGTAGTATTTATAGTGAAGAATTTAGGGTTTGGGAATTAAAAATTTGGATTAAAAGAATTAAAATGGTGTTAAAATGTGAATTGAATAGTCACTGTTTAATTGTAGGAAAATCAAACAGTGCAGGAGAGTTGAAGGGAGCTGAAGGGACGAGTGTGCAAAGCACAGAGTCATTTGGAGTCATCTCCACCATCGGCGCTGGCCAAAACTTGAGAATGGGCGGTCGGATCTTAAGCAATTGCCTCGAGATTCATGCCACCAGCTTTAATCAATGTTTACTCCTTTTTGTGCATGTTTGATTTTACTGAAACTTTTCGTTTCTCCGTGAATTGCACTTGCAACTCTTGGGCTTCCGAAAAATTAAAAAGAAAAATCCTAAAAATAATTAAGTCTGATGGGATTCGAACACACAGGCTATGTCACAGCAATGTTGAGGCTTTACCTGTGAGCTACAAATTTCTTCTTGTTTTTATTGAACAAAAATAACTTATAACTCTTATACAGGTTGAAATACTCTTTTCTATACAATAAACAAGAAATTTTTGTACAGGAATTTCAGAGTCGTTACAATAGTCATAATACTCTATCAAAGCAATGGTGATATCGGACGGCAAATTATGTCGAAGAATAACTGGAAGCAATTGATGAAGAAGGATATAACAATCATGAGTTTTAAGATTTAAGAGCTTTGGTGGCTCGACCTGCACATTCTTTGATATGTTAGAGGTGTGGTCATATGGGGTTTTGACGCTCTTTAGCACCTCACAAAATCTTTTCGTAATCGATTTCGACAATGTGTGGCTCGAAACTGATAATTCATAGACACCATCATCATGAAATACCGGATGCAATTCCTGTCGAATTTCAAGTTTCTCCACTCACGACCACTCATCTTATCCTAGGACTTAGAATCGTCCTGTAATAATGTACTAGAAATATTATCAAATACATTATTCTCTGCATGCATGACATCAATATTGTGTCGAATCAACAAATGTTTTCAGTAAGGAAGATTCTATAATATACTTTTCTTCCACACATTTAACAATTCATTGTATTCGGATCGCTTCCGTTTTTTTTTTATTCAAGGAACTGTCTGAGCTAAAACGATTAGATCCTTACTGGAATTGATACGCTGATATCTGCTCAAAAATTTTATCCCTGACAACTGTTTTGGTGCTTCACCCTTCTCTACTATTCCATCAAACTTATTTTTCATCTTTCTGTACTGTTCTCCGGTAGCACCTACGATGAAACCAGTAGCAAAACTTACCACATGTTTTAAGCTGTATGCCACTGTAATCAAGACCATATGATGGACATGCATACTTCGCTTAGGTAGACCATCCAGATAATATGTCGTATGCGGGAAAATCATTGATTATCCAAATAACAGCCGCTCGCATTCTAAATTTTTCCTCGGCATATGCATCATATGTCTTACTCCATTCTCCTAGAGTTCTATCAGCTCTTCAATTAAAGGTTCCATATAGACGTCAATGTTTTGGCCACGTGAGTATTTTCCAGGAATTAATAAGGAAAGAATCATATATGATTACTTCATACACATCAAAGAAGGCAGATTGTAAGGAATAAGCAATACCGACCACGTGCACCAATTAAAGCCCATGAGTCCGTAAGATATGAACTTGTTGGTTGCCAAATCTAGATGTACATTTCTCGGCTCATCCCCAAAATGATCAACACTGTCTAATCGCTTCCATGCTTCTGTATCAGCCGGGTGCCTCAGCTTTCCGTCTTTGATCCGACGATCGGAATGCCACCGCATGCTCTTCGCCATGTCCTTTGAAATATATAAATTTTGCAATCTCCGGGAGAAAATAACGAAGGACTTTAGCTGCAGTTTTCTTTCTCTTTTTGTTGACGTCGGATGTTTCTGTGACTAAATTTCGCTTAATATTTTTCCACCTAAATAAGTTGCAAGTGTGACACTCATTGAGAGACGCATAATTCCTGCGATACAACACACAATCATTGTGGCATGTATCGATCTTCTTATACAAGAAACCAAGTGTCTTAACAATCTTTTTTTCCTGGTAATGATTCTTTGGAATACTTTCGTTTCCTTCAGAAATTATCTTGCGTAGGAGATCAAGAAGAACGTCAAAGTGCTTGTTAGCCATCCCGCTAATTATCTTCAGATGGAGGAGCCTTATTATAAATGACAGCCTACTAAATTTCGTATAGCCTTCATATAGATCTTATTCATTTTTCTCCAGAAGTTTCTTTAATTCATATACTCCACTGCTACTTTTAGACGATTCAACATCATTCATTTTCTCGTCAGAAAATAAATCTTCCAACATCTCATACGTATCATCTATCTTATCACCCGTCGGAAATTCGGCTTGCGAAGCTGCAGTCTCATTATCTCTACATACTTCCTCGTTTGGTACTCCTCCGCCATGATAATTCCAATGTTTGTAATTTGGTTCAAAACCATCTACAAACACATATTCTTCTATCACTTCACATCGAAAACAGTATCTATTCTTACATTTTTTACAAGGACGGAACATGAGTCCGTCTCGGTTACGATTTGGGTTCATCTCTGCGCAATCTAAAAAAGTTTTAAGTCCCTCTTTAAATTGGGTGTCCCTCGAACTATACCTATCTTTTTCACCATGTATATAAAGGATTTATCCGGAAGAATTCTCATTTGTTATCACACAGATAATAATATGAGTTTAACATATCTTAGGAGTTTATTACAAGATCATTAAATGCCATGCCCCACTTCCTAAAATACGGAATACGAGTGTGACTAGGTCAGGCATGCTCCTACAGTCAATGAATAATCCTACCGTAGTCACACTTCGGCTTCTCGCGGTACATGGTAAGCAGTAAACACAGCACAAGTAATGAGAATCACAATCACTAAATTTATCACATTTAAATGAATTAGAGTGTAAAAGATACAAATCTATAACATGAAGAATACAACTAAGCAGATAGTGACAAAGGAATGGTAGTGCTCGCGTCGTTGGTCTAGATCTCTGCAATATCCTCGAAGTAGGGTAGATCCTGATCTGGGCTACTTCTCACCATAAGCATGCATACTTAGGTCGTCAGGGAGACATAATATAACAATATATAATATGTACAATAATAATAAGCATGTAGTGGCAAGCATAAAGAAATGACATGAATGTAGAATAACAAGTACAGATAACCAGTGTAGATGTGTATCGGATCAGTAATCAATGCAATGTTCATGTTACTAAACATATCAGTCTCTAAGTCTCAATATCCATGTTACTAAACCTATCGTCAATTCGAGTATGAGCGTCAACCACTACAGGAGTATGCTCAATCCCAAGGCTATTGTACAGGGGCTTGGAAACACAGGCCCGAATCATGAATCAGTAACATAATGTATTGTTTCAGCCCGGTACCATAGCAACACATATTCACGGATTATACCATTCCAGCCCGGTATCACAGCAATACATATACCGTTTCAGCCCGGTATCACAGCAACATATATTCACAGATTAAATCGGTAATTGGACTCTTGAGATCCCGTTGATCGAATTCACACTCAAACTATCCCAACCCCGTGTTTCTAAGTATATGTTCAAGTATCAGATTGATTGTGTACAACTACATATCACTTTTACTATTTAATCACGCTTTCAATTATATCACTTTCGCTTTTAATCATTTTCACCAACGTACTTGTCACGGTCCAATCTATATCACTTATAACTCGACAGTGCAAATTAGTCACTAGGGTATCAATATGAATAGTCACTGAATCACCGAGTGTAAAACAGTCACATAACATGATAGGAATGAAGTAAACATACTGCAATTAAATAAGGACAGCCAAAGCCATTCAGTTTATAAAATCATAATAATTTATATGTGCAGAATCAGACAAAATAATATAAAAGTCATGAAAAGTAGACTCGTTTATCTAAACAATAAAATTGATTTCAACTTAATCGGGATACTGGTGAGAGAGATAAGATCATTTTAAAATAGATGTTCACTGCTGGAATTCCAGTTTTAGAACTGAAAGTCTAAATTATAATGCATTTTTCCATTAGTTATATTCAGAATTAGGTATTACTAAAGTTCAATAAAATCTAAGTTTATCGGTTAATTTTTCAACGCAAAAGACAGATCGGTAATAGGCATTATATACAGGGAGTTATGTTCTGTTTAAGTTCAATACGTATAATCTGTCACCGCAGAAAACAGCCAGACATGTTGACATCTAAAAATACTTTTAAAATATCAAACAATACTTGAATTTAATAAAACCAATACCATCCGTTAGATAACTCGAGTGAGACATGTATGTTTCAATTTAGGCTTCAACTGAAAGTATTGCTCCGAACTGCAGTCCAGAACCGTACTTCTAGCCAAATTTCATTATCTTAACTTGTCAATATATAGTAAACAGCTATAAAGGGTTAACGTTTATCTAGTTGAATTCGATACAAGCCCTGAAATGTTTCATTTCGAGTTATATTCAAATTAATATGAAGTTTTCAATACAATGCATACAGTGAATTCCAGATTTTACGACGCCAATTGGGGTCGTCATTTTATGGTGTAAACGTCAATATTTTCAATCCAAATCCATACATGATATCTATTATCAGTAAAGGGATTTATTGGTCACAATTTCCATCGTTTTGAAATAGGTTTTCATGTAGGGTTTCACACCGAACACCAAGGTTATGCATACGGTTATCAATCGAAATATCGGTTTCCTTTAGTTGATCAACTAGATGTTATCTATATAAATTATAAATGATGCCAACACAGTAATAAACCCTAGTCGGGTTCCATTCAGTACAATTAATACGAGGGTTCATTATAAAATTCGATTATAGTTTATGATTCAAGTGTGTATGTATGTGTGTGTGTATACAATTACTAAAACTAACTACTATATCTAGCATGTATAAGCAAGTGAACGGGGTTTTCACTTATCTGATGACGACAGCGGCACGGAGGTGAAGATGACGGCGATCTACAATAACGGCACGGCCACATCGCAAGCACAAACAGTAGCAATAGCAACTCATAGGACTCAGCTAGACTAGAGTTTTGGGCTAGAGTTTGTGCTAGCTGGAGTTAGGCCGGCAGCGTCAAACTCCGGTAGTAGTTACAGAGGAGGTCGACGGAAAGGTCTGCATAGGCAGGCAACTGGGGGTGCTGAGGAGGTGGGGAGCTTGGGAGAGAAAAAGGTAAAGGGTACAGGTGCTTGCTTGAGGAGGGAGTGCAGTTTGGGTGTGGTGATAGTGACGACAGTGGGGAGTCAAGGCGCCGGTGAGGTGGGATAGAGTGTGAGTGGAGGAGTGGGTTTGTGAGGAAGGAGGAGCTCGGTTCATGGGGAGACAAGGGTGTTGGTGGTGACAAAGAGCTGGTGGTGGTCGGAGGTGAAATCAACGGTGCAGCGGCGGTTTGAAATGGTGACGATGGTGGTTTTAGAGAGGAATGAGAGATAGAGAAAAATGAGAGAGAGAGAAAGAAAGAGAGAGATTAAGAGAGGGAGAGAGAGCGAGGGAGATAATGTGAGGGAGAGAGGGGGTGTCACGTCCCGAAAGTACGGAACATGACCGGCACTTAAACTACGAAACGTCTCGAGGCGTACGTAATCTAAGTAAACCGAAAACCCAGAAATCCAAACCAAGAAAAGTAGTAGAGTGAAGAAAAACCAATTTAAAACAAGTAGTTTTAATAGGATAAGCCGAATTATGCGGTTTTTAAGAACATCAAAATTTACTGAAAATTTCGGCAGAGTCTCCTTTGTAAATACTGGCCCCCAAACGGGATACAACATGAATAGTATACGAAATCAATAAAAAGGCATCCCCAAGCGGGAGCTAGCTCTTCGTCAATCGACGGTCACAACCACACAAGAAATATAATATACAACGCCAACGGCGAGGATCAAAACTCAAAACTACAAGAAAACCACAGAAATAAAACGCGCGACTCTAAGGTCGAAAGAATAACATCACTGGTCTCTATCTCTGAAATAAATACATGTTTGGTTGATGGAACTTCTAGATACAACAGAGTAATAATATACAAGTTATATAATGGGGGAACGATACAAGTAAACCCACCTACTAGCAAATCACCCGAAGGAAACTATGCCCGCAAGCCGTAATGAAACCTGTACGGCAAACCTGCAAGAAACCGGGGCACAATGGGGGTGAGTTGCCAACTCGTGAATAGAAAAACATCTACGCACAGAAATCGCATAAATAACGCAACCTAGGTCAATGATCATAATATATCCTCAAATATATGAATAACATGCAGCCTATAACAATGGCTAGGGTAATATCTAACCCGAGTGTGATCTCATGTGCCCGTGTCAGTGCCTCAGGTAGCAATATATCATATGAATGAGATATGAATGCATGAAAACAGAATACATGTAAATGAAGAAACTGTTTTCATAAATTAGTGAGATTTCCTTTGTATTTTTTAAAATGAGGTATCATAAATGAAATCAGCATCAACAGTGTCTAGTATCGACACAAAACATAAATCTCAATGTCTCAAAACCTCAGGCTCCGGCTATCCGGACTGGCATGTATCATCAAATCTTAGTACCTCAATATCTCGAAATCTCAATGTCTCAATCTCAATATCTAGGGCGCCGTCAGTCCAGACCGGCCCCTACCATCCATCTTAAGACCATGACGGTATACTCCGGATATCCGACGCGTCGAGTAAAATCACCGGTAGGTAGTCTCCCCTGCCAGGCTCACATCGTCATCATCACGCACTTCTTGCCCCGGGGTACCTTACCGGGTCCACCATGTACCCGAAACGGTTCATCCGTCTCCTCGAATCGGGTCTCGAAATCCATCAGCAAACTCATGGTGGACAACTCATACATCATGGGAAAAACCGCACTTTTTATTTTAAAAGAGAGAAAAGGTTTATTTATGCTTTTGCGGTTTTCCTCCAAATCCAGAAAATCTCATGGAAATCCGAATCCAAAACCTCAATAACACGTAAAATAGTGAGTATATGCATGAGAATCCATGAATGTGGCATAACAATGAATAACAGTATGCATGAAGTAGCAGGTAATAACTACAATGTCTAAACTAACATATAAGGCAAGTACGCTATGTCAAGCAATAATATTTTCTAAGGTGTACGTGACATGGCAATTACCGATGAAGATGTGTGTGAGCCGGCAAGTAAGTGTACATGGTACATACGCATCATTGGTAATGGTGCTGGTGTCCTAACAATATGATATCAACATTGCAATAAGAAATTATAACATAAGTATGCGATGCGAAGCGAACCACAATAATACGTGGGAGCTGAATACTAGACGCAACTGTAACTAACCTGCATTAATCTAATATAAGTCCTACAAATGGTGCCTTTTGAAATAACACGAATCATGGGGTTTTGAAAATAGGGGCTACGGTGTTTTTATGAAAAGATACGTCTTTTGAAATATCCGTAGGATCCCTTGGGCTGTCTTTTAAAATACCCACGATTCGTTAGTTTTTGAAATAGGTAAGAATCGAATCTAATCTAACAACTAAACTAAACTAAAGGGCTAAGCTAACAAGCTAGACTACAGGTAAGGAAACCGCCTAACATCTGAGTCGATCCATATACATACCTGTATATATATTAGTCGGTGATCCCGCCTCAATAATATCATATCCGATACCATATCTACAATCAGACATCCCAAGTCAAGAGTGTGGATCAATCATCAAGATATAGCTCATACGTAAATCCGTCGTACGGCATCCCCAAATCTGGGTACGGGTCAATATCATATTCCTCACACCATTCCTCTGGTTTCCTCTTTATTCAAGATCATCGTCTAGGGTACTGACCTATGTCTAGTACAATACTAATATCCTCAATATACTCATGATCTGACTACTGATCGACAATCTCGTACAAACCGATATCGTCAGCACATATCATCATCAAGGGGTATACATCGCCCTATACGGCCTAATATCAATATCCTAGCAAATCATGCCTCATATCACGATCACATGACGACCATTTTATTTATAACACTATTCACCCGTATCGTCGTCCCAAGATCCGCTATAACACCAGGACGTACCTCAAGTACGAATCCTGCCATATCACCGCTATCACAACCACAAACAAATCTCATCGACTCAGCTCAATCCCAAGTATCATCCTCAAATCCGTATGTGAACACATAGTCCCATACCCATGTGAACACATAACTATAAAGAATCCCATGAGCACATATAAATAGGAATGTATGCAAGTATGTATGCGTGTATGTGTAGTGCAACACTACCTTAGGGTTCGCGACACTAAAATAATCCAACACACCAATATCCATCCTAAATATCGTTATTAATCCCAAATAACATATAATAATTGTTGGTGTGTATACGCATCCGTATACACCACCACGGACTGCGGGGGTGCTATACGCCATCCACCCGACTTCTCCCCGTAGATATAAATCTACTCACCTGGTCCTCGCTCGCCGGTGCCGACGTCGCCACGCGCTTGCTTGTCGTCTCGAAGTCCACATGGGGGTACCTACATGCCACGATGTATCGTATCGCATTAAAACCAAATTCAAAATCGAAACGGCATACGAAAATCAAATCGGCACGCGTATCATGCATAGGTCAAAACCTATCGCCTACGCATGCAAGAATAGCCAAACCAACCCTCGATGTCGACGTACTAATGTCAAACCCTCGTGAAAAATCCAAACACACTCATTTGCGCATTCACGAACACTAATTATAATATAAAATAGCTTAAAAATTCACAAAAACCCCAAATTCACTTTAAAAGCCATTTTTCCGAAAATCTAGCAAGCACAAATTACCCATTTTAGTACCAAACTCGACGTTTAAACAATCTAATGGCCATAATACTTATTAAACATCTTAAATAAGTCCTAAAAACAATTTTCATAATTTAATCTCATTAAATTCCATTAATCCCAAAATTCTAGTTTACAATATACCCAAATTTTAACAATTTAATAGCAAAAAGCACAAACAACAATTTAGCTTGGATTTTCATGAACTAAAGTATTAAGCTACACTTAATAATGTTAATGAAGTCATGAAAAATCTAATTACATTTTTAAACCCAATTATTTAACCATTTTCAAAAACCTAGTTTTTTAAAACTCCAATTTTAACAATTTTAAGTGGCAATATACAAAACAACTACTAGACTAGATTTGCATATCATATGATGCTAAAATACATATCACAACCATCATCAATTTATCACAACCCTAACATGATTCAAATCCTTCTCTTGAATTTCACAAACCCTCACTTTAAATTAGAAATCCAAACAACTTTTAACTACTTTAGCTTAAGCAAAATACCAACAATTTAACCATTTGGACAAGATTTATACCTCCAAGACTTGTAGATCTACATGCAATTTAGCCTCCCAAATTAGCTTCTATGCCCCAAGATCCATGCTAGATGAGATAAAGAATAATGGGTAGGAGTTAGATTTTGATTTCGGTGAGGTTTGCTTGATTTTTCATGGAATTTTTTTGTAGATTTTTGGAGAGAGATGAGGTGAGGAAATTTAGAGGGGAGGGGCTGTAGGAAATCTGCAGTTTTCGGCCATAATGGGGAGGGGAAATGAGTGAGGGAGGAGAGAGAGTGAGGTGGAGAAAGTGGGAAAGTCAAAGTCCACATTTTCTTTTATCATTTTCTTTTCTTTTCTTTTCTTCTCTTTTCTTTGTGATTGGAGAGAGAGGGGGGGGAGGGCTGTCATGGTGGGGTCGGCCACATAGGGAGAGGGAGAGAGGGTGAGTTATGGGTGTATGGGTGAGGAAAAATGATAAATGTTATACCCCAATTCCTATTAGCACTAATTTCACCGAAAAAAAGCATTTTTCTTCGATATTTTCTAAACCGTTTTGGCAAACGATTTCGTTTCAAAAACCATATGATAAAATTTTATTTAATGTGTTATGATGTACAAAATTTGTTTCAACTCTTTCCAATTTGTAATTTTCCCTAATTAAATGTATTAGTGACGGCTTAAAATAATAATAAAATAATTTTTTTTTCAGAAAATTTGAAATTTCACCAGTGGCTTGATAAACACCAAATACTAGCAATTACATAGCTAGAATATGTATATTTAATTTTTATAATAAGATATTTGCATTTTGACTTTTTACAGAAAACCCCCTTATTTTACCGATTTTCCGAAATTTCACCGAAACGATTTTCAAAACGCTACAGGGGGCAAGATCTCGGAGGTAATGGCGAGGGGCGCGGGTCATCCGACGATGTCGGGGGAGAGCCATTGGGGTGTTTTAGTTTGAGAGGAGAGAGAAAGAAAAAGAAGGGAGGAGAGAGAGGAAGAGTGGGAAAAGAGACATGTCAGTGGGCTTGGGTTAGGTCGGGTTTGGGTTTGGGATTGGGTTTGGGGTTAAAGGGCCGGGCCTTGGGTAAAATAGAGAAGAAAGAAAATAGGGAAAGGGAAAGTGGGCCAGGCTTTGTGGGTTTAAGGTTAAGATTTAGTTTTAGGTTCAAAATATAGATAGGAAAAATAATAGGGATTTAATAGAAAAATATAGGGAATAAATAGGAAAATATTTTATTAAAAAAATACGGATGACTACAAACAATACTAGGTATTACATTAAATAAATTTTCAAGTCCTAAATTAGATTTCATGATGTAGACGCATCAAAACATCTGAAATCATTTAAGGTTGGCGTAAGTCAAGGCTAAAAGTCGGGACGGATAAGTACTTTCACGGCTGCCAGGGCTAAAGGTCCTAATTTCCATTACGAATGCAACACTCATACCTCACACCGTCCTGTATTTTCGTCTGTTTCGAGAAAAATTCGGAAACACTTCCCCCTTGTTCCCCATGTTCGTACATATATTTGTACACAAAAAACAAGTAGAAAGCACAGTCGAAACTTCTCTTAATGGACGAAAATACAGGAGGAAATGAGATGTGAGTCTTGTTGCATTCGTAACTTGTCCACATTAGACAAATCCAACAATTAATGTATTTCAAATCCCCTCGTCGAATACTGCACATATGTTTGAAAGAATTGAACAGGACGTTCAACTCTAAACATTTGTAATCATATTCAACTGGAAAAAGATTTGAATACACTAATTGTTAGAAGGGAAACTATAGGTTCATCCTAAATAAGTTTAAGATTTTTGATCTTCAACTTACTAATTAAATGAAAAAAAATAAAACCTTACTTAGTTTCTAGTCAAAATTTTAGGGTTTCCCTTAAAACTTTCTATTTAATTGTTTTTTAATTAAGGTCTCGATTCACTAATATATGGTCTTAATTAAGGTTTCTTAATTAGTGTAATTAATGTTATATCTAATTATTGTTAACATTGGATTTTTTATAATTAGGTTTTTTCGGTCTCTAATTACGGTTTTAATAGTTTGTAATTAAGATTTTCTTAATTTGTAATTAGGGTTTACAAGTTTTTGCTAGGGTTTTTTAGGGTTTATAGATTAATAGGTTTTAAAATGGATAATTTAGGGTTTAATGATCATAAACCATTTTAATCTCTAATCCAAATTATAATCCATCTTCTACCTTTAACCCTAAATTTCCAAATTTCTATTCCAATTTCTCAACTTTCACATGCATAATCCTAAAACCCATCAACCACTCTTTGAATTCTTCATTTTCTACATTTTAAATCCTAAAACCCTACACCCAGCACATTCTTCAATACCTCATCCTAAAACCCAACACCCAACACATTCTTCAATTCCTCATCTTCAACTCCTCATCCTAAAACCCAACACCTAACCATCTTATCTTCAATTCCTTATTTTCCATATTCAAAATCTCAAAATCCAACACATTCTTCAATTCAATATTTAAGTCTTCATAATATGTTTCAATCAAAATCAAAGATTTTCATAACCCAACTTCACAATTGCAAGATTTAATTGAAAAAAATAATAATTTGAGGAGGAAAACCCTAACCTTGGACTGGTTGTTGAATGAGGAAAGCGATTGCGAGTAGCGGCAGCTTAAAAAAAATTGGGGAAGAATTGGGAAATTTTGGGGAAGAATTTGGTCGGATTGGGGGAAGAAAGGGGGAGAAATGGACTCGGGAATGATGGATCGTGGGAGATTTGGGATGAACAGGGGAGAGAAAGCACCTTCGCGGCTAAAATTTGCAGGAGGTATTAGCGACCGTTATATACGGTTGCTAATACATAATAAACGGTCTCCAATGTATTGACGACCGTTTATTAGCGACTATATAATATATACGGTCGCTAATATTTTATTAACGACTGTATATAAATTAACGGTCGCTAATACTCCGTCCCTAATACTCACAGTATCTAGAGTGTAAGAGAGAAACCCAAATAACAAATATTCGGTTCACACAGAAAAACACGTCGACAGACATCTGACCAAGGAATAGTCAGACGTCCGCCTCCTCTCTGTTAGGTTTCATCTCTTTTGGGTAGACGTCTGCACTTTCTTGATCAGACGCCTGCCTGCGCTTTGGATTGGGCTTCATACTTCTCAAGACGTCTGCCACAGAAATCTAGCTACGCTCTGTTCATTAGTTAAGACTCTCCATATGTCTGCATCCTTGCCTTCAAATATCTGTCGTTGCTTTGTTCTTCTGACATGATTCCGGTGCACGTCCAGACGTCTGAACTCCCTTCATCTGATGTCTGAGGAAGTAATCTCCATATATTAATATTCTCTCACTTGGAGATACTTCCGCCTCGATTCTCATCCTAGTAGACTTCACACGATTCCGCTTATGCTTTCTCCTCATCAAATTTTCATGGAGAGGTTTATCGACATGCAAAATTCAGCTTGTCTCTGTTTACGATCTTGGTGAACATATCTGCAAAATTCTTTTCTCCCGAGATCTTCTGCAGTGTCAACTCACTATCTTCCAATGCTATGAGTATAAAGTTATATCGCACCTTGATGTGCTTGGCCAAGTGTATCGCACTTTGGCTGTCGCTCTACAAGGTGTTAAAATCTTGTTTCTTACCCAACTTTTCGAGTAACCTTTGCAACCATATCATCTCCTTGCTGGCTTCCGCGATGGCCACATATTCGGCCTCCGTCGTTGAAAATACCATAACTTTCTACAACTGAGAGACCCAACTAACCGTTGTTCTACTAACTGTGGATACGTACCCCGTTGTGCTCTTCCCACTATCCCAATCACCCGAGTATTTCGTATCAGCATAACCTTGTACCTTTAGAGAGTCACCCCCGAAACATAAGCAATGACTAGATGACCCCATGAGATATCTTAATATCCACTTCACCGCATTCCAATGTTCCTTTTCCAAGTTTTGCATGTATCTGCTCACAACTCCCACTGCATGTGCAATCTATGATCTCGTACTCACCATACATCAGACTCCCCATCGCAGATGCAAAAGGTACTCTTGCCATCTCATCTTTTTATTCTTGAGTTGTCGGGCACAACTCCTTACTAAGTTTGAAGTATTTCGCTAAAAGCGTACTCACCGAATTTGACTTGTCCATGTTGAATCGCTTCAAAACCTTTTACACGTAGTCCTTTTGCGATAACCACAACTTTCGTTGCTTTCTGTCTCTCATGATCTTCATACCCAGAATTTGCTTTGCTGCTCTCAAATCCTTCATGGAGAATTTTTCAGCCATCATCTTCTTCAGACTTTGAATTTTCTAGAAATTTGAACCCGCTACCAACATATCATCCACATAAAATGATAAAATAATTTTGTCACCATCCTTTAAAGTCTGAACATACACGCAGTGATCTGAATCACGGCACATAAATCCTGTATTTAACATGAACTAATCGAACTTGAGATACCACCACCTTGGAGCTTGCTTGAGCCCATACAAGCTCTTTCGCAGTCTACATACCATGTTTTCCTTTCCCTTCATCTCGTATCCCGGTGGCTGCATCATATAGATCTGCTCCTCCAAATCTCCATGAAAGAATGTTGTTTTCACATACAACTGCTCTAAGTGCAAATCCTCCACAGCCACGATACTGAGAATCACCAAAATTAAAGTCATCTTCACCACTGGGAAAATATCTCTTGATAGTCTATCCCATGTTGTTGCACATATCTCTTGACTACCAAGCGAGTCTTGTACCACTTCATGCCATATGCCTCATCCTTTATTATGTACACCAACATATTTAGCTACGCCTTTCGATCCTTGGGTAGTTTCATTAAATCACACGTACGGTTCTTCTTCAAAGATTCCATCTTCTCGTTCATAGCTTGCTCCCACTGCTTGCTAGCACCATATTGCGTCGCCTCTGCAAGGGATTCGAGCTCTCCTGAATCTGTGTACAATATGAAGTCGATAACAAGTCTTTCAGGTATCCTCCTCTCTCGTGTAGATCTCCTCAGAACTGGTACATCTGGTTGTTGAACTTGGTCTTCAACCTATTCTTGAACCTGATCCTGCAATGCCGTGCTCGTCTCCTCCATATTCTGATTTCCACTTGCAGGTACATGATTACTCTCTTGAGTTCTATCTAACTCGACGAACTCTGACACTGCACCATCCTTGTCCTGCTTTTCTTTTTTGTACAAGTGTTGCTCATCAAAGACGACGTTCCGGCTTCATATTACTTTTTTACTTGTGTAATCCCACAACCGATATCCGAACTCATCTCCACCATACCCGATGCAAGCACACTTCCTAGACTTGGAATCAAGCTTACTTCTTTCGATCTTATCAATTAAAGAATATGCAATGCAACTAAATATTTTGAGGTGCGAGTAATTAACCGATTTACCTGACCAAATTTCTTCTCGAATACTTCCATCGAGAGCACTTGCCGGGTTTTTGTTGATCGGATACACGGCAGCATCGACAGCTGCTGCCCATAGGAATTTTAGCGCATCCACATCCAAAGTCATGCTCTACACCCGCTCTAGGATTGTCTCATTCATCCTTTCAGCGATACAGATCTGTTGCGGTATTTTCGGTACCGTTTTCAACCAACATATACCCTTTTATGAGCAAAACCCCTTGAACTCTTGTGTGTAATATTCCCCGCCATTGTCGGACTTCAGGCACTTAACCTTCTTCTCTGTCTGATTCTCCACCTACGCGATCCGTTGTTTAAAAAGACCAAACACAACAGGATTCTTCTTCATCGCATAAACCGAGGTCTTTCTACTTGCATCATCTATGAAAGTTATGAAGTACTGATTTCCTCCATAAGACTCCACCGAGACTGGACCCTATACATTCGTATAAACCATCTCTAACTTCTTGGTCTTCTTAGCAACGCATGTAATCTGAAATCTGAGTGCGCTTTGCTTCTCAAAAACGCAACTCTCGTAAAGTCCTAACTCCACCTTTTTCAGCCCAGAAAGAAGCCCCTTACCCTGAAGAATCTTCATATTCTTCTCACTCAGGTGCCCTAATCGCTTATGCCACAACGAAGACTCGGAATCTACTTCTGAACTTGCCACCAATGCAATCGAACCTCATGTCATGCCCCGCTTCCCAGTATACGGAAATGGTAATGTGGCAAGCCCACAACGTATTTATTATGAAAATAAATACGTTAAGCGTAATTAAGCAATATGTAACACCCGAGTTCATTTATACCAATTCCAGTTTCCGTATTTACCTATCCATGTCTTTTCTTGATTTAGCGTAGTTGGGTGCGAATGGTATTTTACATATTACTTTGCATTCAACCTGACCCGCTTGCTTGAACCTGTTTGACTCTTATTTATAGATTACCTTGACTTGTTGCATGGACACGTGCATCTCATGTTTAGTACATGCTGGCATTTTACCTGGTATCGCATCTTTTATCATATAACATTCTACGTCACAGAAAATAATTTAAAATTGCATTTTATAGCCTGCTTAATACCCCAAATCCGGTGGTAGCATCCGCGCATTTTGTTTTCGTCCCGTTCAGTGAAACGGACGTGTTTGGATGGCTACGCGCACGTACATGCATCCGTTCTTGGGGGTACACATTTTCGTTACCTGAGTACTTGTTTTGAAATTTGGACACCGCACATATTTTTAATATTTTTAAATCTGAATTTTTAGACCCGACCCAGACGTGTTTTGGAGTAAGTTTGTGTTTGCCAAAATCTCAAACGGACTAATATTATAATATTATATTATTCCTTATTCTTTCACCATTTATTTAACTAATATGATATTTCCCTTTAAATATTAACTGTAATTTTCCCCCTAATATTATAATATTAGTTATCGTTTAGTTCCAACTGAATATATTTTCAGTAATCAAACAAATCTCTCCTTTCTTTAATTTAATGTTTATTCTTGATTCTGCACTCACATCTCTCTCTAATTATATATCTTTGTATATAAATCTTTTAAATATTTTTTAAACTTATTTTTTAAAACCTCACTGCCTCGTGAACCCATTTTCTCTCTCTCTCTCTGGCTTGATTTCTTTTTAGCTGTTTCCGGTTGAGGATTGGGGAAGGGGATCGGATCTGTATGATTCACAGCGATTGCTCCCTTCGAGATGGTGATCGATGAAGGACACAGAGGTTAGGGTTTCGCCCCCTTGAAATTTCTCCAAATTTTTAAGATCAGATCTTTTTCCCCCTTCTTGAAATTATAGTGTGGGGACGAGGAAAGACTGAATTTTGCGATCTGGGCAGTGCTTGGTTTTTAGTGTAGTTAGTTTGTTTGATGGTTTGATTTGCATTTTCTTTGATTCTAATTGCAAGTAACAATCTTTAATCAATGTTTGTTCTGTAGTGTGTTTCATGCAAATAGTAAGGATGTATTGTCTGCTGAATAGATGAATTCAAATGGTGGTCCATGTGTTTTGTGTTATTTTGGCTCAATGGGTTGCTTTGATTTTGGCAGAGTCGAGTTGATTGTGGTTGTGTGGTGTATTCATGAATATTCACTTATGCTCAGCGTAAACCTGGGTAGTGTCTTTTATGCTACTCAGTCAAGCCGTAGCGACCAATGATGGTTAATTTCCGTGATCAACCATCATTGCTTCACTACTTTTGCATTGACTTCTGTTGTTCCTTATTGATCATTCGGTTAAAAGAGTTCGCGTCCAGATCGCGTCCAGCCCATGCACCGGATCGCGACTAGACCCAGTACCGTGTCGCACCATACCGCCTGCTTATCGACCTTCGTTCTGAGGCAAGTATCACTTGCTATATGCTATACTATACATTTATATATGTTTTGACTCATTAAACCTGCAAAACTTAACTTGGTATAGTAGTTTCTCATCTGGTTGCAAAATGACATATATCATTTTACAGTTAACATAACATTTACAGTTTTCCAATTTAAAACTAATAACTAAGTTTACCTGTTAATCATATTTTACTGTTTAATAGATGGTAGCCCTTACCCAGGTAGTTCTATTACATTCGGACATTCGTGTTCAAAGGCTTGATATAACTGTATTGCATCATCATTTAAACTATTGCACCGCTAAGAGTGCTCAAAACCTGTTAATATAATAAAACGGCTGCACTATATTAATGCACTATTGTGATTGAATGAACTGCTTATTGTTGTTTAATTTATTGCTTATTTCCTGCTGTTAATCCCCCGTTCGATTATATATCTGTTGTGAGCACACCCACGATATTGTTACATCTTGACTTGACTTTGTTACACATGATATATATTGATACACCTGACATGGTATTGTACCGTTTACTATTGACTTGACCTGATGTACCATGACCTGACCTGTTACCTGATCTCGTGCCTAATGCCAACAAACCTGACATGTAGTCCTCATGGACCATTCCTGTTGTCTATCCAGACAAACCTGCTGTTACCTGATCCTGTGTTGGCATTAGTTCTTGATTACTGAATACCTGACTCGACATACATAGCTTGGGGGTATGGGAAAATCAAAAGTGTAAACTAAAGTGCAACTCAAAAGGGTATTACTTGATCCGTGGTCCCGGGGGGTAACGGGACAGAGCCATTCGTGACTCTTACATATTCCTGATCCGTGGTCCCGGGGGGTAACGGGACAGGACCACTATTGGTTCACATATTCCTGATCCGTGGTCCCGGGGGGTAACGGGACATATCCTTTGAGTTACATGGAGGATTACTCAAATTGATTTCAAAGACTTTAGACTAGGAAATCCGATAGAACAGTTTAGTTACCCACTGCATATTACCCTACACCGCCTGTTTCACATTATTGCTTTATTTTTGTTTAGTTCTGCATTGCCTATTACACTGTTCATATTATATTACTTGATGACATGACGCGCTGACGTCTGGGTTTTGCATGGCCCAGATTCCGTACCGCTGTTGCAGTCCGAGCAGGAGTACTTCAGCCAGCAGGCTGAGCTGTGAGTTCAGTAGTAGTTAGTTTTATTTCCTGCATTTATTTCCTGATGTGGGCCCGCATTATGGGACACACCTTTCAGTTATTTGTATTGGATCATTTGCTTCCGCATTTATTTATTATTGACTCCTGTTATTCTGGATTATGGACATGTTTTAGATAGTTTTATCTTGTTCTTGATATCTCTACAGCCGTAATGTGACTGTGGATGGATACTTCCTACCCACAAGTAGCATGGTTGGCTATGTCACGTGCCCAATCTAGCGTACTCTGGGAAGCGGGGCGTGACACAATATAACAATGAATAAGAATGACAACAGTAATAAAATGAAATAACAACTTTATTTACATACAACTGTCTGAGATAAAAGATACAATAATAAAAGCAAATGCCTAAACAATGTCATACTGAAAGTAAGTATAAGAAGAACTAGTAATCAAGCTTAGCTGCAAGCTGGTCCAAGTCCTCCTGACTCAGCTCTACGTATTCACAGTCCGGTCCTCCTGACGAACATTCCAAAGAAAGAAAACATAAAAGAATTTCATCAACGAACTAGCGCTCGGTAAGTCCCAAAATAAGAAAGAGAAGATAGTATATAATATGAAATGAAAAGGTAAACTTGTATATGATCATTCACTGGTATAAAATAGTTATTCTAACGTGGTTATTTGTAGTTTGATAAGGAAGGAATTCATGTATACGAGAGGAGTCCATCTTATCCCATGGACTATGGTAACATGTAGTACAAGGCCCCATCATAACCCACGGGACAAAGGCACATGAATTCATATAGGTGTCTTTTTAGTGACCTCTCGTGCCACGATATCCGTTCTGTACCAATCTACCCTTTTATCCCCGTATATTATATTGAATAGATTAAGATTACAGGTCTTGACTGTATACATGGATATAAAATGTTCAGATTCATATTCAAGATGTAATCATGTGTTCAGGTAGTCATGTCGAGTTCATATCACGTTATAACCATGGTTCGGTCAAGTCGAGTCGAGTATACAAGTTTGAGTTTGATGTTTGAATTCGAGTATTCAAATTCATGATCAAGTATTCAAGTTCGTGTTTTGTTTTGGATTCTGGTTTGAGTTTGGACTCAGATTGAGTCAGACACTTATGAACGGACTTAACTCTTGATTTTCTTAGGTTCGGGAGTAATCGACAACTGCTGCATATGGACGGAAGGATTTGTGTCTTTTTCTAAGACAGTTGCCATTGATAACTCCGTTAAATTGTCTAATCTGAATAGGCAAGCACTCACTTTCTCTGGCTTCCTGGGGCTCAAGAGAATTTATCCCGCTTAAACCTATATTAAACTAGAATCCTTAAAATATTGTTTTGCATATCTCGATGGGGTTTTATGAAAAATTCTTTAATATAGTTTAAAAAATAAACCTCGAGAGTGATTTATAACATTTAGGGTTTTCATGAGCATGTATTTTAATTATTGGGGTATTTTAATGATAAAAACTTAGCTTTTAAAAGTTTATGGTATTTTATTGAAAATTGGCCAATTTTTTTAACTTGATGATATTTTATTAAAAGTTTAATCTTTCATATTAAAAAATATAGTTTCATAATATATTGAAAATATGGATTTATAATTTTTATATAATTTTCAAAAATTTAGTTTTGTTTAGAAAAGTCACGTTTCTTAAAAACCGTATTTTATTTCCTTTCGAGATCGAATACTCCGTGAGGAGATCTACATCTTGCTCTACTATCCTAAGAATGTGCGATAATCCACACCATCCATTAGAGAGTCTCCTGACGAGAGTTGCAGAGGCGTAGTTGTTAAGAATTACAAAATATCGCTTTAAAAGAAACCCGTTTTTGAAAAGATGTAGTATTTTATTGTAAAAGCTATTCTTTAAACCAACCATATATATATATAGACATCGTGCTATGAAACAATAGTGTGCATGTGGGGTAGGTCATTACCCCATGAAGTTTTCCTAAAAGTATTGTTTTAATAATTATCGAAAAGAGGTTTATACTAAAGTTCAAGGTATTTTACTGAAAAAGTTCGTTTATGTTTGTTTCACATGAAAATTTTGGATAAACTCGAAGCTAAAAATTTGTAATCAAAATTACAAGTAGGATGGTAAAATTAGTGTGACTTATGTATAAGGGAAAAGGGAGTTTTAAGTTTTAAAAGAAATGTATCGGAAGTAACTTCACTTTACCGATATATGTTTGGGGAATGAAATGGGATGAAAAGAAGAGAGATGAGAGAGACTTACGGCTTGGTAATATCGAGAAGAGTGTAAGGAAGAAGGGAGGGGGCTTCTTGGCGTCGTGGGAACTCTGGAAACGGTTTCGATCTTCGATGAAACAAGCTTGGTCGTTAACTCCACTTGACTCCACTTGCACTTAGGAATTTTTGAGGTGATTTTGCTAGAAATTTTCAGAATAGAGGGGAGCTAGGGCATGGGGTGATATTTATAGTGAAGAATTAGGATTTAGGAATTAAAATTTTGAATTAAAAAGCATTAAAAAGATATTAAATGGTGAATTGAAGGGTCTCTGTTTAATGGCAGAAAAATCAAACAGTGCAAAAGAGTTAAGAGGAGTCGAAGAGGCGTGTGTGCAAAGCACGGAGCCATTTGGGTTCATCTTGACCGTCGGCGCCGGCCCAATCATGGGTTTGGGCGTTCAGATCTTTGAGATATTGTCTCGAGATTCGTGCCACGTGTGTATATTTGTATTTACTCCATTTTGCGCATGTTTGATTTTTATGAAACTTTTCATTTCTCCGTGTATTACACGTGCAACTCTTGAGCTTCCAAAAATTAAAAAGAAAATATCTAAAAATAATTGGGTCTGATGGGAATCGAACACACAGGCTATATCACAGCAGTGCAGAAGTTTTACCAGTGAGCTACATGTTGTTTCTTACTTTTATTTAACAAAAATAACATTTAACTCTTACACAGGCTGTAATACTCTTTTCAGTACAATAACAAGAAAATTCTGTACAATGATTTCAGAGTCGTTATATTCTACCCTCCTTATAAAAATTTCGTCTTCGAAATTTACAGTTACATAAGGACTAATTTTCAAAAAGGTAAGGGTATCGTGTACGCATATCCTCTTCTCTTTCCAATGTTGATTCTCCTGGCGAATCCTTTCTCCACATCACTCGGACCAAGTTAACCTCCTTGTTCCGTAATGTTTTCATTTTTCGGTCCAGGATCTCAACTGGTCGTTGCTTGCAGGTCAGGTCGGTTTATGCTATAAGCTCTGCATGATCAAGTATGTGGCTGGGGTCGCTCAGATATCGTCATAGCTGGGATATATGGAATACGTTGTGCATTCATTCCAATGAGGGTGGTAGTGCTAAACGGTATGCCACTTCTCCAACTCGTTCGAATATGTCGAACGGTACTATATATCTTGGACTTAATTTACCCTTTTTGCCAAATCATATCACTCCTCTGTTTAGAGAGATCTTTAGCAATACATGGTCTCCAGGTTGGAACTCCAGATGTTGACGCTTTGCATCAGCCCAATGCTTCTATCGGTCTTTGGCTATACGCATCATTTCCCTGATCGTGCGAACCGCGTCCACAGTTGTCACGATCATCTCTGGTGTAAGGAGTTCACGATCTCCAACGTCATCCCAACTTAGCGGTGAATGACACTTCTGTCCATATAGTGCTGCGAATGGTTCCATTCCAATGCTTGCCTGATAGCTATTGTTGTATGAAAACTCCATAAGGTGTAGGTGATCTTCTCATGAACCTCTGAAGTCTAACATACAGGCTCTTAGCATGTCTTCCAGAATCTGAATTGTTCGCTCGGACTGTCCGTCCATTTATGGATGTTACGCTAGGCTGAAATTCAGACTCGTTCCCAGGCTAGCTTGCAGTCTCTGCCAAAATTGTGATCGGAATCTTGTATCACGATTGAAGATGATGCAAACAGGTACTCTTTGTAATCTCACGATCTCCTGCATAAGTTTATGGGTATCAAATATGGTACATCTTGAAGATTTAAATCTTACTTTGGATTTATGCTCACCTCTATGTACTTCTTTGCTAATTTCTTGGTTGACTGGCCAATTCGAAATGGAATAAAGTGAGCCGACTTGGTGAGTCGATCCGAAATAACCCAAATTGCATCGTTACCCTTCGTGCTGCGAAGAAGAGCAGTCACAAAGTTTATGGTAATGTGCTGCCATTTCCATTCTGGAATTGGTAACGACTGAAGTAGACCGGTAGTTCTGTGATGTTCAGCCTTCATTTTCTGATACACCAAACACTTTTCTATGCTTCTAGCTATTTCGTGTTTCATTCCATGCCACCAGTAATATTGTCGTAGATCCTTATAAATCTTTGTACCACTGGGTGTACCGAATACGGAGAGCGGTGAGCTTCTTTCATCAACTCTTCTCGAACAGGTCTGGTTGGTATGCATAAATGACTTCCATATCACAAGGATCCATCTTCGTGAATAATGAAGTCAGTTCGTAATCCATTTTCTACTTGTTCTAGCTTGGTATCATTTGCTTGAGCTGCCTTGATCTGATTGACAATTGTGGACCAGACTTGTAAGTTCATCAAATATGAAGCGTTACCTGGTATAACTACTTCAATCTCCAATTCATACAATTCTTGTTGTAGTCTTTACTGAGCGGTCAGGATGATACTGTAGATTGATGTCGAAGTCTGCCATGAGTTCTAACCATCTTCTCTGCCGCATGTTGAGTTCTTTCTGAGTAAATACATACTTAAGACTTTTGTGGTCGGTGTATATATCCACTCATTCTCCCAAAAGATAGTGGCGCCAAATCTTGAGTGCAAAGATGACGGCTGCCAATTCCAGATCATGTGTTGGATAGTTGCGTTCATGAATCTTTAGTTGTCTTGATGCAAAAGCCACAACTTTTCCATACTAGTGTAGAACACATCCTAATCCTTTACCGTACGCATCATAATGAACGACGAATCCGCCAGATTGATCCGGTATTACGAGGATAGGAGCAGAGGTTAATCTCGTCTTGAGTTCTACAAAAGCTTTTCATATGATTTTGACAACATGAATGCTTCGTCTTTACGTGTGAGCTTGGTCAGGGGCGCTGTGATTTTTGAGAATCCTTCAATGAATCGTCGGTAGTATCCTGCTAAGCCCAATAAACTTCTTATATCTTTCACCGTCTTTAGTATCGGCCACTCGCTGACAGCTGACACCTTAGCTGGATCTATAGAGATTCCTTCGCCTGAAACAAAATGTCCGAGAAATCCGACGTTATCTAGCCAAAACTCACACTTGCTATACTTAGTGTAGAGATGATATTGTCTTAATGTCTCTAGGACAATCTGTAAGTGCTCGGCGTGTTCCTTCCGATTCTTTGAATACACCGGGATGTCGTCGATGAAGATGACAATGAACCTATCTAAGTACTCTCGGAAAAGTTGATTCATCGGGTTCATGAAGATAGCAGGTGCATTGGTCACTCCAAATGGCATTACGAGATATTCATAATGACCATAACGTGTCCTAAACGCCGTCTTCGGGATGTCGGACTCTTTGACCTTCACCTGATGATAACCTGAACTTAGATCTAGTTTTGAAAAGACACAAGACCCACTTAACTGATCGAAAAGGTCATCGATGCGTGGTAGTGGATATTTGTTCTTAATCGTCACTTCGTTCAGAGCTCGATAATCCACACACATCCTTTAGGAACCTTCTTTCTTCTTCACTAGTAACACCGGAGATCCCCAATTTGAAGTACTGGGTCGGATTCAACCTTTCTTCAGCAGTTCATCCAACTGAATACGGATCTTCTTCAATCCCTTCGGGCTTAACCGGTATGGAGCTTTGATTACAGGTTGCGTACCAAGTTGTAAATCAATACTAAACTCAAGAGCTCGATCGGGGGCAAACCTGATATATCTTCAGGGAACACATTCTCGAACTCTCGAACTACTCTGGGCTTTTCTTCTTCCACAGCTAGAGAAAACACTTCTGCATTTTTCGGTTTAGCACGGTAACTTCCTGGATCCAAGGTTCTATTTCCACTTTTGAAATAGAAGACTGGGTGATCTGGTATCTCAAATACAACTCTCCTTTGACGGCAGTTGATTGATCATATCTTCGTGTGTAGTAAAATGTTTCACAACCAAAGAAATTTATACCGCAATCAATTAACGGTGTCGATGTAGCGCGTTAATGAATACGGATCGTCCACTGAGATGTGTGTTTTGATCGATCTTGTTTTAGATGAGTCGAAATTTAAAAGATAAAAGAAAATTCAAGAAAGTAGATTCAAGATTTGTAAGATTTGATCTCAAGAAATATCAAGAAAATAGATCTAGAATCAAGAAATGTCCCAATCAATTTAGTTATCAAGATTTGTAGAATAGCTTGTAGGATTCGATCAAATTAGTAGTAGTAATGAATTTAGAGATGACTAATCTTATCTAATGATAATTTGTAGCTAGAACGATGGTGACGAATGAAGATTAGGGATCTATTGAAGAAACTGGGGCTTCTCCTTCTCTATCCCTTGTCTTTTCATTGATCATCATTTGGATCTAGCCTTTAGAAAAGAGAATCATCAATTATTTAATCCCTAGTTTGCAACGAAATTATCAAGAATGTGATCTCGCTCCAAATGAGGTCATTGATGATTCTTTTTCCTAAAGTTCACAAAACTCATAAGACTTAAGATTAGTAAAAGGATCTTATCATCACTAAATCTACCGATTCTCTCGAATCCTCCACAAGCGGAGATTTCACTCACACATCATGAAAATTAATGAATCAAGAATCAAGAAGTTTCATAACGCAAGAATGTAAAGAAAGCAAGAATTACAATTATCATCTTTATTCAATCGACGACTAATTACACATTCCCTCAATTCGAGGTTACAAGATGTTGCTATCGATTGCTCCTTTTGAAGAGGTAACTAGATCCGTCGAATTTCGCTCCGCTCGATCTCCGTAAGTCGCGGATCGTCGTGGATCTCTTGCTCGGATGAAGATTGGCTTCGCGGATAAAGGATCGATGGTTGCTTGCTTGATTTGCTTCTCAAAATGATCTTGATTTGGCTTTGGATTTGAATTTGGGCTAGGGTTTTGGTATCAAGTTGTGTCACTCAACTTGAATTTGAATTTTGGCTCCAAAAGTGTAACTAACTCACCACTAATTGTCTAACCTCAAAACCCTAGATCTAGATCTCTTTTATAACCACCTCATTTGAATCTTCCCTCCAAAGCTAGGTTGTTAGAGAGAACCTTCTAGAATAAGGTTGTTGGAGATAATATTCTAGAGGAAGGTTGTTACAAGGAATATTCTAAAGGAAGGTTGTTATGCAGAGCCTTTTGGAAGAATCCACATGGTAATTGAGAGTCTTCTGGAAGCTAGGGTTGTTACAGAGAATATTCCAGAGGATTTTGGAGGGCCAAAGAGCTAACCAGGCCGCAGAACCACGGCGGATCGGCCAACTCGGCCGCAGATCCGCGGCCATATAATGGGCTCACTGCATGAAATTTCTCTGGTCTTCTTCTGACAATATTGGGATCTTCTTCTGATACCTGGAATCTGACATTTATTTCTTGGTTGCTGCCAGATCTCAAGTCTTGTACTTGATGCATTTTATTGGCACTTTTATGATTCCAACTCTTTAACCTGAAGGATTTTCTGCACACAATCTTGATAAACAGTGTTGAGATAAACAATATCATGCGTGCAGTAATAAACAAACAATTTTCTTCATAATGCCGGTTATAATGTATAACACATGTTATTTGATATTTTGCAGACGAATTGCTAATATGTGCTATATTTATACCAGACATCTTTAGTTGATTGCAAAGAATAGGGAAATTGATGTGTTAAAAATGCAATATTTTCAACTGATCAAATACCCCTAAACTTAATTTTGGTCATCTCGAGCAAACATCTTTTATTCAAGAGAAGGATAAAATATAAGAAAAAGAAAAACTAACTAGCACACTTTCGTAAGCAACACGATTGCACTGAGCACGTGCAACAAGCCTTTAAACCTCTAGGTGTCCCTAGTAGGAGGAGTGTTGTCTCCTGAGGGTTTTTAGCGGATTGGACCCACAAAATCCAATAATAAAAGGAAAACCGTGAAAGTTACATATAAAGATAAGAATTGTAAAAGAAAGACTTTGAAAATTAGAGTTTCCAACTAATACTAGCTTTTTGGTTGTCATGAGCCCTATCTTAATAGTCATGAAAAGATGTTAGAAATCACATCATCCCTCAATAAAACATCGTATTTATTCTTCATTCCTACCTTTCTTCCAAATATCGATCATATACCCCTACGTGTGTGTAAAAGACATCCCTACACTCGGAGAATTCAATTCAAGCTATCATACTCTTGTCCATCACCTCAGTGCTTTTTAATCAATGAATATTTAGATAGATTTGCTCACACATTTTTCATGCGACCGTTAATACTTCTTGAGGTACTAACCGACCGATTACTCATGTGCTTGCTTATTAGGGGTATTAGTATTTTCCTCGTCTTGCAACATCTAAGGCTTAGCAGTGACTCACAAACCAGTTGGTCTAAGGCACTAGGTGATGAAGCACCCTCGCTATATTTTTTTATACTGCCTTGGTGATAACAAAATCAGTGTTCATTTTTCTTCACCATTTTATATTTTATTCATTTATAATTTCCTTCATACTTTGGCTTTTAGACAAGAGCATTTCAAGGTATCCTCTACTATCCCGAATTTCAAGACGTGTGTAAGTGAGAATAGTAGGGTATCAACATTCAAATGTTTGGCTTCCAGAATATGAACTATTTTTCAGACTTATTTTTATTCTCAGATTAGTGACTTCCTTCATCTTACTAACCCTTGGGACAACGGCTCATAATTACTTATTACTAGTTTGTTTAAGAAAACTTCTAATTTTCTAGGTTTTCTTAAACTTTTCTAATCTTTTGGTTGTAATTTTTCACTATCTAATCTTTCATTATCTTTATTTATATACAAAAATATATTTTTTATATGTTTTGTGCTTATGCAAAGTATGATGCAAAGTGATGCGTAAATAAGCACAAACCTCCCCCCAAACTTATTTTCAACGGTGTTCTCACTGTTGTCTTCTACCAGATCTCAAAAAACCTGTAAGCTTGGAAGGACATTATTAATGGGAGCAAGAATAAGTGAAAGTGAAAAATCCTCCCCCAAACTTATTTTTGGCTCACAATTTTTTGAGGACAACTTTTATTTTCAAGAGCCAAAAATATACCCCCCCCAAACTTGAGTTAAACAATGTTAATCTTTTAAAATCACAAGAGGGGTCAAAGTTATTGGTCAATGCAAAACTTTGCAAAGACCGAAAGTCAACACCAACCATTCAAAAATTTTATCAGTGTAGTGCACCGGTTGGTAGAAGAACAATTTGAAAAGAGCCAAGAAAAAGTGGGGAAGAGTTAAGTGGTGTGAAGGAGAGGGTTTGCGTCTCAATTTGGAGAGACGACACGGTGATTGTGATGGATTACTCGCATTCTCTTTATAGCCCAGAAGAAGGGGTGGAGGTTCAATTTCTTTGTATTGAGGGTGATTTATCTCAACACCAGTGTCTTTTAAAAATGCGAGTTCATCAGCGAAGATTTCCTCAAAACTCTCATCGATACCCCGAAGAATAATGTCATCAAAAAGCGCGGGGTGATCTTCAGACTCCAAAAAAGGTTCATAATCAGTGTTAGATGTTGACCCGGACAGCTCAGTGGAAGAGTTCGTATGTGTATGATACATAGTTAAGTCAAACAACAACATATGAAAAGAGTCTAGATCAGTATCATGAGGCTGATCAAATTCGCTGCCGTCGACATCCATTAATTCGACAGAACATACTCGAGCATGAGGATCAGAGGGTTGACTTCCCAACTTGTAAATATTAAGCTCAATTGACCTATTCCCAAAAGATAGGTTCATAGAGCCGTTTCTACAGTTGATTACAGCGTTGGAAGTAGCCAAAAAGGGACGACCTAGAATCACCGGAATTTGGTTCTGTGGGTTTGCTACAGGCTGTGTATCAAGAACAATAAAGTCCACAGGGAATACAAATTCCCCGATTTTTATGAACACATCCTCAAGTTCACCCCTAGGTTTGGTGATTGATCGGTCGGCCATCTGTAGAGTTATGTTCGAGGGCTTTAACACTCCGATACCTAGTTTCTCATAGACCGAATATGGAAGCAAACACTAGAGCCAAGGTCAAGTAAAATACGGTTAATGTGTTTATCCCCAATAGAAATAGAAATAGTAGGACAGTCAGGGTCCTTACGTTTCCTTGGTAATTGTTGAGGAAAAGCTGTATCTACAGTACTCGACATGAAAACTTTTTTAGACACTTGAGTCTTCCTCTTCCTAGTGCACAAGTTCTTAAGAATTTTCGCATAGGACAGAACTTGTTGTATAGCATCTAGGAGAGGGATGTTGATGTTAACTTGCTTAAACATTTCCACAAGCTTCTCCATTTGTGCATCAGGTTTGTTGACCCTCAATCTGTTTGGAAATGGAGCTCTATCAATAAGCGTTGGGTCCAACATTTGTGGAGAAGTTTGTGGTGGTGGAAAGGATGAGGTGGGTGGAGGGTTCGAGCCTTTGGGAAAACGGAGAATAGGCTCGGAAGAAGAAGAAGGTAAATTGGATGAAATAGGGTAAGAAGTAGAAGTGGGAGTGGAAGTGGAAGTGGAAGCCTGGGGTTCAATTGATTCCTCAACATCAATCTGTTCACCCACATGATTGCGTAGCACTCTTCCAGATCTCAACGTGGTAATAGCATTCACATTAGTATAATGTGAAGGTCCAGAATCAGGTGGGGGTTGAGCTGGAAGATTCCCTTTCTCTCTAGCACTCATTGCTGCAGTCAGTTGTGCGATTTGTGCTTCCATCGATTTAATAATCTCACCTTGGGAGGCGGAGGTTTTCTTTATATCATCGATAGAAGACTTAAAATCAGCCGACATTTGAATAGAATTTGTCAGAAGCAAACTCATGGTCTGTTCAAGTGCAGAGGTGTTATTGGTACCGGCAGAAAAAGGATCAAAGTTGTTGGCCGGGTTTTGAAAATTTTGTGGTTGGTAGGGGTGCTGACTCAGTTGTGGTGGTTGTTGTTGCTATGGAGGAACCCATTAAAAGTTATTCTGGTTTGGATCCGTGTATTGAGTTTGGTGTTGGATCCAAGAAAGATCAGGATGATTCCTCCAATCTTGATTATATGAGGAAGAAGAAGGATCGTTTCCAGGTCTTTGCTGAAATGCAGCATTAGAGTAACCTTGAAACGGTATATTCAAAGGACATTCTTCCGTCAAATGTGATGGATTTGAACAGCAACCACACACGGTTTTGGGAAGTGTGTATTGGTTTAGGGAGGCTGAAGAAATTTTGTTTTCTATAGCATCGATTTTCCTTTGTATTGCGGCCATTTCGGCTCTCATTGTGACGGAAACATCGAGCTGATTGATATCATCCCTAGACGATGGTGGTCTAACACTTTCCCATTGTAATGTGTTTTGAGCTAAATCTTCTAGGTATTTCTAAGCTTCACCATCATCTTTAGATAGGAATTGTCAATGACACATGGTTTCAAGCATCTGTTTAGTCGTGAGATCAATACACTCATAGATAACTCGACAAATCTCATCTGGGGATTCCGTGATGAGGGCATTGTAAAAGAAGATCCTTGAACCGTTCAAAGCATTTCCAGAATGGTTCATTGAGAAGTTGGGTAAATTTGAAGATTTCGCTCCGAACACGGCTGGTCTTGTGATTGGGATAAAATTTCTTAAGGAATGCTGCAACAAATTCATCCCATTTTGAAATAGAATGTGCGGCTGTATTATAAAGCCACTTCTCGGCTAAATCGCACAAAGTGAATGAGAGAAGGCGCAAACGCAGAGCATCCAAAGACAGTTGCGACGTTCCAATCATTACGCATACGTTTTCGAATTTGGAGATAAAAAAGTATGCGTCTTCAGACTCAAGACCATGAAATTTGGGTAACAGTTTGATAAATTGGGGGCTGATTTCAAAAATTTCCCCGTTGGCAGGTGGAATAGAAAGACGGGTGGGAAAGGGAACACGTGTAGGATAGCATCTCTCGTGGGCGGTGGCAGAGTGGTGTTAAAGTGTGATGGATATTTGTCCATCGCGGTGGTGGTGGGAAAAAGAAAATGTAGAAATACCGACTTTGGGGTCGATGGGGGAATCGCGGACAAGACGGGCACTAGAATCCCATGTCCAGCCTAGCTTGCACTAAAGGGTTTAGTACAAATGGCAGCGTTGTGATAATTAAGGGAAAGATGGTTGGTGTTTGTTTTGAAAAATACGGGTTTTGAAAAATCAAATCATAAAAAATGCACACACCACCCTAGATCTAATGGTCACCTAGGTCAAGTCACTAGACCGCTCCTAGACTTCCAGAAGACAAATCGCAGGATAAATTCTCTACTGCCTCTTTATCCCTTCTGTGGCTAGATAAGTGGGAGGTTCTCCACTACGTAACTAGTAGGCCTAATTAAGTAACCACTTGCCTTAGACATACTTTCCTTAGACACCACAAAAGAAACGCGGATAAGCAATAGATTACCCACGACCTCCTTCTGTCCTAATTGAGCACGACGGTCCTTAGAGTCCTGTCTACATATTTTTTAGTTAATGAAAGTGATGCAGATGCAAGTTTGTGATTTTTGGGGCTTAGGAAGGGTAATGAAATCCCCACCTAATCTTAATTTGGTCTTTGCCCCTTAATTTCCGTATTAAAATATGCACAAAACAACCAATTTCAAGAATCGCAACAAATTTATATTTGTTTTAGCGGCGCTGAATTTTTGCAAAGAATCCTGCAGAAATTGGTTAATGGACAGAGCAGGGAAGAGATAAGAAAGTACAGAAGTTACCACAGAGAAATGGAACTTTGAATCTTCAAGATCACCGCGGATCCTCCGCGAAATGGTTGCTATGGCCGCGGTTCCGCGGTGAGTTGACGAGATCTCTGCACAAAATTTGGTACATATGCTCCTTTTACTCCACTGGACTTCCTGAAATGATCTGAATATTGTTTTCCTTTGCTCCGACGATTCCAAATTCCCTCGCAAAAATTCAAACACTAATCGTTAATCACTTGAAGCGAATCTTGGATGAAAATTTTATGGAATAATAATTTTTCAACTCAAATACCAAAAACGAACAAAATAGCACACATCTCCGGCAACGGCGCCATTTGATTGATCATATCTTCATGTGTAGTAAAATGTTTCACAACCAAAGAAATTTATACCGCAATCAATTAACGGTGTCGATATAGTGCGTTAATGAATACGGACCGTCCACTGAGATGTGTGTTTTGATCGATCTTGTTTTAGATGAGTCGAAATTTAAAAGATAAAAGAAAATTCAAGAAAGTTGATTCAAGATTTATAAGATTTGATCTCAAGAAACATCAAGAAAATAGATCTAGAATCAAGAAATGTCCCAATCAATTTAGTTATCAAGATTTGTAGAATAGCTTGTAGGATTCGATCAAATTAGTAGTAGTGATGAATCTAGAGATGACTAATCTTATATATTGATAATTTGTAGCTAAAACGATGGTGACGAATGAAGATTAGGGATCTATTGAAGAAACTAGGGTTTCTCCTTCTCTATCCCTTGTCTTTTCACTGATCATCATTTGGATCTAGCCTTTAGCATAGACAATCATCAATTATTTAATCCCTAGTTTGCAACGAAATTATCAAGAATGTGATCTCGCTCCAAATTAGGTCATTGATGATTCTTTTTTCTAAAGTTCACAAATCTCATAAGACTTAAGATTAGTAAAAAAATATTATCATCACTAGATCTACCGATTCTCTCGAATCCTCCACAAGCGGAGATTTCACTCACACATCATGAAAATTAATGAATCAAGAATCAAGAAGTTTCATAAAGCAAGAATGTAAAGAAAGCAAGAATTACAATTATCACCTTTATTCAATCGACGACTAATTACACATTCCCTCAATTCGAGGTTACAAGATGTTGCTCTCGATCGCTCCTTTTGAAGAGGTAACTAGATCCGTCGAATTTCGCTCCGCTCGATCTCCGTGAGTCGCGGTTCGTCGTGGATCTCTTGCTCGGATGAAGATTGGCTTCGCGGATAAAGGATCGATGGTTGCTTGCTTGATTTTCTTCTCAAAATGATCTTGATTTGGCTTTGGATTTGAATTTGGGCTAGGGTTTTGGTATCAGGTTGTGTCACTCAATTTGAATTTGAATTTTGGCTCCAAAAGTGTAACTAACTCACCACTAATTGTCTAACCTCAAAACCCTAGATCTAGATCTCTTTTATAACCACCTCATTTGAATCTTCCCTCCAAAGCTAGGTTGTTAGAGAGAACCTTCTAGAATAAGGTTGTTGGAGATAATATTCTAGAGGAAGGTTGTTACAAGGAATATTCTAAAGGAAGGTTGTTATGCAGAGCCTTCTGAAAGAATCCACGTGGTAATTGAGAGTCTTCTGGAAGCTAGGGTTGTTACAGAGAATATTCCAGAGGATTTTGGAGGGCCAAAGAGCTAACCAGGCCGCGGATCCGCGGCCATATAATGGGCTCACTGCATGAAATTTCTGTGGTCTTCTTCTGACAATATTGGGATCTTCTTCTGATAGCTGGAATCTGACATTTTTTTCTTGGTTGCTGCCAGATCTCAAGTCTTGTACTTGATGCATTTTATTGGCACTTTTATGATTCCAGCTCTTTAACCTGAAGGATTTTCTGCACACAATCTTGATAAACGGTGTTGAGATAAACAATATCATGCGTGCAGTAATAAACACACAATTTCCCTCATAATGCCGGTTATAATGTATAACACATGTTATTTCATATTTTGCAGACGAATTGCTAATATGTGCTATATTTATACCAAATATCTTTAGATGATTGCAAAGAATAGGGAAATTGATGTGTTAAAAATGCAATATTTTCGGCTGATCAGTAGTCAATAGTAGCATAGAATACTCTCAGCCAATCTATTCCCAAAACAACATCGAAATTTGGTATGTCTAGTACTTTGAAATTTGCGTAGAATTCTCGACCGCAAACTATGATTGGGCATTGATCATATCCCAAAGTTTCTTTCAAGACTCCATTCCTGGAACTGACATTCCGGCTTGAAATGAGTGGCTTCATGCGAATCGCGTGTGTTCTCACGAATCGTTGTGACATGAAGCAGTGTGAAGCTCCAGTGTCGAAAAGTGCGAGAGCAAGAAGGATGACTACTAGTATAGTATCTAAGTTGTGTGAGGTTGTGTTTAGATATAAGAAAAGTATAACGATACACAAGGATTGAAAGATGGAAATGGTGGGGGATTTTACCAGTAATGACTTGTCCTATGGTTTCGACCTCCTCGACCGTCATTGTAAAAGCCTGTCGTTTTGGTACATTCCTCCTTACCGGCGGCACATTCCTTTGCCCTTGGGCACATTTCTCTGTGCCTGGTGAAATTGACGATGAGGTTATGCAGGTGGTCTATGTGAAGCTAGTGCAGGAAGAGCTAGGCGGAGTGCAAGTGCCTGAATGGCTAGCCTCTGCGGGGCTGTAATTGCGGGTCTGGGTGCCGGTGCTGTGTTAATACGATATGGGCATACTCCTATAGCGTGAGTAGATGCGCCACAAATCAAATACAGACCATTTGCACACCTGCAGTCCTTCGCCAAGTGTCCAGTTCTCTTGCAGTAGAAATAGAAATAGACAGCCACTCGAATATTCGATTCGCATAGCTGAGGAGATCGGCAGCACTCTGTCTACGACCAGAACTGTCGAATGTCTGGACTGCACCGGTTAAATGATCCTCCTGGCCTCTTGGGTGCAAAAGTCGGCCTAGAAGAGGCTCCTCCTATCATCTGTGTAGCAGGGCGTTTGATTCTGGCTGTTTGGGGCTTACCCTTCTTCTTGACCACGGCTTCGTAACGATGTGCTACCTTCAGGGCGAGTTCACGAGTTGGGTAGTCGCCTGTGGCTAATGCCGCATGAATCTCCGGGTCTAAGCCCTATTGGAATCGTCTAGCCTGAATCTCATCGGTAGGGATCAAGTGTGTCGCGAAGCTGATAAAATGTTGATGTCAGGATAGTGATGTGTTTTACGGAACAGGATTTGATACAAATTCTTAACCTGCTAAGCATGATGAATTCGGCATCATATTTATCCACCGATTTTACCTACATAGAGTCTTGTTGTAGGTGAATGAACTGTTGTTCCATCTCAAAACGGGCAGTCTCGGGGAAGAACTTCGCATCGAACAGATCGTGAAACGTCTTCCACTCTATGAGTTGTGTGAGACGGCTTTCCTCAGTTTTCCACCAGACTCTTGTATTGTCGGTGAGCTGGGGCTTGGCCACACGAACCCAAGCTATGTCTAGTACCTGTACTGCGACAAGGTCGTCCTCTATACTCTGGGCCCATTTTTCAGCCTCAAAAGGACTCACTTTCCATGAAAAATTCCTTGGATGCAATGCACATAATTACTTTACTCCAGGTGCTTTGGCTTCCGGGGGGTTCATGAGAATAGCAGTCTGCTGCTGCTGGCCCTCCAGAAGACTTTTGATGGCTTTTAGAAGCACCGTATGTTCATTGATTGGAGCAGCAATGGTAGGGGGAGGTGGTAAAGTAGGTGGTAGTGTGTTGTCATTGACGTTAGTACTGGTATTATTGGGAGAATCCATCACCTTGATAGAAAAGAAAATGTTAGGATATATTAAAGAATTTTGAAATGCAAGAAATGTATAGTTGCTGATTCTTATAATTCTTGTGATATATTGCGTAAGACTTCATGCAGAACTGACCTGCATGGGCCGCCAATAAAATCTGTCACGCCATGCTTCCCAGTAGACGGAAACGGTGACGCGGCAAGCCCGCAACGTATTTATTATGAAAATAAATACGTTAAGCGTAATTAAGCAATATAACAATGAACATGAATGACAAGAGTAATAAAATGAAACAACAACTTTATTTAATTTCAACTTTATATACAATCGTCTGAGATAAAAGATACAATAATAAAAGCAAATGCCTAAACAATGGCATACTGAAAGTAAGTGCAGGAAGAACTAGTAGTCCGGCTGAGCTGCAAGCTAGTCCAAGTCCTCCTGGCTTGGTTCTACGTCTTCAGAGTCCAGTCCTCCTGACAAACATTCCAAAGAAAGAAAACAGAAAGGAATGCCGTCAGCGAACTAGAGCTCGGTAAGTTCCAAAAGAAGAAAGAGAAGATAGTATATAATGTAAAATGAACAGGTAAAGTTGTATATGATCATTCACTGGTGTAAGATAATTATTCTAACGTGGTTATTTGTAGTTTGATAAGAAAGGTATTCATGTATACGAGAGGAGTTCATCTTACCCCGTGGACTATGGTAACATGTAGTATAAGGTCCCGTCATAACCCACGGGACAATAACACGTGAATTCATGTAGGTATCTTTTAAGTGGCCTTTCATGCCACGATATACGTTCTGTACCAATCTACCCCTTTATCCCCGCATATTGTATTGAATAGATTAAGATTACAGGTCTTGCCCAAATCCATGGATATAAAATGTTCACGTTCATGTTCAAGATATAATCATGTATTCAAGTAGTCATGTCGAGTTCATGTCACGTTATAACCATGGTTCGGTCAAGTCGAATCAAGTATACAAGTTTGAGTTTGATGTTTGAATTCAAGTATTCAAATCCATGATCAAGTATTCAAGTTCGTGTTTTATTTTGGATTCTAGTTTGAGTTTGGACTCAGATTGAGTCAGACACTTGTGAACGGATTTAACTCTTGATTTTCTTAGGTTCGGGAGTAATCGGCAACTGTTGCATATAGACGACATGATTTATGTTCTTTTCCAAGACAATTGCCATTGATAACTCTGTTAAGTTATCTAACTTGAATAGGAAAGCAGTCACTTTCTCCAACTCCCTCGGGCTCAAGAGAATTAATCCCGCTTAAACCTATATTAAACTAAAATCCTTAAAATATTGTTTTGCATATCTCGATGGGGTTTTATGAAAAAATCTTTAATATAGTGTAAAAAATAAACCTCGAGGGTGATTTATAGCATTTTGGGTTTTCATGAGCATGTATTTTAATTATTGGGGTATTTTAATGACAAAAACTTAGCTTTTAAAAGTTTATGGTATTTTATTGAAAACTAGCCCTTTTTGGTAACTTGATGATATTTTATTAAAAGTTTAATTTTTCATATTAAAAAAATATAGTTTCATAATATATTGAAAATACAAATTTATAATTTTTATATAATTTTCAAAAATTTAGTTTTGTTTAGAAAAGTCGCATTTCTTAAAAACCGTATTCTATTTCCTTTCGAGATCGAATACTTCATAAGGAGATCTGCATCTCGCTCTACTATCCCAAGAATGTGCGATAATCCGCACCATCCATTAGCGGATCCCCTAACGAGGGTTGTAGAGGCGTATTTTCCAAGGATTAAAAAATACCGCTTTAAAAGAAACCCGTTTTTGAAAAGATATGGTATTTTATTGTAAAAGCTATTCTTTGAACTTATACATATATATATATAACCATAGTGTGCGTGTGGGGTAGGTCGTTACCCCATGAAGTTTTCCAAAAGGTATTGTTTTAACAATTATCGAAAAGATGTTTATACTAAAGTTCAAGGTATTTTACTGAAAAAATTCGTTTATTTTTGTTTCACATGAAAATTTTGGTTAAACTCGAAACTAAAAGTTTGTATTTAAAATTAAAATTAAGGTGGTAAAATTAGTATGACTTATGTATAAAGGAAAAGGGAGTTTTAAGTTTTAAAAGAAATGTATCGGAAGTAACTCCAATTTACCGATATATGTTTAGGAAATGAAATGCGATGAAAAGAAAGAGAGATGAGAGGGAATTACGGCTTGATAATATCGAGAAGAGAGTAAGGAAGAAGGGAGGGGGCTTCTTGGCGTCGTGGGAACTCCAGAAACGGTTTCGATCTTCGATGGAACAAGCTTAGTCATTAACTCCAGTTGACTCCACTTGCACTTAGGAAATTTTGAGATGATTTTGCTGGAAATTTTCAGAATAGAGGGGTGCTAGGACATGAGGTGATATTTATAGTGAAGAATTAGGGTTTGGGAATTAAAATTTTGGATTAAAAAGTATTAAAAACGTTTTAAATAGTGAAGGGTGTCTGTTTGATTGCAGGAAAATCAAACAGTGCATGGGAGTTAAGGGGAGTCGAAGAGGTGTATGTACAAAGCACGGAGCCATTTGGGCTCATCTTGACCGTCGGCGCCGGCCTAATCATGGGTTTGGGCGTTCGGATCTTGAGGTATTGTCTCGAGATTCGTGCCACGTGTGTATACCTGTGTTTACTTCATTTTGCGCATATTTGATTTTTCTGAAACTTTTCATTTCTCCGTGTATTGCACGTGCAACTCTTGGGCTTCCAAAATTTTAAAAAAAATATCTAAAAATAATTAGGTCTGATGGGAATCGAACACACGGGCTACATCATAGCAGTGCAGAGGCTTTACCAGTGAGTTACAAGTTGTTTCTTGCTTTTATTTAACAAAAATAAATTTTAACTCTTACACAGGTTGTAATACTCTTTTCTGTACAATAACAAGAAAATTTTGTACAGTAATTTCAGAGTGATTACACCTCAACTGCTCCTACTGAATGAGGGCAATGAACCGCTCAACTTGCTCCTTGCGACCACCAACGATCCTTTGGAAATCTTTCACTGAGAATTCCCAAACACCATCACATAACCTTCGTTATACAACTGACATATAGAAATTAACCTTTTTCTTCAGATCTGGAATGTGTTCCGTGTTCTTCAGCTTTATTTGATCCCCTCCTGACGGTTGTAGTATGATCGTCCCTTTTCCAACGATCTTGCACGATTGACCATTTCCTAACGTCATATGTCTAAGATCACTTGAATATACTCTCTAAAATGATGTCGGACTGAAATGCAGTGAAAAGAAGCACCCGAATTTAGGAACCAAGTATCTGCATTTGTACTCTCGTTCACCGATAGACAAAGCTCATGTTCTCCTTATTCATGTGTAGACACCACATTGGCTTCATTTTCATCTGACTTCCCATCTGAGTCTTTCTTCAAAAGTCTACATTCTCTTTTTCTATGACCCTTCTTTCTGCTGTTCTAACGGTCGCCTTGGATCTTCCCTTTCGATTTTCCTCGGCTCTTAGAGTTGCCCTTCTTCCCTTTCCCTCTTTCCATCGTCCTGCCGTGATTCTCCACTGAAAGTGCAGAAGTTCCTGAACTCCCACTCACAGCTTTTTTCCTCATCTCATCGTTTAATATGCAACTCACTGCATCATTAAACGTGAGAGTCCCTGAGATCGAGTTGCTTATCTCCATAACTAGGTTCTCCCAATTCTCCGGCAACGAACATACGAATAAAAGGACTCGAATCTCATCTTCAAACACAATTGAAACCGATTCAAGTTGGCTCATCACGCTGTTGAATTCGTTTATGTGCTCTGTCACCGAACCGTTCTCTTCCATCTTCACATAGAAAAGCTTCATCATCAGAAATATTTTATTTGATATTGAAGGCTTCTCATACAACTTCGCAATGACGTAATTAGATTCATGGTTTTCTTCTCCTTTGAGATGTTAAAGACCACTTGCGGAGTCAACGATAGCCTAATCGTTGCCAGGATTTTCCTATCCAATAGATTTCATACCTCATCGGACATCTTCACGGGCTTTTCGTCCAACAACGGAAGATATAAATCCTTTAGGTATAGATAGTCCTCCATCTGTATGCTCCACCAACCATAATTGTGGCCATTGAATTTCTCGATTCTTATCTTATCCCCCGCCATCTTTCGTCTACCGTCGCAACAAACTCAACTCCTCGTTCGGATCTGAACGAACATCTTCAAAACTACAATCTAAGAAGATAGGAAAGAGAACACAAGCGTCGTTACCCACCGTTAATTTAGATCGTAAAATCGAAGAACCATGGGTCCCTGTCAAGCCCTAGGCTCTGATACTAGTTGTTGTAATATAAACGACCACGATAGCGGAGACAGCAAATATACGGAACGATACTATGACTAACAATCACGCAGCAACAACGCGAAACTAACGAAAGAACAAATAATAAAGTGCGAGAACAAATAGAATCACACAAACCAGAGACGAGAGATTCGTTAACGAGGTTCACCCACCTTATGGCTAGTCCTGGGTAGAGTGGAATCTGCAACGGTTTACTAGATTTTAGAATCAAGTTACACTCACGAGCAACTCTAGGAGATTTCTCTCAAATCTCTCTAGATCTTAGTTGTCACCCTCTCTCCATACAATAGTCTCTTAAATTGGAAAAAAAATATAACATATGGGAGATCCCTATATAGAGGCAAACCATAATTCTACTTAAAATAATAAATAAACCCAAATAACTAACATTCGGTTCGCACAGGAAATCTGTCGACAAACGTCTGACTAAGGAACAGTCCGCCTCCTCTCTGTTAGGCTTCGTCTCCTTTGGGAAGACGTCTACACTTTCTTGATCAGACATTTGCATGCGCTCTAGATTGGGCTTCATGCTTCTCCAGACGTCCGCCACAGACACCTAGTTACGCTCTGTTCTTTGGATAAGACTCTCCAGATGTCTGCATTTTTGCCTTCAGACGTCTGTCGTTATTCTGTTCTTCTGACATGATTCCGGTGCACATCCAGACATCTGAACTCTCTTTATCAGACGTCTGAGGAAGTAATCTCCACGTATTAACACACTTTGTGCTTATTAGTTGAAATACAACTATGAACAGAAAATTACAGATCATAATCATATACAAGTGTCATTGCTAATGACAAAAGTTACATGCATTACTAACCCAAAACAGGTACTCCTTAATTATTGTTGTTGTTGTTGTTGTTTGCCAAAGTCACAATAATTGTAAAGAGATCAGGTAATACAAAAACTTGAAAGGATAACTATCTTTTGGTGAAAATAAACTACACCTCATCATTCATAGCATTTACTATTATTATTTTGCGGTATGCTTACATGACACATTTTACAGCACTTGTTTTGGTTAATGCATCTAACTCTTGTCATTGGTAACAACACTAGTGTAAGATTCTAATTTTCTATTTGTGGGAAAGGATTGATGTTTTGTTGTTCTACAGTAGAAGCCGTGACCAACTTAATAAATGTTTTAGTGGCGCTAGTGATCGGCAAAAGGACAACACTTGTATTGTTAAACCTTTTGTCTGATGACCTTTTCTTCTGTTTTGCAAGCCCACATCAAAAGACAAGATCAGATTCCATTCTTTTAAAGTACAAAGAACGTATGGTTTCAAGAAAATATGATGCCACCTAAACCCTCAATTTCTCAAATAAAAGAAGTCTCCACGCTAATGTTTAATTGTTTCCGGGCCCTCTATGTAATCGAACAATTACTCAATCCATGCCACTGGATTTAAAGATAAATTTATCAAAACATGTCTGACGTGCCCAAAAGCAACTTTCAATGTTGGAGAGCCGGTATAGAATAATAATTTTGACAGCTGGCATTTATTTTATTGGGAGGGGGTTGTTATCACATAAATATCTTGTCAAATTCATGCTTGTCTCGATGAAATTTTTGAAACATTGATATGAGCACCGACAAGGATGGATGAAAATTCACCCCACTTTGATAGTGATTTTTCGTTTTCTGGTTTTGTTCTTCTTATTAATAATGAACAGGTTTTCATGCATGAGGAGGGTTGGGTCATCTGCAAAACACCCTGCCACACATCCAACGACTTTATGTTGTGCTTGGTACATGAAATGGAAGATTACCGGGAATCCTTGCATTCCCAAGAATAGGATGACCGTACATCTAATTCCAAGAAATCTTGCATTAACGTGTTTGGTATATTTTAATCATTCCTGCTAATATATGTATGCTCGGCCGTTGACCGGCGGTGAGGCTGAAGGCGGGCCGATGGATAGCCATGAGGCCAGCGACGAACGGCCTATCGGCGGGCCGGCGGTGGATTACCGACGACAAATTGCGGCCGGCCGGAGGCGAACGTTCGATCGGCGACGGACCGGCCGGTGAACGATTGGCGATGACCGGCAGCGAACGGACGATCTGCTGCGGACCGACAGACGGATGACCGACGATGGACGGTTGGACCGGCCGGCCGGCGGGTGGCGAGAGAGGCCGATGACGGATGGTCATGGCTCATTTCATGTTAGTCGGAAATATTTCGTGGTAATTTATGATAGACACATATTTTGGGAAATAGTATTACCATGAAATGAGATCATTATTACCATGGTAATTCTATATTTCCGGAAATATCTTTTACACAAACAATAAACATGCTTGGTAATATTTCATGTAATTTAAGATTGCGGTCTCTTTGGTTGGTGACATTGGGAGTTGTTTTCTTGTGTGAGATGTTGAGAGCTCATTGGTTCGATGCTGTCAGTGATCACGTGGGTTTGCTGTGAGCATTTATCATTTGGAATTGATGACTTTATGGGACTCTAGCTCCATAGAAAAATCCAAGTGCAATTATTATTGCCATCTTGAAACTGTTTAGATACATAGTGCTGGGACAAGACCAATAATTTTGCAACCCACAATTTGCCTATATAAAAGCTCATCCAATAAATCCATCCGTTTGACAATATTAACTAGAAGTTGTGGATCTTATCATTTTATCTCATGGATAAATTTTCTGATAGAAAAATTATGGATAGAAAAAGCATTGCTCTTGAGACAACTCGGGTTCATTTTTAATTGGAGTCGCACCGTATACGAACTTCTACCGTCGTTTAAAATTTCAACTTTGATAAGGTTTTTGGTAAACTTCAAAACTAGTTTTTCCTTCTCACTTTTTAGAGTTAGAACACTCTGGTTGAATTGGAGTTTTAAAAACTTTGGTTATCTTAACTTTATGGTTTCGATAGCCTGAGTTTTTTAAACTTCGAAATAAAAACCTAATATGATATAGGCAGGATTTTCAAGTTAAATTTAAATAACTTTATACTGAGATAGCCCTAATTCCATTCCCAAACGGAATTAGTATCTAAATCTTATATGCAAAATTTGATAGTAGGTGAGAATAGGTTCTTCACTATTCTTTTCTTTTTTGAGTTTATTTCCTTGCTTTATGTTTAGAAAAATGTTTATTGGAGGGGGAAGAGGAGAAGGAAAAAAAAGAGTTATCCTTCATTAGACAACATTAGAAATTTAACATAATAAACGCTACTTAGAAACAAGTTGTTCATTTTTATCTCATGAAAAATAAAAAAAAGATTTCTAGGATAATAAATCTTTTAAGGTGAACAATGTGTTTCTAAGGAGTGTTTATTATCTTAGAAACACATTGTTCATGAAAAACAATAAAGATTTCCCGGTATCCTAATTTTAATAGAGGAGGGCTGATTGAACAAGATACGGAGAAAACGGGCCAAATCATTGGCTAGAGCCATCAAAGAACACGAGGGCGATTGAGTTTTTGCGTAACGCATACTTTTTAGTAAAGATCGAACAACCATTCTTCTATCTTAATAGATATAATGGTACAAAGGATTAGTAAAAATCAAACGAAGCATGTGATATCAATAAAATGCCAATATGTTTTCAATTAGTATAGGATTCATTGTTAAGATAAATCCTTGTGCAAGACAAAGACTTAACATGAACCCAATTTCCTAAATTCTTAAAACATACTTGAATCCTTGAGTCTGTGCGTGACCAAACACGAGGCCCAGAATTGCAGGCGACAAATGTAAGCAAGGGTGGGCCCATAAGCCCGATAGAAATGAGTCGATAAGGCCACGTTGTAGGTTATCTTAACGGCCCAAGATTAAATGTCTTGCTAACTTTCAATGGTGCAAGGTAAAGCTCTAACACTATCCGTCAATACCCAAATTCAAACCAAATGGTCTTAGGTTAGTTGGTATCAATTTTCTCTTTAACACGAGATGTCGCAAGTTCAATCCCCTGAAGGGGGTTGATTTAAAAAATATATATATATACCAAATCCAGCTTTATATACAATCATGCATGTTATATGATGGGTGAAGGCCCGTATGGTTGTGTAAAGGATGTATTCCTCAACTTACATTTATGGGCAAATTGCTTAATGATACCATAATATTTCACACTTTCTGTAAAATTATGCCATAATTTTTTCCAGTAGTTAAATACCACAATGTTTTAAATTGCATAATGCTACCACGACGGTGTTTACAGCAGAGACAAAAATGACCAAACTACCCCTAGTCATATTTGGATTTAAAAACAAAAAATTAAACCCAACTCTAATTACCGAGTGTTCCCGCCAAAAATTTCTGCGCAGAAGAGTCCAAGGTATCAAATGACAGCGATACGCTTAAGTAAATGCGAACCAGTATCTTCCGGACTGTATTTTGATAAACTTCCGAAGGAGAAACTGTTAAATTCTGATGGTATCGAAAGCATCCCGAAAAACCCTTCGATTTGATATATTATGGGCTTCATAATTCATCCGGGATCAAAAGTTATGAGCAAATATGCTATGCATTGTTCCCTGATTAAAAATCAGGAATTACCTCAATGATTCACGTGTTGAAACGTGATAGTTAAAACATGAATAAAAAATAACGGCTGAAGAAGAACCCAATTGGGGGTCACGTGCTCACACGTGACCAATGGTCACGTGTTGACACGTGACAATTAAAACAGAAATAAAATAACAAATGTCTGAAGAAAATACCTCAATGAGGTACCACGTGCTCACACGTGACCAATAGTCACGTGTTGACACATGATGGTTAAAACTGTAGCATAAATAAACGATGAGAAAAGAACAATTGGGGGTCACGTGCTCACACGTGACCAAGGGTCACGTGCCTGCACATGACAGGCTTTGAAAGCCTTACATTTTAATAGAACTAAAATTCTAAATTTCTCTAAATCTTTCCAAATAGAATTAAAATTCTAAATTTCTCTAAATCTTTCCAAATGGAAAAGGATTATGGGGACTGTTGGATTTTAGATCCAAAGGTGATTAAAAATCACCAATTTATGGAAAGATTTGATACAAGGAAAGATTTCCCCTATCTCACCAGAAATAACAAACAGAATATCTTTGGATTTAAAATCCAACTGTGAATAAAATTCACTGAATGATCTAAAAGATCATATTAAATATGAAAACAAATCAAATCTTTCAATGAAAGATTTATTAAACAAATTGATTCTTTTCCTTCTCGTATAAATAGAAGCCAAGAAAAGAAGAGGATGAACCTTTTTGGAGAGAAAAACAGAAAGATGAGAATTTAATTCTCAAGAGGGAAGAAAAGGAAGGAGAATTTAAGTTTCAACAAAGATAACCCTAGGTGAGAAAAGAAAGGGAATCAAAACTTCAAACAGAGAATTTAATTCTCAAAATCCAAGAGTTTAACTCTTATACAAAAAAGAACTTAGTTCTTCTTCTGGTTGAACATCTGCACAGAGCACATCTCCCCATAAGTTGAGAATTTAATTCTCATCGGGTCGAGATCCTGCCATGCAGATCCTAAACTTAGAAGTGGAATTAAGTTTTGAGAATTTAATTCTCCTAAAACAAAATTAGGGTTTAACCCTAATCAAGAATTTAATTCTTTTACATATCTGGGAATTTAATTCTTTTAAAAAGAAATCAGGGTTTATCCTAAATAAGAATTTAATTCTTTCACAATAGGAATTTAATTCCTCAAAAATCATAATTAGGGTTTAACCCTACAGAGAATTCAATTCTTAAAAGATCTCTGTTCATGAAAAGAACTAGGGTCACGTGCCCCCACGTGACCCTTGAAAAGATCCCTGAAAAAAAGAAGCTTTGAGGCAATGCCTCACGTGCTCCCACGTGACTCTCAAAATGCAGAAAGAAAAAACAAAAGAAAAGAAGCTTTGGGCGCTCTCATGTGACCCCTCGGCAAGTGCTGTAATTATCGATGCATAAATCCCCATCACGTGCCAACACGTGATGCTCTAAAATAAAAATAAAAAGTGTTTAACACTTAATTGCAGAACAAAAAAAAGGGATCTGGTCCCACTTTTGGGCGCTCTCACGTGTCCACACGTGATCCCTCTTTCTTTAGTGTTTAACACTAATTTGAGGATTTTATTTCCAGTGTTTAACACTGATTGTTTCTAGTGTTTAACACTAAATTGAAGATTATATTTCCAGTGTTTAACACTGAATGTCTTTTAGTGTTTAACACTAATTTGAGAGTTCTACCTCCAGTGTTTAACACTGTTGTTCTCTAGTGTTTAACACTACTTTTAGCCAAATTGGCTAATTTTCTAGAGGCAAAAGTCCCTCCTCCAAATGAATCTCAAAATTGAGGAAATTAAAGACAATGTTGTCAGAGCCCCCAAACCTCTGTTTAGCACTGCTGAATGATGAGGGGCTGAACCCAGACAAATGTCTAATGGCCCAAAGGGCCAATATTTCAAACATAATTGGACTTAGCCCAAACTGGCCATAAGTCCTCAAATCATCTTGAACTGAGCACATCTGCTCTTTCAACCAACTTATTGGTTCAAGGGTACATCTCTGAACTCCTCTGATATTTGTCGTTGTAATCCTTCAACGTCTTCAGAGAGGTGATGGGTCCCGACAGCCATACATTTTATGGACCACTATGTCCTTAAACTGGTATTGGACCACTATGTCCTTAAACTGGTATTGGACCACTATGTCCCTAAACTGGAAATGGACCACTATGTCTCTAAACTAGAACAATAGAGCCCAAATGCTCTTTTGTCGGATCTAAACGATCCCGTTAAGTTGATCTTAGTCTCAAATTAGACTAACGTATCCTTAACAAACGTTTGAGTTGATCTTAGCCTCAAATATGGCTAACGTATCCTCAAACCAAAACCCCAAACCCAAATCTAAGAAAATACGGATTTGGACTAATCCACGTCCTACGGGCGACGACATAAATTAGTCTCTGTATACAATCCACTGGCAACCACAAACAAAACAAACACCTACGACACGAAGTGAACATCTGGAGAAGGAGAAAATTGTTACCGCGATGCGGTAGCGTAATTAACTGCAGGGGCTTGCGCCTGCAGGGAAGAGCGTCCCCACAATCAAAAACCCCTCAAGCGAGGGGGAATCTGACGAAGTCTGCTACATCGGCCGCATCCGTCTAAACCTTCGATACACGGTGCCATAAATTAACTTGGCATCTTCGGAGAGGTGGACGGATAAAACCAAATAGCATCTGCCCCGAATCTCAGGCAAGACGTCTCTACGTCGCGCCGTCATTCGGAGGGGAACAGATTCTGGCACGCCCGGTGGGACCTTTTCTTCTTTCCACTCCACACTTCGTGTGTCGTCTTCGCGAACGAATCGCGGTTTGTTAATGGTTGCCTTCGGGTTTCAAGTTACTAAGATTTGGTCTCTTGCTTGGCGCAGAAATCAAACAGCAATGGCGTTCAACTGCTCGAACTGCTCCAACTGCAAGTGCAACCGACGCTCCGCCTCACCTGGAGGTGTAGCCTATGGGCTGCAGGCTGCTTCCCTGTTCACTAGGCCTGTGGAACAAGTGACTCAGGCTACCACCGGTCTGTTCTTTGGGACCATGCTCCCGCCAGTGAACATTAATGTCCCGCCGCCAAAGAAAGCGCAAAAGAAGTCGGTCTTCGATCGGCTCACTACTACCACGGCCCCTCTCAACGGGTCGTCCAATTCCAACTCCTCGGTCTTCACCAGACTGAGCCTGAACTCCGATGGGCCTGCCAAGAAGCCCATGACCCCTGAAGTGGCCATCCTGAGGAAGATAGCCATCTATGCTCCTGAAGTCGTCAAGACGACTTCTCCTGCCAAAGAGTCGGTCTTTAGGAGACTGATTATTCCGGCTCCCGTTCCTGCTCGAAGGTCTATCTTTGACAGATTGGATACCGCTACTCAAAAGACATCAGTCTTTAAGAGGCTGGCACCAGCGGCGCCTCATCTAGACAGGGGGCAAGACAAAACCATCCCCATCGCCAAACCAGCTCCAACAGCTCGACACGCCCGACGACGCCACTGGCGCCAGATAAGGAAGACTGGGGGCAACTCTCCCTCTGGGTTAATGCCACCAGCTCCAACGATGGAAGTTAATGCTGCTGTTCCAACTGGGAACAACTTTGAGTTGCTGAACAGGATACGCAGAAATTCGCCAACTGCAGTGCTCAAAAGATCTCCTCCACCGGTAAAGATCGCCGTGGAAGCAGAACCAGAAATGCCGGAGCAGTCTCCTCAACGGCTGTCCTCCAGGATCTACAAGACTTGGCGACGAGTCCGAGAATTGGTGATTGATCCGAATTTCTCTCACCAGCATAAGAAGTCGAAAGTTCGGCAAGAAGAAAATCCCCCTGTCAAGCAACGAAAGACGACGACCATCTGGGTGCCCAAAGCAACGGCCCCCTCAACTTCGACGGCCCACAAGAGAAGAAGGCCGGAGAAAATCCCCACGCCTGCGGCGAACGTCAAAGGAAGTGAACCCAAACGCCCTAAGTCCGGGGGCATTGTGGTACACACCGTCTACATGGCGTCCGGGAAAGAGGACAGCCGTACATCCACAGGTCATAGACCGCTTACGCGGTCGGTGACTAAAGGTCAGGAGCAGCAGAAGCTCCAGGAAATGATGACCGCGATGGCCGCACTCACTGGGCCAAAAGAAAGCCCCGAAGCGTCTTTGGATCAACGCCGGGAGCAAGAAACTGACGCTGAATTCCTTCGCAGGATACTGGAAAAGAAGGATAAAGAGGCTGCGGAACAAGCAGCCAATATAAAGCGAATGGCCCTTCTGTTTCAGGATATGGTAGGTATGATGATCCAACAAGATCCTCCTGCTGAAGACCCGTCCTCGAAGATGACAAAGGAGAAACGTCGAATCCTCCACCGGCTCTGTCAACAGCCAAGGAGGAGACAATTTCCATGGCTGACCTGGATGAATATATAGCTCAGCAGATACGGGTTCATCAAGCAACTGAGGCAGCCGGTTAAGTTGTCAAGACGGGACGACCATATCCGAGCTGGTACGATCAGATAAAATACCCGTCGGGCTATACGATCCCGAAGTTCCATGTCTACAAGGGGACAGGCAATCCTCATCAACATGTGGCCCAGTTCAGGGCGCTTTGTGGCAACACTGGCGGCGACGATAAGCTCTTGCTTCGCCAATTCGTCGGCAGCTTGTCAGAAACAGCGTTCGAATAGTATTCTGAACTCCCGAACGATTCCGTCAAGACGTTCGCTGAAATGGAGTTGCTATTCACTCAGCGATTCACGAGCGCCAGCGAACGCACCCCGATAACGGCGTTGATTAATGCCAGGATGAAACCAGGAGAGACATGGGTCAGTACGCTATACGCTGGCGAAACCTGTGGTCGAAGTGCGAACAACGCATCGAAGAAGCGCGGCGGTAGGCATGTTCGTGGGCACTTTAGACCCTCATGCAACCATTTCCCAATTCATGATGTTCTTCAAGACGACCACCTTCCAGGCCTTGATTGACAAGCTGGTTCAAATGGACCAGATGGGCCATAGGCCTTCCTCTTCAAAGACAGAGCCTTAGAATGAAAAGGGCAAAGGGAAAGCAACTTTCGTTGCCAATACTCAACAACGGCCGAGCAACTTAAAACCGGTTGTTCGCCAAAACAACGTGCGTCCACGCCCATCCCTCGAGGAGAGACTGGGACGTCCTTACTCGTTTCCCCAGGATAAAACGAGGAAACTGTTCGAGCTGGCAGTGCGCAACAAACTCATCAATCTGCCAGATCCAAAACGTCCGTTGCAGCCAGGTGATGTCAACTATCCTAATTACTGCCCTTACCACCAAGAAGTAAGCCATCCAATCGAAGATTACTTCATCTTCAAAGGCTGGATGGAGGACCAATACCAACAAGGCAAGTTCGTATTATCCGAAAACTGGAAAGTGAACCCACCACAACCTCACGCCCCTAAAAAAGTGGACGTGCCGGGGGCATCGTGCTCATTCATAAGGGAAGCCCCGTGGGAGGTCGCTCTTTCAGCCAAAACTAAAAGAATGTTGAAGGATCTCCAAACGTTCCCGGCAATCAGGTGGAAAAATCCACTGGAATCCGAGATCATCGAGGGAATGCTGAAACCGCGTCCAACTCCAAAAACGGGTGGTGATGGTTAGAGCGCTCACACCCAGCCGTCAAAGTCTTCGAAGAAGAAGAAAAAGATCAAAAAGCCCGTGCAGCCTGGTGACAAGTGCACGGACCTGCAAAAACAGATTGACGCGTTGGAAGAATATAATCAGAAGGCGCGGACCCCAGTCATACTCCAAGAATTTCTCAGCCACGTCCTTGAAGACGGAGATGATGACAATGGAGAAGACTCGTCGGATGAATCAGAAAATTATGTAGCAAGCTGCCATGTGATCTCTCACTCGTCAATAAATGACGAAGAAGCTCCTTACACAGAGAAGCTGGGGGCAGATCCTGAGCCAGAACTTCTAGGACTATCAGACAAAATGATTGATGCATTCCTGAACGAAGCCCGTCTTAAAAGCAAAGCTGATCGAGAGCGCGAGATGGCCATATTCGAGAAAGCCAAACGCCGGCGACTAGATGAAAGGGTCGAAACACTCCCACCGGATCAAAGTACATCCGATGCAAATGAAAGCAGGATCAAGACAAGGAAACGATTCGCCAAAGCCATATCGATGGGGATGAAGCTGCCCTCTTTCAGAGAAAATTCTCCTGGCGGTATACATCTTGATGAAGTGGACGTACATCCTAACTTCTACTTATATCATCAGAGGATCGCACATCCTACTGAAGACTGCAACTCCTTTAAGTGTTGGTGGCAAGGATATGTCGTTCACAAGCAACACTTCAACAAGACAAAGCATGAAGCTCGTAAACAACGGAAAAATATGACAGATGAGCGTAAAAGAATTGCCGGCAATTGTCATAGGGTTGATCCCGGGGGATCGCGAGTTCTCACCTTCGGGAGCGACTCCGACGAAAAAGTAGCCCACGGTCCTCTCTTGAAGGAATCCATCTCTGAAACGAAAGAATTGAGGAGCTGCGAGAACATTCAGCCGTGCAATTGCATGCTACCCGGAAAGAATCTCGGACCTGCGAACAAGGGATCGAACAAAAGGGATAAGGGGAATGGAAAAGCGACCTTCGTCGCCAACGCTCAACAACAGCCGAGTAACCCGAGACTATTTTGTCGTCAAAACAACAAGCCGCGATACCTCAATGAGAAGTTGAAACGTCCTTACTCGTTTCCCAAAGATAAAACAAAGAGATTGTTCGAGCTAGCAGTGCGCAGCGGGCTCATCACTCTGCCAGATCCAAAACGTCCGTTGCAGCCAGATGACGTTAACAATCCTAACTATTGTCCCTACCACAGAGTAATGGGTCACCCACTCGAAAATTGCTACGTCTTCAAAAACTGGGTTGAAGACCGATACCAACAGGGCAAGTTCGCGCTGCCCGAAAAATAGAAGGTGAACCCACCACAACCACATGCTCCGAAAAAGATGGACATGCCGGGGGCATCATGTTCATTCATAGAGAAAGCCCCATGTAATACTATGTCCTAAAACTGGCTGTAGACCGAAACGTCGTTAAACTAACGAAGGACCACTATGTCCTAAAACTGGCTGTAGACCGAAACGTCGTTAAACTAACGATGGACCACTATGTCCTAAAACTGGCTGATGACCGAAACGTCGTTAAACTACTACCAACCCGCGGCATCTTCAGGCTGACGTGGTAAAAAAAAACAACAAAAAAAAGGTATGTCCATAAGCAAAATGGGCACGGATGAAAACCCGAGAGGGCTCCATGAGTAAAAACAGCAGGACTGCCGACGAGCTTGTGAAAACCCGGAAGGGCGCAATCTCGACAAAAAAAAAACGATATGTCCATAAGCAAGATGGGCACGGATGAAAACCCGAAAGGGCTCCGTGAGTAAAAACAGCAGGGCTACCGGCGAGTCTTGTGAAACCCGAAAGGGCGCAACCTCGTTAAAAGACACTTGCAAGGTCCTTTCGACCTTGTAAGGAGAAATCACCTGCGTGGGATCCTTACGACTCACAAGGGAGCAACACATTTAGGAATCCTCACGATTCCTAAGGAGAAATTACACTTGCGAGATCCTCACGACTCGTAAGGAGAACTCTCTTATTGGACCCTCACGGCTCGTAAGATTTGAAAGTCTTAAGTTACAGAGACCTGAACCTGTTCTTAAGCAAACCCCCCACAACCTTCGATATTGCCCTACAAGCGGCTCAATTCTGACCCTTGTATACAATCCACGAGCGCGAATAAACATTTCCCTGACCAAGTCCCACCCGTGGCTAGGGATATGTCTATATGGTGAACAACCCTTGCAAGTCCTCTCGACTTATAAGGAGAAAACCTTTTTGTAAGATCCTTACGACTTACAGGGGAACATACACTTAGGAATCCTCATGATACCTAAGGAGAAAACATACCTACAAGATCCTCACGACTTGTAGGGAGAAATACCTTTGTGAGACCCTTACGGCTCATGAAGTCAAAAGCATTAGTCGACGGGATCCTAACCCTGTTCGCTAAGCCACCTTTGTTCGACATCGACAGAGGCAAATGATGATTCGCTCATGGTAATATCCCAGTGGTGGCGATGCTGATGCCTAAATAGGTATCAAATTCCAAGTCCTTTCATGGCAAATGATGATTCGCTCCTGGTAATATCCCAGTGGTAGCGATGCTGATGCCTAAATCGGTATCAAATTCCAAGTCCTTTCATGGCAAATGATGATTCGCTCCTGGTAATATCCCAGTGGTAGCGATGCTGAGGCCTAAATCGGTATCAAATTCCAAGTTCTTTCATGGCAAATGATGATCCGCTCCTGGCAATATTCTAGTCGCAGCGATGCTGATGCCAAGATTGGTATCAAATCCCAAATCCCCTACTCGCGAGAAAAAATCAGCGAGCCAAAAAAAAATGCATATGAAATAGCCGAAATGATGAGGCAACTTGCAACAAAATCAGCAAGTAAAAATGTATGCATACAAAAACAGCCGAAATGATTGGGCAACTCGCAATAAAAAGCAGTGAGTAAAAAGAAAAATAGCCGAAATGATTGGGCACCGCGAAAAATAGCCGAAATGATTGGGCAATCGCGATTTTCGCTATATAAAAAGCTGAAATGATAGAGCATCGTGGAAAGAATAAAAAAATGATGAAAGAATGAAACTTTTTGCCCTACAGGTAAGATCGCACCGATCCCTGTATACAATCCAGGGGCACAAACAAAAAGAGAACCATACCTTCCCAACAGGCTTCATCAGAAAGCGAAGCCAAGTCTCGACGGTTCATAGACAACCTAAAGATAATCTCGACATTTGTCGCAATATTGCAGACACAATGTCAACAAATGAAGCAAAGGAAGATCCCTAGCTTCAGGGTCTCGACGTCAACATCGACAACTTAGAGATCACCAACGGCGTTTCTCTTCACTCCAACCAGATGCAGACATGACGTCAACAACCGACCTCAGAGTCGCAACGAAACGGAACCATGGCAAAGTCCCTAGTTCCAAATCTCAATGGCCACATCTACAGCCTGGAGACCAACAACGGTGGGCCTCCTCATTCCAGCAGGACACAGATATTACACCATCAAACGGAGCCACGGCATAGTCCCTAGTTCCGAATCTCGACGGTTCACAGACAAACTAGAGACCATCTCAGCATTCGTCTCGATACAGCAGATGAGATGTCAACAATGGTGTTCCTTCGTAGTCCAACAGGATGCAGATGCAACGTCAACGAAAGACCACATGGTCAAAATGAAGCGGAGTGACGGCAAAATCCCAGCTCCACCACGACATTCGTCTCGATACAGCAGACGCAGTGCGAGCAAATGAAGCGAAGGCCAAATTCCTAGCTTCAGGGTCTTGACGGTAACTCATATAAAACCTGAAAGACTATCGGAGATCATCCCACATCAGCGCGGAGTGGTCACCACCTCGACGTTCGTCTCGATACAGCAGACGAGATGTCACCACAGCGCCCTTCCTCCAACAGGATTCGGACACGCTAAAGCAAACGGAGCTACGGCAAAGCCCCTACTCCAAATCTCGATGGTTCACAGACAACTTAGAGACCACCTCGATATTCGTATCGATACAGCAGACAAGATGTCACTATAGCGTCCTTCCTCCAACCGGGTTCAGACGCGACAAAACAATCGAAGCAAAGGCCAAATTCCTAGCTTCAGGGTCTTAAAGGCAAGTCATATAAAGCCTGAAAGACGATCGGAGATCATCTCAAACCAGTGCGGAGTGGTCACCACCTCGACGTTCGTCTCGATACAGCAGACGCAACATCACCAAAAGGAGCCACGGCAAAATCCCTGGTTCCAAACCTCGACGGTTCACCAGCAACCTAGAGACAACCACGACATTCGTCTCGATACAGAGGACGCAATGCCAGCAAATGAAGCAAAGGCCAAATTCCTAGCTTCAGTGTCTTAACGGCAAGTCATATAAATCCTGAAAGACTATCGGAGATCATCCCACACCAGCACGGAGTGGTTATGACTCATCGGGGCTCTCCAAAATGAGCCTAACCTCAAGTAAAAAGCGGCATGGCAAAATTCCTAATGCTTGCTCTTCCGACGGTCAAACTGTCTAGGAGGATTGCTTGAAGACGTCTTGTCCAGCCCCCGAAGGTATCAGAGACACGACATGTCGCAAGGCTACTCGAACAGCAAAACTGCCTATCGAGGAATACATCAGCCAACGCGACGGTACGACGGCCAAAATCCTAGTACCAAAGACCCTAACGGACCTTTGTCGTAAAGAGCAGAGGTTAACTGTGACATTAGGATATTCTTGCGAGATCTGCTCGATCCGTTTCGACTCGTGAGGAAATTGATGTCTTTGCGAGAACTTCTCGATTCGTCTCGACTCGTGAGGAAAAGCCTTAGGCAGCGGGGATTGAAAAAAAACCTGTTTCCTAAGCACTGGGGCCCTGCAAGGCGATCCAAAACGGTCTCTTGCATACTATCCACGGGTCACACTCTCCAAAGTCGAATCTCGACAAGGAGGGAAACAACCGCTTACGGGTCATCTCGATTCGTAAGAGGGAAAATTCTCTTATAAGATCCTTACGACTTATAAGAGAAAACACACTTAGGAGACCTCACGACCCCTAAGGAGAAAATACACCTACGAGATCCTCTCGATCCGTAGGGAGAAAAGTCTTTGTGAGACCCTCACGGCTCATAAAGTTGAAAAGTTTTAGGCTACAAGGACCCTAAACTTGTTTCCTAAGCTCTCAATTCCATGGCTACTCATAACTTTGCACTACTTCACCCACGTATATACTTACGTGGGCAAATTAGTGGGGGGCATTTGTTCCCGCCAAAAATTTCTGCACAGAAGAGTCCAAGGTATCAAATGGCAGCGATACACTTAAGGAAATGCGAACCAGTATCTTCCGGCCTATATTTTGATAAACTCCCGAAGGAGGAACTATTAAATTCTGATGGTATCGAAACCATCCCGAAAAACCCTTCGATTTGATATATTATGGTCTTCATAATTCATCCGGGATCAAAAGTTATGAGCAAATATGCTATACACTGTTCCCTGATTAAAAAATCAGGAATTACCTCAATGAGGTGTCACGTGCTCACACGTGACCAATGGTCACGTGTTGACACGTGATAGTTAAAACATGAATAAAAAATAACGGCTGAAGAAGAACCCAATTGGGGGTCACGTGCTCACACGTGACCAATGGTCACGTGTTGACACGTGACAATTAAAACAGAAATAAAATAACAAATGTCTGAAGAAAATACCTCAATGAGGTACCACGTGCTCACACGTGACCAATGGTCACGTGTTGACACGTGATGGTTAAAACTGAAGCATAAATAAACGCTGAGAAAAGAACCAATTGGGGGTCACGTGCTCACACGTGACCAAGGGTCACGTGCCAGCACGTGACAGGCTTTGAAAGCCTTACAGTTTAATAGAACTAAAATTCTAAATTTCTCTAAATCTTTCCAAATAGAATTAAAATTCTAAATTTCTCTAAATCTTTCCAAATGGAAAAGGATTATGGGGACTGTTGGATTAAAGATCCAAAGGTGATTAAAAATCACCAATTTATGGAAAGATTTGATACAATGAAAGATTTCCCCTATCTCACCAGAAATAACAAACAAAATATCTTTAGATTTAAAATCCAACGGTGAATAAAATTCACTGAATGATCTAAAGGATCATATTAAATATGAAAACAAATCAAATCTTTCAATGAAAGATTTATTAAACAAATTGATTCTTTTCCTTCTCCTATAAATAGGAGCCAAGAAAAGAAGATGATGAACCTTTTTGGAGAGAAAAATAAAGAGAGGAGAATTTAATTCTCAAGAGGGAAGAAAAGAAAGGAGAATTTAATTCTCAACAAAGAAAACCCTATGTGAGAAAAGAAAGGGAATCAAAACTTCAAACAGAGAATTTAATTCTCAAAATCCAAGAGTTTAACTCTTATACAAAAAAGAACTTAGTTCTTCTTCTGGTTGAACATCTGCACAGAGCACATCTCCCCATAAGTTGAGAATTTAATTCTCATCGGGTCGAGATCCTGCCATGCAGATCCTAAACTTAGAAGGGGAATTGAGTTTTGAGAATTTAATTCTCCTAAAACAAAACTAGGGTTTAACCCTAATCAAGAATTTAATTCTTTTACATATCTGAGAATTTAATTCCTTTAAAAAGAAATCAGGGTTTTATCCTAAATAAGAATTTAATTCTTTCACAATAGGAATTTAATTCCTCAAAAATCGTAATTAGGGTTTAACCCTACAGAGAATTCAATTCTTAAAAGATCTCTGTTCATGAAAAGAACTAGGGTCACGTGCCCCCACGTGACCCTTGAAAAGATCCCTGAAGAAAAGAAGCTTTGAGGCAATGCCTCACGTGCTCCCACGTGACTCCCAAAATGCAGAAAAAAAAAACAAAAGAAAAGAAGCTTTGGGCGCTCTCACGTGTCCCCACGTGACCCCTCAGCAAGTGCTGTAATTATCGATGCATAAATCCCCATCACGTGACAACACGTGATGCTCTAAAATAAAAATAAAAAGTGTTTAACACTTAATTGCAGAACAAAGAAAAGGGATCTGGTCCCACTTTTGGGCGCTCTCACGTGTCCACACGTGATCCCTCTTTCTTTAGTGTTTAACACTAATTTGGGGATTATATTTCCAGTGTTTAACACTGATTGTTTCTAGTGTTTAACACTAAATTGAAGATTATATTTTCAGTGTTTAACACTGATTGTCTTTTAGTGTTTACCACTAATTTGAGAGTTCTATCTCAAGTGTTTAACACTGTTGTTCTCTAGTGTTTAACACTACTTTAAGCCAAATTGGCTTATTTTCTAGAAGCAAAAGTCCCTCCTCCAAATGAATCTCAAAATTGAGGAAATCAAAGACAAAATGTTGTCAGAGCCCCCAAACCTCTGTTTAGCACTGCTGAATGATGAGGGGCTGAACCCAGACAAATGTCTAATGGCCCAAAGGGCCAATATTTCAAACATAATTGGACTTAGCCCAAACTGGCCATAAGTCCTCAAATCATCTTGAACTGAGCACATCTGCTCTTTCAACCAACTCATTGGTTCAAGGGTACATCTCTGAACTCCTCTGATATTTGTCGTTGTAATCCTTCAACGTGTTCAGAGAGGTGATGGGTCCCGACAGCCATACATTTTATGGACCACTATGTCCTTAAACTGGTATTGGACCACTATGTCCTTAAACTGGTATTGGACCACTATGTCCCTAAACTGGTAATGGACCACTATGTCCCTAAACTAGAACAATAGAGCCCAAATGCTCTTTTGTCGGATCTAAACGATCCCGTTAAGTTGATCTTAGTCTCAAATTAGACTAACGTATCCTTAACAAACGTTTGAGTTGATCTTAGCCTCAAATATGGCTAACGTATCCTCAAACCAAAACCCCAAACCCAAATCTAAGAAAATACGGATTTGGACTAATCCACGTCCTACGGGCGACGATATAAATTAGTCTCCGTATACAATCCACGGGCAACCACAAACAAAACAAACACCTACGACACGAAGTGAATATCTGGAGAAGGAGAAAGTTGTTACCGCGATGCGGTAGCGTAATTAACTGCAGGGGCTTGCGCCTGCAGGAAAGAGCGTCCCCACAATCAAAAACCCCTCAAGCGAGGGGGAATCTGACGAAGTCTGCTACATCGGCCGCATCCGTCTAAACCTTCGATACACGGTGCCATAAATCAACTTGGCATCTTCGGAGAGGTGGACGGATAAAACCAAATAGCATCTGCCCCGAATCTCAGGCAAGACGTCTCTACGTCGCGCCGTCATTCGGAGGGGAACACCTAGCCCTAATCCAATCGGCCATCCTAATTAGCTAATCCTAACCCAAACCCACAGCCATCACTTCCGCCCCATCGTTATTGCCTCCCCCGCCGCATCATCTCCTCCGTCTCCTCCTATGGTCACCTCAGCCTCCACCTTGCCCCATGGCCACCACCGCTCCGCCCATGGCCATTATCAACCTTCACCTTCGCCCCCATTGCCACCACTGTTCCACTCCATGGCCACCATCAATCTCTACCTCGTCTCTATGGCTACCACCTCTTCCCCATGGCCACCACCTATTCCATCTTCGACCCCTTGACTACCACCTCGTCCTCTTGTTCCCATGGCCGCCACCTCCTCTCCCATCATATCGCCCCCATCGCCGCCATCTCCGCTGCCGTGTAATCACCTCCGTCCCCATCTCCATCTTCACCGGCGAGTTCTCAGAAATTAGCACTCCAAGGATCTCAAAAAGATAGAGGAAGAAGATGGGTTAGAGTTAGGCTAGAGCTAGGGTTTTCTTTTTTCTTCTTTTTGAGTTTTGTCTTTTTAAAATTTAAAAGAGCCAGTGGCAAAGTTATCCTAAAATGCCTACATGCAAGTCACGTGAGCGATTTTTCTAACGTCCAGTTAACGAAAGGTATCATATTGCTAACTAAGTGTAGACACCCCAACGAAACAGCGCGCGATTCACGAATTTACCCTCTTACCCCTGCATCATTTTTGTTGCATCATAACATTGCATTCTCATCATGTCAGTACATCCGCATCATGTGATTCACCTCATTTTTTTCATAAAAATAAAATTTTGGTATACATGGAGGCAATTTAAATGCATGGTTCAAGATTTGTTCAAATGACCGGAATACCCTTTTTGAGACGCTCAAAAATTCATATCTCATGAATTCTTGCACGAATCGTTATGAGAGTTTTTATAAAGGTTTTTATTGATTTATTATAAATTACCGGAGCATAAAATTCGAATAGACTAGTTAAATTTCTTGAGATTTGCATTTGTCACGCCCCGCTTCCCAAAATACGGAATACGGGAGGCGACTAGGCCAGCCATGCTCCTACGGTCAGTGAATAATCCCGCCGTAGTCACACTTCGGGTTCTAGCATTACATGTTAACTAGTAAACATAGCACAGAAGTAAAGGAATCACATCACTAGTTTATTATATCAACTTTCATTGTTCACAATTTACAAAAGACCAACAAAAGAAACTACTATCCAAGTGTGAATACAAGGTTGATTTACGAAAAGCGGTAAAAATACTGAAGATACGACCGTCTATATCTCTGTGAGCTCGAACGGTAGGTCTGACTCCTGAGTTGGGTCCTCTCCAAGTTCTGTGCATGCATACTCAGGTCGTCAGGGCGAACGCAATAGCAATAATATGATAACAATAATGAGGCATGAAATAAAAGTAATAACAGTGGAGATAGTGGATGCAGGTCGATATGTTTACAATCAATGCAATATATGACTTTTATTCCTATTGGTCTCTAAGTCAATTTTGAAATCGAGTTTGTGGAAAGGAGTGATCATGTATAACGAGGGTCTCGTACGTATCCGAGACTACGACCCACTATTGCCCGGGACATAACCCTATCAGCCAGACCGCTAAGTCCAAACCTAATAAATATAAGAGTCGTTGTTCGAATGATCATCCTCTAGATCTCAAACCTCTCTAAATACAAATTCCTTTCCATTTCGATTTTCCCTTTTTCTCCAGGTTTCAATAAATGTATGTATGGGCTAGTTGTGTACAAGTACGCATCAATAACATTGTTTTGTTCGCTATTCATTGTACTGTTCACTATCACAAATCGTTCACTTTTCACCGGCGTACTTGACACAACTAATCCGATACCACTCACATTCGACAATGCAATATACAGTAAGAATTAATAAGGGCGCTCACTATCGCTAAAGGTATCACAGTCGGGTAAATATGTGAATTATGCCGCTAAGCAAGTCATGTGCAATAAGTCATTACGCGTCTTAGGAATTTAGAAAAATTCACATTAAATCGTACGATCAAAATTAAACAAAATGATACAAAAAGGGTAAAAATTAAACTTAATTAGTGATTCAATGAAATTGGTTTCAAGTCAATCGAGTTCCGGGTTTGCGAATACGGTCATTTCTTTTTAAATGTTCTCTGCTGGAAATTCGGTTTCTGAACTGAAAGTCCGTTTCGTAACACAGTTTTCACCCTGTTGGGATCATAATTAGACGACACTACAGTTGGGTAATATTTAGATCTATCAATTAGGTTTTTAACTCACCAGACGGATCGAATATATCCACTGTGTACTGGAAGATATGCACTGTTTAAGATCAGAATATACGTTCTGTCCCTGCTTGGGATTGCAGTACGTAACGACGATTTAAAAGATAATTAAAATAGCAAACGATGGTAAAAATGAATGAAACCACCACCGATAGTTAGCTAATAGGATAATATTCTCAACGGTGTAAGGTTCCTTATAATATCATTTTCACACAGAGTTATAAAAACATTTTAATTCAGGTGTCGACAAGCAGTACTGCTCTGGACTGCATTCCCGAACAGTTTTCATCATTGTATTTTAACAGTATAGAAATATAAATTATAGAGGGTTCTAGATTGTCGAGTCTTCTTCTATATGAGCCCTCGAACACTGCGTTCCAGTATGTATCCAAATTTCTATAATTTTCACAAGTTAGTTGTATAGGAAAATTCATATTTGGTGGATCTAAATAGGGGTGGCATTTCACGGTATTAAGGTTCGTATTTTCGACCCAACTTTCTACGTATCGCCCGTTATCCCTAAAAGAATCTAATGAACATAAATTTTGCCATATTAGATTTAGTTTTCGCACAAGATACGTATCGAACACCTAATATAGGCATTCGGTATTAACCAACCATGCGTTTTGCTTAGATTTCTCGCACATGTTGTTATCTCTAATATTTTCACGTGATATCGACTTGTCATAAATCCTAGTGTGGCTCTGCTCAGATTACGTCGTCACGAGGGTTTGTTATACTACGTTCACACACACACACACACACACACACACACACACACAGATAAGTACGTCGGTATAGTTGCATTTGTTTGTATATCTAGCTCTAATGTGCTCTAATGTGATTTCCTGTACTGTAGCATGAAAACAGGTGAAGATTTTCACTTGCCTGAAGACGATGGCGACACAACAGCGGTCTTCGGCTCGGCGATGGCACGGCACGACAAGTCTCAGCTTCAGCTTGAGCTTTATGCAGTGGCGACGATGACAAAGGTGAAGGGCTTGGTGGTGGTGCTGACGAGGTGCATGAGGTGACGTTGGAAAAGCCTCCGGCAGTTCAGAGACGTCGAGGGATTGCCAGCAGAAAAAGAAGAGCTTGGAGGCAAGGGGTCGGTTTTGGATACGGGGAGATCGGCTTGGAGCTGCAGCCAAAACGACCGGAGCTGGGTTGGAGTCGGCTGAGGCGAGGTCAGGACCTCGTAGCGGGGGCTTAAGGTGTGCTAGGATGTCGGTGGTCAGAGGAGTTAGCTTCGGCGAGGGTTGGTGATGAAAAGGAGAGGAGCTCGGAGGAAGAAGAGGAAGGGTGCAGTCGAGGGTGCTCAGGGAGAGGAGGCGGCGGCGGCGGCGTGGTGATCAGCAGTACCCAACGGTTGAAGGAGGTGGGCTAGGGGAGCTCAGTTGATGATGAGGGCGAGGGCGACGACGATAATGGCGGTACGATCTCGTCAGGGGGTGTTGTGGGTTCGTCGGAGGTTAGTGGCGGTTGGGGTTCGTCGGAGGCGATGGTGGGTTGCGGGGAGCGAGTGAGAGAGAAAGAGAGAGATCGAGAAGAGAAAGACAGTTAGTGAGGGAGAGGGAAAGAGAGTGAACTAGAGAGAGTGTGTGTGTGTGTTTTAAAGAGAGAGAGAGAGAGAGCATGAGAGGGGGGAGAGAGAGAATTAATGTAATTAATTAAGAATTAATAGGATATATTTGGATATTAAGGAGATTAATTGGGATTTAGGTGGGGTTTAAATAGGGGAAATTCAAAAAGAAAGTGGCAATTATGGGAGGGGATTGGGTTTGGGATAGTGGAGCTTGGGTTTTGGGTTTGGGTGAGCTTTTAGTGAAACCATTTGGGTAAAATGTAGATTAGGGTGTTGGAAAAAAAATAAAATATTAGGGTATCGGAAAGGTATAATTGAAATAATTAAAATTAAAAAATGGGTAAATTATTTGGTACAACATTTTATTTTAAATATGAGTATTGGCGTACAAAGGGGACTGGGTATTATATCATACCGCCCTTACAAAAATTTCGTCATCGAAATTGAGGAACGAAAACAAGAAAAGATACAAACAGCTACACGAAAAGATATGGGAACCGTGAACGGATATCCTCCTCACATTCCCAGATAGATTCCCCAGGCGAACGACCATCCCAAGATATTCGGACTAACAGAATGACCTTATTCTTCAGCACCTTCTCTCTACGGTCGAGTATAGTAGTAGGCTGCACCATATAAGATAAGTCGGTACCCAAAATCAATTCCGAATGATCAAGAATGTGATTGTCGTCTCGAACGTAGTGCCGCAACTGTGACACATGAAATGTGTTATGCACGCTAGCTAACGATGGGGGTAAGGCAAGTCGGTAAGCCATCTCCCCTACCCGCTCTAGTACCTCGAATGGTCCGATGAATCAGGTACCCATGACTCCCAAATCTGATAACACCGCAGATAGGTGAAATCTTCAGGAATACATGATCACCGACTTCAAATTCTAACGATCTCCTGCTGGCATCTGTCCAACTCTTCTGTCGGTCCTGCGCTGTCTTAATGCGCTGTCTGATCATCTAGACTTTGTTTACCATCTGCAGTATGAGCTCGGAACCCAGTAACTTTCGCTCACCAACGTCATCCCAACAAACAGGGGATCGACATTTTCGTCCGTAAAGTGCTTCGAACGGAGCCATCTGAATACTAGCTTGAAACTGTTGTTATAAAAAACGCCACCAGATGTAGGTGATCCTCCCACGAACCTTGAAAGTCCAACATGAATGCTCTCAACATGTCCTCGAGTGTCTGAATAGTATGCTCGGATTGTCCGTCCGTCTGTGGATGGTAATCCATACTGAACTTGAGACGTATATCCAGACTCTACTGTACGCTCCTCCAAAAGCGCGAAATAAATTCGGTGTCTCGATTCGATACTATGCCGACCGGAACTCCGTGAAGTCGCACTACTTCCTGCACTTCTCCGCAAGCGACTCTATCAACTGTCCCACTTGGAAAGCTTTAAAGTGTGCTGCTTTCGTAAGACGATCGACGATAACCCAGACGGTGTTGTTGCCTTTTGGACTCCGTGGTAAGGCAGTCACAAAATCCATAGTGATGTGCTCCCATTTCCATTTGGGTATCGGAAGCGGTTGCAACAATCCAGCTATGCTCTGGTGTTATGCTTTTACTAGTTGGCAACTAAGTACTTAGATGCAAATCGTGCAATCTCTCGCTTCATCCCGTTCCACCAATAGTGTTGTTTCAGATCTCGGTATATCTTCATGCCTCCCGGATGCACTGAATAAGATGAACTATGAGCCTCAGCTAATACTTCTTCTCGAACATCCCCCTTAGTGACGCAGAGTCTGCTACCGAATCTCAAAAAACCGTCTCGGTGTATGAGCAAGTTTCTCCTCAGTTCGGCTTCCACCTGCTCTTTGAACTTCTGCAATCGAGGATCATCAGCCTGTGCAGCCTTAATGCGATTTATAAGTGAAGACTGCACCTGTAATTGCCAAAACTACCCAGTTGCACTCGGTGTAACAACCTCCAATTAGAGCTTCTGAAAGTTCTCAATGATGCTCCTCTGACTGGTTAACATCATAACCGCTGGCTTGCGACTGAGAGCGTCGGGTACGCCATTTACTTTCCCCAGATAGTACTGTAAGTACAAGTCATAGTCCGCCATTAGTTCTAGCCATCGACGTTGCCTCATATTTAATTCTTTCTGAGTGAACACGTATTTCAGACTCTTGTGATTTGTGTACACTTCTACCTTTTCGCCCAATAAGTAATGTCTCCAGATCTTCAAGGCGAAAACCACTGCAGCTAACTCCAAGTCATGTGTTGGGTAGTTCCTCTCATGATTCTTTAGCTACCGTGAGGAATAAGCAACTACCCGACCATGCTGCATCAGAACACGGCCTAAACCTTTCCCTAAAGCATCACTGTGTATCACCAAACCACCTGAATTATCCGACACTGTAAGAATAAAAGCCGTGGTCAACTTTTGTTTCAATAACTCAAAAGCCTGAGCACATTCCTATAACCACACGTAAGGCACTTCCTTCCGTGTCAGTTTTGTCAAGGGTTCAGCAACTCGTGCAAAGTCTTGAACGAAACGCCGATAATATCCTGCCAATCCCAGGAAGCTTCTGATCTCCGCCACTAATTTCGGTGTCAGCCAATCTCTAACATATTCTATCTTCGCTGGGTCCACTGAGATGCCTTCGCCCAAAACAATGTGTCCTAAGAACTGTACTTTGTCGAGCCAGAACTCACATTTGCTCAATTTTGCGTATAGCTTCTTTTCCCGCAGAATTTGTAATATAGTTCGCAAGTATTCGGCGTACTCCTCTCGAGTCTTAGAGTACACTAGTATGTCGTCGATGAATACAACAACGAACATGTCCAAGTATTTTGCAAATACCCTATTCATCAGATACATGAATATTGCTGGAGCATTAGTAACACCGAACGACATCACAAGAAACTCATAATGCCCATATCGGGTTCGGAAAGCCGTCTTGCATACATCTTTAGCCGTTACTCTGATCAGGTGATAACCCGACTAAAGATCCAATTTCGAAAATACCTTGGCACCACCCAATTTATCAAATAAGACGTCAATGTACGGAATGGGGTATTTGTTCTTTATCGTTACTCTGTTCAACTCATGGTAGTATATGCACATCTGCAGCGATCCATCCTTCTTCTTCACCAACAAGATTGGTGCACCCTACGGCGAAGTGCTTGGGCGAATAAATCCCTTCTCCAGAAGATCTCCAATTTGCTTCTTTAATTCTACCAATTCAATTAGTGCTATTCTGTACGGTGCTTTAGAAACTGGTGATGTACCTGGAATCTGGTCGATTGAGAATCCCAAGATGCGAGGAGGTGGTAGACCTAGTAAATCTTCAGGGAACACATCAAGGAAATCCCGAACGATCTCTAGAGCCGGGTTCTCATCAATCTCCATAGCCGTTAATACTTTCGGCTTAGCTTTATACTTGGCTGGCTCCAGAGATTCGCTTCCGCCTTCGAAAACAAACTCAGGATGATTGGGGATGCGGAAGGTCATATTCCTAGCTCGGCAATCGATAATCGCATGGAATGTACTCATCCAATTCATCCCAAGAATCGCGTCATAGCTACCTGTCTTGATTAAAAGGAAATTCGCGTAGAATTCCCTACCATACACAACAACAGGACAAGATCTACATTCTCGACTAGACTTTATAATACCCTACCCGTATGTATCTCCTATTCCTTGGTTAATGGTTCATATGGTATGGAGTGAGTGTCGACGAAATGTGTAGATATGAAACAGCGTGATGCTCTAGAATCAAATAGTACTCTAGCTGACGTAGAATGAATGAGTAGAGTACTTATAACAACTTCTTTTGAGGCCTCTGCCTGCTCGGCAGTCAGGATGAAAGCCCGTCCCTGATCGCGACCTGGGTTGGTCCGTCTCTACTCCACTAACCTTTGCTGCCGCGGTCCAGATCCTCCTTGTAACTCTATTTGCTGAGGGCAACCACTAACCTTGTGCTGGTTAGATCTGCAAATCAAACATTGTCCCTTTGCACGGAGACGGTCCTTCTGGGTATGTCTGTCCCTGTGACAGTAGGCGCAGACTAAAGCCTTCCTCTATTGTTACTGCAGGGGAACAAAAGGACGCTTCATCTGCATCATCCCTGGCCTGTGAACCGATATGACCCCTCGGGACGATGTATGAGTACGTATCGGGATAACTGCGGGCCTCCTGTCACTCAAGCTAGGACCCTTGAATTTATTGATCAGCTTCTCCTGAATGCGTGCAGCGTTAAGCACCTGCGCGAAAGTCTGCAACTCTAGAGATGCAATCAACTGTTTCAGTTCAAAGTCAAGCCCATGCAAGAAACGTATGGCCGCAGTAGCCTCTGAAGCGACCATATATGAAGTGAATCGGCTCAGACGGTTGAACGCTGCCGCATATACATCAACGGGACGACCGTGTTGCTTTGGAAAGATAAATCTTTCCTCCATTTCTGCTTTGGCGGTGGAGGGAAAATATTGGTCCAGGAAGCATTCTTTGAACTTGCTTCACTCAACCGGCCCATCGAGTCTGCTCTCTTCGACGGACTACCAAGTACGGACTTCGTCCTCTAGCTGGATCTTTATTACGTTCACTTTCTCTTCATCGGGACCCGTGCGGCCGTCAGTAAGTTCTCCACATTGACTAGGCATTGCTCGGCCTCAAGTGGTTCGGCTAACCCTATAAACACAGCCGGGTGTAGCCTCCGGAAATCCGACACGGTGTCAGCTCTGGTAGGTGTACTTGGTGCAGCTGCACCCTCGGGGGTGGCAATGAGAGTGGAGGGTCCTCCTAATGCAGTAATTTCCCTGAGACCCTTGGTAAGCAGATCGGTCTTCCTCTGTTGGGTTTTCGTGAGAGTCGTCAGTGCATTCAGGATCCTCTCTGTGCGATCCTGGAAACTAAAGTCTGAGGAGAGATCATTCGGGGAAGTCATCTCTTTGGAAGATAGATGGAAGGATATGTTAGATACAAAGATGGAAGCAAAAGATAGTGAAGTGAAAACAACATAATAAAGCGTAGTTCATATTATCCCTTTATACTAAAACATGGCTCTGATACCAACAAAACCATGTCACGCCCCGCTTCCTAAAATACGGAATACAGGAGGCGACTAGGCCAGCCTTGCTCCTACGGTCATGGAATAATCCCGTCGTAGTCACACTTTGGTTTCTAGCATTATATGGTAATCAGTAAACATAGCACAAAAATAAAGAAAACGCATCACTAGTTTATTACATCAACTTTCATTGTTCACAATTTACAAAAGACCAATAAAAGAAACTACTAACCAAGTGTGAATACAAGGTTGATCTACGAAAAGAGGTAAAAGTACTGAAGGTACGACCGTCTAGATCTCTGCGAGCTCGAACGGTAGGTCTGACTCCTGAGCTGGGTCCTTTCCAAGTTTTGAGTATGCATACTCAGGTCTTCAGGGCGACGCAATAGCAATAATATGATAACAATAATGAGGCATGAAATAAAAGTAATAACAGTGGAGACAGTGGATGCAGGTAATCGATATGTCTACAATCAATTCAATGTATGACCTGTGTTCCTACTGGTCTCTAAGTCAATTTTGAAATTGAGTTTGTGGAAAGGAGTGATCATTTTTAACGAGTGTCTCGTACGTACCCGAGACAAGGATCTTCTGTTGCCCGAGACATAATCTTGTCAGCCGGACCGCTAAGTCCAAACCTAATATATATAAGAATCGCTATTCGAATGATCATCCTCTAAAACGCTAACCTCGCCAAATATAAGTTCCTTTCCACTTCGATTTCCCCCTTTTCCCCCGGTTTCAATAAATGTATGTATGGGCTAGTTGTGTACAAGACGCACCAATAACACTGTTTTGTTCGCTATTCACTGTACTGTTCACTATCACAAATCGTTCACTTTTCACTGGCGTACTCGACACAATGAATCCGATACCACTCAAGTTCGACAATGCAATACACACTAAGAATTAATAAGGGCGCTCACTATCGCTAAAGGTATCACAGTCGGGGAAATATGTGGATTATGCCGCTAAGCAAGTCATATGCAATAAGTCATTACACGTCTTAGGAATTTATAAAAATTCACATTAAATCGTACAATCAGAATTAAGCAAAATGATACAAAAGGGATAAAAATTAAACTTAATTAGGGATTCAACGAAATTGGTTTCAAGTCAATCGGGTTTCGGGTTTGCGAATTACGGTCATTTCTTTTTAAGTGTTCTCTGCTGGAAATTCAGTTCCTAAACTGAAAGTCCATTTCGTAACACAGTTTTCACACTGTTGGGATCATAATTAGGCGATACTACAGTTGGGTAATATTTAGATCTGTTAATTAGGTTTCCAAATTATCAGATGGATCAACTATATACTCTGTGTGCTGGAAGATATGCACTGTTTAAGATCATGGTATACGTTCTGTCCCTGCTTAGGACTGCAGTATGTAATGACGATTTAAAAAACAATTAAAATACCAAACGATGGTAAAAATGAATGAAACCACCACCGATAGTTATCTAACAGAATAATATTTGCAACGGTATAGGGTTTCGCATAATATAATTTTCACACAGAATTATAAAAACATTTTAATTCAGGTGTCGACAAGCAGTACTGCTCTGGACTGCAGTCCAGAGCTGCATTCCCGAACAGTTTTTGTCATCGGGTTTTAACAGTATCGAAATATAAATTACATTAGGCTCTAGGTTGTCAAGTCATCTTCGATACAAGCCCTCAAACACGGCATTCCAGTGTGTATACAAATTTCTATGATTTTCACAAGTTAGGCGTACGGGGAAATTCAGATTTGGTGGATCTAAGTGGAGGTAACATTTTACGGTATTAAGGTCCGTATTCTCGAACCAACTTTCTACGTATCGTCCGTTATCCCTAAAAGAATCTAATAACCATAATTTTCGCTACACTAGATTTAGTTTTCTCACAAGATACGTATCGAACATCTAATATAGGCATTCAGTATCAACCAACCACGCGTTTTGCTTAGATTTCTCACACAGGTTGTTATCTCTAATATTTTCATGTGATATCGACTTTTCATAAGTCCTAGTGTGGCTCTACTCAGATTATGTTGTCACGGGGGTTCCTTATACTACGTTCAAACATACACACACACACGCACACACACATACACAAGCATGTCGGTATAGTTGCATTTGTTTGTATATCTAGCTCTAATGTGATTTTCTGTACTGTAGCATGAAAACAAGTGAAGATTTTCACTTGTCTAGAAACGATGACGACACAACATCGGTCTATGACCCGGCGATGGCACAACACGACAAGTCTCGGCCTCGGCTTAAGCTTTGTGCAATGGCAATGATGACAAAGGTGAAGGGCTTGGTGGTGGTGCTGACGAGGTGCACGGGGTGACGTTGGCAAAGTCTCCGGCGGTTCAGAGACGTCGAGGGGTCGCCGGCGACAAAGGAGGAGCTTGGAGGCAAGGGGTCGATTTTGGATACGGGGAGATCTTCTTGGAACTGCAGCCAAGACGACCGGAGCATGGTTGGAGTCGGCTGAGGCAAGGTTAGGGCCTCATGGCGAGGGCTGGAGGTGTGCTGGGCCGTCAGTGATCGGAGGAGTTAGCTCCGACGAGGGTTGGTGGTGAAGAGGAGAGGAGCTCGGAGGAAGAGGAGTAAGGGTGCGGTCGAAGGTGCTCGGGGAGAGGAGGCGGCGGCGGCGGCGTGGTGATCGGCAGTATCTGGCGGTTGAAGGAGGCAGGCTAGGATAGCTCAGTTGATGATGAGGGCGAGGGCGACGCCGATGATGGCAGGGCGGTCTCGTCGGGGGGTGTTGTGGATTCGTCGGAGGTTAGTGGAGGTTTGGGTTCATCAGATGCGATGGTGGGTTGCGGTGAGTGAGCGGAAGAAAGAAAGAGAGAGAGAGAGAGAGAGTTAGTGAGGGAGATGGAGAGAGTGAATTAGGGAGAGAGAGATATAGTTTTTTAAAGAGAGAGTGCGAGAGAGGGAGAGAGAGAGAGAATTAATGTAATTAAATAAGAATTAATATGATATATTTGGGTATTAAGGAGATTAATTGGGAATTAAGTGTGGTTTAAATGAGGGAAATTCAAAAAGAAAGCGGCAACTGGGGAAGGGGATGGGGTTTGGGATAGTGGGGCTTGGGCTTCAGTGAATCCATTTGGGTAAAATGTAGATTAGGATGTTAGAAAAAAAAAATAAAAAATAGGGTATAGAAAAGGTATGATTGAAATAATTAAAATTAAAAAAATGGGTAAGTTATTTGGTACAACAGTTTATTTTAAATACGGGTATTGGCGTACAAAAGGGACTGGGTATTACAACATTAAACCCCCTCTAACTTTCAAGAATTACCCAATAATCACTTCCAACCAATTGATGAGTATTTTCATGATATAATCGTCACATTTAACCATGTTATATCGATTGGGACCATTTCCGATGGGCAATTTCACCCAAGGCCCGTTAATTTGTCTAATCACCCTTTAATCGTAATTAATGGTTCCAATTTTTTATCTCATGATTCTTTGAACCAAATGATGTCAAACTTTCTAGACCATTTTAGTATATTTACGAGGGCATGCCATAAAAATTTCAACTAAAATCGATAACGTTTACCCGATGAGGAAAAGATCTCTTATTATTTTATCATTAAAATAATATGGTGGGTCCGGAGGATAAAATTGACAATTTTTCTTAATGGGCCCTTATAACTTATTTAGATGACCCTCTACAAAATATTTCAAGTCATTTAAACATCGTTTGTTATTTGATTTGAATATGAGCGATTATGGGTTAACTAAGCCAATCGTTGTCATCAAATACCGGATCGGAGATAATTAATCTCCACTTGACTTGTCAAATCTATGGCATAAGATTCTCCCTATAGTGAACCATTAACTTAACTTGCATCCCATAGACACCACAACATACATCTTTTTCACCTAAAAGCATACCTAACTTCACTTTTTTTGCTTTATTAGGAAATTGCATGTTGTCCAAGCATTTGAGCATGAAATAAGTTTAGATAATGATAGAGATCGGTTCATATCTACAAAAATCTCAACCATCACACCTTCTACAATCAATCACAACCCTTCGTTTCATATCTTAACCACTCATTCTATAAATAAGATATCTCATTCTCATGAGAAAGGGGCCTTTCTTGGTCGCTCTCTTTCTTTTGACTCTCTCAATTTTTCTCTTGAACTCTTCAAAACTCAAGACTCCATCACTTCCCAACAAAAATAACCCTTAGATTAACTTAGAAATCCCCCCCCAAAAGCCCACGAAATACTAAGAAAACCTCGGAAAAAAAATGAGTCAGAGAAAGAAAAACCCGATTTTTCCCATTTAGGATTAGGATTTAGGAGTGAAGAATCTATTTCTCTAATTTTAAATTGTCTAACTTAAAGTTCAACCCTTTAAACAACAACTTTGAAAAAAAATAGGGATCCAAGATCCCCTCTTCGTATTTTCTTCATTTTTCATGGATTTCTGGCTCATTTCCTTGTTTGTGCACGTGGAAGGGCTCTCACCTTTGCGTTTCTTTTTTTTTTTTGATTTTTTTTGTTATTTATTTGAGATCGAGGTCTATTCGATAAAGAGAGGAAGAGTCATCTCAGGACTCACTTCATAGACCGAGATCTCTTTAAAATCTAAAAAAAGGTATGTCAAAAGATAAGAAAAATGGTTTAGTTCTTTAATTGATCTCTCATTTCAATCCTTTTTGCAAACTTTAGCCAAGAAGAGTAAAGAGGATAGGATTATATCCGAGGACCCTCTATCGTGAATCTCTTTTTGATCAAGACCTGAGCAAAAACAAAAAAAATTGAAGTTTAGCTCCTCAGGGTACCCATACGTCTTCTCAGAAGGCGTTCAGGTTCTCGGGATACCTAGGCGCCTTCTCATAAGGTGCCCGCATACCATGCTTTGCAGACAAAGCCAGTCTCTGCCTGTAAGTGTTCTTCCGCGTCGTCTTTGTCTCTTTTTTATCTTTTCCACTACTCTCATTCCTCTCATACCTCCATACACGCACACTTGTGTTGTGTGGGTGTATTTCGACGCTAAACTTTAAAAAAACTCTTCAGAGCAATGCCGAATCATGCCTAATTGAGGTATCTTCTTGGGTAACCGACTCTCGTCAGGTTTCCATCGAGACACCGTAATTCTTTACCCCCCCTTTCTCTATTTTCACCCCAACTAGGTTGATTTACTCCCCTCTTCTCTCTCTTTCCCACGTTTAGATGCGAGTGGCAACTCCGGTTAGCTAAACCGGACTTCGCCTCATCTGTGGCTTTCTTGTCTTCCCCTTTTCTAGGTTGGTGGCTATACTGAGCAAAACATTGTGGAATTATTCTGCAGAAATTATGAAATATTATGGTATGGGTAGTGATATTGCCAACCCTTAAATTGATAAAACCATACCAAAAATTGTGTATGGACAAAATTACCCCAATTACAACAGCCTTTAATTATACTACTGATTTAATTTACTAAAATACCACCATTGACATTCTCTCTGCTTCCTAACGATGAATTAATATCCTAAAAAATACTTCTAACTACTCCGAGGAATTAATATTAAAAAACCCTCTCGTCTTCCCAAACCCTTCTGCCTGCAGTTGCGACCCGGCACCCTCCGTGATGTTGACTCGACCTCTCCTCCTTCAACCTCACCAGACCCACTCTCCCTCTCAATTTGAAGGCATTTGTTTAAGTTAATATATATCAATGAACATACATTGATCAGTAATAACTTAGGCACACTAGCAAGCTAATTTTCGAAGATGGCAACATGGATTTCAAAAATTTCTAGTTTGCTAAAATTCCGAAACCAAGAATCGAACTAAAGAGCTAGGACTTTTATACAAAACCAAGTGAGCAGAACCAAACTACTATGTGTAGAATGCTCACATCCTCAAGCTTTCTTTAAGTGCTCTGGATCGTACTTGCAAGCCGATCCTCCTTTACCGAAGATAATCCACCTGAGGGAAACGATCCAAGCTCCAGCTTCACCCAGCGAAGCAACCGACGCTCCAAGATCGCTAGCAACGGAGAGTGAGGATATAGGAATTTTTCACTATCTTTTTCACTCATTTCCAAAACTCAAGTGAGCAACTAAAGAAGGAGGAGGGGATGAAGAAATATGAGCATGAGCAAAAATGAGCAAGCATGAAAGATAGAAATGAAGAGAATAGTATGTAGAATAGAATGGCTTCCAATTTTTTACAACCATGGAAAAATATCTCACAACATTTTACAACAAACAAATAATGACCCATTCCTTTCTACATACCTCCAACCATGCTCATACCACCTCACCCTCCACCTCATTTGCAAATGAGTTTATAAAAGAAAATCATATAATGAAGTGTCCATCTTCTAGAAGATATTCCGTATAAATACGGAATACAACCGGTATATGTATCGAAATACATATACGCGTATTCATATAAAAATATGAATAACCAAAAGAGAAAATGAATAGTGAACAATATAGTAAACAATAATATTAGTATACATATATTAAATATATATATATATATATATATATATATATATATATAAATTATTAAATAAAAACTCGATTTAATAATTCGGCTTAATCCTAAACCGCTAGTATTATCAACCGTCCGATTAAAGTTCGTGTAGCATGTACACATATTTAATCAGACACCTGTATGTACCAACATACGTCATCTACATCATATCGCCTGAACCGGAAAAACCCTCTATGTTGGACTCTAAAGACCCATCAATACGGTGGCAGTGGATTTAACCACAAACACGTCAGCGGCACTAGCTGTACGTAACGGTTGCCCAGGTATTGAGAGAAAGGAAGGCCGACGAGCAAACTCATCCGTACCCCTACTGAGCCTGTCTGTGACAATCTCCATACAGTCCGGTCTGTTCGTCTAAGAATATTACATATCGGGTCTAGGAGGTGGATAAAGTCAGACCCCTAATAACGCGATATTTCGTGTCGGTGTGAAGCCTATCACCCACTGAGAAACTACTGATCCAAATCAGTAATTCTCGTCCATCTTGGCCAAGGATTTCTGGTGATGTCCATCCATGCACATCGCGACATCTACCCCCAATACCGGGAGAGACGAATCCCCGACGATCCACTCACTGCCTCTATGTGGCTCGGGACTGTACCCAACTAAAACTTGTTTGCAAGTCTCTTTTGAGCTGTTGGTAGGGTAGTAATCAAAGTACAGTAGGAACCCACACGAGACAAATGACGATCTCAAGCCGACAGACTAACCTGTACTCATGTCACCTGAGAACTTCTATCTGACAATCAGTATAATACCATCTAGTATGTTTTCGGCGAGTCCGTCCAGTGTAACTCATAACCTAATGAGCACCTGCATACTATCTTAGGTGACTAACTTACACCAATGGCTTGTGAGACCGGCCACCGCCCCTCGTCGGGGTCTCGAAAATTATACACTAGTCTACTCCGGAGTATCGATGCCTGGTCCCGATACTCCCTCGACTAGGGACATTTAAGAATGTGATCGCCATCATAATGTTGATAGTCAAGCAAGAATCCTATGGGTTCTATCAACATGTAATAATGATCTCTAATACCACATAATGCATGTCCATGATAATAGAGACAAACCAGATAGCATACTATCATCTCGAGTAAGACTGTTCTACCCGTATATGTCTTTCCTTAATCATCATAATCGCTTGCCTGCGATTACAATAATTGCCTTGAGGGCACTATAACCAACAATCACCCACTTGCACTTAGAGCTAATTATTGCGGTGTCGCATACTCACAGCCCGTGTGATACCGAACACCCAACTTCTCTACTAATCAATCTCGCAAAGAATGTTTTCGAAACTATCGCGTTCGAGAAATAGCTTCAATGAGTGCATCCGCTCCAATATTTCTATCTTTATTTCTCTATAACTCAAATTCGCGGAGAAAGACTATCTCCCGAAATAAGCTATACATGTCTTAGAATTTGTCTGGATATCCAAGTTCATAAATGAACTACAAATCCTACAAACTTTTTGGACTATATCTTCCACTGAATTTAATCAGTATCCTGCGCCATGCCTTCCTCAGTATCCGTTTGGACCCTCTGTCCAACATACTGCCCTTCAGAAGAGGGTAAACTTTAACTCTGACAGTCACTCTGTCATCCAGGTCACCTTGGAATCCTGAAATGATAATCGCCTCCTGAAGGAGACTGCTATTATCATATACCAATAATATCCTCTTATGTTCATAACTGCTTCCCATTATTTCTCCAGGATTGGATTAATATATGCTTATTACGGCTAGTGCAAAAGCAATATCTGGTGTGGTACTTGACATCTCATGAATGACTCAATTGCCTAAGCAAGTGATATATCAATCATGCATATCCCTCTCCTCATCAGTTTAGAAGATATCTCTTTAGAGAGGGTGACTTCATCACCTGTGGGTACACCACCACGCCTGGAGTCATCCATTCTAAAATACTTTAGAATAGTGTCAAAGTACCCGAATTGGGACACTTCCCAAATCTTGATCTAAAACCATAGATCTAGTCATCAGAATCCTTGATATTTTATTCAGATCCTATGTGGAGAAACATCTTGTGACAACCACGGTATAACCGATCGTAATATAGAAACATCGCTTCCAGTAAGGAGTACGTCATTCAAATATCAGGACATCACTCCCTACTACCTTCTTACCTGGTCCATCTGTTATTCTGATGAAGTCAAACTCTATGACCGTCACATCAAAATAGATGATCTATCTTCGCTATACTTGCTTTAGTTTATAAATAAACATAAGTTGCTGGCCCACCACTCTTCCGCTGCTCCCATTGATCACAACCACCCTCTGGCAGAGTCATATACATGTGCACTTCTAAAACTAATTTAGAATGACCTTATAGTCATCCACCTGCCGGATCTCATAGTCTAGGACAGCAGTAGTGGCAAGTTTGGGTAATCAAAATCTCCCTGTCACCGTCTTTGAGGAGATCGAAGTCCCTCTCGGGTGGCTGAGGTTACCCACCAAATCTGCGAAGTAGCTAATGGATTGTCGAATCCAATTGAATTCTTATGTTCTACTAAATTTTTAGTAATCGTTTGTGGTCCCGGAATCACTTCCAGTTCTACCATACTCCCACTAATGTTTTCTGAAAAGAATTCATTTTACTAAAACGGGTAGCGAGTCAAGAACAATATAACATTGATCATCTAAATGGTATAATGTTAACCCTCATCAAAGCTCGGGATAACCCACAAACTGCCATTACTGAAACGTGCTTTAAGTTTATCCAGATTCCGATTTTAAGCATAAGCCGGACTACTCAATATACCTTAACATCGTTAAGATATAAATCCATTCTATATCCAATATAGAAACAAAGGTACTAATTTAATTTGAACCAGATTCAAAATACATGCAGCTGTTTCCAGTGCATATCGACTAAATGGAATAAGGCCATGCAGCATTACTCATCAAGGAGCGCACCCATGGATGAATAATCTGAAAGAGAAGCAAGTTCTCAAATATATTACTTATGAAGGAATGCTTAGCATAAATATCTACATCTTCGATCACCTTAAAGAATACTGATATTTCCAACGTATGGTTCTCTACTTTATTCTTATACCTATAACTTCTCAAAATTTAAACCTTATATTTCAACGAAACACTTGTCTAAAACTAGAGAAGTAATAAGTAAACAGAATATAGTGCGAGTACCAATCCCTTTGTTCTAATAGACATCGGACAACATACAATACTTTGTATAAATTCTCTGAATTTAATAACTCAAATCTTGTGCGTCGTAGGTTGAAAACTGTGTTATGGTTAAAAAGAATTACACCATTATTGAATGCAGCTTACCTAATCATCAACTGATAAATGTAAATGTCATAAAAATAATTTCAAAAAATTATATCTCACTTTAGAAAATAAACGTACAGATATATCAGTTTGAAACTGGTGCATAACAACGAATATTCAAAACCAAATATTTGTCGTTAGGCAAAACCCAGGTGATTTCCTCAAATATCACCAATTATAAAGAATTCTGATATTGAGGATCTAATCACCCAATTCCCAATATTCTACTCCCACTCAGTATCTGTAATGCCATACAGATGTGAGAATAAAGTCTGGTAAATACATACCCTGGAGTCAGAATCTAATTGGGAAAACAGTTTTCAATTAACACCTCACGGTAAAACTGAAATATGAAAATGTTTCGAAGGGGTGGCCGGGTATTCCTAGTAATGCCTCTTCCACTATCCAGATTCATGACAGTAGTCGCAATTTCTTTGCCCTCACTCCAATCCCTTCATATGTCTTTACTTCTTATCTTCTGTACACCATATTTAGGCTAATTGGTTTTCTTCCTTCCCTACCTTTCAGCACCAGCCTAAGGTTTGTAAGAAGACTATCCAATAAGCGTAATATGTGTACTCTCCTAATATTAGGAGCCCTCGCAACCTGAGAGAAGGGAAAAAGAAAAAACAACTAAATAATCTTATTCAATTTCTCCAGAACCGGGATCCATCATCGAACAGAAACAAGTTTCTTCGAGTTCGTATGTAACTATACGATGGCATACCCAAGCAGTATGGATCTTCGTAGTGATATAGAGTGTTCTGGAAAAATGCAAAGGGGGTGTAGGAGTGGCAGGGATATATGCGGCTTTATCATGAATCATGACAGTAGTCGCAATTTTCTTTGCCCTTACTCTAATCTCTTTATATGTCTTTACTACTTACCTTCTGTACACCACACTTAGGCTAATTGGCTTTCAATTTTCCCTACATTTATACACATGCCTATGATTTGAAAGAAGACTATCTAATAAGCGTAATAGGTGTACTCTCCTAATACTAGGAGCTCTCACAACCTTAGAGAAGGGAAAAAGAAAAGACAATCGAATAATCCTATTCAATTTCTCCAGAACTGGAATCCATCTTCGAACCGAAACAAGTTTCTTCGAGTTCGTATGTAACTATACGATGGCATACCCAAACAATATGGATTTTCGTAGTGATACGGAGTGTTCTGGAGAAATGCAAAGGGGAAATAGGAGTGGCAGGGATTGTTCACCGCTGAAAGACCGGACTGAGACATTGGGACGTCTGGACTAAATTTTAGGGGCAGATGCTATTTGGACTTCTCCATCCACCTCTCCAAAGATACCAAGTTGATTTATGGTATATCAGAGATTTGGACAGATGCGACCATTGTAGCAGACTTTATCAGATTCCCTCTCGTTTGTGAGGGATTTTTGATTGTGGGGATGCTCTTCCCTGCAGGCGCAAGCCCCTGCAGTTAATTACGTTGTCATGTTGCGATAACCACTTTCTCCTACTCCAGCAGTTCACTTCGTGTCGTGTATATTTTTGTTTATTTTGGTTGCTCGTGGATTGTATACGGAGACTAGTTTATGTCATCACCCGTAGGGCGCGGATCAGTCAAAATCCGTATATTTTAGATTTGGGTTTGGTTTTTGAACTTAGGTTATATATTCCTCTAGTTCAAAAATGTTTGGTTTCATTTAAGGACAATCTAGTTTAAGATTAAGATCAACTTAAATATATGAGCATTTGGGCCCAATTTATTTTAACTAAGGAGACGTTAGTCTTATTTAAGACTAAGGTCAGCTTAGCAATATTTTCAGCATCATTAAATTTTATTAAGATCCAATCAACAGAGCATTTAGGCTCAGCTGCAAGAGACTTAGCCAATTTGGGCTTAGTCTACCCAGTCTTTATTTGTTCAAAAGTGCTAAGCACTTATTTAGGCTATGTTTATTCAGCCCCCCTTTCTTATGCAAAACTGCTAAGCACTTGTTTGAAGCTCTGGCACTCACATGGGTATCATGTGAAGCCTTCGGTTATGAGCGCTGCCCAATAAGTGCTAAGCACACGGTTATTTTGACTGAATATATATATAGTGCTAAGCATTTTTTATGGCGTCTACGTGAGGAGCATGTGCGGCGCTATCCTATTTATTTTGTTGAGCGCCCACGTGTGTTTCATGTGAGGTGATGGACGCTGCCCAATCAGTGCTAAGCACTTAGCCGTTTTGGCTGTATATGAAGTGCTAAGCACTTTTATGCAGCGCTCAAGTGTATTTCACGTGAGGCGCTGGCTTTCTGCTTTGTACGCCCGCGTGTTTTTTATGTGAAGCGTTGGACGCTATTGGGGGTGCCCACGTGGGAAGCACGTGAGGCGCTAATTTCTTTTCTTTTTTAGAGATTGAATCTCTGATAATGGCATTTTGACCATTAATGATCACCAAGATCTTTGTTTGGAAGATCTAGGATCAGGTTTTCTTTAAGAACTAAGTTCTTATGTTTTTTTGTTCTGTTTAGTTTTTTAATAAGAACTAAGTTCTTTTTAGAGTTAAACCCTATTCTTGAGAAATTAAATTCCCATAGGAGAGGTTCTTTTTCTTTTTCTTTCTTTTTAACCTAGTTCTTTTATGAATCTTTGATTCTCAAGTACAAGATGTTCCCGATGAGAATTAAATTCTCAACTTGTGGGAGACTTATCTTATGGACCTCTGATCCAGAGAAAGAACTAAGTTCTTGAAAAGGGTTAAACCCTTAGATATGCTATGATAGGTAAAGAAGATATTTTGATCTCTGTGGTTTCTTTACCTAGTATTTGAAAGAAAAAAGATCTTCTTTTCTATTGAGAACTAAATTCTCTGTTGTTTTTTAGAGCCTTCTATATTTTTTTTTTGCAGAAGCTTATGGGGGGTTCCCTCTATCTGAGACTTGAAGTCTCAGGTCCTTTATATAGGAGAGGCAAGTTTGTTAATTAATTTGAGAAAATCTCTCATTGAGAGATTCCAATTGATTTTATTGGTCTTAAAGATTAATTTGGAAATTTTATCCACCATTGGATCTTTGATCCAAGGATCTCTGTTTTACAGAATATGTTTTTTTGTTTTCAACAAGATTATGGAAATATTTTCCCATGTACAGTGTTTTATTCTGTTAAATTTTAACAGGGCTTAGCTCTTCAGTTACGTTCAAATATTGGGGGAACAAATGCCCCCCACCGTTGTTCTCACATGGTTCACACGTAAGTGCAACGGTGTCACTTTTACCACCGTTTGATCTTCTAGGGAGTTGAACCGTCCTTTCACGTCCTATAAATAGGGCCTTTGGCCCTTGCGATGACTGCTGTCTCATCATCTTTCTTAAGTTTCCTTCTTCCTTGAGAATTTAATTCTCATCTTAGAGCTTAAATCTCTGCCTACATAACTCCTTTTGATCAGAGTTAAACTCTGCTAAAAATTTTGGTAAGGATTATGAACAGTGTTTATCTCTTAAAAGAACCTCCCTTTTCCATTTTGTATTTTTAACCCATTAACAAAGCTTGGTTATTTTCTTGAAATGATCTCTCAGAGATCTTAAAAAGAACTTTTCCCCCTTTTTGAGTAGACCGTGGGTCTTAAATCAATGGGCATTCATGAGAATCGTTAGTTCTCTTCTTAGGATTTTAATCTATTATTGATCTTGATCTTTGAAGATTTCTAGAATTCAATTCCATTATATTTCCCATTTATCTCCCAACATGGGGATTTCTAGGATTTAATCCCATTATCGGAGGAATTTAATTCCATTTTGTCTTACAGGGTTTAGATCTGAGAAATTTTAGAACTTTTGGGAATTTTATTCCCCTTCCTATTCCTTTTTAGTATTCTAATACCCTTTTTACAGATTTGAATATGTTGCTATCTTTTAACAGAGCTCGCTTTTCGAGAACATTGGGAGTTTTTTAACTCCACTACTCAATGGGACTATTCATTTAATGAGAATCCTTTTGGATTCTCACAATGGACGCTTGTCTCATCATTAATGATCCATCACCTTGATTTTGTAGGGGCCACTATTTTTTCCTTTAGACTGTAGTGATTTTAATATGCCAATCACTAACTCTCCGCTGGCTTTTTTTTTAAGTACTATGGCTTCCGATTCCTTTTTTCCTTATGTCCGTTGGGAGAGTGCTTTTGCCGACGCGCCTACTGATCGTGAAGTCCTTGCTTTAATCCGGGATTATGATTCGGAGCAAAAATCTCTTCATCTATGAGGATCGTGGTATAGCTATATTATCCAGGATCGGCACAGCTTTACTTGTATGGTGCCATCAGAATCGATCCCGTCAATTTATTATGCTGACCCTCCGCAGGTCGCTTATGTTGTGGAAGAGGTCAATTGGACCGCGGAAGGTCGTCTCCAACCTTCCGTGGCGTCGATACCCGTCTAGCCACCGATGGCCCTAGATATTGGGGCGTCGCATATGTTAAGGAGAAGCGCATCCTTGGGGTCAGGTTTACATAATAGGAGTGACCCCTCGACATCCGACTGGTTACCTCCGGTAGGCCCGTTACATTTTGTCGGCCAAGAAATCGCTATTACTGAAAATAGGGTTATACCTAGCGGTCTATGCGTCTCTATTTTATTACCACACTCCTCATGTGTGGTGGGTTAAATCCTTCCTGGAGTAGTAGAATATTCCGACCCACACGTTTCTTTTGTCGGATCGTGAGGTATCGATTTCGCTGGATGAATTTCCAGAAATTTCCGGGTTACCTGTCAGAGGGGAGCATTATGAAGAGATACTTCCTCCTGACGAGTATATCTTCACCACCGAATAGGTAGTCATAGGCCTTACCCCGGAAAATGCTATCCGCCACAAGTTCCCAAGTTTGATCAAGGTGTTAAACATCTATGGGAGCTTGTTTTTGGAGTCCGGGGGGTATGGTGTTAGCTTTACGGACATTGTTACCCGTTTCCTTCGTCCAGAGGTTTTATCGAAGAAGGCTGCGAAGTTTTCCAAGCTTGATGATCCATTCAGGTTTGGCTTGGACAAATTGTCGACTGCAGATGTGGATTTAAAGTAGTTCTTTATTCCAGACACACCTATCGTCCCATTTGCAGAGATTGCCGCTCCGGATATTGATGAAGAATCGTTTTTCATGGGCTTCATTGGTTTGTGGCTGGTTTGCACTCCCAATGCACTCTCGCTACATGAGACCGTTTGTTTTCTATCCGGCTCATCGCGTTGCGGCGGGGATACGTCTGGCTGTTGGGGTTGCAGGACTGGCCCACTTGTATCATGGTCTAAGTATAGCGGCCGACACCACCCAGCCGGGTTTGAATAAATCTCCCTTTGCATTACTTCATCTCATAGATCGAGATTCACGTGTTGGGTGCCTTTGGTGTGCACAAAAGACCTAGATTTTATGAAGGGTACAATTTTCCTCGGATTATGCAATTGGTTGACGCTTATTCTCCGGATCCAACACAACGAGAGGCTCGACGATTGCTTCTGTGTCCGCGCATGGTTGGGGACACTATGACCTTTGTTGATAGGATTTTGACTATTGGTAAAGAACCCTCTAAAGTGGTCCATCCATTTCACGATGTCTTTAAGGATGGAGCTTCTTCTTTGAGGGCCCGGGAGATCGCGCATTTATATTCCATCAGGCCGGGTTTCGTAGTATTCAGGAAAAATGCCTCGGTGTTATTCATGAGGTATAACCCACGTCGTTTTGCTCAGCAATCTGGCTATAACCAAGGCATTCCTATGGAAGCATTTCTTGTCGATCCAGTTGCTACCAAGGAGAGCGTTCGCAACGCGGCACACCATTTTATGCAGCTGAATACGAGGTCTTATTTCCTAATTGCTGAGGCGAGTCATATCCCGAAAGCCTCAAATGCTTACATTGCCTGGTATCAACATGCAACGGGCGCCGTTATCAAAGAAGAAAGATGGATGCTTCTTGATCATAAGGATTCTGTCCCGGGCAATAATCTCGTGGTTCCGCTGAAGCGACGGGCAGTGGTCCTCCCTTCCTTGAGAGAAAGCAACGCGGTTGTAGTTCTACGAGCCTTTCCAGTAGTGTCGACGGCTAAGCCACGACCAGACGTAAGTGCTCCTGGTGATGTGATGGCTGTGGTGTCTCCTGAGTCAGGTATTAGCTCGGAAATCGGGACTCGTCGTCCTAAGAAGCCTATAAAGCGCAAGCTTCTACCGCCAAGTGTTGCTGCCGGCTCTCAGAAGAATTAGAAAAAATCCATGTTTTCGGATGACGTTGTATTTGGTCAAGAACCTCACGCTCCCTATAGCAAATGCTTGTCCTAATACGGCACCAATGACAGTCTGTTTGAAGTTTCTACTGATGAGAATGCCGCAACTAATCTTCAAGCTGCTATTGAGGCTTCTGAGAGATTAGCCCATGAGCAAGCAGCGTTTGCTTCTTTTGCGGTGTCAGGTATATCTCATTTATACTCTTTTTATATTTTAGAATTTTTTATTTTTTATTAACGCTCTTTTCTTAACAGGCATTTCCACTGAAGAGGCTCTTTTGGCGTCCCTCAAAACATTTGAGGAAGAGGAGAGGCTCCGCGCTTCTAGGGGCATCAGTTTGATTCATTTTGTGATGCCTTTGAATACACATATTTAGCTCATTTTATTCACATCCTGACTCTCCTCTTTTTATTACAGGAACCACCACAACTTGTGTTATTCCGAGTGCGATGACGTCTTTAGGTGGGGGTGCGGAGGATATCCCTCCCTACGAAACCTTCAGAGCTACCGGCTACCGTTGTGGTCACCCTAGGACCGCTACGAGAAGCGTCACTAAAGCAGCCGATGACGGTCATTGTAGCCGATCCGGAGGCTGAGCCTGATTCGGATAACGACGTTCCCTTGTCTGTGGTTCTGAAGAGATCTCTCCGCACGGTTAAAGCCGAGAGGAAACGTCGGAAGCACGTAGTGAGGGAGCGTCAGGCTAGCTTGGCCACAGGTGCGAGTTCGATTGATATACGACCCCCTGATGTTCCTATGGAGGACATTCTTTCTGTCTTGTCAACCGCTCATAGGTAGATTGCGCGTGCGGCTCGTGAAGAGGCTGAGCAGTTACTTCAAGGTAAGACAGCGCACGATATCTTAGGACTTATTTACTTTTCCAGGTTTCTTTCCACAAAATTTTTTCTTGGATTATAATACATTTTTCATTAAATGGTATAGCAGGGCCGAGTTCAGGTATCAGCGTTGCGGGTGAGGTGCCAGCGTCTGGGGATTCTGGGACGCCGAGCCTTCATTTCGAATCTAATATTGTTCCAACTGCAACTTCTTCTCCTTATGGATCCCTGATATTTGCAGGTGATGCTAGCGTAACGACGACCCATTATTATTCGAGAGACGAAGGTGCAGACGTTGAGTCCGTCTTCCCGGTGATAGTGGAAATCAAGGAAGCTGTCATAACTAGTGATGCTCTAGACACCGCTATAGTTTCTGCCCCGTCAGGTATTCCTCGTGTTATCACTTTTAGGTTCTCAGTCCTGTTAGACACATTCGCTAATATCTCTTTTATTTCGAATATAAGTGCGGTAAACCCTAGCGCTGTGCTGATTGAAGAATCCTCGTCAGCCGTTGCCATGATTGTCGTTGTTCCACCTATCTCTTTCGCACCCCCCGAGTTCTCTCGGATTCAGCGACGGAAGGTAAAGATCTTTTATTTTCTTATTTCAGTATTGATATTATTTTTTAGAATAATTTCTTTACCGTATATTGTTGCAATCCTGTAGGAGTGCTTTTCGACCGCTTATGCCAAATGTTAACCTCGCACTTTGCTTTCCAATCAGGATATGTCTCTCTTTCTGGCGTTGGTCAGTATATCTTTCCTTTCTTATTTCATCTTTCCATAAATAACCCCCTTTTTAATAGGCTTTTCCCGTATTGACAACAGTCTTACAGCTCGAAGGGGAGGACGAAGAAATAGCCAAGCCCTTTATGCTCCCTGATTTGCCCGTTTCAACTATTGGTAAGTTATATCCCATTCCTCATTTTTTTATTTTAGGCTGAAATCCGACCCTTCTTTGTGCATGTCTTATTCCGTAGCAGCTACACCGGCCTTGGCTCCTTTCGAGTCTCATATCTCTATGCTCGCGGGGCCCTTCGCTAAATGTCAGTCTTCCAGAGGTGCGGTAAATAGTAGGCAAATGCTAAGTGAATTTATTGAAGACATTAATGTCGAAGCTCTCACTTCTGCTGCAGACTTTGCGGACGAAGTCAACCCCATGCTGGCGACTCTTGTGAGTTTCCACAATGAAGATTCCGTCGGCATCTGGGTTGACTACTGTAAGCGAATTGAGGCTTGCCTCTATAAGATCGAGCACAAACGTCTTGCGCATGAGGCATTATCCTCGAAGGCTCAATTGGTCGCATGGATCGAACAAAGTGCCGCTTCCATTCAATACTTCAAACAGAAGTCGGTCATGAAGTAGAAGGAGCATGAGACGGCTTTCAGCGAATCAAGCTAATTGCGTGCCCAGGTCGAAGCAAATGCTGCGCAACTCCAGGTTATCTTTGAAAATCTTCAACTGTCCATTTTTGAAGGAGTGGCACTGAGGCAGAACCTTGACTTCACTGAGCGAGGAATGAGGGACTGCGAAGTTGCTAAGCGGGAAATTTTGGAGAAGCTTTCTTTGTGATTGCAACAATGGGCTCAAGTCGAAGCAATGCTGGCTACAATAATAGAGCGTGAGAAGGAGCTGCGGCAAGAGAGTGAATGGGTTACCACTTTATTGAAAGCCACGCCCTCTTAAAAGCTAGAATTGTATCCATGTATTTATATAAATTGTATTTTTCAAACATTTCGATTCATGAATAAAGAATATATATTCTTTTCTTTCGCATGAACTCCTCTGTGTTTGATGTCTTGATCTAGCACGAAGTAGTTTATGTACTCATTTCAGAGTTTATAGTTTATTCACTCATTTCGGAATCTCTAGTTTATGTACTCATTTCGGAGTGTTTTTAGCTTACCTCCCTTAGGTTTACAGTCAAACTTGTCCTAACGTTGTATGTAGATAACCCCTATTCTTTACGACAAGAGTCCGTTAGGTTTGTGGTAGTAGGGTTTTAGTCCGTGGTACCGTCGCGTTGGCTGATGTATTCCTCGATATGCAGTCTTTGAGCCACTGTTCGAGTAGCCCCGCGACTGTCGTGTCTCTGATCCCTTCGGGGGCTGGACAAGACATCTTCAAGTAATCTCCTTAGATTATATTACCGTCGGAAGAGCAAGCGTTAGGAATTGCCGAGACACTTTTTACCTGAGATTAGGCTCAATTTGGAGCCCTAATGAGTCATAATCGCACCCTTCTGGGGTAGGATGATCTCCAATGGTCTTTTAGGCTTTATATGAGTTGTCGTCAAGACCCGAACATGGGAATATGCCATCACTTCGTTTTTTGTTTTGACGATGTTGCATCAATTCTTTGCTGAAATAGGGTAAACATCTGTAGGACCTTTATGCTGTATGTATTGCAATTGAATTCCGGAGCTAGGAATATGCCATTACTCCAATTTCATTTAATAATTGCATCCTCACCCTGCTGAAATGAGGGGGAACGCCGGGATAGTCTCTAGGTTGTGTATGTACCTTCAAGACTTGGAGCTAGGATTTTGCCATTACTCCATTTTCTTTTTGCTTTGACCCTTGGGTCTTTCTTTTTTGATGATGATGTTGCGTCTGCATCCTGCTGGAACAAGAAGAAATGCCTGGATAGTCTCTAGGTTGTATATGAACCTTCAAGATATGGTTCTCCTTTTGACGCAGTGTGGTGGGAAAATAAGGTTCTCTTTCTTTCATTTGTGCCCATGGATTGTATACAAGAGTCAATATGGACATACTTGCAGGGAAGAAAAATTTCATTTTCATTCACTTTTTTTTATTTCTTTCCGCGATGCTCTATCATTTTAGCTTTTATGTCGCGAAAGTCATGATTGCCGAATCATTTTGGCTATTTGCTCAATCATTTCGGCTATTTTTTTATTTTTACTTGCTGCTTTTATTGCGAGTTGCTCAAACATTTCGACTGTTTATGCATATTTCTTGCTTGCTGATTTTTATTGCGAGTTGGGGACTTAGTCCTGATACCCATTGTGGCATCAGTATCGCTACAACTGGAATGTTGTCAGGAGAGAATCATCATTTGCTGTGAGAGGACTTGGAGTTTGACACCTGTTTAGGCATCAGTGTCGCTACAACTGGAATGTTGTCAGGAGCGAATCATCATTTGCCTTTGTCGATTTGAACAAACTTGCTTAGTATACAAGGTTAGGATCCTGTCGACTAAGGCTTTTGACTTCATAAGCCGTAAGGGTCTCATAAAAGCATTTCTCCCTATGAGTCGTGAAGATCTCGTAGGTGTATTTTCTCCTTAGGGATTGTGGGGATTCCTAAGTGTGTTTTCTCTTGTAAGTTGTAAGGATCTTCTAAGAGTGTTTTCTCCTTATAAGTCAAGAGGGCTTACAAGTGTCGTTCACTATACGGGGACATTTCTCATCATCGGTGGAATTTGGTGGGGGATATATTTATTTATGCCCGTGGATTGTATACAAGGGTCAATATAGAACCGCCTGTAGGGAAACATTAGGGGGATATAATGGTTTAAGAATAGGTTTAGATCCATGTAGCTTAAAGCTTTTGAATCCTACGAGCCATGAGGGTCTCATAGGGGGAATTCTCCTTACGAGTCGTGAGGATCTCGTAAGTGTATTTTCTCCTTAGAAATCGTATGGATTTCTAAGTGTGTTGCTCCTTTGTGAATCGTAAGGATCTCAGGCGGGTATTTTCTCCTCACAAGATCGAAAGGACCACGCAAATGCATTTTATTTTATTTTTTATTATTTTTTTACGAGATTGCGCCCTTCTGGGTTTTCACAAGCTCGCCGATAGTCCCGGTGTTTTTACTCACGGCGCCCTTTCGGGTTTTCATCCGTGCCCATTTCGCTTGTGGACGTACCTTTTTTTAAACGGGTTTGCGCCCTTCCGGGTTTTCACAAGCTCTCCGGTTGTCCTTCTGTTTTTACTCAGGGCACCCTTTTGGGTTTTCATCCGTGCCCATTTCGTTTGTGGACGTATCTTCTTTTTTTTAACGAGTTTGCGTCCTTCCAGATTTTCACAAGCTCACCGGTAGTCCTGCTATTTTTACTCACGGCGCCCTTTTGGGTTTTCATCCGTACCCATTTCGCCTGTGGACGTACCTTTTTTTGGAGAATGGTGAAACTCTCGAAAGTATCTTTGTCGCATATGACCCATTTGTTTGCCGGTGGGACTTGGGGGTGGCTTCACCGCTAGAGTAGCTGTGTAGCCAGTGGGACTTGAGTTGCAACCTTCACCGTTGGGACTTCGATTGTAATATAGATCTCAAGGGAGCATATTGCCGTATTTGGGGCGATGCGCTAGTTTAGAGACGTTTCGGTCCATTATCATCGTGTTTGGGGTGAATTTTTAGTCTAAGGACGTTTCGGTCCATTATCGCCATACTTGAGGCATCTTTTTAGTTTAGGGACTTCTTGGTCCAGTATTCCCATCTTGGGGACGAATGTTAGTTTAAAGACATTTGGGTCCATTATTAGTTTAGGGATGTTTCGGTCCAACATTCCCATTTTGGGGACGAATATTAGTTTAGGGACGTTTCGTTCCAGAATTAGTTTAAGGACGTTTCGGTCTATCATCACCACGTTTGAGGCGACGCTCTAGTTCAGGGACATTTCGGTCCATTATCGCCGTGTTTGTGGCGGCGTGATAGTTTAGGGACATTTCGGTCCGACATTCCCGTTTTGGGGACGAATGTTAGTTTAAAGATATTTCGGTCCATTATTAGTTTAGGGGCATTTCGGTCTAACACTCCCGTTTTGGGGACAAATATTAGTTTAGGAACGTTTCGGTCCAGTATTAGTTTAAGAACGTTTCGGTCCATTATTGCCAGGTTTGAGACGCCGCTCTAGTTTAGGGACATTTCGGTCTATTATTGCCATTTTTGAGGCGAGGGAGCTTTTAGATACCACTTTCAGGGTTCTGCGGACACAAGCGTCGTCATCTATCATTGACCTAAGTCGTGACCCATCAAGCGTGGTATTTTTTGAGGTATCGGCCGTTTATTGGTCGGAAGGGTCTTTCGCCATGCATATCCATAAGCAGGTAAGCTCCACCTTGGTAGACTTTGTCTATGATCTACGAGCCTTCATAGTTCGGCTCGAACTTCCACCGTTTTGCACGATTAGGGATCATTGGTCTTTTGATGATTAGCATGAGTTTGCCTTGGCGTAATGTTTTCGGCCTGATCAGTCTTTCGTATGACCGTGTCATCCTTGCCTTATGAGCTTCCAGATTTTGTTGCGCTATAAGGCGAGTTTCGTCGAGGGCGTTGAGCTCCTCAAGCCTAAGATGAACATTTTCTTCATCTGTCAGCTCGTATCGAATTGCTACTCGTAGAGAGGGAGTTCTATTTCCAACGTGAGCACTGCTTCCGTGCCTAACACCAACGCGTATGGTGTTGTATTCGTGGACGTCTTGAACGTTGTTCGGTATGCCCAGAGAGCTACATGCAGCCTTTCGTGCCAGTCTTTTTTGTTTCTGAACACCGTATTTTTTATAATCTTTATCAAGGTCTTGTTGAAAACTTCAGCGAGACCGTTGGCTCGAGGATTATAGACTGAAGAGTATCTCCAATCTATTTTATGTTGCTGTGCGAAGCGGCTTATTTTATGACTCCTATAAGCTGGCCCATTATTTGAGATTATCCGTCGCGAAGTTCCGAACCGATAGATGATGTGAATTCTGAAGAAGTAGCGGATATTCTCCGTCTTCACCTCCCTTAGTGGTGCTGCTTCCACCCACTTAGAGAAGTAATCATTCGCTGCTAATATGAACCAATGTCATTTGGATGGTGCCGGTTCGATAAGGCCAATTATATCGGTTCCTCACATTTTGAATGGCCAGCTAACCATCGGGTGTAGCGGATTTGGATGTTTATGGATAAAGTCCCCGTGAATTTGGCACGAGTGACACTGCTTCGCAAATTCGAGGCAGTCATGGATCATCGTGGGCTAATAGTAAGCCATTCTTTTTATCTTCAGCTTCATCTTTGGCCCAGCTTGATGAGAACCATAGAGTCCGTCGTGAGTTTCTTTGACGACTTTCTTTGCTTCCTCCGGCCCTAAGTATCTTAGCCACAGACAGTCGAACGATCTCTTATATAGAGTATCATTGACGAAGGCGAAAGACAAAGCTCATTTCATGAGCTAATGTATAGACGACGCATTTTCGGGCGTTCGTTGGAACTTAAAGTAGTCTATGAAGACTTCCCTCCAGTCTTTGACCTTTTCTTCGTTCTCTATTTGAAGGGCTACTTGTTCAGTCATTTCTTTTCTTTTGGATGGCTCTATTAGGTCTTCTGAAGATATATCTGTTAGCGCGAGAACCCTGCGGTTTTGCACAATGATCCTCACGTCATCGAGATCTTCATCGGCTAGTTCCTTAGCCAATTTGGCCAACGCATCCGCCTTGCTGTTTTCTGCACACAGTATACTCTCCACAATATAGGAAAGGATTTGTGTCAGCAGTTGATGTACTCTTTCTCCATACTTTATCAGCTCTGGCTTGCATGTTTTATAGTCGCCATTTACTTGGCTAACGATCAGCTGGGCATCTCCATATATGAGGAGGTCTTTGATTCCCATATCGATAGCGATCTCTAGACCTGCTATCAAAGTTTCATATTCAGTCTCGTTATTAGTCATCGTCTCTATTAAGGAGAGGGAATAACGTAATATTCCTCCTTGCAAAGTCACGAAGATAAGGCCCACCCCGGCTTTGATTATGGGGGTGTTTCGCTTTCGCCGCTTCATGGAAGATACTCCATCGAAGTAGAGTTCCCATTGGTAATTATTTTCTTCTTCAATCGCATTGAATGCGTGTTTGTCTGGCAATTCGTAATTTAATGGGGAGTCGGCTGGTATCGGATGCTCCGCAAGAAAGTCGGCAATGGCCTGCCCTTTCACTGTTTTGAGGGGAAGATATGTTATCGAGAACTCCATCAAGAGGAGGGCCCACTCCGCAAGCCTTCCTGTTAGTATGACCCTTGACATTAGATATTTGAGAGAATCCACCTTCGATATGAAATGGACTTCATGTACCAAGGCCTAATGTCCGAGCTTCGTTATTGCGAAGATCAGTGCCAGGAAATGCTTTTCGATGGGGCAATAGTTGTTTTCTGCCCCCAGGAGAACTTGACTCAAATGGTACAGAGATCTATCATTTCTCTGTTCGTTCTCTTGTGCCCATAGTGCGCCTAAAGAACCCTCAAAGGCCGTTGTATATAGGATAAAGGGTTTCCCTTAACCGGAGTGGTCAATACCGGTGGATTTTGCAGGTATTGCTTGATTTCATCTAGTGCATTTTGGCACTTTGATCCCAGACAAACGGGGTCCCTTTTTTCATCAAATGACTGTAGGGATGACATTTTTCGGAGAGGTTAGCTATGAACCGCCGGATATATGCGAGCTTTCCTTGGAGAGACTGCAGTTGTTTGAGAATCCTTAGCGTGGGCATTTCCATAATCATCTTGATCTTTGAGGGATCGATTTTGATACCCCGGTGACGTATAATGAATCCTAGGAATTTGCCTGAGGAGACTCCAAACGTGCATTTTAAAAGATTCATCTTCATATTATACTTCCAAAGACATCGGAACACTATTTTTAGATATTTCTAATGTTCCTCGTGAGATTTGCTCTTCACCACAAGGTCGTAGATGCAGCATTCGACGATCTCGTGTTTGAGGTCATCAAAGATCTTTGTTATAACCCTCTGGTAGGTAGCTCCAGCGTTCTTCAAACCGAAGGGCATCACCTTATAATAGAATATGCCTAGTGGGGTCCGAAAGGCGGTATGCTTTTAGTCTTCTGGATGCATTTTTATTTGGTTGTATCCTGAAAATCCATCCATGAAGGAGAAAACCTCATGAGTAGACGTGTTATCGATCATCAGCTCGGTAACAGGTACTGGGAAGTCATCCTTCGGGAAAGTTTTGTTGAGATCCCGAAAGTCCACGTAGATGCGCACCGTCCCATTTTTCTTCATTACCAGAACGATGTTCACGATCCAGTCGGGATATTGAATTTCATGGATGAAGTCGGTGTCGATTAGTTTCTTTACTTCAGCAACGATACCCGTCTCAAGTTCGAGTCGCATCCTTCTTGGCGCCTGTTTGACTGGCTTTATGTCCGGCGATATGTCCAGTTTATGTACCGCTATTTTTGGATTTAGGCCTGGCATCTCAGAATAGTTCCATGTGAAGCAATCTTTATATTGCATGAGCACGTCTTTTAACGTGGCTACCAGTTTTTCAGATAGTAGATCACTGACGAATGTCGGTCTCGGATTGTTTTCTGTCTCTAAGTCAATTTTCCTTAGGTTGTCCGCCGTGGTGTGTATCATATCTTCCAGCTCTTTTGATGCTGGTGGAAACTCTGAGACCACCTCTTCCTCGTCTTCATTTACGAAGCACATATGGAGGTCATCCATAGTCTCGTTCTCTCCCTCTTTTGAGAGGATTATCATATGACATGTACGAGCATACTTCACTTTTTGATGTCGAGCCGGTCCTAACCTGATGTTGTAGGTTCTTTTCGGATCATGCTTTAGTGGCGGGGTTACCTTCCAGCAGTCGGATAACATAAACATGCCTGGTCGATACTGGTCTATAGGGCTTCCTTAGCACCAAGCCTAGGGTTTGCAAGCATCAAACATGCCACAACAAAAAATTTAGGGGGTGCTAAGCAAACATCCTAGGAATCGAACTAGAAAACTAGGATAACAAAACTTTGTAATCAAACATTACTTAAGAAGTGAACAAGAATACAACCTTTGTAAACCGGTCCTTCACTTCAATAGCTCCGTGTAGTGGTCCCTTCGCTCCAAGTAGTGATCTTCCGGACTCTTGCATGGCTTCACAAGGTGAAAGGAACGAGCTTGCGCAAAGTCTTCGAGGCCGAAGATGATCTACGTCGAGGAGATACTAACTCAAGTTACTACTTCATTAATGAGAGATTAGTGAAGCTAACACCCTATACTAAAGTGCTAATCTAGTAGAGAATGATGAAGTAGGATTTTTGCTCACTTTAGAGTTGATTTTCTCACTAATATTTCTCACTTGCACAAAAGCTAGAGAGCTCTTGAGCTTGAAGAAGAAGATGAAGAGAGATAATGTTGTGAGAGTGAATGGAAATCATGGGTGAGAAAATATCTAATATCACTCATGTAGAGACTTAACCATGAGTTTAGATAATGGTTGGGTTAAATAATATCTAGTATAAGACAAAACTAGTGGACTAAGTCAATGGTTCTCCAAGCTTCTCAAAGCTTCATGCCATGTGACAAATTTTCAACTAATAATTGAATTACAATAAATAAATAAACCCTACATTATTTTTATCATGGTGTAAGTCTCATACACCCATATTGCATGTATCATCAACCATGACACGTATTAAAACACAATTAATATATATCACATATATATTAAGTGTGCACATGTGAGAAAAATAAATGCTTAAGTGAGCTAATATTAGTTAATGTAAACTAGTATATCAAATATACAATTATACACTAAATTATCAAATCAACACTTGATTTAATAATCTGGTTATATCTCATATAACCGACTAATATTATATGTACCAGCTTATCGAATCAACACTTGATTCGATAAGCCGGCTATATCACATATAACCGACCGATACTAATATCGCGAGAATAGAATACGGTATCACATACTCGTATTAATCTCAGTCCCACACATATCAAATATGTGCTCCTACTTCGTTTTGCCTGAGCCAGTAAAACCTCTGTGTAGGATTCTAAAGACTCGTCAAAACGCCGGCAGTAGGTGATGATCATATCAAGCACCCACAAGCCGTTAGCGGTACTAGCTGGACGTAACGGCCACCCGGGTATTAAGCGATCAGAAGATCAACAAGCAAGCCCGCTCTAGCTCCAGTAAAGCCTGGCAGTAACACTACCGTATAGTCCGGTCTCTTCGTCTAAGATGTCGCATATCCAGTCTAGGGGTGGTAAACGTCAGACCCCAATAATTCGATAAGTCATGCCGATACGAGGCTCATAACGGGTCGAGAAACTACTGATAACACTTCCCAGTAAATCTCTAAATCGGCCCTGGCCAAGGACTTCCAGTTATAGCCAATCGAGCACAGCACGACATCTACCCCCAATACCGGGAGAGACGAAATCCCCTCCTATCGCTCATTGCCACCATGCGACTCGGGACCATACCCAAAAACCACCGTTTTGCACGTCCTCTTGAACGTGGTAAGGTGGAAATCAAAGCACAGTGGGAATCACACAAGACTCTATGACGATCTCGGGTCTACAGACTAACCTGTACCAGTGTCACCAGAGAACTACTATCTGACATCAGGTATAATACCATCTAGGAGTTCTCGGCGAGTCCGTCCAGTGTACCCAGTCTCCACTGAGCACCCGTATACCATCTCTGATGTCAAACACCAATGGATATGGGATCGTCCATCGCCCATCTCATGGGTCAAGAAGCGTATACGCTAGTCTACTCTGGTATATCGATGCTCTGTCTCGATACACCCATGACTAGGAACATTAAAGGATGAACTTATGGACTACCATGGCCCCATTAGTATGATCTGCATCATAATCCTGGTAGTCAAGTACACATTCTAAGGGCTTTACCAACATGTAACCATGATACAGTATCAAGAGACAAGTATACATGTTAAGATAAAGAGCAACCAGATAGCATACTATCATGTCGAGCAAGAAAGTCCTCTCTATATATGTCCAAGCATCCACTATAATATATCATATGTACAATATTGGCCTCTAGGGCATACATACAACTAACATGGTCTTCTACCCAGTCTTTGAAGGTAAAGCAGTCTTCAAGGGAATGACCTATTACTCGGTGATAGGAGCAATAATCTGGGTGATGAACCTCACTTATTTGTTCGGGGTGCCGAGACTCCGGAAGCATCATCATTTGGTGCTTTATGACAATGTTGAATATTTTCCTTGTCTTTTCTTGAGGGAAAGAGTATTCCCTACCCATCTTCTTTATAAAGAACGGGCTCCAATCGAGTTTTTCTCAATTGCACGGCGTCTTGGATCCGCTTTGTTGTTTTCGAACGTTGTTGCGCTCTTTGCCCTATTTTTGCCTCTATTTTAGGATTTTACCCTTTCACGAGAACATACAGTGGACCGGGGATGAAGAGCATTATATTCTACCTTCTCCGCAGATTGCTGACTGAGACGCTACGTCCTGGCTTTTTCATAAATGGCCATTTCGCGGCTGTGATTGTCCCGGCTCGTTTAGCAAGCTTATTTTATTAACCTGTCAATTTGTTCTTCCAGCGACGGACTTAACATTTTTAGAGCGGGATCTCGCTCCGATTTAACATCACGGCTATTTAGAAGAGCGTATTCCGCTTCACTGGAGCTATTTACGACGCGGAAACTGTGGATCTGCTCCCGCTTCTTAGACCAAACATATCCGAGCCCGGTTGTCTCCATCTTCCCGTTGGGAATCTTTCGCTGAGTCCCGGGAATATCCCATATCTTTTTGTAGAATTGGGCTTTTCGAACAGTTTGTTCGAGGGGTACACCTTGGCATCTTAACAGCCTTTTCAATCCTTCCACGTAGTATTTTAGTATACGGATTGGTTGAAACCTGTTGAGTGCAAAATCGGCACCATGCCAGACTTCTTTTTATGCTTTGGTCTCCGTATATAGGTAGAAAAGGATCGCATTTTCATCTCTTCACCTATGAGGCACGCAAAAAGTTTGTAGCTCTTGTACGCTGTATGTATCGAGCGCATCAAGTTCCTTATAATGCTGAGGCGAAGCCATTGTAATTTGTAGACTCTGATCTGTTCCGGTAAAAGTTTGTATTGACGGGCGGACGGAGAATACTACATTGGCCCCGTCTTCAGAATTGCTGCCAAAAACCAAGATAGAAGTAGATGGTTTAGGCTTATTATTTTCTTCTTTAGGCTGCCCCGAGTAGACTATTTCTTCATCTTCCTCGGTATCGCTCCCAAAAATTGGGATAGTGGCGACGTACTTCTGTTTATTCTCCGACTTGTGGCACCTTTCAGTATCCTCGAAGTCTGGTAGGAAATACTTTGCGTCTTCATATTTCCGGACTTCGTTTATGGAGAACGGATTTAGCTCTCCCGTGATGGTGTACTCCGAGCCATCCTTGAAATACTTCATACACTGATATTGTGTAGAAGAGATTACATTGTACTCGTGTAACCAAGTCCTACCGAGCAAAGCGTTATAGCAAGTCTTGGCGTCAATGACGTGAAATTTGATGTCAGTGACGTGCAGCCCAAAGTGTAGCTTCAGTATTACGGATCCGAGCGTCTGTGGCGATTATGAGTCGAACCCGGAGATGGTAGTTTTATCTAAGGCAAGGTACTGAACGTTCATCTAAATTTGCTTCAGCACCTTCACATTGTAAAGGTTAATGGAGGATCCATTGTCGACGAGGATTTCCCCTATTTTGATGTCGTGGCAGTAGCCGGTGACATATAATGGGTGATTATGTTCTCACATACTGAGGATGAGATCTCCATCGCTGAATGTAATATTAGCTGCATGGACCTCTGCTGGTTCATTTTTTATTTTCTCTTCCACGAAGAAAGTTTGGAATTCATCAGGCTCATGTAATGCCTTGATCAAGGAATCTCGTGTCTCTTTGGACAAAAGGAGAGCATCCAATATGCTCAGTTGCGAGAGTATTTTTCTCAGATATGCCAGGACGTTGTAATCCACCTTATTTTTCTTAGACGGGTCCTTTGTGGTGAGCTCTTTTACCACTCCGTCATCGAGGGTAATTTCCTCAGAGATTTTCCCTTTCCCTTTATCTCTTTTGTTCGAACCTTTGTTTGTAGGTCCGAGATTCTTCTCAGGCAGCGTACGGTTATGCAGCTAAATGTTTTCGCAGTTCTTCCCCTCCTCTTCTTTTTCTGAGGTAGAGTCTTTGAAGAGAGGGTTGAGGGACGTTTCATCCTCGGAATCGCTCCCGAACGTAGGAACTGGAGGTTTTCCTCCATCCGAACCGGTATCAACCATATGACAGTTGCCAGTAGTTTTTTCATGTGTGTTCATCCTATTATTTTGCCATCGACAAGCGCGAGTTTCGCGCTTCATCTTCTTGAAGTGGTTTTGATGGGCAACGTATTCTTGTCACCACTTTTTGAAGGCGTTAAATTCCTCGGTGGGATGGGTGACCCTCTGATCAGTCGAAAATATTGTATATTTTAGCCGGCAATTTCCTTAACATTTGCATACACTTAGAAGTGTTCGGCATTCATATTCTACATATTAACAAATCTGTCACAAAATATGAGATTGCATGTACTAGACTTTTTAACCGACACTTTAATGGAAATTAACCGCATTTCATGGCATCGCATCATTTCTGTATTTGCGCAACACTTGTCTTGAGTATGTGCAGGAAATACGGAAGAAAAAGACCAAAGAGCTGATAAAAAATACGCCAACTAAATCATTTCAGATCTGGTAGCAATGAAGAAGGAATTATACAATTATATATATCAAACAAAGGCCCAACAAACAGTCCAAGACCAAGCCCGAAAGCACAGGCCCCAAGGCCCCAAGAGCGCCGCGCTTCCGCGGCAGGAGCTTGCATGCGCCGCGGAAGCGCGGCGGTTATGCCACGTTAGCAGGAAATGTTTTGGCACTATTCATCTCTCTGGTCCCACAGTCCTTTCTGACACTTCAAAGTCCAGAACTATCTCGAAGCTACTGCCAGATCAGCATAGAAGATTAAGAAAGGCTAATCCTAATTAAGCTCCTAACTAATCCTCTTCTAGAAGCTCCCTCCTAACTAATCACATCTAGAAGCCTCCCTCCAACAACCTTCTTCTAGAAGCCTCCTTATAACAACCTTTTTCTAGAAGCCTCCTTGTAACAACCCCATTCTAGAATATTCCTTCCAACAAACTTTTTCTAGAAGATTCTTTCTAACAACCTCATTTTGGAGGGAAAATTCAAATTCAAATGAGGTAGTTCATTTTGGAGGGAAAAGTTGTTCATTTTGGAGGGAAAATTCAAATTCAAATGAGGTAGTTCATTTTGGAGGGAAATTTGAATTTCATCCAACAAACTTTTGGAGGGAAATTCAAATTTCATCCAACAAACTTTTGGAGGGAAATTTGAATTTCATTTAACAAACTTTTGGAGGGAAATTCGAATTTCATTTAACAAACTTTTGGAGGGAAATTCGAATTTCATTTAACAAACTTTTGGAGGGAAACTTAAAATTGAAATCCTAGATCTAGGGTTAGTTATCTATAAATTGGAGCCTAAATCTAAGGGTTGTGGTGGTTCATCATTAGTTCACCATTAGTTAAAAATAATTCCCTCTTTCATCATCTTCTTCCACAAGTCTCGTGACAAGGCTTGTGCGAAACCCTAACCCTAATTCCACTCTAAATCCAAGATCTTGAGTACCAAATCAAGCGAGAAGCCTTCAACCTTTTAGGAGCCGAGCCGATCTTCAATCGGGCAAGTGATCCAAGCCGATCCGCGATCCACGGAGACGAGCGAAGCCAAGTCGACGATCAAGTTCTTCCTCTTGTAGTTCTTGAGCGAATGTAACTAAATTGTTGATATCAATAAAAGGTGAAATTCATTAATCTTGCTTTCTTTTAATTCTTGCATCATGATTAGATCTCAATTTGTAATTGTTGCTCTTGTTGTGATGTTCGAGTAAAACTCCGCTCGTTAAGGAGTCGAGACGATTGTAGAATGATGATGTAACAAATTGTAATACTATTTTTAAGTCCTACGAGTTTTGTAAACCCTAGCAAGTTCAAGAATCAATGACCTAGTTTCGTAGTGATGCTTTCTTGATTGTGATCGCTCGAAACTAGGGATCTACGATTGTTTCTTGAATTTACTAGAGGCTAGAATGTGAATGACATCGACGAAAGAACAAGGGATAAGATGAAACCCTAGTTTCACAAGAAATCCCTAATTCTCATCGATGATCATCGATCTAGTATCAATTCATCGAAGGATAAGAATACGTAATTGTAAGATTACATCACATCTATAGATCCGATCGATTCCTACGAGCCTCATTTCGATTCTTGAGATTTGGTTTGGAAAAATTATCAAACTATCAATTCTTGATTCTATCTTTAAATGCTTTCTTAGATCTAGTTTTTTTCTCATTCTTGAACTTCAACTACAAATCTTGAATTGTTTTGTTTTCTTTCTTTAAAGTTTCAATTCATCTAATTCGAAAGACGAACGATTACACTTTCCCTGTGGACGATCCGCTCTCACATACTAACTACAATCCGACACCGTAGTTGATTGCGGTCAAATAATTTTTGGTTGTGATTTCTTTACAATTTCATATACACAATCCGAGATCTTTTCAATCAAATGGCGCCGTTGCCGGGGACTATTTGATTCGATACTTTTACATACAATCACAGAAATTATTACAATCAAATGGCGCCGTTGCCGGGGATAGTTCGCTAATAGTTCGTATTTTGAAATTTGAGTTGAACAATTTATTTCATTATAATTTTTAGATCAAAATTCGTGCAAACACTAATACGTGTGTTGTGATTTGTTGCGAGAAAATCTGGACTCATTGGAGCTGGAGAAAATTTTTTCTGAGCATTCCAGAGAGCTGTGTAGGTGAACAGGAGCTTGTACAGAAAATTTTGTACACTGATCCCAAAATTCCGCGGCGGAAGGGCGGCAATAGGCAGCATTTGCGGCGGAAGAGCCGCGGTTCCAGCTCTTCTCTGTGCCAATTTTTCTCTGTGAGACACTTACTTTCTTATCTCCTCCTTTCTCTGCTCCAACTAATATTTTATGCAGGATTCTTTGCAAATAAATCGCAGCGCCGCAAAGCAATAAAAAATTTTGTGCGTGTTTTTGATTCTTGTGGTTGTTGCATATTAATACGGAATTTAAGGGGCACGACCAAATCCAAATTAGGTGGGGATTTCATTACCCTTCCTAGGCCCCGAAAATCGCAAAACTTGCATCCGCATTTGACCCTCATTAATTAAAAGAAATCTAGAGATGACTCTAAGGACCGTCGCGCTCAATTAGGACAAGAGAAGGCCGTGGGTAATTCATTGTTTATCTGCGTTTTTCTTGTGGTGCCTAAGGCGAGTGTGTCTAAGGCTAGTGGTTATTAATTAGGCCCACTGTAGTGGTGGTTCCTTCCCACTTACCTGGCACTTATCCGGCCACAGGGGGACAAAGAGGCAGTGGAGGATTTATCCTGCGACTTGTCTTTTGGCAGTTAGGAGCGGTCTAGAGCGTTGACCTAGGTGACCCCTAGATTTTAGGGTTTTGTGTGTTGCATTTGTTTTGTTGCATCATTTTTTCAAAAATCCGTATCTTTTTCAAAACAAACACCACATTCATTCTTTCCCCTAATTATAAATTCACGCTGCCACTTGTACTAACCCTTTTTAGTGCAAGATAGGCTGGACACGGGTTTCTAGTGCCCGTTAAGTCCGCGTTTCCTTGATCGACCCATAAGTCGGTATTTCTACATTTACCTTTCTTTTACCCACCACCACACCCACATCGATGGATCCACCTCCATCGAATTTCTTTTCCACTACTCTGCCGCCGTCCGTTGGTGCGCAGATTCCACCTCGCATCTCTCTCCAAGAGAGATGTTATCCTACACGAGGCCCACTTTCCACCTGTCTTTCCACACCACCAGCCAACGGGGAAAATTTTCAAATAAAACCCCAATACATCAACCTTTTACCAAAATTTCACGGTCTCGAGTCTGAAGACGCATACGTGTTTATCACGAAATTTGAAAATGTATGCGCAATGATGGGTACTTCACAGCTTTCTGTGGATGCTTTACGTCTTCGTCTTCTCCCATTCACTTTGTGCGATTTAGCCGAGAAGTGGCTATATAACACTACAGCACATTCCATTTCAAATTGGGACGAATTCGTCAAAGCATTCCTTAAGAAATTCTACCCACATCAAAAGACAGCTCGAGTCCGTAGCGAAATCTATCAATTCACCCAGCTTCCAAATGAAACATTTTCAAAATGTCTTGACCGCTTTAAGGATCTGTTAGTCCAATGTCCTCATCACGGCATCCCGAGATGGGAATTGTGCCGAATCATTTATGAGGGCATTACTCCTTACACAAGACAGTCCCTTGAATCCATGTGTCAAGGCAACTTTATGACCAAAGATGATTGGGAAGCCTGGAAATTTCTAGAAGATTTCGCTGAAAAATCCTTACAGTGGGAGGGTGTGAGTCAATCGTCTAGGGATGGCAATGATATTTCCATAGGAATTAGAGCTGAAATTTCAGCTTTACACAAGAAATTTGACGCTATGGAAAATAAATTTTTAGCCGCCACCCTAAGTCAAATATCACTCTCCAAAACTGTATGTGGTTGTTGTTCTGATCCGTCTCACTTGACGGAAGAATGTCCGTTTCAAGGTCCTGAGCATACCAATGCATCATTTCAAAGACCTAGAAACGATCCATCTTCCTCCACATATGATCAGGGTTGGAGGAATAACCCTAACTTTGCTTGGAACCAATCACAATTTCAAAACACGGTTCCAAACACGAATCATTTCCAAAGGGTTTCTTCACCACAACAGCAACCACCACTTCAATTGAGTCAGCACCCCTTCCAATCACAAAATTTTCAAAATCCGGCCAACACTTTTGCACCGTCTAGTCCTTTGCAATTGACCGGTACAGATAATACCTCTGCACTAGCACAGACCTTGGATACTTTCATGAAACAATCCATCCAAGGGACGGCAAGTTTGCAATCTTCCGTCGAGAATATAATGAAGATCATTATCTCTCAAAATGATAACATCAAATCGATGGAAGAACAAATTGCACAACTAAAAGCCGAAATGAGTGCACGAGAGAAAGGGAAACTTCCAGCTCAACCTTTACCTAATCTTAGCTATTCACATGATGTGGATGCAATCACGTTGAGATCTGGAAGAGTGCTTGACCATCACCTTGGGGAAGAGTTTGATGATACTGATAAATCAATCAATAACACCCCGGCTGAGACCTTTCCACACACACACACTTCTTACCCCAGTTCTTCTACCCTACCATCTTCTTCCGAGCCTATTCTCCATTTCCCAAAAGGCTCGCCACTACAGCCCACCTCTTTTACCCCTCCACGGACGATCCCCACTTCTATTCCGGGATCGGTTCCACACCCACTTCCTTCTCCTATGATGGACCCAGCATTTATTGCTAAAGCACCTTATCCTAATCGGTTAAGGGCTAATACACCAAGTCCACATATGGAGAAGATTATGAACATTTTTAAGCAAGTAAACTCCAACATCCCTCTCCTAGATGCCATCCAACAAGTTCCTTCTTATGCGAAAACTCTTAAGAACTTGTGCACTAGGAAGAGGAAGAATCCAGTGCCTAAGAAGATTTTCATGGAAAAAACAATAGACACGGCTTTCCCCCAACAATTACCGAGGAAACGTAAGGATCCTGGATATCCTACTATTTCCGTTTCTATTGGGGAAAAACACATTAACCGTGCTCTATTAGATCTTTGCGCTAGTGTTAACTTGCTTCCATATTCTGTTTATGAGCAATTAGGAATCGGAGAGTTGAAGCCAACCAATTGCACTCTCCAGATGGCTGACCGATCAATCACCAAACCTAGGGGTGAACTGGAGGATGTGTTAATAAAAATCGGTGAATTTATATTCCCGGTAGATTTTATTGTAATTGATACACAGCCTGTAGCGAACCCACGGAATCAAATTCCGGTGATTTTAGGTCGCCCCTTTTTGGCCACTTCCAATGCTATTATCAACTGTCGTAACGGTTCTATGACCCTATCTTTCGGCAATAGGTCAATAGAACTGAACATTTACAAGTTGGGAAGTGTACCCTCCGAACCTACTGCTCAGGTCTGTTCTGTCGACTTAATGGATGTCGACAGCAGCGAATTTGATGATCCTCCTGATATTAATCTAGACTCTTTTCATATGTTATTGTTTGACCCAACTATGTATCTTACACATATGGACTCTTCCACTGAGATGTCCGGGTCAACAACTAACACGGATTATGAAATGTTCTTAGAGTCTGAAGATCACCCCGCACTTTGTGATGACATTATTCACCGGGGTATGAATGGAACTTTTGAGGAGATCTTCGCTGATGAACTCGCATTTTTGAATGACACGGGTGTTGAGATGAATCATCTCCCAATCATTGAAATTGAACCTCCACCCCTTCTTTTGACTTGTAAAAAGAATGCGAGTAATCCATCACAATCACTGCATCGTCTCTCCAATATGAGACGCACACACATTCTATTCCACCACTTAACTTTTCCCCACTTCTTCTTCCACCAACCAGAGCACTGCATTGATAAAATTTTTGAATGGTTGGTGTTAACTTTCGGTCTTTGCAAAGCTTGGCATCGACCAATGATTTTTGACCCCCACTTGTGATTTTAAAAGATTAACATTGCATAACTCAAGTTTGGGGGGTTACATTTTTTCTGGCTCCTAAAAAGAAAAGTTTTACAAAATTTTGAGCCAAAAATAAGTTTGAGGGAGGTTCTTCACTTAAATATTTTGCCCCCACTAATAAAATTCCTCCCAAGCTTACAGGTTTTTCGAGATTTAGCAGAAGGCAACAGTGAGGACACTGTTGAAAACAAGTTTGGGGGAGGTTTGTGCTTATTTTTGCATCATTTGCATATCATTTGCATAAGCACAAAACATTTTTGAAAACCTATAAAAATTTAAAAAATTTCAAAACTATAAAAATATTTTTTGTACATAAATAAGATAATGAAAGTTTAGATAGTGAAAAATTACATCCATGAGATTAGAAAAATCTAAGAAAACTAAGAAAATTAGAAGTTTTCTTATACGAACTAGTAATAAGTAGTTATGAGCCGTTGTCCCAAGGGTTAGTAAGATGAAAGACGTCACTAATCTGAGGATAAAAATAAGTCTGAAAAATAGTTTCTATTCTGGAAGCCAAACATTTTGAACATTGCTACCCTGCTATTCGCACTTACACACATCTTAAAGCCTGGGATAGTAGAGGATACCTTGAAATGCTCTTGTCCTAAAGCCAAAAGTATGAGAAAAAAAGTATTTTGAAAATGGTGAGAAAAATAGACACTGGTTTTGTTATCACCAAGGGCAAGAAAAATATATAGCAAAAGGGTGCTTCTTCACCTAGTGCCCCAAGGCCAACTGGTCTGGGAGTCACTGCTATGCCTGAGGTGGTGCAAGACGAGGAAAATACACCAAGCATGCAAGCACATTAGTAATCGGTCGGTTAGTACCTCAAGAAGTATTAACGGTCGCATGAAAGTGTGTAAGCAATCTCGTTTATCAAAAAAATACTGAGGTTGATGGGCAAGAGTATGATAGCTTGAATTGAATTCTCCGGGTGTAGGGATGTCTTTACACACACGCAGGGTGATATGATCGATGTTTGGAAGAAAGATAGGAATGAAGAATAAGACGATGTTTTATTGAGGGAGGACGTGATTTCTAACATCTTTTCATGACCATTAAGATAGGGCTCATGACAACCGAAAAGCTAGCTTAGTTGGAAACCCTAATTTTCAAAGTCTTTCTTTTACAATTCTTGTCTTTAAATGTAATATTCATGATCTTGCTTTCATTATTGGATTTTGTGGGTGCAATCCGCTGAAAACCCTCAGGAGACAACACTCCTCCTACTAGGGACACCTAGAGGTTTAAAGGCTTGTTGCACGTGCTCAGTGCAATCGTGTTGCCTACGAAAGTGTGCTAGTTAGTTTTTCTCTTTCTTTATTTTCTCCTTCTCTTTTTAATAAAATATTCGCTCGAGACGATCGAAATTAAGTTTGGGGGTATTTGATCAGTCGAAAATATTGTATATTTTAGCCGGCAATTTCCTTAACATTTGCATACACTTAGAAGTGTTCGGCATTCATATTCTACATATTAACAAATCTGTCACAAAATATGAGATTGCATGTACTAGACTTTTTAACCGACACTTTAATGGAAATTAACCGCATTTCATGGCATCGCATCATTTCTGTATTTGCGCAACACTTGTCTTGAGTATGTGCAGGAAATACGGAAGAAAAAGACCAAAGAGCTGATAAAAAATACGCCAACTAAATCATTTCAGATCTGGTAGCAATGAAGAAGGAATTATACAATTATATATATCAAACAAAGGCCCAACAAACAGTCCAAGACCAAGCCCGAAAGCACAGGCCCCAAGGCCCCAAGAGCGCCGCGCTTCCGCGGCAGGAGCTTGCATGCGCCGCGGAAGCGCGGCGGTTATGCCACGTCAGCAGGAAATGTTTTGGCACTATTCATCTCTCTGGTCCCACAGTCCTTTCTGACACTTCAAAGTCCAGAACTATCTCGAAGCTACTGCCAGATCAGCATAGAAGATTAAGAAAGGCTAATCCTAATTAAGCTCCTAACTAATCCTCTTCTAGAAGCTCCCTCCTAACTAATCACATCTAGAAGCCTCCCTCCAACAACCTTCTTCTAGAAGCCTCCTTATAACAACCTTTTTCTAGAAGCCTCCTTGTAACAACCCCATTCTAGAATATTCCTTCCAACAAACTTTTTCTAGAAGATTCTTTCTAACAACCTCATTTTGGAGGGAAAATTCAAATTCAAATGAGGTAGTTCAT